>OY987218.1:4212460-5412460 GCA_963920805.1 Primula vulgaris | reverse complement strand
TAGACAGAGCAAGAAACATTAACTAAACACCCTTAGAAATTAGAATACAAAATAAAGATTTTCGATGCGGTTAAATACTGCAGTAACTAGCGGATGTAATGCTTGTATCGTTATGAGTAGTAGGGTTATTAACCTAGTAACTTGCATTGTAGACGTTATGAGTTACTTCATAAACCTAACTTTTTGTATAGTATCTTGAAAAAAAGAGCAAATTGGCAGAGGATATCACATTGGTTTGCTTTGTACTTACTACTAGTTACTACGAGTTGGTTCAATATCAACTCTGTAAAGTTATAAGAAAAATCATTAGAAAAGAATGCAAACCTTTTCATCGTCGACATCTTGTTCATGAGTGTCGAGTCTCCGTCGGCTAGTCTTTTTATCATCTTCTTTTGTAGGAGACCTAAAAGCTCTCTTAACAGCAGTCAACCATGATCCACCTCCTAATTTCTTACTCATGATTCAACTTTTTAGCTACAATATTTTTTCCAATTTTATAAATGGATTAACACTTGTAGAACTGGAATAAAATGAAGATGGAAGAGTATTCTAGCTATAGTGTGAGTGTAAATAAGTATTTATGTTGAATCAATTAAATACTACTACTACTACTACTACTATAGGAGTGGAGTGGAGGAGTGTGTTTATTTGTACTATGTGAAATAGTGAAAGTGTCTAAAAGAGTACGAACTCCAATACACTTATTTGTACATTATAAGCCTAGGCATTTTGTAGTTGTTATAAGGTTAGTGTCATATTTAAACTATACATACTCAGCATGTCGTCAGATTTAACATGGAACTCTGATATCAGTAAAAAGCTTAAGTACTACACTATTTTCGACCATTTACTTACCATTAAAAATAATAAAACTAGTTTATTTTTATCTCAACCACTTTTTTGGAGCTTAGATAAGCAAAACTCGTTATTTTACCTTGTTATAGATTTATTATGCAATCCGTGAAACATCGCTTGATTATATTACCATGTGATCATGTTCTTATTATTGCGGTTATGTCTCGATACAAGGTAGTAAAAATTAACCAAGTATAATCTATGAGGAACCATTTTGATTAGAGTGATACTCTCACTGTCACTATATCAATTAATCAAATTAACAAAATGCTTAATATCAGATACTCTAGTGCGATCTAACCAATTGAGAGCTGTCAAATACTAAAAGACGTCGAATATAACTACTGCTTCCTTCGTCCCTAAATGATGGTTCTCCTTTCAAAATTGTATTGTAATATTTAAGTATTTTGATCGATTTCACTTTAAATTTAACAAAAAAAATTTAATCAAAAAACTATTTTTTGCTTAGATTTTAAGGCTAAAAGTGTAAATTTGGTATAATTTAACAACAACAAGGAGCTATTTAAAAAAATTAAAAGAGCAAATATACTAAATATTGAAAGTGGATGCTTTTGGTACGTACCCAAATGAAAATCATAACATAGGTAGTAAGTACATTAAAAAGTGTTATTGAGTAAGTAACAATATTTCATGAAACTAAGAGTACATGCGCACTGACTTTTTATTTAAAAAAACTAAAAAAAGTACATGCACTGGAATTTGGAAAGATGCCATGAATATGAAAAAGAAGAGCATCCAACATTATTAGACTCCAAGGAATTCTCATCATATAATAAATAAATAAATAAATAAAAAAGAACATTGAAGATATTATTGTAATGTTGTAGAGTGAGTGAGTAACGTTTAATTATGTGAGTTGGAATAGTAAGTGACATGGGTGTGGCTTCACGTGATTTGTGCAGTTGAATATGTACCCACTGTCCATAGTGAGTGAGTGTGTTAATTATTGTGTTGTTTCATGTTTTATGATCATGTGATATAATAGTATATAGTATATATATATATATAGATGCGCATATTTGGTATCGTTTTTTCATATCTATTCGTAATTTTTTTTGATTTTTTTTCTTAAATCAATGTTTTATTTTATTTGTAAAGTTTTTTGTTCAAAAAAATCTGTAAATTTTGACTTTTTATATATTTTTTAGTATTTATTATTATTATTATCTTATAAATTGTCAAAACAAACAATAAATATTCAAAAAATTTATAAATTCAAATTTTACAGATTTGTTTTAAACGAACACTATATAGATAAAATAAATATTAATTTAAGAATAAAAAAATGGAAATTTTTTTACAAATACATATAAAAAAACGATAATACCAACCGAACATAACGTTACAAAAAAAAAACTAAATGTCATGTTATCGCTTTTTCATATGTATTCGTAATTTTTTTCGATTTTTCCCTCTTAAATCAACGTTTTATTTTATTTGTAAAGTGTTTATTCAAAAAAATCTGTAAATTTTGACTTTTTATATTTTTTTAGTATTTATTATTATTATTACCTTATAAATTGTCAAAACAAACAATAAATACCCAAAAAATATAAAAATTCAAATTTTACAGATTTGTTTTGAACAAACATTTTAGAAATAAAATAAAATATTAATTTAAGAAGAAAAAATCAAAAAAAAAATGGAAAAGGACAATACCATCAAAACATAACATTACAAAAAAAACTAAATGTACTTGCAAGTTGCAACATAAACAAAAGGAGCAGGTCAAGTGCAGCATTTGTATTTGGGTACATGTTTGGCACCATCCTTTTCCTCTTCAACTAAATTCATTCCCCAACTAAAGATTAAAAAAAATGGTTTTTGTGGTTTCGATTTTTGAGTCATGTTTTTGTTTTTAGTAAGTAAGACTGGTCAAAACTGTTATCATTTACTTCCCCAAAGATGGAATCTTTTTTATCTTTTCATGAAACAATGAGGAGAGGCAAATTAAATTAAATTAAATTAAATGGTTGGTTAAGTTGGTAAAAACCCTACGGTCAAAAATTAACCACATTCATTTCATCTTAATTACTAATATGATATATTGCCATATCATATTAATAATTAATGATTTGTCTCTTTGTTAAATTATTAATTATAGCTATTCTAAATCTTTGAGACATTGCATTAAGTCATGAACTAAGGTTGATATTCAAAATGGACATTTTGTAACATCTTAAGATGAGATTATAATAGACGAGAGTAGCTCAATTGCAAGCGTCACTTAGTATTTCAAGACTTGCAAATGCTTTTTCTTAAGTAGAGATGTATAATGTATTCATAATTTGGTTACATTAGTTAGTTTTTTTTTTATAAATATAAATGGTGGGATAGCCACTTTTTTAGTTAGTAACCAACCGGTTTTATCGTTGCCTTAGTTAACTAAAAAAAATGTTAGAAATATCTTTTAAATGTTGTTGTAAGCACCACATGAATTACCCAAGTAATAATTTTTATTACATTAGTTAGTTTTTTTTTTATAAATATAAATGGTGGGATAGCCACTTTTTTAGTTAGTAACGAACCGGTTTTATCGTTGCCTTAGTTAACTAAAAAAATGTTAGAAATATCTTTTAAATGTTGTTGTAAGCACCACATGAATTACCCAAGTAATAATTTTTATTACATTAGTTAGTTTTTTTTTTTATATAAATATAAATGGTGGGATAGCCACTTTTTTAGTTAGTAACGAACCGGTTTTATCGTTGCCTTAGTTAACTAAAAAAATGTTAGAAATATCTTTTAAATGTTGTTGTAAGCACCACATGAATTACCCAAGTAATAATTTTTATTACATTAGTTAGTTTTTTTTTTATATAAATATAAATGGTGGGATAGCCACTTTTTTAGTTAGTAACGAACCGGTTTTATCGTTGCCTTAGTTAACTAAAAAAATGTTACAAATATCTTTTAAATGTTGTTGTAAGCACCACATGAATTACCCAAGTAATAATTTTTATTTTTATTTTTCAACATAAACCATATTTTGTTCTTTCTTTCTAGTCAGTCTTAAAATAGGATATAAACTTGATATGCGCATTTTTTCCTGACAGACACTAGTAATTAGATCGTAATTTGCATAATTGTTTTCCTAATCTCATCATTTCTCAAAAAAATTATGTTATTGCACATAAATGTTTTTTTCCCCGTCGCCTATTATAACGTTGTTCCCATGGCTTGAAATTTTTATCATAGTATTTATTTCATATACCTTTTATACATTTCTATAATATAAATTGAACTAAGATTCCGAATGAGTCAATTCTAGTATAGGAACGGATAGTTATGTATATATGTTCAATTGAATATATTTATTTGCTGCAAAACATAGCGGGAAGCTCTACCCTATAAACTTTTCAGTTTAAATGTAACGGGTTATTTATTTTATAAAATAATTGGGAGTTTCATTGGTTCATTTCAGGCTTGTTTCGACGACATGGTTACCAAATTTATATTTTTACATAGTGTAGCTTGGCTTGACACTTGGCAATAAACTTGCATGAATTTATTTCATTTTATAATGTTTTGCAAACCATAATAAAATAAGTAGAGAAGATGGTACAGAGTGATAAATAACGTAGCAATTTTATTTTCTGTGCAATTTCTTGTTGGGTCGTTTTCGGTAATAATCACTGTGGAAACCACATTGGGCTATCTTATAAAATGGTCCTGAGTTTGCTACACCCAAATCAAAGTAAAATTAATGGTCCTCACTAATCCAAGATAAAATAATCATCAATATGGAAACTTGGAAATATAGCTCAAGTCACAATCATAATTGTTGGGCCATCATACAATGATAGTTGCATAAATATTTCTAAGTTGATGGTTACATTAGCCACAAAATTCTAAAATCCGATGAAAATGGACATGATACAATTGTCGCATATCTACGAAGAATTCCAAGGGTGACTTTTTTGGATTTGATTCCAAACAAGGGTGACTTGTTTGGTTGCGGTATTCGTAGTTTCGGAACTATGAGTTCAAGCGGAATTACGAATAACCATTCATATACAGTCCCGGAATTTCTAATACCACGTCCTCCATGTTATTGTAAATACTCCATTTCGGAGTCATTTGTAATTTCGTTTCATTAATAATTCTGACCATATTTAGCCATCAAAACATGTTATTTATGGGATCCACTGTATTTGAAATCCAATCTCACCCAACCAAACAAGAGCCTGAGCTATACTATATGTCTAATTAAGTCGGTCATTTTGGAAAGACTTGCTTTCAATAAATGTCTAGGCTTAAATAACATTGGCCAAGGTTTTTTTCTTTCATGGGATAAATCTACCTCCATTCGTCAAATTAAGTTGAGTCAAACATGTAAAAATTATGTACTGTATATTATTCTTGATTAGCGAGAGTTAAAAGTTACCGCAAAGTTTTACTAATTTAAAAAGTTATCACAAATCGGCTAAACTATTACAAAACCGTCATAAAAACCATCGTTAAACAGATCGTCAAAAAAAAAACGTTACAATTCCCATCACTATATTTAGACATTTTTTTTGTAATGATAAGGGACAACGCATGAAAAATTATTAAATTTGGGGTTACAATCTCCCATTTGATTTTGCTTAATAGAATAGTTATTATTACTTATGCTTGTGTGGAATAGTGCTTTTTTCTTCGGCCTGATTTTGAATAGTACTCATTTTTAAAACTAACTCAGAGCCAGAGGTGATACCTCAAGTTATACTTATAATATTAGCAACAACAAGAGACATTATTACACTAAAAAAAAAATACTCAAATAGCGACGGGATTATTGATGGTATTTTTTGTTACGAGTTTATTAGCGACATTTTTTGTGACAATTTAGTCAAATTGCGATAGATTTGTGACAACCTTTTAAATTAGTGATAAGCTTGTGACAGCTTTTAATTCTCATTAAATCAAACATTATTTTATAGTAATCAGTATTTCATCCTCCATCGAAATCACTCATTTTATACCCAAAAGGCCAATCAATTCGTTGTCAAGATTTTATTTAGCCCACTTTTATTGCCAAAAAGGCCAAGACACCTGCCTTTCGGCCGAAAACCTATTAGTATTTTTTTTTATAATTGGTATGGCCAAACCACTTTAAGCTGATACCCCAACACTAAAATAGTCAAAATCTGAAACTACATAGTTCACTTGGATGTTCTTTTACTCTCTTTTGGGCCAATTCTGTCCTTTTTTGAAATAAGTGGTTAAAATTTGTAAGTGATCCAAACTTTAACCACTACCACAATGATTTAGTGTTAATCTTCCCCGGTATGTCAACTCCGGTGAAGCCACTGCCACAACTCCGAGCTGGGAGCGTAGATCCGCCGCAGCCTCAACACAAAAGATACACATGACATTATTATATTTACATATACATTTATAATTTTGATTTCCAAATATGTAAATGAAAATATTCCTATTAATTGCTAGAATTGGACCAATTGGTGGCTAAAGGAGGATCGAGCCCACAAGCTTAATAGTAGTATAATTCTAGTTTAATTTATATTGGGTTTTTTTTTGCACTTTTTATATTATACGGTTGATTTCTTACGATTTTATACATCATATTATCGCATCATTTAATTAGTATACCATATGATCATTTTTTGGTTGTTTTTTACACTCCCGTCTAATAAGTTCTGTGCACTCAACTGTCATATATTACACCCATATTTTTACTTTCGCGATATCACTTCATACTTTTATCCATGTAGGTTATCCAACTCAAAACTTATAATATATATTTCATACCGCTGAGTAATTATATAAAAACTCGTTTAAATTTTCAAATTTAGCTTTAATTTTTGGAAAAATGATGAATTCTTATATTATCAAATTCTTATGGGTTGGAAATTTTTATTTATTAGACGGATGGGTATAAAATTACCGAGAATTAATAGTATGGTGTACTAATTAAATAATATTAGATCCACAAGCTTAAGTAGTTTTGAAAACAGCCACTAAATTTCAAATTCCCCTTAAAAAAAATTAACTAATCACAACTGCTTCACGTGACAGTGATCACTAAATTGCTCAAACACGACACAAATAGTATGTAAACAACTTGGGCTTTTCTAGGTAAACTAAATTGTGATTTCATAGATATGTTGGAATGATTACTAAAAACAAAATTTATTTTGGCTATCTCCTCAAGGTTGTTGAATGCCAATGGAAGGCGATGACATGTAATCAACATACGTAGCTACACCTTTAATGGAGACAATAGGCGCCTCCCACCGAAATTTCGAGAAGACGAAAAGATAGAAGGATCAAAGAAACTTGTCACCGCTAACAAAGCTTCGAACATGCTTCATATTATTTCATGGATATAGACAGACTTGAGAGGAGCTATGAAGGGGCAAGAAGTTGCCATCGTAACCCCGCAAGTTGCAAAAATGTTGGTTTTTTAAGAAAAAAGACTTTATTATAATATAAACATGGTGTGTCTTGACAACCCGTAAAACATTATTTGTATTTGGCAACCCGATAATATTGTGTTGCTTCAGCCTCCACCAGATAAAGAAGAGAAATATAAACAACAGTCATAGTTGTGATGATGGTAAACGAAAGCGGGAACGAAACATGAAACGGAAATGTGAAACATTAAAAAAACAAAAAAACAATTAAATTTACACGTGAAATAATAGGAAGTGCTAAATGAGAAATGGGAAACAAGAAACGAAAAATAAAAAATGAGATTTTTAGAATGGAAACGAGTTTTTTGGTAACTATGAACTAGACCGCAAGACATTAAGATCTTCTTGAATAAAAAATAACAAATGTGGGGAACTTATTTATGACTTAAATATAAGTTATGATAGTATGCACAATTCAAATGGTCTTTTGTAATTTCTATCCAAAAGTCAGGTTTTTATTCATCAAACAATCAATGAAGCAGCCAAGATTCTCAATATTGGTTTCCAAATTAAAGCATTTTTTTTTTTGAAAGTCCCAAATTAAAGCATTAAATTGTACACTTTTTTCTTGTGGAGAGCATTCAAATCAAGTCATGAATAATTTGAGCGCTAAACCCGGATTCGAAAGTTGACTCTTTACATTTCAAATTCACTTTCTCCTTCATTAAATAAAGGGTAAAATGCAAGTAACCCCCATGAACTATGGATTATTTTCAAATAAATTCTAAGAACTTTCATTTATTGCAATAAACCCCCAGAAACTATACAATTTTTGTAATCAGCACCCATCGCCAACTTCTGTTACGAAAACAAACGGAAATCACAGCACATGTTTCTCACGTGTTTAACTCAAGGTTATACCTCAGTTAAATCAACCTAACCATCACCCTTTCCTAGTGAGATAAAAACCTTTTTATGCCCTACCACTATCTCTCTCATATGTTATTTTGCATTTTTGTTATTCCATATTTTATATTTTATATAAAAGGTGATTGAGATTTATTTTTTTATTGGGATGTGTACCAAGTAGTTGGATTTTGGAGTAAGAATGGAGATTCCAGAAATTTTTCCGTTAAACAAAAAGTTAAGGTGTTAATTTCATTTAGCTAATTGCGAATGAGATTAATTAATATAAAATCTAAATATTGATGGTTAGGTTTAGGCAGGGCGAAGCCATTGGAATGGGTTATGGGGGTGTCAAAATTCACATAAACTAATAAATTAAGTGAAATAAAATGGAGGTATCAAATCATTATTTTTAACATATTTTAATGAAAATACATAATGAAAAATTGAAAATTTTAAAAATTCGGAATTATGGGGGTGTCGTCGCCCCTGATGGTCTGCACTTAGCTTCCCATTGGGTTTAGGTAGTTAGTTGTTTAAATTCGGTATAATCTTGAGTTAAAGGCATGTGAAGAACATGTGCGTTGATTTCCGTTTGTTTTCTTAACATAAGTTGACGATGGGTGTTGATTACAAAAATTGTATAGCTTTTCGGGGTTTCTTGCAATAAACAAAAGTTCATGGTGGTTATTTGCTTTTTCCCCTTAGATAAAGCCCCACAAATAAAAACCACATCAAAATCCAAACCAAAATTTAAATCTCACTCCCTCTTTAGTCTTTTTTCTCCCTTCAATAAATCTTCATCAATACACAATAATCAAAAACAAATTACTAGTATTTAGCAAAAAAATAAAAATGGGATGTGTATCATCAACACTACTAAACCAAGAAAACGAATTCGAAACAACAACATCATTAACCCACCATATCGTGTCCTTAACGTCGTCTACTTACGGTTTTCTCAGCACTTTAGACCATACCGAGCCGTCCCATACCGGCCCGTGTACACTAACAAAAACTACAACAGTTGCGCCGAAACCGTTGGCCCGTTTCTCATTGGGCTCTGAGCCTAAATCAAACAGGCCCAACACCAGCCCAATGAGCCAATCACTGGAGGTTATTAATTCTTGGGAGCTTATGGCGGGGCTCGATTCTGTTTCGGACAGCTTCCGGTTCTCTCCTATTCCGTTTGTTAAGTACGATGAGAATACTAATCCTAATTACAGGTTAGTTTTTTGTTACTTGTTATTATAAATATTATTAAGTTTGTAATTTTTGTAGTGACTATTTGGTTTGTTAGGAAGGAACTAGGTAGAGATAGTCGGGGCTCGTTTGGGATTAGCGAAGTTATAAATATAGGTCTTGTTTGGTTGCAACTTTTAAGCTTGTTTCCTTTTTATTTAAAAAGCTAAGCCATTGATTACAGGTTAGTCTGTGTTTATAGCAAATATTGAGTTTGTTATTTTGCTGGTAATGGCTTGGTTATTCAGGAAGGAACTAGACGTGGACAGTCGGGGTAGTATTCGGGGTTAGGGACGTTGTAAATATAGGTCTTGTTTGGTTGCGGCTTTTAAGCCAGTTTCCTTTTTTACAGTATTTAAAAAGCGAATCGCAGGTTTAATTGATGTTGTTATAGGCTAGACCTTTTACTTTCTAGACAGAAAAGGCAATTTAATTTTTTTATTAGTTGAGTCAAACTAACTCATAGGGTTTGTTTGGTAACATGTTTTTAAGGTTTTTTATTTTTAAAATCTTTGGGTGTTTGAAAACATTTTATTTAGCTTTTAAGAAATATATTTTTAGGCTAAAAGATCTAAAAACAAAATCCGAATTTTCGATCGATTTTTGAAACAGATTTCTTAAAACTGATTTTGGATCAGAGAATATGTTGCCCCTTAGTTGTCGGTGATTGTTTTAGTTGCCAAACGACGAATTTTAACTTTTAAGTAATAGAAGGAAGAGAAAACTAAAGAAGGCATAATGCAAATGTTATAATGTGGTTAATCGAAAAAGGTGCATGCAGATTATGTTCATGGGCCGCGGACCGTGGTTAATCGAAAAAGGTGCATGCAGATTATGTTCATGGGCGGGCCGCGGACTGTGGTTACTTACTTTTACTATAATCAATAATCAAGGGAGAATTTTGAAGATACTATCACAATTAAAGACTTTATGGTATCTATATATAAAATGAGCATATGAAGCCTACTTTAAGATCACCAAATTAGTTTTATGAATATGATCCGTGTTTTAAAAAGTGAGTCTAGGTAGAAATTCGGGGAGCCTAGGAGCCTAATAGATTAGGTGATGATTAAGCGGAATTAGGTGTGATAGGAGTTAGGCAACCAATTTTCTCCTAACACCTGTCTTGCTCCTTTTAGAACATTGAGTCTGATATTCCAATGCGACGATTCAACCCCTGAAGAAAAAGGATTATTTTACTCCAGAGTCCATAGCAACAGTCCAATCTTGCGACTTTAAAATCTAAATGCCGGATACTTTGCATTGACTGTTTGGAGTCTTTGGACTTTTGGTTTACAGCCATCCGTATGTTCGGTCTAATGCCGAATACTAGATATTTGTGTTTACCCCTCTTACTATTTCCGCCTTTTCGGTTTTTTGGGAAACAAAGAACCCGGTTTTTAAACTGATCTTTTGAGACTTAAACCAAAGCACTGATACTGCGCCATATATGTTCA
Source organism: Primula vulgaris (assembly GCA_963920805.1). Lineage (NCBI taxonomy): Eukaryota > Viridiplantae > Streptophyta > Magnoliopsida > Ericales > Primulaceae > Primula > Primula vulgaris. The sequence goes on along the minus strand of OY987218.1, from coordinate 5,401,620 downwards.
TTTCGATGAACTCGCCAGATGATGTAAAAAAAAAAATCATGTTTGAACATAATCCATCCTCAAATGCTCCATTTTTGTAGCTATAGCTTTGTATTATTCACAAACAATTTTGTGATACTACACTGTTTTCTTTCATTTTTCAAGTTTTACATAAAGCAAAAAGGTCAAATATTTAGTTTATAGAGTTATTTACTGCTGCTCTCTGGTTGGTACTAGTTTAGAAACATTATAGTTTTTTTTTTTTTTTTTTAAAATAGAAACATTATAGGTTTTAAAACATAGAAATACTATAGTGCTTATCACAAAAAATGATTAACTCTTGCTTAACCAAACATCCTTTTTGCAGCAACTCCTACAATCAATCTCAAGATGATTCTGTTTTGGACAGCTTCCGGTTCTCTCCTGTTCCGTTAATTAAATATGATGAAAATACAAATCCTAATTACAGGTTAGTTTGCGTTTATACAAAATATTAAGTTTGTAATTTTTCTGGTAACAGTTTGGTCTGTCAAGAAGGAACTAGGTGTAGACAGTCGGAGGCCCATTTGGGCTTAGCAAAGTTATAGATATAAGTTTTGGTTGCTTGCAACTTTTAAGCTTGTTTCCTTTTTATTTAGAAAGCTAATGTGCCTTAAGTTGATATTGTTATAGGTAGCTTATGCTTTTATTAGTTCCAGTAAAACAAACTCATAGTTATCCTGTTGGCTCCGTTTGGTAACAGATTTTCTGGCTGATTTTTAGATTTTTGATTTTAAAAGTCATTAGGTATTTGGAATCTTTGAAATACAGATTATATAACTGTAAAAGGCATATTCTCGCTAAAAAGGCTAAAAAATCCAAAATCTGGATTTTCGTTGGATTTTTTAAACAACTTTGTTGCCAAACAGAGCCTTAGTTGTAAGAAATTGGCGCATTCAATTATCATTTTAAACTACGAATATTACAAGTAACAGAAGGAAGAGAAAACTAAAGAAATAATAAATCAAATGTTATAATACGGTTAATCCAAATTCCAAATAGGTGCAGATTGTGTCATGGGCAGCACACCGCTGTTGCTTACGTTTACTATAATCAATATTCAAGGGAGTATTATGAACATACTATCACAGTTAAAGACTTTATGGTATCTATATATACAATGAGCATATGATGCTTACTCTAAGCTCACCAAATTAGTTATATGAATATGATCCGTGTTATAAAAAGCAAGCCTAGCCAGAAAATTGGGCGGAGCCTAGAAGCCTAACAGATTAGGCTACATTAAGCGGATTAAGTGGAATTAGGCGTGATAGGCGCTAGGCGACCAATTTCCGCCTAAAGCCTGTTAAGAAAAAAGGATTATTTTACTCCAACGTCCAGAGCGACAGTCCAATCTTGCTACTTTAAAATCTAAATGTCAATACTTTACACTGACTGTTTGGAGTCTTTGGACCTTCGGTTTACAACCTTCCATATGTCTGTCTAAATGCCGAATATTATTTGGAGTCTTTTGTGTTTATCCCTCTGACAATTTTTTCCTTTTTGGTTTCTCGTGAAACAAGTAACACAATTTTTAAATTGATCTTCTGAGACTTCAACCAAATAAATCTTATTGTGCCACATATGTTCATTTAGATGAACTCGCCGGATGATGTCAAAACAAAAATTAAAGAATCATGTTTGAACATAATCCATCCTCGAATGCTCTATTTCCTAGCTATAGATTTTTATCATTCGCAAACAGTTTTGTGATACTACTGTGTGTTCTTTCATTTTTCAAGTTCACATAAAGGCAGAGAGGTCAAACATTTAGTTGTACAGAGTTATTTGCTTCTTACAAGTTACTGTCTCTATTGTTAGTTCTGGTTTAGAATCAATACAGGGTTTAAAAAAATAGAAATACTATAGTGCTTGTCACATTTTTACTCTTGCTTAACCAAACATCCTCTTTGCAGCAACTCCTACAATCAATGTCAAGATGCTTCTTTCAGAACACACTCACAGGGAGAAAAAGAAGAGAAAACAATTTCAGACTCAGCTAAAAGAATCAAATACTCCCTTGACGATTTCGAAAAGCTTTGTCCACCAAAGGGCGAAAACAAAGCCGTTATATACACAACGTCTCTAAGAGGCGTAAGGACGACATTCGAGGCTTGCAATGCTGTCCGAACAGCCATTCAAGGACTTGGAATCGCCATTTGTGAAAGAGACATTTCGATGGACAGAAGCTTTAGAGAGGAACTTAGAGAGCTAATGAGGGGGAAAGATAGCACGCAATTGGTACCACCGAGGGTGTTTATCAAAGGAAGGTACTTAGGTGGGGCCGAGGAGGTGATGAGGATCGTTGAAGATGGGTGTTTAGGTGAACTGCTCGAGGGTTTACCTAAGTTGAGAGCTGGGCATGTGTGTGAAGGGTGTGGGGACGTTCGTTTTTTGCCTTGTTTTAGTTGTAATGGGAGCTGTAAAATGGTTACGGTGGTACAAGAAGATTGTAAAAGTCAATCGCAGGGGAGGCCTGTGGTGGTGAGGTGTCCGGATTGTAATGAGAATGGGTTGGTTCTTTGCCCTATCTGTAGCTAAACCAGAGTTCATTTCTATCGGGGGTTCAAGTTCATCTATTCTGGAAAATGCAGATCTTCACATCGATGAGCATACTGATTTTTGTCTTGGCAGTGAGTTACTTACATAAATTTAAATGCTATTTGATTAATGTTGTTTGTAGTTCATTGCCACCTCACAAGACCGTCTACAGATGCGTGTAGAGAGTTGTGTACGCAACATTGTAGTTGTTTATGTACTTTCCTCATGTATGTTGTCAAAATATGTGCAACTCTAATAGAGCTTAAAAAATTCCTGCTTTAGGCAGATCCTTCTGTATGATGGTTCAATATCTTATCTTTCCCGCAGCGAGTCTCGCCTTAGCGACTAGTGGCATATTGAACGGAAATTTAGATATACAGTAGTACTCCCTCTGTTTCCATTTAATTGTTCACTATGAAACTACATGCAATTTTGACCGGCTTATAACTTGTATCAAAATTGTCAAAATGAATTTTTTTAAAATCTAGTCATAGAATTTAACATTTGAACTATATGATCAACATTTGAAAAATTTTCATTCCGACAATTTTGATATAAGTTTTTGACCGATCAAAATTGGACGTAGTTTCGTAGTGGATAATTAAATGGAAACGGAGGGAGTATAAATTAACATCAATGCTTGTGTAAGTTGGCTCCTGGTTACAGTGTACTCACTGTACTGATGTGGTGGAGTTTTCAGGGCCGGGCCAAATATAAGCCATAATGTCTCTTCTCTTTTGCCTAAGTGTCGTTGAACATAAACTTTTAAAAAAACTTTTTTTAACGTTCTGCAACTATATGTGTTTTAGATATGGTAAATGAATCCCTTTTACTTGAATTTGGTTATTTGTTATTTTTGAAGACAATATTACAATGCATTATGATCAAATTTTTTTTTTATTCGTCCAATTTTTTCTTGTTGGAATTGTATAAATAGGTGCCGGTTTTTCATATTACTTTTTTTGCACTTAGGGCTAGCTTTATGAGTTTCAGGTCCTTTTGTAAAGGTAATTAAAAATAAATGACCTTTACAATAATAACTTGAAAAGTGTTCGTTTTGTTTTTTATTAAATAGTACAAGCTCATCTTGTTTTATTGATGGTACAAGCTTTGTGTCTGGTTTATGTAGCTTTATACAAGCATAATTGCCCCAGTCAAGACTCAAGATAGTTTGCATGATAGGACCGAGCTAGGACCCTATTAAAAAGTAACATTGGTTAATGGACACCTAGTCATTGAGAACAGTTTTTTAGATTGTCCATGAGGGAGAAAGGGCCACAGACTATACTTTTATGTATAGTATGTGGAACTATCTATCTTCTATCATTGGATTTTTACTAACAAAATAAATGGCTGTGATTAACTCACAAATAAATGGCTGTGGCCATAGTCATTTTGGCGGGAGAATTGGTAAAAAACTCACAAATCTCCACATTAGAAAAAGTAGACAGACAATTTCCCAAAAATAAAGAACAGAACAAGGTAACATAAAACTAAGTTTAAAGGTGAGAAAAAATGGAACTGTATCAAAAACAGATTTAAACATTTTTACAAATTTTGTCAGCTAAAGCGTATTATCTTGATTCTTATTAGAAAAAGTCTGGTTCTTGTTTTGGCATGCTAACTTTTGATATGATTGACGCAGCAAATATGGAACTCATACAGTAAGTTCAGACATAACAATCTCTTAAATACCCACTTTTTATAATTTACTTTTTCTATTTTGCTCTTCTAACAAGGTTAGTACTCTCATCAAGATTCATGGGTATTTTTTATTTTATTTTTTTATGTTTATATTTGTTGCAAATGTGAGAATCTCTATAATTATGTGACTGTTTGTTCTTTTTTTGCTACTTTTTTTTAATGAACTGCTTAGTGTAACAGGTTCCTGTTCTGATTAAGATTCATGGGTGTTTTTATTTTTGTGATTATCATTGTTTTAGATTTTGGAATTTCTCTTAGTCTTATAGTGTCTTTATGTTCTGGGGTTGTTGATTTTTTTGGATTTATTTATTGATTAGTGTGATAAACTGTGCCCAAGATTGTTAAGTTTGAGTTTTTCTCTTCGGATTGCTCCTAAATTTTGATGTTTTATTTCTAGTATGTGTTTTTCTTATTTGTTTCTGATTAATTTTCATTCAAATGTTACCGTGTGCAGTATTTTTGATTTGATTGGGACCGTGTTTGATTAATTTGTTGAGATTTCATTTGAAGTGTTATTTTCGAGATTCTTTTCTTTACAATACTCGGTAGCCTGTTTAGTTGCCTGGTTAAAGTTTGTAGTCTGATCAAGATTTATGGATGTTTTTTTTCCTCTTAAGATTATTTTGTTTCAAAATCTTGTTGTGTGACTTTCTGTTCTTCGTTTTCTTTACTTGTGTTTTAATTCATAGCTGATTAGTGTGTTGATTGTGTCAGAGATTTTAAGATTTGAGATTTTGCAAATCATCATAATTTTGACACAAGTTTGACATGATTTCACAGGATTGATATGGATTTGAATGAATTGCCCCAGAATGATCATACAAAAGATGATACTAGGCAAGGAAATGATAGTGGGCACCCAATAGATGATATTGGTAACCTAACTAAAGAGTCTGTCTCGGTTGAGGGCGAGTCCGAAGCTAATTCTGTTTGTGAACCCCGTGTTGGTATGATTTTTGATTCGCTTGAAGCAAGTCACATTTATTGGAATAAGTATGGACGAGTTACGAGATTTGACACAAAAATTCGTTCTACCCAAAAGAGTAAAGGAAAAATTCAAGTTATAAATAGCAGAGACTATTCATGTACTAAGGAAGGAAAAAAGCAAAAGGACGAGCGAACGATTGTTTCCAAAAAGCGTTCTGAAACAAGATGTGGCTGCTTATGTATTATGAGGATTAGATTAATCAAAGATACGAGTAAATTTAAAGTAACCACATTTGTTAAGGATCATAATCATCCTTTGGAAGACCGGCTTACAACGCAATATTTCAAATCACATCGACACATTAACGATATTCAAGCTAAGGCCATTAATGTTGCAGCAGCTGTGGGTTTAGGTCCCAAAACTACACATAGATACATGAGTATACTAGCCGGTGGATCAACAAATGTCGGTTTTCTTACGGAGGATATTAAATCATATTTGCGTAGACAAAAAAATTTGAGATTGGGAGAAGCCTCTACCATTTTAGAGTATTTTCGACAGAAAAAAAAATATTCCCCTCATTTTTTCATGACTATGAATACGATAATAAAGGAAAACTTACTAATATATTTTGGGCCGATGCTCGAATGATTGTTGACTACCAGACATTCGGAGATGTCGTTATGTTTGACACGACATTTGGAACTAATAAGGCATCACGACCTTTAGGAATTTTTACGGGCTTTAATAACCATAGACAATGCGTTGTATTTGGTGGATGTTTATTATTTAGCGAAAAAATACCTTCGTTCGCATGGGCTTTTAAAGTATTTCTTGATTGTCATAGTGGAAAAAGCCCTACAGTAATGTTTACTGACCAAGACGCCGCGATGAAAAATGCTTTAGAAATGGTAATGCCTAATGTGCGACATTGTTTGTGTAGTTGGCATATAATTCAAAATGCAACAAAGAAACTGCAAAGAGTGTTGCAAAAAAAATTGGACTTTTTTTGTGAAAGACCTCAAAGAATGCATGTACGAGAGTTGTGAAGTGCATAAATTTGAGCATATGTGGAAAAACATGACAAAAAAATACAATCTGGTGGGTAATAAATGGTTGATTGGGCTTTATGGCATCAAAAAATATTGGAGTGTTGCATATAGAATGGATATATTTAGTGCGGGAGTTCGGAGCACTCAACTAGTTGAAAGTGTGAATGGAAGACTTAAAAGAGAGTTGGGGACCGGCATAACTATGAAGAAGTTTTTCAAGGGGTTTGACTATTTTTTAGATGGGGTTAGAGAGCGAGAAAGGAAAAGTGACTTCACGTGTAGGCAATCTTCTCCACATATACCAATAGCGAGTTCTAAAATACTAAAACATGCCGCTCAAGTTTATACACCACGTTTGTTTCATCGATTTAGTAAGCAGTTTGATAGGATGCATAATGTTTTCTTGGATGAGATGAACATTGTTCACGGGCCACATGTTAGGAATGCGTCCGACGGTAATCGGATATATAAAATTAATTATGATCCTACATTGGTAACTATTTCATGTGATTGTTGTATGTTTGAGAGATATGGATACTTATGTGCGCATATTTTAAGGGTATTTGATGTTTGCGGTATTTGTGCGATTCCTGATAGATATATAAAAAAGAGATGGACAAAAAATGCTAGGAATGGATTCGCAAACATTGACTCCCCTGTACCCGAACAGTCGGATACTGAAAATGTTGTAATGTTGATGTCAAATTTTAGCCGTCTAGCATATCGGACTAAAGGAAAGCATGTTTATGTTGATCGTATTATGAAACTTATAGCCGCCGAAGATGATTTCATCGATAAGAATGAGATACAGGAAATTAATGTGGATGGTGTGGCAGATGAGGCTATTGATAACAAAGTGACCGGTTTGAAACCAATAGAAGGTAATAAATTTGGTAGAAAGAAACGAGAAAAAGCTTGTACGGAAAGATCGAAAGGGTGTAGCACTAAAAAGAAAAAAACAGCAACCCGTGACAAAGATAACGAAATTGACCTATGTTTAAAATTGTAGCATCCGAATATTATTTAGGTAAATCAAATTTACAAATTTAATTTTCTAAATTAAGATTATTCGTTTGAAGAAATTTGTCTAATTTCGCATTTTCTTTCAGGTTTTGGACTCGAGTAGCTGTGGTTGAAGAAAGACTGTCATTGCAGAATTTTGGATATCTTTTGAAGAAATATGGTTGGATAACTAAAAGATCTTTTTTTTAACTATATTTGTAGCAGATTTGGTGACTTTTGGCAGTGATTTTCCTTTTATCAGTGACCATTTTGTTTGAAACTGTAGCAAGTGGTTTGTCTTTTTTTTAATATTAATGAATAGCAGACGAAAGGTAAGCCGATACCAAAAATGGGAGGTCTTGTTTATGACTTGTTTGGTTGCAGTTTTTAAGCTTTCTTTTAGCTTTAGAACATTAGCGTAGCCGGATTAAAAAAAGCTAAGATTTTTGGTTTTCTGACTTGAAAAAGCTCGAATGTTTGTTATTGGTTTATCTGGTTGTGGTTCCCAATTCTGCGTGCTATTTTTCCTTCTTTTTTTGTTGCAGTGATTTTTGTTTTATTTGTGACCCTTTTGTTTGAAACTGTAGTAAGTTGTTTGTCTTTTTTGCAATGTCATTAAATAGCAGATGAAAGGCAAGCCGATGCCAAATTTTTTGGGATTAAGGCTTGGTTTGATGTTGTAACAGAAGAAAAGAGAACTTTGAGAGTTTGGTAAGGTTTTGAGAGTGTTGTCAGAGTTTGCAAAATGCGAGGTCTTATTTAGGACTTGTTTGGTTGCAGCTTTTAAGCTTTCTTTTAGCTTTAGAACATTTGTATAGCCTGATTAAAAAAGCTAAGATTTTTGGTTTTGTGACCTGAAAAAGCTAGAATTTTTAAACTGAATGAATGAACTCATATGTTGTCTCACTTTCAGATATATCAGCTTATTGTTTTAAATCTGCACTCATACAATTCCTTTAAATGCCAAAATATTGGGGAATAGAGCTACTGGAAGTTGAATATTTTAGTTACACCTTATAGTTAGGGCTGGGTCCGGTCCGGTTCGGTTTTTGGTAAAACCGAAACCGAAACCGAACATATTTTTTGGTTCGGTTTTTTTATTTTTCGGACCGAACCGGACCGGTTTTTTCGGTCCAGTTTCGGTTTTTTTCGGTTCGGTTTTACTGAAAACCGAAACCGACCCGAAATTTTTTCGGTTTTTCGGTTTCGGTCTTTTTCGGTTTTTTCTAATAAAACAAGAACCAGACTTTTTCTAATAAGAATCAAGATAATACACTTTAGCTGACAAAATTTGTAAAAATGTTTAAATCTGTTTTTGATACAGTTCCATTTTTTCTCCAGTGAGTTAATCACAGTTGGTCTGACCACAGCCATTTATTTGTGAGTTAATCACAGCCATTTATTTTGTTAGTAAGAATCCAATGGTAGAAGATAGATAGTTCCACAGACTATACATAAAAGTATAGTCTGTGGCCCCTTCTCCGTCCAGGAGTGGTGAGTTGATGTGGTGGACCATCCGCATCAATAATCGTTGCTCACGTGTTGCGTGTGCGATACGTAGTGACATAGATATGATTCCGACAAATAAACTTAATTTTTTTAAAAAATTTTTAAATATCAAATGAATAAATATAATTAATTAACAATCGTATATAAAGAGTAACATAATGTTTTACTCTTATAAAAAATACACAACGATTTTGTTTGGAATATAAATGTGCGGAAAATAACATTTTTTAAGTTATTTATGTATTTGAATTGAGTGATGACATTTAAGAGTAATTACAATATTAGAGTGAGGGTATTTTTGGAAATTTTGGGCAAAATTGGACAGCCTCAAAATGCTTGGGTTGACTTATATTAATAGTATGTATCAAACTTTTTAAATTTGTGAATAAAATTAAAAAAATTAGATTTTTAGTATTCATTTATATTTTGTCTCAAATTTAAAACTCTTTTGTAAACTATTTATAACAATTATTGTATTAATAATAGAGTTAACATTTAAATTAACAATGTAAATGAACGGAGGAGATAGAAGCTTGTAATAAAATATTATTATTTTATTTTTGTGAGTATAATTGATACTCTATTAATATAAATAGTTCAAATTATTTTCTATATTTATAAAGAGTGGCTTGTGAAATTGATGTGACACAATTTTTTATTCAATTTTCTCTGTTAAAATAGATTTATCACATTTGATAAGTGTGATTTAGTTGCTCTAATATAGTATTTCATTTGTGATTTTTTTTCCAGAGTTGTGTCTGTTTGTCTTCATCTAATCATGAAAATTCAGCCAATTTCTTATTTTGATGATAAGACTCATCACGACCTTGGCAGATGATAAGCAATGTTTGTTTCCATAATATATTTTTGCGTCAATAATTAGTTTTAACTTTAAACCAATAGTTAAATAAAATCATGTTCTACTTGTAAACTTGATGAAAACTAAAAACATTATGCTGTGACCATTGAATTTGTGTAAAGTGTATGAGAATTCAAAGTTGTGGTCCAAGAAACCAAACCATTATGTCATGTCATCCGCCAAGAAACCTTGTCATGTCATCCGCATCATACTTTGTAATTTACACTTTTATATTTTTATAAAAACTCAGTTTTTCTATCAATTTCTTTATTCTATTTTAATAAATATGGTTTTATTTTGTAAAAATAGAAATGAATGAAGATGAGTTGATTTGTTGGTTTAAATAGTTAATAAAAGATGAATCATAATATTATTATAATTATAAGTGAGACGCACATTTCTTTATAAATAAGGAAGAGTATGTGTTGCCTTAGTTTTAAGGCGAACTATATGGTAATTGATGTATAACTAATTTTTTTGATAGAATCCATAAGTTCAAGAAAAAAGTATCATTTTAGCGAATTGATATGTTTGGCGTTATCTTAAGTCTAGTATGTCCCTTAACCATGTCTACATAATTGAAGTGTTGACAAGATTCCTCAAGTAGCTTTTTCCTTTCTTTCTATTGAGTAAGTTAAAAATGACATGATTTTTTGGATAAGTTGTCAATCGTATTTCAAGAAATTAGGGAACTTAGTACATCAAAGAGTAAGGTTGGAGTAGCTCTTGGTATTCGAATTCGACTGTCTTTGGTTTAGTTATTAGTCATATACAAAGCTGTATTCATAGAGAACCGAAAGTATCATTATTCCGAGTCGGATCTAAAATCTGTTCTCAAGTGTTATGACTGGGCAATATTTTAACTTTGGCCCGTTGTCTCGTTACCATTTCTAAGTTCAATTAGTGTATCAATATTTGTTCTCGACATGCAGTCTAGTAAATATAATTAACTTATTGAAATTAAATCAACAATAAAAGTAGAAAATCAAAATAGTTTAATAGTAGGAAGTGTAAAATCGAAGAACTAGATGAGCACAGAGGGCGGTGTTTCCCTGCCAACAAAACGGAGTACAGAGGGCGGTGTTTCCTTTGTTTCTCGTGATTTTGTTTGTTTTTTGCTTTTTCAATGGTAAGTGTCTGATGGAACTTGGAAGGGTAAAATCATGTTCTGCTTCTAAACTCGATGAAACTGCAGTCTGTAGTTGAAGAACTAAAAACATTACGCTGCGACCATTGAAACAATTGAATTTCTGTAAAGTGTATGAGAATTGAAAGTCGTGGTCAAGAAACTGTAATAACTTGGATTTTCGTAAGAAAATACCGTGATAAAAAGAATTGACCTATCTCACATCGCCTAGATATGTAATACATATATAGTATATAAGGTAAAAGTATTCTCCTTCTTATCACCAAAGCCTTTTAAAACGGTACGGTCCAAAAAGCGAGAATGAAATTGGACCAAAACGGATAGTATTGATGATAGTAAGCAGTTGTTACTGAAACCATGTCATATTGTCTTGTAATTTGTTGAGTCCAGTATGTCCCATAATCATGTTCACATAATTAAAGTAAAGTGTTGACAAGATTGCTCAAGTAGCATTTTTCTTTCTTTCTATTGATCAGTAAAAAACATTGTTTTAAAAAGCGTTTTCATGAAATATACTTCATGAAATATACATTAAAAGCATAGATTTAAAACGTAATGATTTTTTTATAGTAAAAAAAAATACATGTTTAATATATATTTTGAAAACAATATTTTACGATTTTCTATATAAGAAAAATTGAAATATTTCATAAATTGCAAAAAACAAACGAATTTAAGTCTTCTGTTACTTCAAAATTTCAAATGTTGTAGTTCGTCAAAATGAGCGATTAAGTATCATTAGCAAATGTGGTATAATTTGTTTGGAATTATGCATTTCATAAAATTGCTAACCCTAAATCAGCATCGTTTTCGTAGTTTTTTGGACAAATAATAAAATAAAACTTCAAATACCGAAAAACACGCTTTTAGCGCAAAAAAGTGATAAAAGCACACTAATAGCGCTTAGCAATTGTAACTGTGTAAATTGAAATAAATTACTGAATACAAAAAGCGCACTAATGCGTTTCATTCTTCTCCATACATCATCCATAACATACATAAATTGAAATAAATTAAAATTGTAACCCATGTAACAACGATCACGTTAAACTTTTTCTTGGTGTTCGTCACGTAACAATTTTTTTAATCTCCAATTTGTTTAACCGTGTGTTTCTAATTGAGAAATAAATAAACATATGTTGAAAGGTTTCTCTACGTGCATAGTTTATGTGTTTCTTACATACAACATGTAAATTAAAAAGAACCAATCTATTCATTAAATTAATAATTTTAAAATGCAATTAACATTAACATACACTACACATATTATATTAATAAAAACATACTCTCAAAATTAATTTATAAAAAACACAACTTCAATTAATAATTAATAAAAAACTTCATTCATCATTCCCTCTCTCTTTTCTCTCTCTCTCCTCCTCTCACTTTCTCTCCGATCTCTCTCTTCCTCATATTTCTTCCTCTCTCCTTCTCACCGTCTCCCCTCGATCTCTCCTCATTCCTCTCTCTTTTCGATCTTTATCTTCTTCTCACTCTCTATTTTCGATCTTTCTGTCATCATCTCTCCCTCTCTTCGATGGAGATTAATCTAGAGAATCATATGCAATTCTCGTATATGAGATGAATTTTGTGTTTTCTTAAATTTAGAGAATTTACAGGGTTTCTGACACTACAAAAAAATACTCAAATAACGACGATATTAGTGACGGTATTTTTTGTTACGAGCTTACTAGCGACGGTTTTTGTGACGGCTTTGTGACAGTTTAGTCAATTTGCGACAGATTTGTGACAGCTTTTTAAATTAGCGACAGGTTTGTGACAGCTTTTGTCTCTCACTAAATTAAACATTATTTTGTAGTGTGATACATGTCACTTTTTATACCATAATTGTTGGCCCGTGCGGCTAAACCTTAGAGGGAGGTGAATAAAATTTTAGACGTTTTTCATCTAATTAAAAATAAGCGCGACTAACAAAACAACTATCGCAATTCTAACTTTAAGCGTTTAAGAAAAGTTAATGAAATGCTAGAAATCCTACACGCTAGCAAGAATTTAAGCAATAATAAAGAATGCGTATAGTAAAGATTAGGAAAAGAAATTGACACCACGATATATAGAGGTTCGGCAAACTCGCCTACGTACTCTCCTCGGTATTCACGCTACCGAGTGTTTCACTAAAATCTTCTTTCCAATATTACAAATCCTATCGAGCTAATTAATCGATTTGCTCACCCTCTACCCGACGTTCCTACTCTTGATACAAGTGCAAGCGAACATGCTTACGAGTCAACGACTCTCTCTCAATCTATGAGTACCCAAGTGTTTAACCTAGAACTTTTAATCAACACTTTGCTTAAAAACTTCTATCCAAACAACATTCATAATTTGATTGCTTCTAAATAAGCTAATTTGTGATGTTTGATGATGTTTGATCTTGATTTGAGCTTGAATCGCTTTCTTTTCAATTTACCTCTATTTAAGCTTTTTCTCAACAATAGTGATTTTAAGTGTGAAGATTGAGAGAGCTTGAGGGATGGATGATTAGTCTTCTTCATCAAGGATTTTGGGGTGTATATGAAGGATAAATAGTCTTGTTACCGTTATATGAAGGTTTATGTCTTTACCCATTGGTTTTAAGCAATTTCCTAATTTTTCAGAATAAGTCAAAAAGCTGTTTTTGAATTCTGCAGAAAACGATCGGTCGTTTTCTGCATTTCGATCATTCATTTTTATCACGACCTCACTGGAACATTTTGGACCAAAAACGATCAGTCGTTTGTCCAAAACGATCGATCGTTTTTCTCGCATTTTCTCGGTTTTCCCGCTATACTTCGAATGCTCGTAACTTCTTCGTTTTAACTCCGATTCTGTTTCCGCTTGAACCTTCGGCTTCGTATTTGAGCACTGTTATCATTTTGAAGTCCTGAAATATACATTTTCTATTTTTGGAAAAGACAAAGAGTTATATCATCGAAATAGAGAAATCGTAAAATCATTAATATATAATCAAATGTATAATCAAAATCAATTATTGAACCCATGGTTCAACAATAATCATCAAATTTTAGAAAAAAAAATATGTTTTGAGGAAATAGATGCGGATACTCTCATGTAGCATCTCTAATAAACTTTAAAAGAGATTTATACTATATATTTTTTCATAATGAAGTATGATAGTATGTAACTTTTCATTTTTTCCTGATGGAACTTGCAAGGGTAGACTGAGTTTTTAAGATTATTGAAATAATGACTAGAATTTCACACTGATCAAACTAGTTACTTAAAAAACACTAATAGATGTACAAACAAAACAAAACAAAACTTAAATATTTATTATGTTAATGCTGTTAAATTTAACAATAATTAGTTTATCATCAGTTTAGTAACGTGACGTCTGACACCGACACTTCTTCAATGATAATAAAACAACCCCCACATAAAAGGCAAAAGTTAAACAGTTTGTACATGTGCAAGAAATGTTCTCTAGCAGCATTATGACATATGAAATCATCTTTAAACTTTCTAAAAGCTGGTGGACTTTCTCCATAACTTTTGTTAAATTAGTTGGCATGTATATATTATAAGTTTGGTGGGAACCCCCATAATTTTCTCATATAATCTTTCGCTTTCCATCAACTGCACATTGTAACTAAATTCAACAAACGACATTCCTCCTTACGATTGGGCCCCAATCGTCACCAAGCTTCTTTGACATAATTATTCATACATTATGTTTGTCAAATTCAACTAATGACAATTGTATAGTGGAGATTATTTCATTGTTGTATAGCTTAGCTAGAAAAGAACTATTCAAAAGAAAGTTTAAATCTTATTTTCCCACCTTGTATTGTAGATTAAGTATGCCATAATTCGCGTTTGCCTCCCCCACAAACTCTTCAAACTATATTTCTTTCGCTTATGAAGTTTTTAGGTTTTTAGTAATTTTGTACGTTGTATTTGTTGCGTGTTTCTCGATTAGTACTTTACTTAAATTGTTAGTTTTTTCAATTAGTAGAATATTAAATATGTCAAAATCCGAGTGTGTCTCCCCCACAAACTCTTCAAACTGCATTTCTTTCTCTTCGTTTTTGATTTTTAGCAACATTGTACGTTGTATTGTGTTTCTCGATTAGTACTTTAAATGTTAGTTTTTTCAATTATTACTCTATAATCATGTTTTGTTTATATTTGGAAAATTTCATCCAATTATAGATGGAAAAGATCCGTGTTATGTTGGTTTTACATTTAATTATGTTGGTTTTCCCTCCATAATTGGATTATAATTTTCAAATTATAAAAAAAAAAACACAAATATAAGCTACGTACAAAATAGGAAAATGTATAATAGAGGGGTAAAGAACAATAAAAACGCAACAATACATGGTAAAAGAAAGCCACCCGAAGTTTTTCAACTCCATAAAGTATAAGAATTTCGTTATTTTCCCACGAAATTCTTTGTTACGCTGCTGATTAAAAGCATTCATGAGAAAAATTATTTACTTTTTATTTGTAAAGATTCATAGTGCTATTATCTAAGAATAGAAAGTTGCTTATGAGTGTGATGTAGGAGATTTTCTGAAATAAAACTCATCAATTATAAAGAAGGTAGAATTTGATAACTGGGATGTGAATGCCCTAATACATCAGTTACATCCGGTAGGTGTTTTTGCTAATATAGCCTTTGTGTATCATAGACTCAAGTCCATAGAGCCTTATATATTTTTCAAACCAAATACAACTTATGAAATCCACATATATGTATGTGATATGCGAAATTAAATACACCATTTAACACCGAGAATTATAATTGTTGCCCTCTACCTCACATACACAACTTTTACTTATTGGAGTATTATGAATATTTTTCCTATATACTGATATTTATGATATGACATATTCGGTAACACACTTTCTCTACAAATTGCATCAAACTGATAAGTCCGCCAACGGGACAGACGATGACGACGACGGAGGTGACTGCGTGAAACAGCTCCAAAGATCGTTGTTGTAAACCTGAGAGTCTGATTGGAAACTTGGTTTGTTAGGATGTAGATTTGATAGCTGGAAATTATGGTCAATCGGAGTGAAACAAACATTGTCGTTTATATCATCGTAGCAAGAAAAATAGCTATGAGTGTTGTTATCTTGGCCATTCAGTTGTGAAGCAACAAGCTGATCGAGAGCAACCCAATCATTTAGTCCATGGACACTATTGTTGTTGTTGTTGTTTTTGTTTTTGTTTTCATCGATGATGTTTATATTGCAAGCATTGCCTTCTTCACTATAATAAGTTTCTATCTGGTCTATCATGTCGTTTCTTGTTTGACCAAAGGCTCCGGAGGCTGAGTTTTCGAACGACGATGACATGGCGGAAGCATGTTGTAACCTCGGGAGGTTTGAAAATTTCGTGTTGAACCCATAAGTGGTTGCATTCAACGAGGGAAAATCGTTAAGGATATTGTTAGCAGTATCGTTCTCTTGTTTACAAGATTTCCCCATGTAGTGAAGTATTTGATCAAGTACAGCATCATTGGTCGGATGACTTGTTTGTTTGGGGATGAACGAGGAGGACCGTATAGGACTTTCAAGAGACTTGTGGTAATTTTTCTTTTTAAAAACGCGACAAACCACCCAACCTTCTTCAGCACCAGAATCCCCTATCGGTAGATTATTGACCTAGATTCACCATATTTCATCAGTACAAAAATAAAGCATGATATCTTTATACCAAATAAATTGATATGAATGCTTGCCGGATTTTTTTTTTACATGAAATGTAACTATCATAGTTTAACTAGTGGTTAGTATGATCGGTTGTTAACGGCCAAAGAAGAACGTAATCATGAAGATTTGTTAATACAAGTCAAATTAGTTATCAGGCATGGTATAGTTTCTTTTTTATTTTTGGCAAAGTGTATCATGTATAGCATGTACACAAGTTTTTCAAAATTGTCAATCCAAGATGAAAGTAATCCAAATGTACCATGTATATGATTTCATAAGTTTTATTTTCTTGTAAACTTATGAAGAAAAATGTTTTTTCCTTTTTAGAATTATATTGGCCCAAAAGTACTGTCCTTTTCTGCAGAATAAGTGGAACTAAACTGCCCCAGTGTCTACTTAGGTAGTATACATAAGTAGTATTTATGGAAGTAGACAAAGATCTCCATTAGTTTCAAACTTTGGAAATATGCTTAGTAACAAATTGTTATGAAGAATAGTTTTGCATAAGGATAAGATTATGTATATTTGCAGCTTTAAAGCTTAACAATTTTGCCTTTTTTTCCAAATATTAATTAGTTGCAGACTTGCAGTACTTTATTTAGTTATCAAACTTAAAGTCTAGTTTTTGATATAAAGTTTCTGGATGAGAAGGTTATAATTAACTTGATGACACCACAGGTTATTCTCATCCCTATATGAAATAAAAATTTAGCACCGAGCTCCGTCCATGTATTAACTTTAGTATTATGCAAAAAAAAAAAAATTATGCACAGTGGACTCTAATTTAGGTCAATTGTAAACAGATCGTTTGGAAAAGTTATGAAAGAGACTCATTAATTAGATTGAAAGATACATCGGTCATTCTGAAAAATATTTATCAGTCATTCTGAAAAATATTTGGAGCTAGGTTTTGCATCATTAAATTGACGGATTTGTTTAAGATCGATAAAAACAAATTTCTATGGTATTAAATTAAAAATTAAGTTATGATTTGCTCATCATGGGTGTACTTACAATGTCATCGTGAGTATTGTGCTCATCTAGCCTATATTCATGCATGATCCAATCCGATTTTTGACCATGAGGAGCTCGTCCTTTATAGAACACGAGTGTTTTTCTCATTCCGATCCTTTTGAAGCTACTATGTATCACCTTATCACGCCCAGTGGCTTTCCAAAATCCAGCTGCTGTGGCACGGTTTGTTCTAGTCCCTGTTGGATACTTCTTGTCTTTGTGGCTAAAAAAATACCAATCGTTCTGCGGGGTCGATCCGATTTTACACTTCTCTGCAAAAACAAATATAGTAAAATACTAAAATGTAGCAAGATGAGAGTGCAAATGCAGTAATAATAGTGATAAAGACTAGTTGTAATGATGAAAGTGTATATTAATGGGACTTTGAACATCTAATACTCAAGCCTCTCCCCATTATTAGGATTAAGCTTTTAAATGGTGTCTTGCACTTGAATTAGATAACTATGATGTTTAAATTTTAATCTGCAGACAAAATGACTATAAAATTAGTAAATCACCCTGGATAAGTCCTTTTTTTCTGACCTAACAGGCTGAAGGCAAACAATGGTTCTCTTTAAAAATGACAACAAATCTCACCACGTTTTTTAATTTATGAACTACTATCATTGTCAATATTTGGCATCTAATTAATCGTACAATAAACGTAAGTAAGATTACATTGCATAAACCCACTAGGAGTAGCCTAGTGGGCTAGAACCCGCTAGGAATAGCTTAGATACAGGGTTCGAGTCTTGTTAATGGGTGAAATCCCTTGATCGTCTTTAATAAGATTATTTAAAAAAAGAAGAAGATTACATTGCATAATATTACTTAATAGCAAGGAGAAATCTCTTTGAAGTTTGAACTATACATCTCTGCTTATACTATATTAATAAAGAATCTGATTTTCTCTTTCAAATCTATTTCACTTTGAAGCTTACTCATTGAGATATAGCAACATTTGGGACTTAACCGGGTTCATTCTACTAAACAATTAGATTATAGCCTATAAAAAAAAACAATTAGATTACATCATTTGATAGTATATTTCATTGATATAAAAAAATCTTGCTAGTTTTAGTAGCTTATGTAATGAGTCTTAAAACAAAAAAAGACAAAAAATTAGAAACATCTGATCAGAGCTCTTGAAATGATATAATTTTCAAGAGGGTTCCACCCCTAGTTAGTAAAGATTTAACTAAGGACTTGTATAATTTTTCTTTTCTATTTTTGTGGAAAAAATACGAAATGTAAACTGCATTTTTTAAAGTTGAAAGGACACCACTATTTTGTTTTTGTTTAGATTTTCAAGCTTTTAAGGTTCAGAAAACAAAAATAACTAACTTGGTTCATTTACTGATTTACCAGATAGTGCACTTTTTAGAAGTAAATCAAAGTGGAACGTATATAGCAACATGAGCCTGCAAGCAAACAAGCGTAAATAGATGCAAATACCTTGAATATCCCATGGTTCAAGCTTGTTAAGATCAACGTCTCTGATGACATCTAGGTCTATGATCTGAGAACCAACTTTCTTGGTCAAGTAATATAGAAGAAGTTCCTCTTCAGTTGGATGAAACCGAAAACCTGGTGGTACTTTCGACTCACCGTTCACGGATAGATTCATTTCTACCTCAGACATTTATAAATGAAAAGAGAGAGAGGGAAAGAGATGATAGAGGGAATGAAGTGTTATGAATAAAATGGCATGGGGAGGACAGTGATATTTATATTTGGATACAATATTGTTGGTGCATGTGTGCCTTTCTATGAATAATGCATGAGGAACAAGATTTCGTCCATATGTTGCTCTACGTACGTACATAGCAATATACGTACACCAATATATAGTACTGATTACCAATGACATGTGTGCTATAATCTTAATTACTAAACCATCACGTTAAGAGTTAACCATATTTACTTCTCTTTCCTAATTTTTTTAAAAAAATTCCTATCGTCGTACCCTTATCGTTCTGGATATGTTGCTCGTACCCGTACTCATGCAACTTAGCTTTGAATAATCACTTTATCTTTTTTAAAAATATCCTACATTTGTTTCAGAAATTAAAAGTACGATAAGAGTGTGTTTGGATAAGAACACAAAACATGCTAAGAATTTTGATATTACCATAAAATAAGGATAAAGAATTGTAATTATGATAATATCATTGACAAAAAAATTGTATCGGTATAAATGATAAAAATAGAATATCGTGCCCCTCCTTTCAAAACTTTAGACTTTTTTTTCTGGAAGTGGAAACGTAACAATTTTTTAGTAGTATATAATTTAAGATATATGATCAATTTTATTAAAAAAGATGTCTATATATATGTTAGTAAAATAGATATGTAGTGAACTTATTTTTTGCAAAACTTTAACTAGACCAATGCATAGGTTTCCACGTGGTGGCAAAGAATAAGAGAATTAATAGAAGAGAGTAAATAAGATTGTGGTACACATCTCATTCGCTAAAAAAAATAAAAATAAAAAAATATTCAAATAATGACGGGATTAGTGACGGTATTTTTTATTACGAACTTATTAGCGACGGTTTTTGTGACGGATTTGTGACAGTTTAGTCAATTTGCGATAGATTTGTGACAACTTTTTAAATTAACGACAGACTTGTGACAACTTTTGTCTCTCAATAAATCAAATATTATTTTATATTGATTATTGTATCTGAACACCTGCCACAGTATATTAACAGCACCTATTTTACTGTATAAAATGTGAACCCGTGATGACTATTATACCAAGACTACTAGACCACCAATATATATTTTTATTATTTTTAACCCCAGAAACTTGACATTTCCATTAAAAAATAGGGACCGTATCCAGAGGACATTTTAGAACTAATTACAACTATACTATAAAAGGACTAACATAACAAAAGGAAAACACCCTTCTCATAAAACAACACTAAAAAAAAAATACTCAAATAACGACGTGATTAGTGACGATATTTTTTGTTACGAGCTTATTAGTGACGGTTTTTGTGACGACTTTATGACAGTTTAGTTAATTTACGACAGATTTGTGACAGCTTTTTAAATTAGCGATAGCCTTGTGACAGTTTTTGACTCTCACTAAATCAAACATTATTTTGTAGTGTATGAATATTATTGGCAAAATACGGTACCAACAATATATAGGTTTATTTGCATTTTACCCAACATCTAACATAAAATAGTGTAATGGTGGTTCATATTATATGGTGTATACTAGGTGTTATATCAAAATCGTGAAAATCTGGACCTCATCGTTTAAATCGCATCGGTTCAGATTCAAACTTGAACAGAATGGACTCAAACTCAAAAAAATTGAAAACCTTTACAACGGATCGGACTCCAACTCAATATTTCAAATTCAATCCAAATCGTCCAATTCGGACCGTTAGACGTTTCAGACCCTGGGAGGATTTAACCTTTCAAACCCGTCAAACTCGTATAATTTCGAATTTATTATTTAATTATATAAATCTTATAAAATCATATTGTGGATAATTTTATTTGATTACTTATAAATTTATATAGATACTTCTCATCTGGTTTTATTTTAAATGATGAACTGGTTAAGTCATGTGAGCAATATCAATTCCTTAATTACCAAACTGTATAATATATGTTAACAATATAATTAATGGATAAATTAACAAAACATACTACTTTTTAAACTAAATTAACAAAAACATACCCAAAAACATACTACTTTGTAATATCATTTCTTACAAATATATTTATTCTTTCTCTGTCATCGTGATCAGATTAATGCTTTGTCAAAGACTCAACATGCTTTTGTCATCGTGATGACATTATGTTTTATAATTTCTGTGAAAACACATGGTTTGTTTTCTAAGTTAATATCATTGTCTATTAAAATTATTCGAGAACAAGCGGTGTACTTTTTTTGCTTGTTTTCAATTGGGTTGTTTTATATTTGTATTATAGTCGATAAAAATTTATTTTGCAACCGTAAATACCATCCAAACCATCGAGACGATGGAGACTGTGACTAGATCGAGTTTGTCCAAACCAAATGGTGCAGTTTGGATTGGACTTAAATTTTTAGCTTAATTATCTGCATAATTAAGATCCATTTTTTTCTAAGTCGTAACTAACAAGTTGGATTTGCTTTTGTCTCAAATCCGCCTAATCCGGACTATTTACGCTCCTAATAGATGCAAAAGTTTCCCAAGATAGCATGAACAAACACGACGCAAGAGTAAACACCGTCGTTTCCACTATTTTAGAGTCCACTTCAACTTATATGTACACCAAATTTAGCGAAAAACAAATTTGCAGATCATACAGTAAAGACTACCCCGGCTTCCAAAGCAGAAGTAGCATCTATGGAGCCGTAATAAGCAATAATCATATCTCCATTATCATCTCTTATTACCTACACTCCCCATCACCTGATGTAACACTCCCCTTACAAAAAGCACCATCAGTGTTTAATTTAAACTTTCACCAAGGAGGGAAAATCCACTTTGTGGCAATACTCCTCTTTTCTTTGCAAGGAATTAAACTATATATATATATACATATAAACTGCTTATTTAGAATCAAAGTCTGATGTGGCTATAGTAGATAATAACTTTCTTTATGTTGTTCTATTCTTAACTTAGTGATATTCTTCTATAGCAACAGAATAACAAGTTTGATTCTAAATGTACGTACTGTATTCTTGAAGTGGTTAAAACCAATAAAATAAATTATCAATGTGTACATTCATTTGACTTGATTTCTTGCAGCAAACAAATTGGTGTAACTTTATTCTAGTTTTTCTCATTTTATATATTGCTTTGTTTGCTCGATCAACTTATAAATTGAGTTGTTAAAAATTACCTGAAGAAAGTATAAACCAATGAAACACCTTTTTTAACTGCCAAACTAGCATATACAGTGCTGTTTTTAATTTTGATCTTTTGTTTGAAGGAGTAATATGGGTGATGAAGCTTGAAAATGAGCCAACCAACCACCAATACACAAAGACAGGGAAATGGTAGCGTAAAATGGGTCCCATGTCAAACAGGTTAAAAGAATGATGCATGGGGTCTAAATAATTGAAAATGAGTGAATCACAACCATGTGATCAAGGGTTTGCCCAAAATAATTTCAAAAGATGATTTTTTTTTATTAATATTTTTCATAATAATTAATATATACGGTATTTTTTAAGTCCTTAAATATTTTTTTTGGCATCCTCTTCCAAAATTATACAATGTTAATGCAATAACATACCTAATTTATATGTGCTGATAATATATAAGTAATATTTAAAAAATTAATCTATACGATTGATTATAAAATACATTTCACACCAACTTATCATGTTGATACATAACACAGATCTTAAAAAAATTTAAACAAAAATAATAATTAGAGTAGTGGTGAGTGTAAACAAAACTTATAAACGAATTTTTGGTGGTTTGTATTTTAATTGAAGTGAGTATACTGAAATTGTGTAATATATATTTAATTGTTCGTATATATCTATTATTTAATATACATTTTGTTTTTGTTTTTTTCTGTTTTTTTTACATTCATGTCTTAATATTTTTAATTGTTATACATTCATTTCTTAAATTTAACTTTTGTATCTTTTTTCTTTCTATTTTATCTATTTTTTAGTCAATTTTGAAACGCTGAACCTTTCGACACATGACTGCACGTGATATTACTGTTGTGAGTTTTTTTTGGAGTATGAAAATAAAGTCGAAATTGAGCTAAAAATCAAATAAATTTTTATTAAGAAGCCAAAGTAAAAAAAAAATGAAGAAAAGATGGTAAAAAAGGTTTTAAAAAATCCAGCTTTTCCGTGTTTATAATTTGGAAAATATTATATGTTTTTATTAATTTTTACAATCATATACATTTGGTCATGGTTCCGACCAAGTTGAATACAAATAAAGTTATTAGAAAAAGGGATGATTGAAACTAGAATGTGGGTAATTAGGGGGGACAAGCTCCTATCTCAATTATGACCTTCGACCTTAATATCTCTATGAAAAGCACTCTTTAAACCACCGTTATACCTTTCCATGAACAAATGATGGCGACTGACAGCAGGTTCCGTGTATACACGTTTGGGCTGCAAATTAGTGTATGTCGATTTGTTATCTTGCATTATTTTTTCGTCTAAATTAAAGGACTTCAAACTTTCCTCTCTCGAAAACTATCCCAATTAAATAGGCTTTTAACAAGTGTAATGAATCGAAACTGACTGTCACCTTTTGTAAACGATATTTAATTAACGTGTCAATCGGAAATATGTAGAATGTTGTCTGCAAGACAATGTACAATTAACTAGTACTTGTACACTATATATTGTGTATTTTTGTGGCTCTAGGTCCAAATTTAATGGATTGTGACCTCCAATCTGGTGGAACCTAATTATCTTCACCACATGCCCATAATTTTCATCATAACTCTCCACAAACCAATGATAATCCACGGGATCTCTCCCTTACCAATCGATCGTCGGTCAAGGTCAGAGGTGTTATGATAAACCTCCAATGAGCTTGTCGTAAGTTCAACGAAATGCATACCTATTCCGAGGGGGATCGAATAATTACGTTGAGTGGGCACAATCTTACACAATTAGAAAATTATTGAAACTATAATTGATATAACAAACATTATTGATTATTGATACAAGAATAATGCTATTTGTTTAGCTAGAAAAATAATATTATGTAAGTTTTTTTTTTTGGAACAACGGAACAAATAAAATTGCTATATAACCAAAACAAGAACAAAGAAAGTTAACTTTCAATATATTTTTTATGTTAAAGAAAAAAAAAGCTTAATTTCTATGTTAAAAAAGACCTATTTATTTTAAATAGGAAAAAAATACATTTACTACACCAAACTATAGTGCTGTTAACGATTTGGATACCCATCTTTCAAATTTGGGTACCACACTATAATAAGTTTCCAATTTAGGTACCACCGTCTAAATAAATCACGGAAACATGTCACGTAACATTTGACAAACATTAATTTGAGAGGCTAATTTGACAAGTTTGCACAAAAATATGTCATATTAGAAAAAATTTCCCACCAATTTCCCACATAAAAAAAAACATATAAGCCAAATTTTTGTTATGTGTGAAATTGGGAAAAACGTTTTTATAGTATGACATATTTTTGTTCAAAATTATCAAATTAACCTCTCAAATTAATGTTTGTCATATGTCACGTGACATGATTCCGTGATTTATTTAGACGGTGATATCTAAATTGAAAATTTATTATAGTGTGGTATCTAAATTGAAAATTTTGAATGTGGATACCCAAATCGTTAAAAGCAGATAGTTTGATGTATTAAACCTATAAAACCACAATTTAAATATAATTTATATAACTGTAAGAACAACATAATGCTAATTAAAGAGAAAAAAAAAGAAAGCGCTAACAAACTATTGTGGCTCGAACCCCGGTTTCATTATAATGAAGGGTTTAAAAGGGTGTTACTCCAACCACTCGTCTTAAGCTGCATTAGCCTATGTTTGTTCACGAAAATGCATACTGTATACTTATTTGTCAACTGCATACATGTTCGCAAAGTGCATACTCTATTTGAAAAGTGACAGTTTCTTAGTATTTATCCAAGATAAAAACATTGAAAAGTCAAAAGTTTAACAAAAATTAAATACAAAAAACAATGAAAACAAAGAAAAACAATCACGTGCCAAAAATTCCGAGAACTCAAAACAAAGCTAACCGTATCAAAAAAAAAAGGTTGAAAAGGGCCAAAATTAAGAGACAACAAAAAATTGAAAAAAATTCTGAAAAAAGTAAAAATAAATAAAGGAAAAATACAGCATAACTAAAAATTCCCAAGGAAAAACCTACAAACCTGGAAAATTAAATAACAGTTAAAAACTGAAAATTAGTCGAAAAGTAAAAATGAAAAATATAGACAATGGATTAACCAAAAAAAATTCACAAAAACCTAAATATATTTATATAAAAAATAGGTAAAAAGTGAAAATATTTTAAAAAAAAAGAAATATTAGGAAAAGTCTAAAAGATGGAAACCCACATTTAACTAACATTTTATTTGTTAATTAGTTCAATAGATAGATTTGTTGTTGATACAAGTGAGTGATACTGAATGGTTGAAACACTAGTATATCATGTTAATCACAAGACTTTGATCCCGACGTTCATCAATTGGGTTACTTTCACAGGATGAATTATTAAAGGGACGTCCATTTCCCCAATTATATTGTGACGAGTTTGAAGAGGAACATGGCTAGTAGTTTAACGGGCGAAATGAAGGACAACAAAGTCGTCGGCAAGAAAGAACTATACAATGATATGAGTGTTTAGTGGAATCAGTTACGTACGTTGCTAAGGTCTATCGACAATAACTTTAACAAAAAATATAAACAAAATGTTTGTCGCTTTTGTAACGTTTTTATGACGGGCTAGGGTTGCACGTGTTGGGATCGACCAGGCGAACAATGAGAAAGACAGAAACTTAAACCGAGCACACACACACTTTGATAACGGAGTTCACCCAAATTGGCTACTTCTCCGGGCCGCTACACGTGGCACTTAATATTATTAAGAGGATTACAACCGTAATCTAGCTAAACACAAAGCTATGGTTCTCTCGCAAATAGAACTCTCTCTTTATAATTTAGAGGTGTTTGTGTAGTTGTAAAGGTGTAATTAGAATACAAGATATTGGGCCATATAAATAGAACCCAAAGTGGATT
Organism: Primula vulgaris; assembly: GCA_963920805.1. NCBI lineage: Eukaryota > Viridiplantae > Streptophyta > Magnoliopsida > Ericales > Primulaceae > Primula > Primula vulgaris. The sequence continues at coordinate 5,375,420 of OY987218.1, read as the reverse complement.
ATATTACAATTCCAGGTGATGTGGGATAATAAGAAAGCATGGCCAAACCTCATTTGGCTCCACAACTCAACAATCTCCCACTTGGAGTCAAATGTCGAGTGCTTCAAAAAAAAAATCCGATTATCCCCGACCACCGAACTCACTGTGCTCCACCGAGCAGAATGCTCCCATCGGTATCCTTGTATAATAATTGTTGCTCTTCAGAGTTGCACAATTCTTCATGTAGCGGCGACCCTGAGTCTCAAGCTCGGAGTCCTACTGAGGTTGCACACAGCCTCAGTTTGTCGATTGTAACAGCCTTCGTTAGCATATCGGCGGGGTTCTTAGCGCCCTCAATCTTTTCTAGCGCGAAGATTCCATCTTCTAGAACATCCCGGATAAAATGGTAACGAATCTGTATGTGCTTGGTGCGTGAATGGAATACAGGGTTCTTAGCTAGCTGAACTGCACTTTGACTATCACAGTGCAGAACTCCCTTGTCGGTTTTCTGACCGAGCTCCTCTAAGAAACCTTGTAGCCAAATCATCTCTTTGCTTGCTTCCGTCATCGCGACGTACTCAGCCTCTGTGGTCGACAATGCAACAATCTTTTGTAGCTTAGATGTCCAACTCACAGCAGTACCACCGTAGGTACAAACACATCCCGTTGTGCGCTTTCGGCTGTCCAGATCACCGGCCATGTCAGCATCCACATAGTCGTGCAGACCTTCCGAGGTCTTTCGCCAAACTCACGGTACCCGAGAGATATCTCAATATCCACTTCACAGCTTCCCAATGGTGCTTGCCCGGGTTACTCATGTAACGACTGGCAACTCCCACTGCATGGGCAATGTCCGGTCTTGTACACACCATAGCGTACATCAGGCTACCAATTGCTGAAGCGTAGGGTATGTTCGACATACGATCCTTTCCTTCCTCGTCTGTGGGTGATTGTTTCTTTGACAAGCTAAAGTGTGCGACTAGCGGTGAGCCTACAGCCTTGGCGTCACTCATGCTAAATCGTGCCAACACTTTCTTCACATACTCGGCTTGCGACAGAAACAGGGATCCATCCCTTTCTCGGGAAATCCTCATACCGAGGATTTGATTTGCGGCACCCAAATCTTTCATCTCAAACTGTTTCGCCAACTGTTGCTTGACCTTGTTAATCTCCACAAGCCTTGTCCCGACAAGCAACATGTCATCTACATACAACAGTAGTATGACATACGAAGAGTTCGCAAATCTCTTCATGAAACAGCAGTGATCGCTATCACTTCTTTTGAACCCGGTATCCGCCATGAAACTGTCAAACTTCTTATACCACTGCCGTGGTGCTTGTTTTAACCCGTACAAGATTTTTCGCAGTTTGCAGACCAGTTTCTCTTTTCCCTTTTCGGCAAACCCTTCAGGTTGGAGCATGTAAATTTCTTCTTCTAGATCTCCATGGAGAAATGCAGTTTTCACATCTAACTGCTCAAGATGAAGATTCGGATTTACAACAATGCTCAGCAATAGCCGAATAGTCGTCATCTTTACGACTGGTGAAAAGATCTCGGTGTAGTCAATTCCTGCCTTTTGCTGGAACCCTTTGACTACTAGGCGTGCCTTATACCGTTTCGTGCCGTCTTGTTCCTCCTTCAGTCGGAACACCCATTTGTTGCTCAGTGCCCTTTTCCCCTTGGGCAGTTCGGCTAACTGCCAAGTCACACTCTTTTCAAGTGACTTCATCTCATCCTTCATCGCGAGCTCCCATTTGCTCGAGTCTTTCAGCTCCAAAGCTTCTTCTCTACTTTCGGGCTCGCCTGCATCACTGAGCAATATGTAATGCAGGGAAGGAGAGTATCAGGCAGGAGGTCTCTTCTCGCGATGACCTCGGCCTAATTCAGGTCGGGGAGTTTGGGGTAGCTCCTCGTCCCCTTCAGCATCTGCAGGAGGGTTGTCGAGCACCACTGGCTCATCTTCAGTGTCATTTTCCAACTCTCTTGGAAACACATTCATGTCGACCATACCACTTTTCTCGGACGGGAGCGCATCTTCTTCTACCACTACATTTTGTCGATCTTTGTACAAAATGCCTTCGTTGAAGATGACATCCTTACTGCGAATGATCTTCTTTGTTTGACCATCCCATAAGCGATATCCGAACTCAGCTCCACCGTACCCCACAAAGTAACACACTTTGGATTTCGAGTCAAGCTTGGTACGTTCATTTATGTCGACATGGATATATGACAGACAACCGAACACTCGCAAGTGTTCATAAGAGATAGGCTTTCCTATCCACTCTTCTTCGAGAATTCTCCTCTCTATTGGCACTGAGGGTCCGCGGTTAATGAGGTAAACCGCCGTGCTTACTGCATGTGCCCACAAGGCTTTGGGCAACCCACTTTGCAGTCTCATACTCCTAGCATGCTCATTGATTGTTCGGTTCATTCGCTCGGCCACGCTATTTTGCTGTGGCGTTCTTCGAATGGTCTTCTCCATTCGAATGCCTCTCTGAGCACAGAACCCTACAAACTTCGCATCAATGTACTCTCCGCCGTTATCGGACCTCAAACACTTGAGTTTATTCCCAGTCTCTTGTTCGACCATGGCCTTCCATTCTTGGAATTTCTTAAACACCTCAGACTTGTGTTTCAAGAAATAGACCCATGTTTTCCTCGTCGAATCATCGATGAAGGTCACATAGTACTGAGCTCCTCCAAATGAGGTTACTGGAGATGGTCCCCATACGTCTGAGTGGACCAGTGCTAGCTTCTCCTCCTTGGGACTTTTTTCACCTTTCCGGAAGCTCACTTTCTTCTGCTTCCCGAAGATGCAACCTTCACATATGTCGAGGTTGACAGACTTCAAGCCTGGAAGTCTACTGTCCTTCACTAACACCTTCATCCCCTTCTCACTCATGTGACCTAACCGTCGATGCCACAGTTCCGAGCAGTTCTGCGACACAGCTGTCGCAATTGTACGCTCCTCATCGGTCATGTACAGTGTACCGACCTTACTCCCTCGGGCTATCACCATAGCTCCTCGTGAAACTTTCCAAGCTCCACAGCTAAACGAAATGGAGTGTCTTTCGGTATCAAGTTGACCTACTGAGATCAGATTCTTGGTCAACCTCGGAACATGCCTCACTTTCGTTAGCTTCCATACCGATCCGTTTGGAATGCGAATCTTCACATCGCCCCTTCCAACAACATCCAACGCTTCTCCGTCGGCTAGATACACTTTACCGAAATTACCCGCATGGTAATTTTCGAATAAATCCTTCTGAGCGGTCGTGTGAAATGATGCCCCATAGTCTAGAATCCACGAATCTATATCTCTCTGTACGGAAAGCATTAGACAGTCACCCGAATCCTCGTCGCTCGCAATATTAGCCCCGTGATCACGGCCGGTACTCTTCTTCGGCTGTTTGCACTCATGACTGAAATGCCCCATACCCTGGCAGTTATAGCACCGAAGATTCTTCTTACTTCGGTCGCTATCTTTGCCTCCTCGGCTTAGCCCTCTTCTACCTCGGGATTGTGAACGTCCTCTAACGTCTCATACCCTGGCCTTACCCCGGTCTCTTGAACCCATGTTCAAGGCTGCTCCATCATTTGAGCATTCACCCATATCCAATCTCCTGAGTTCCTCAGCGAGTATTTGATCTCGGATGCCGTTGTAAGTCAGTTTCTCCTTTCCAATTGAGTTGCTCACAGCAGCTCGCATGAATTCCCAACTGTTCGGTAGAGATGCTAGCAGTATAAGGGCTCTCACTTCGTCTTCAAAAGTTATCTCCACCGCATCCAACTGATTTACGGTGTTGATGAAATTGTTCACGTGACTCGCGACAGGTGTCCCCTCGGCCATGCGTAGGTTGAACAACTTACGCATGAGATGTACCTTGTTGTTCGCGGATGGTTTCTCATACATGTCGGTGAGGATATTCATCATCCCCATCGTCGTCGTCTCTCTTGCGACGTTATGTGCGACACTCCTAGATAGTGTCAGGCGGATCACTCCCAACACTTGACGGTCTAAGAGTTTCCACGCCTCATCGGTGGTCGTGGTCGGCCTTTCCTCAAGGAGAAGTGGCTGATGCATCTTCCTTCCGTAGAGGTAGTCCTCTATTTACATTCTCCAGAATGTGAAGTCCTTCCCGTCGAACTTCTCGATCCCGTGTGCGGTTCTGTCTCCTTTCGCCATTGATGTTCCGAGCTCTGATACCACTTGTTGGGATCGACCAGGCGAACAATGAGAAAGACAGAAACTTAAACCGAGCACACACACACTTTGATAACGGAGTTCACCCAAATTGGCTACTTCTCCGGGCCGCTACACGTGGCACTTAATATTATTAAGAGGATTACAACCGTAATCTAGCTAAACACAAAGCTATGGTTCTCTCGCAAATAGAACTCTCTCTTTATAATTTAGAGGTGTTTGTGTAGTTGTAAATGTGTAATTAGAATACAAGATATTGGGGCATATAAATAGAACCCAAAGTGGGTCATATTACAATTCCAGGTGATGTGGGATAATAAGAAAACATGGCCAAACCTCATTTGGCTCCACAACTCAACAGCACGATAGGACAAGGCCTGCACAATAGAGCGGGTTATAACCAGATTTAGGGAGTTAAAGGGAAATATTAATGTTGGGGAAGCCGACACGTAAGTGGTGGTCGCAGGGTAAGTTGTGCATCACAACAATAAATAGAGAGAGGTGACAGAGTAATGTCGAGAAGTTATTTGGTCTTATTGGAGTTCATCTCTAATACTCGAATCTGAGTTAGGCGAAGTAAGTCACGACACCGAATTCCTCTTTTGAAATATTTCATTCTATGTACGTACGTAGTTGATTTAAAAACTTTTGGAACTATTTTCATTGGTAGTAGAATGAAATATTCTTCAATAACACTAAAAGGGAAATCCTCTTTGTCAAAATAGCATTACATTGAGTTTCCATACAATAAATAAACAATATAATGATATATATGCACCGATCAATAACATATCCTTACACCACTATGTAATACATAGGTGGCATCTCCCCGTTCACATGTTCTAAATGAAGTCCCAAAATATGATTGAACACTTGGTGCCTATCATGATCACTTAATAACATTATTGTTTAATACTAATTAATAGATGTCCTGACAAGTTGTTAGCATATATATATATATATTATAGTAATTATATAATTAAAATATAGAAAATAAGTGTAATTATGATACAAATATATGAATAATATAAAAAAACATATAATATAATATAATAACACTTAAAAGAGTGTTTGGTTGTTAAAGAGAGATAAATAGTTTTATTAGTTATTACTTTTTATATTTTTTTATGTAACTATGATATTATTGTAATTAATAAAAAAAATATAAGCGGGTATTTTTGTAAAAAAATTTGGTTAAATTGGACAGACTCTTTTAACTTGAGTTGGTTAATTATAATATAATGATACATATGAGCAATTTTATGTTTTAAGACTTTTATTTTCGTTAGTTTCAAAAAATGAAAGCCTTGATATAGCACATAGACCAAGAAAGATGGGAGAACCCTAAATAGCACCAACTAGCACTCTCAACTCTTAAAATTAGGTCATTTGAAAAGAAAAAAAAAAAAAAAAACTTAAAATTAGTTCATGTTGTACTCTTAAAATTAGTGTTGATGATTCTTCAAGACCAAAATGTTACCGACATATATATCACTTACCTAGTGCGCTATCTCTACCTTTAATTACACAAAATGCAACATAAAATCCGTTATTAATTAGTCTCAAGTTTAATGATTATTACATGTTTCAATCTTTCTTATTCTAATTATGTGTTTAGCCAACAATTGACGAATCAACCGATTCTCACTGACTAGCATTGAAACTCTCATCGCATTTCCACATCATAATTTCACCTGTCTGCCTAGTTAGCTGAATCTTGGAATTTTTTATTACCAAGTAGTAATAGGCCACGTTGCAAAAAATTATCATGTGATGTTGTTGCCATTGCCAATTTAATATGGAGAAAATCTTTTATTGACGTAGTCGGACGTCCATTGCTCATCAGCACCAACCCCATACATAGTATGCATAACGAATTTTCCAAGGTTTGGCTTCCCAAACGTACAATAATAACATTCTCTTTAAACGTTAGGAATTGCGAGAACACGGACGATGCTTTGTTTTTTTGAATGGTTGGAGGCATGGGCGGACCCTGAGTACAAACCAAGCAGGGACTGGATTATACAAAATTCCGAGAATTTTATGTGTTTTGTTTTGTGTACTAAAATCCTACCGAAAACAGATAGTAAAAAAATTGACAAAGGAAGAATACGGGTACAATTGTGTGCTTGTTCGAGACTAAGAGGAGGCACTTAACCACCTTACACATGAAAATATCGGTCTCTAGTTGGAGGTCCACGTAATGTACACACATCTGATCATAGTCTACTCACTTCATCTAAAAGTACTTGTCGATTTTTATTACTTGTCTAGTTGTAGTGTAATATATTTCACATATATTCAAGGAATGAGAGTAAAGATTTGAAACTGGGGAGTTGTACCAAATATGGCATTCTCTTTTTTTTAATTATTACACAATTAATTAGTAGTAATGTTAGTATGTAGAACGAAATATTTTACTATTTTTTTTCTTAAAATCTTATTAAAGAGAAATATTTTACTTTCTTTATGACAATGGTGTGTATTTCTCAGAATCAAGCATGTTTATTGAAACAAAAGCTAATACCTACTTGAGTGTGACTTTTGAAAAGAAAATAATAATTAGTGTGACATGTCAAAATGTGTGGTAGTCTGGTACAGAGGAAAAATTACATAACTATTCATGAATGACTTCATAGAATGAATTTTTATTTTTATTTTATAATCAACAAACCTTCACTTTTGAAGGAAACTCATTTCATACTCTTAGTGGTTGAATGTTCTATAATAAGCAGCCACTTAGACCAAACAAGTTTTTTTTTGAAACAAGTTGATCAAACGATTTTCATGTTTTATAATTAGCTTAACCATAAGAGTATAATTTTGTAATTAAAAGGAAAACATAAGTATATAAATGTTTCTCGATAAGAATAAACATTTATAAATTCATTTATTATCTCGAATCTCAATGGAGATTATTTTGAATCTCACTGATTGTATATTTAAGGTCATTTGTTGCTATATCTTCCAACCAAGATTAGCGATTCAAGAATTGCTAGCTACGTATACTCGATGAGAGATCTCTCTCTCAAATAGATGTTCCGTCAAAAAATTGGTGATATCAATATACACTACAAAAAAATACTCAAATAACGACGGGATTAGTGACGGTATTTTTTGTTACGAGCTTATTAACGACGGTTTTTGTGACGGATTTGTGACAATTTAGTCAATTTGCGACAGACTTGTGACAGCTTTTTAAATTAGCGACAGACTTGTGACAGCTTTTGTCTCTCACTAAATCAAACATTATTTTGTAGTGATATATGCTAGCACAAGACGTGAAAAAGTTTGGAACAAAAATCTAATTGTCTAGAAGAACAGATGGAAATCTTGGGATTATTTTATTTTTGTAGGACTAATATTAATTCTTGAATTTTTTTTATTGCTTTCATTTCGAATTATGATGCAATAAGTTTGTTTCATCCATTTATTATAATTATTAATGAAATAATTTGTATTCTCCACTAATTTATATACAAAAATAATATCTCTTATATAAGACTTTATATAGCAAGGGATGAAAATGTAAAGTTGAGTGTAAAGAAAAGTACAGTGAGAAATCAAATATAAGACTTTATATATAGCAATAAAATGTATTCGAATAAATATTATAATCCCGACAGCTGTAAATAAAAATGTATACTACATCATATAACTTCTTTTTAGGTTCACTCTTAACAAATTTGCCTCATAATAGTAATAAATGACATTATTGGGGAGATACCTTATATATTGATTATTGGAAAATCACCCATATGCATGTCTAGCTACCTTTACGACTTATGTTTGTGTGTACATACGCAACGAACATGTTAGGGGTAAAAATTAGCAAATAAACTCAACGAAAAAAAAAAACTTGAATGAGACGGGTTAGTTAAATCAACCTATAAAAATGAACTTTAATTCAATTAGTCCTTTCATATTGAAATTCGTTTTCATATTGAAATTCGTTCAGTTGATACTCAGTTTTTCTTTTCCACATATAATTGAACGGAATCTACTCGAATTCAGTTTAAGTTTTGAGTTGTGCTTGAAATTAATTGAATTTCTTTGGCTAATTAGGACGAATATATCAAAATGATTCTATTCGAAAATATAAATAAAAAAAGGGAATCCATTAAAAGATTTCGTTTCTTTTTATGAATTATGAAATGACTAAAAAGACTAAAAAGAGAGATTATTCCTCAATGAATTAAGTCGGTCTACATAGATTGGTTTTGGTTGCCCTGAAAAATTCAAGGCATCATGACTTGATTTTTCAAGACCGCAAAAATCAACCCGGTTTGGATTCATTTAGTATATTTTTGGTTTTATTAATAGGTGTTAGGTTTTTAGTATGTGACACAACCAAAGTAATAGTGTACTAGATTCATAATAGTGTTAATCGTTCAATATTTATTCTAAAATGCACTATTATTTATGGTGTGTTAACCAATAATATTTTTTAGTTTTAATTTTGAATTTATTTTACTTTAGATATTTTTGGGTTCATTAACATGTATTAAAGTTTTAATATTTTTTTAGTTTTAATTTTGAATTAATTTTAGGGTAGATATTTTTGGGTTCATTAATATGTGTTAGATTTTTAGATCGGAATTTCTAAGTTACTGGACTTGTAAACGTATTTGATCAATGTTTGATTAGAGAAAAACTAGAACAAACTGTTTTTATTTCAAACTTATATTTAAACTGTTATATAGACAACCTATTTATACTAATTAGAAAAAAAAAAAGCAACCCCCGACGGTTATATTGCAAATAAACTGCTATCATCGCAACACTTGATTCTGTTCAAATAATAGGTGTGATCCAAGGGCTCCTGTTAGTTAACAAATAAATAACACCACTTAGTTTAATACAACATATACATATTCATCGTCTTCTCTTTGTGAGAAACATACATACATGCATACTAATACACATAATTTGTGAGAAACATACATACATGCATACTAATACACATAAGTACATACTAATACAATAAGGCACCACACACACACATATATATATATAAGATTACAGAAGTGTGTACATGTGGGGTTTTATATTTTTGAAATTTTGATTTCTTTTTTTAAAAAATTTATAAGTTTTGTCAATTTTTCGAGTATTATTAAACTTTTTAGACCTTTCGGATTTTCCGTGAATTTTTTGTATTTTTGAGATTTTTGGGAATATTTCATATTAGGTTTTATGATTTTTCCAAAATTTTAAAATTTATAGATTTCTTTATTTTTATTTTTTTGGAGATTTCTATTTAATTTCTATGTAGATTTTGGCAATTTATCAGATATTTTTTTTCTACTTTCATATTTCCCCCTTTATTTTGGTTTTCTTTGAATTTAGTTTTTTCCATCTTTTTGAAGTATTTCCCAATTTATTTTACACTTCTCGGGGTTTTCTTTATTTTATATGCTTTTACGATTTTCATAATATTATTTTTAATTTTGTGTTAATAATGTAGTAGCTATTGGGAAATAAGATCATTGATGGAGAACATTTTGTGTAAAAGGACGAGGATCATTTGTATAAAAGATAGGGACCATTAGCTTAAAAAGACTCACGATATCTAATGAAAAGTAAGATTTCAAATTGGTAGTATCAGAAAAATGTACATTGAGACAAGACCAATTGGTCATGGACATTAATTATGAGAAAAATCATTACTTGAAGTTCGTTTTTCTTACCCTTTTTAAGGGAATAAACATATTAAAAATGAGTTTCGTTCAAAATACCCATAGTTTTACTAAATCTTCCGAAATCCAATACAATTTAGGTATGGGTCCATTTTAGCTAACTGAATTAGCAATTTAAAAATCATACATGAAAAAGATCGACTCTGCAATATAATAGTACGATGATCAAATTCCGAAATCAGTCACCGAATTAGCTCTCAAAGTATAAAATTGTTGTCCAATCCTTGTTGATTTGGCATAATATCATATTTGGTTATAATTTATCTTCGTAATAGGACCAAATTCCTCTTATTGTTAATTACTATATTATATAGTATATTTAGTTGCAATAAAATATTTGTTTCATAAAATGTTAAAGACTTTATTTCATTCTTAATTACACAACAACATGTGGCTCCCAATAATCTCGTTGGAGTCTTTCAAACGTTTTTTGGATTGCAGATGCTGCTTGTCGACTGTTATAAAACTCAAAACGCCTGCAAAATAATATTCAGTTTCAAGTCAAATACCATCTTTAGCTAGAAAGTTATACCTTATGATCAATTGTGAGTCCACCATGCATGAGAGCTAAGCTCTGAGTTAAAATCCCCTTTATTGCTTAACAACTATGCATTAACATTTTGAGTTAGAAAGTTTTCATCTGCTTTATTTGCAACTTAAAGTGCTTTGTTTATTTTTGGTGATCTAAATAATGCACAGTACGGACATATATAAGTCTTTTAAATAGATAATTAACAAGGTACTTCAATACAAATCCTTAATTCCTTATCAACTTTCTAATACAGGGCCCTGGTTTGTCATCAAATTATTAATTAAGGCGATTGTTATGTAACAGTAGGGTGAACATGCATGCATGTGTTTTCTCTGTGGTTTTGTAAAAAGTATTAATGAACGATATTCTACAGAAAAATTTGAGACCAGTGCATGTAGTTCTATACCTTTTCTTTCATGTGCCAATTTTATATACTAAGGGGTCTCCAATAAAAAGCAGTTTAGTTTCTAAGTTGATGGGTTTGTTTCAGGCATTTTTTAAGTACATTTTGATGGGTTTGTTTCAGGCATTTTCTAAATGCATTTTGTACTTAGAAATGTCTCTTTTGTAACTCTGGGTTCGGTCCCGCTTTTCTATATTAATATATATAAATATTTCGCTTAAAAAACGCTTAAAAAAATAGGGGTCTCCAATAAAAAGACATAATTAAGCAAGACTCTTTTTATTTTATTATTATATTGAGTAAGATTACTCTTTTGATAATAATATAAATTAATGTATGGCCATTTTGAGTGGCTTGTCAAATAGTAATTCAAAAGACCAATGCACAAGAAACACAACCCTAGCTAATTGGTCCTTGGTGAATAAAGCTATTTCTAGTAAACCTTACGAAGTTAGATAATTATATTAGGCATGAATTCCTGATAATCAATAACAAACACCGACAGTCATTTTCAAAAAAAAAATATTAAGATCGAAGTAATGAAATATGAAGATATCCATAGACTTTTCTCTTGAAAAATATTGCAAAAGCGGCTTCCGAAAAGACGTTCTTCTACTATTTGACATGTAAAATGTGTAGTTAATTATTTGCAACTTGCAAGACTTGTCGTTTTTTAGGAGTGTGACACTTGGCATAATTGATTAAACACTTTAATTCTACTTTACGCTGTCAAAACAGGAAGATCCAAATGTCAAATCACTACAAGAAATTACATTTTCAACAAGAGTTGCTCTCAATACATTACATTTTTTCTGTTTTTACGCAGAGACCGTAGATTTAATCTACGGTCTGTATCATTTAATGCAAACCGTAGATTAAATCTACGGTTTGGATTAAATGATACAGACCGTAGATTAAATCTACGGTCTGTGTAATTTTTTTTAAAATTACACAGTTAGTCCCTGCTTTTCAAAATTACACAGTCAGTCCCTGCGCGAAAATTACACAGACAGTCCCTGGAAAAAACAGAAACTTTCGTTTTTTTTTAAAAAAATAAAATTTTATTCTACACTCTCTCTCTTTCTCTCAAAAACCCCCAATTTTCAACCCAAAAAATCACCCAAATCAATCAACCACATTAACTATCAAATTTATTAACAAAAAACCCCAAATCATCAATCAAACTTATCCATAATTGAAGGTATATCTTTTATTCTCTAACTTATTATGTATTTTGTGTAATTTCAATTTGTAAAATAGGAAAAAATATATAAAATATGCTAGTCATCAGTCCACCGACAGTTGGAGTCGGGGGTTGACAATTACATCCCACGAGCGTGCTCCGCATCCGGAATCGCAGCAGCGACAGAGACGGCGTACGGAGCTAAACGAAATCGAAGAGTCTGCTGAGCCGTCATCGGATAGATTAACATCGGCGGGAAAGATGCTCCCTATGTCCAACTTTAAAACATTTAGTCGTTACAAAAAAAAATAAATGCACTGTTTTTGTATTTGATTTCTATGTTTGATTTGTACGTTATAATTTCGTAAGTTTAATTTGATTCGTATGTTTGATTTGTATGTTTGTAAAAAATATTCTGTATTTTAATTGATAGGACCAATATTGAGTTTTTACAAACCGTAAACCCTAAACCCTAAATTAAAAACCCTAAACCCTAAATTAAAAACCCTAAACCCTAAACCCTAAATTACAAACCGTAAACCCTAAACCCTAAATTAAAAACCCTAAACCCTAAACCCTAAATTAAAAACCCTAAACCCTAAACCCTAAATTACAAACCCTAAACCCTAAATTAAAAACCCTAAACCCTAAACCCTAAATTAAAAACCCTAAACCCTAAACCCTAAATATTCTGATATATACATACAAACCGTACATTTAATGTACGTTTGTATAGATTTCATGCAAACCGTACATTAAATGTACGGTTTGCATGTATTTTGTGCAAACCGTAAAAGTAATGTACGGTTTGTACCCCTGATTTATGCAGCGCCACTCTACGAATGTAATTTTTGCACCGAATCACCGTTAATAACGTAAAAAAAAAAAACTACAAACCGTAAAAGTAATCTACGATTTGTAGTGTAAATGACATTGGATACCATATCTATCAAAATAAATCCGACAACACCTTATCACTTTTGAATTATTATGATTTGACAACCCTATCCGAAATTGACTACTCAATGCATTATTAAAGTTTGGAAATGACTACACCAAAAAAAACACTACAAACCGTAAAAGTAATCTACGGTTTGTAGTGTAAACTTACACTATAAATATGAATCAATTTTGCCAATTCTAACAAACCATAAAATCAAACACAAACACATTTCGGAAATCTCTAAAAAAATCCTCATTTCTCCCCAATAAAATATACAAACAAACACTTTTCGAAAATGAATTACAACTATGGTTATGACAACAACCAATGGAATAACAACAACAATGCGAATTCATCCAGTGGCTCAAACGATGAGCTAACTGATTATTCAGAGCACTTTGAAGTTGATGAATTGACTTGGGAAACAAGGGATGAAATGCTTGCTGATCTTGCTGATGTGGCTGGAAATTGGGGTTTCATTCTTACGATTCGTAGGTCTGGAGGGGGAGATGGGAGCAGAACACCGTATGTTGATATTGTATGTGATAAATCGGGTGTTTACGAAAAAAAGAAACCATCTTCCGTAAAATCAGGTACAAAGAAAAAAGATTGTCCATTTTTCATTAAAGGTTACGTAGTTAATGGTGAATGGATGTGTCACGTAGAAAATGGACAACATAACCACCCACCTCCAACTTACCTCCAAGGGCAAGCACGACGTGCTCGTTTAACCCAAGATGAAAAAGAAATTGTTAAAACTTTAAGGCAAAGTAGTTTTAAAGTTGGTGCAATATTAGATGCCATAAAAAATAGAAATCCTGACAATGTATCAAACGCTAAAACGATACATAATTTTTTGGCCGGACTGAAATTTAAAGAACGAGATGGTAGAAACCCGATACAGGAACTGTTTAATTTGTTGGATAGCCATCGCTACACGTTCTACTATAATATGAACCCATCAACCCATTCCCTTGAGAACTTGTTTTTTGCACACCCCGATTCTATAAGGATGTTCAAAGCTTTTCCTGATGTCTTGTTAATGGATTGTACATATAGAACAAACCGTTTTAATATGTCATTTCTAGAAGTCGTAGGAATGACATCAACGAACCAAACATATTGTTTAGGTTTTGTTTTCATGAGTGACGAGACAAAGGAAAGTTATATATGGGCATTGGAAAAATTTAAAGTTACATTGGAGGGGTGTATACTACCTAGGGTTTTTGTAACCGACAGGGAAATGGCCTTATCAAATGCTTTGTCCGTTGTTTTTCCCGATTCTCATCATATTTTGTGCACTTTTCATATTGCAAAAAATGTTTTGAAAAACTGCCGTAAAAAGATCCCTGATGAGGAGTGGCAAACGTTTCTAGATGATTGGGGTTTATTGGTTGATTCTGAGTCGATAGAGGAGTACAATCATAACCGAACTTATTTCAATTCCTCTTACAAATCGTACCCTGCTGTGATTAAGTATGTAGACAAGCTTTTAAATGATTATGCTGAAAAGTTTGTTGCATGCTATACCAACCATACAACACATCTAGGTAACAGAACTAGCAATCGAGCCGAACAACAACATGCTAAGCTGAAAAGATCCCTTTCCACAAATACTGGCACGCTTGAAACTGTTTGGGTAGAGGTGAATAGAATTCTAGAAAAACAATTTGAGGATATTAAGATGAAGTTGGATAAATGCAAGTCTTATTTTCCACATTCTGAACGAACACCTCTATTTATAAATCTTAGGTCGTATATCACACACTATGCCTTTGATTTATTATTTCAAGAACATAAAAAATGTAGTGGCCAGGCTGATGAGAATTGTTCGTGCGGTTTCAAATTGTCTCACGGTTTACCTTGTCATCATATTATGAGTGAACATATTTTATTCGGGAAGCCTCTTCCTCTAGAATATATTCATCCATTCTGGAAAAAATTAGACGTAATTGATGATAATGGGAACACCGATGATTATGGGGTAGAGGGTGATCTAGAAGAGTTTAAAAGTGTTTATGCTAGGAAAAGTAATGTTGAAAAACGGCATATGAAAACACAACTCCGAGAGATAACCGTACCAGCCAGAACATCCATCAGTGACCCCGAAGTGAGAGTAAATAGGGGGAGACCTAGAAAAGGAGACAAATCTAGTAAGAGGGATAAGTCGGGATGGGAGTATGTGGAGGAAGAGGGTGCTGGTGCTAGTAGGGACAAGGGCAAAGGCAAGGCGGATGAAACACCGGAGGTAAGGGCAAACCCAACTAGGAGGCCGCGAAACCAGAACCCTAAACCCACCCCCAATAGGGCAACCTTCCTGTACAGTGACCAAATATGGGTCATGTTACATAGTTACATCGAAACGGTTTATGATGTGCGTGGGGATGGTAACTGTGGGTTCCGGGTACTTGCAAATGTGACGGGTAAACAGCATGGGGAAGATGATTGGTATGCGGTAAGATGTGAGTTGTTTCAAGAGCTGCAGCAAATGAAAGGTGTTTATTATGAGCTGTTTGAGAATCTTGGCTTTGATTACCGGTATGATTATATTTTATCAAGTTTAAATTTTTATCATGCTACAAATCCCGCACCTTCTGACAAATGGATGAGATTTCCGTATTATGGGTTTTTAATTGCTTCTCATTACAATATTCCAATTGTATTGTTGTCCTTATGGCAAAATAGTGATGGAGGGGTAAACGTGTGGAACAGTACCTTTTTACCTCTTTATACTGGTCCGCCTCGGGGAACGACACATTACATCCCGACTGTAATGGTGTTCGTCAACAGTTGTCACTATGCTCAGGTTATTCCTAAAGAAGAAGGGATCTTCCCAATGCCAGGAATTATAGCACGGTGGGAACAAACACGCACTGAGACAGCTGCGCCATGGAAGGAACTTTTTCGACCTAATTTCAAGTTATATATGGCGCTGGAAAAGAAATCGGGAAAGAAAAAAGCAAATGAAGATGAAGCTATAGACCTAAGTCCATAATCAGTTTTTTATTTTTAATTTTATGTAAATTACTATTTTTTCCAAATTGTTGTAAATTTATATGATGTAAACAAATGTTTAATAAATTTGTTTTCTGAAATTTAGTTCTATGAAATTTTGTTGTAAATTTTGTTTACTAAATTTGTTTTATGAAATTTATAAGTTGATATTCATGTTTGCATATTCAGTTAATTTTTTTTCTGAAATTTATATAATTTATGATTGTTTCATTCAACAAAATTGATGATTGACACCAAATTAACGACTTAGTTAATGTTTCATATTGCGTTATACAAGTGTTAAAAACAAACCAAAGGTACTTCACAAAAATTGACGATTTAGTTAATGATTCAATAAATATCAACTTATACACTTGACAAAAATATAACATGTTAAAACATTGAACTTATACAATAAATATCAAACATAAAATTTATCAAATCAACTTTATTTGTGTAAATTTGTGTAAATTTTGTGTTTATATTGAGAGATTGTTAGAATATTGGTAATTTATTTTATGACTAGTAATTAAATATTTGTTAATTTTAACAAAATATATTTTGAGATGTCACAATTAATAAAAAATTCAATAAAATTGAAAAGATACAGGCTTTGGATCAACGAGAAAAATCAGTTCAAATGCAACAATTATTTTATAATTCCAGTATTAAAAAAATAATTACTGAAAAGAAATTATTACAAAATAGCAAAAAAAAGTGTTTACTTTAACAAGAAAAAGATTTAATTTGGCAACAGAATTCTTCATTGCCAAAGATGTGAATATTAGCCTCAATATCTGAATTTGTTCCCGAAACTTTCCGCAACAAGCAGGGGCGAAACCAGGACGATTTTCTTCGGGGGGCGTGATGTAAAAAATATGTCGAATATAAAAAATAGGGTCTAATACAAAAATAATTTTTTTTTCTATGTTCAACATATCATAAAATAAATATAAAGTCAAGACAAATGACATTGGACAATAAAATAATTTTTTATGTAATCTTGTTTGGAAAAATGAAATGGTTATTTAGAAAAATTTGTAATTTCAAAGTAAAAAACATAAAATTTTAGAAGAAAAAAAGATCTCATGATTTGAACTCATAACTTTTCACTACCTTATGGTCCAATTTTACCATTAGACCAGCAACTATTTTGTTTAACTAAAGTGGACCATCAATGTATATATCTCAGAATTTTTTTAATTACATGTATAAAAAAAAATGAAAATCGTCGTCAGGGTGGACACGACCACCCCCAACCACCCTTGGGTCCGCCCCCTGGCAACAAGGCTTTAGCAACATCACAGCAACAAACTTTTTTCTGTTGCAAATTCTTCTAGCAACAAATAACCGTTTTTAAGCAACAAAGTCTTTTGTTACTTAAGATGTAATTTCTTGTAGCGAATAAGCACCAGGAACTCGATTACATATCATCATACTAGTAATCGTACCCCATGCATTGCGTGTGTGACACGTAGTTGCATAAATATAAATATGATCCAACACAAATAAATTTTACATTTTCAAAAATTTTACAAAAATAATTGGATGAATATCGTAAAAATATAATGTTTTATTGTTATAGTAATATAAAAATACATGTATAATGATTTGTTTGTGAGATGATTTGATATTTGAAAAAAAAAAGAACATTTATTTATTTATTTAAATTGCATTAAGTTATTTTAGTAATTAGTAAATTAGAATAGAAGAATTTTTGAAAAAAATGTCGCACTGTTAAGGAAAGTGCTTCAATGATTTTTTTGTTCAGTTACAAGCAATAAAAATACAACAAAATTTGGGCACTGATGAGGGTGTTTGTTCTTTAATAAGGGATATGTTGTAAGTATATGTAACTGTGCATGGTTTCTAAGTCAAATGATTTAAATATACAACTAATGCCCAATAGGTACCACTTTTGAAATTATATTGCTCCTAGGTACCTTCATAATTTCACATTCCCTATATTTACCACTTTTTAATTATTTAATTTATTTACCAAAACGCCATACACATATTTCATAAAAAATAGAAAAAAAACACATAAAAATATATAAAATGCAAAAAATCTCAAAATAAATGAAAAAAAACCACAAAAAATTGTAAAAAAATTAAAAATAATGTATTTTTATAAAAAAAATCACAAAAATCACAAAAAATGAAAAAAAATAAAAAAAAATAACAAAGAAAATAAAAAAATCATAAAAAAATTATAAAAAATGAAAAAATCACAAAAAATCACAAAATTTTAAAAAAATTACAAAAAAAATTATAAAAAATGAAAAAAATCACAAAATATTATAAAAAAATAAAAATAATAATAAAAAAATGAAAAAAAAATCACAAAAAATGAAAAAAAAATCACAAAATCACAAAATTTTAAAAAAATTATAAAAAAAATAAGAAAAATTATAAAAAATGAAAAAAATCACAAGAAATTATAAAAAAAATGAAAAAAATGAAAAAAATGAAAAAATTATAAAAAAAAAATGAAAAAAATCACACAAAAAATCATTAAAAAAAATCACTTTTATTGAACTTTATGCACTTTCGACTGTAGTAGATGCACTTTCAGCTGAACTATATGCACTTTTAGCTGAACCAGATGCACTTTCAGCTGAACCATATGCACTTTTATTGAACTAGATGCACTTTCAGCTGAACCATATGCACTTTCAGCTGAACCAGATGCACTTTCAGCTGAACCAGATGCACTTTCAGCTGAACCAGATGCACTTTCAGCTGAACCATATGCACATTTATTGAACCATATGCACTTTCAGCTGAACCATATGCACTTTCAGCTGAACCAGATGCACTTTCAGCTGAACCATATGCACTTTCAGCTGAACCATATGCACTTTTATTGAACTAGATGCACTTTCAGCTGAACCAGATACACTTTTAGCTGAACCAGATGCACTTTTAGCTGAACCATATGCACTTTCAGCTGAACCAGATACACTTTTAGCTGAACCAGATGCACTTTCAGCTGAACCATATGCACTTTCAGCTGAACCATATGCACTTTCAGCTGAACCATATGCACATTTATTGAACCATATGCATTTTTAGCTGAACCATATGCACTTTCAGCTGAACCAGATGCACTTTCAACTGAACCATATGCATTTTCAGCTGAACTATATTTACTTTCGACTGAATTGTATGCACTTTCAACGGAACTAGATGTACTTTCAGCTGAATTGAATGCAATTTCGACTCAATTTTATGCATTTTTGACTAACTATATACACTTTCGACTGAACTATATGCACTTTTATTGAACTATATACGCTTTTGACTGAATTATATGTATTTTTGACTGAACTAGATGCACTTTCAGCTCATTTAGATTAAAAAAAGCACATTTATCATGGAAAAACCATTTTTTTGTATAAAAAAAATCACTTTTCGGTATAAAAAGTGTTATATTGACAAAAAAAAAGATTTTTTGTAATTTTTTAAAAAGTTTATGATTTTTTAATTTTTTGTAATTTTTGTGATTTTTTATAATTTTTATAATTTTTTGTGATTTTTGTTATTTTTTTATAATGTTTTGTGATTTTTTGTGAATTTTGTGAATTTTGTGATTTTTTGTGATTTTTTGATTTTTTGTGATTTTTTGTGATTTTTTGTGATTTGTTGTGATTTGTTGTGATTTGTTGTGATTTTTTGTGATTTTTTGTGATTTTTTGTAATTTTTTCTGTTTTTTTATAATTTTTTATGATTTTTTGATTTTTTTTGATTTTTTTTGATTTTTTATATTTTTTATGATTTTTTGTGATTTTTTCATTTTTTTAAAAAATCAATTACTAATAAAACTAATATAGTATAAAAAGTGCTATTTATGAGGAAATGTGAAATTATCAAGATAGATAGGAGGAATATAATTTGCCATAAGTTACTTATAGAGAATTACCCCTTAAATCTATCACAGTTTAATTTTTGTTTAATGAACGACTTTCCTTAAGGTATGCATGTCTATTTTCATGTCACGTTTCCAGAAAATTTAGATGGTGTAAATTTTAAAGAATGTATCACTTTTTTTTTGAAAATAAAGAATGTATTTCTCTTGGCGGTCAACAAATTATTCTGTGGCAATTCTTGCAGCAATAACAGATCATAGCCCTTCATTTATATCATATGACCTAGAAAAAAAAATCTTAACAAATATGCTTGGACTTGACCGAACATAATCCTACCTCGTATTATTTCCATTAATTTTAATTTTAAATATGCACCCAATAGATGACGATACGTTTCCTTTCTTTAAGAAATACATTTACCTTCATTTTTTCTATGATCATAACATAATAGTCTTTAACATCCCAAAACTATTAACCTTATATGGATTTTTAGTCTTCTGTTGATCAAAAAAGTTACAGAAATTAGAAGAAGAAAACAGGTAGGTACATGTACTGGGAAAATACTAATTTGAAAATCACATAAGAATATTTTTTTCAAGAAATTGATGTGGGGATTTTATAACTAATGGAAAAGAACAATTAGGAATGTCAAAAATCAAAATGAGTCTCTGCATCTTGATTCGAACCTCATAATTACAGAATTAAAAATAAAAGAAACTATTTTGTAAAAAAATAAGACAAGAATTAGAATAATTAATATAAAATTAGATTAAGTCTGAAATTAATTGTTTAACATTGGGTTTAGATTTAAGTCTTTAAATGAGTCACATAGGTGTGGATCCCTCTTGGGGCCCGTTGGAAACTAAAGTGCATGTGCTTAATTGAAAGAAAATGATTAATTGCTTTTACGCCATAAAAAATTGGAACCGACAGGTTCAGAATAAAATAAAAATGTGGCAAACCCACAGACAGGGACGAATCCACGTAGTACAGAGGTGTAAGGATACAATTCGGTAAAAAAAAAATATGTTAAAAAATAATTTTTATTAATTTTAAATATTTATTTGTAAAAGCATTAGTCAATTGATAAAATTAAATGCAAATTATAACAAAATCACTTATATATAGTGTAGTGGAAAAGTATTTCTTTACTTACCATATGGTATCAAGTTCAAATCTTATGTCATGCCCAGTTAATTTGTTTTTTAAATTATTATTATTTTCTCTTCAATGTTATTATTTATACATTTTTAACTTGCTAGACTTCATTGCAACATTTTTAAAATTTATTTTGGGTTTATTTAAAAAGTTTCAACATAATATGTTTTTAATATAAAATATTAAGCATTGATTACTTTGTTTCACAAAATAAAAGTTGCTACATTAATTTCACTTTAGTGTCCTGATTTTTGGGTCATATTTACTTAAATGACCTGAATTTCAAAAATATTGAATTGATGACCTGAGTTTCACATGAATAAAATGTTAGTTTCCGTGTACGAAATAACAATTAATAATAAATAAAGGACTAAACAATAATTAAATAAAACCAGTGTAATCTTTATTAATTTTCAAATGGAATACAATAAACTGATTACAACATGTAGGTACTGAAACGTAAATAAAACAAACGTTATCAGATTATTATTAATTAATAATCTGATGTACTGATTTGTAATTAATAGAAACTGTCGGACTGGAAAGTATAAACTTAACAGCCGGACTGTTCTGTTTTAAAATGAAAGTACAGGACTGAATTGAAACTATTCTAATTACAGAATTAAATTACAGAATAGTAATTACAGCAAAAAAACAGAACTTTAAACTAATTACAGAATAGTACAAACAGAATAGAAAAGCTACAGCTAAGTACAGCAAATTAAAATACTGAATTAAAATTACAGAAAAGTAAATTGCGGAAATTAAATAGCAGAATTGAAAAATGGACATAATGTAAAACTGGACAGAATTGAAATTAAACAAGACGAGGCTACTGTTAACAGTATGCCCTTAACCGATATTCGCCCAACCACCTTAAGGTTTCTGCTTGCGTTGGCGCTTCGATCCCAAGGTACAACGTCTCTCGGAAGACTCGCCGGAAACTGGCGACGAGTCTAAGTCGAGCTGTTGGTGGGTGGTTCTCTCTGGTTCTAAGATGCTATGAAAAAAAAATTATGCTGTTTAGAAAGAAGGAGATACTGATTTTGAATGTGAGGGGATGGCTGGCTCTTTATAGAGAAATTCTGAAACCGCAGAATCTATTGGTCATTTAATTCTGGGAGTTACATCCCCAGAATCCGCCTCCATTACTGCTGGAGTTCCAAACCTTCTGGAACATTCCCAAGACCCAAGTCCCTTTTCAGATTAGTACAAGACCCAAGACCCGAGACATTCCCCAAATCCCAAATCCCGCGTCCCGAGACCCGAGCGAGCGCGCGCGTGTGGTACACACTAACCCACTCATGGGTATGTGAACTTTATTAGTTTACCAACTACATGAGATGACCTTGTATATATAGTGTAAAAATCAACATTGATTTTACAATGTGGGATAACCCTCATGGGTTAATTCCACTCTCTTCTCCATTTTTCAGATTTCGGTTTTTTCTTCTTTCGAGTACCAACCTTCGAGTCCAATTATCATTCACACCCTTCCTCCGAATGGGTCATGCGATATACCGTTACGAAGCTCGTCATACGAGCTACTCAAACATATTGAGTATGGCCTCAGAAAAACTGAGTAGTCGCATCGAAAATTGACTCAAAGATGGTCCCTGACCACTTTGAAAAACCATGTCTAAAACATGTTTTTCCTTCCTTTTTCCAACATAAAAGTTGCTACATTAATATCACTTTAGTGTCCTGATTTTTTGGTCATATTTACTTAAGTTACCGGAATTTCAAAAATATTGAATCGGTGACCCGGGTTTCACATATACCTTGATTTAGTGGTCTCTTTAACTTCACAAGTTTTAAACAATTGCAATACAGTCCACTTAGTTTAAAAATTAATAAACTAGACACCGATTTGTTGAAAATGATAAAATTAACTCTTTAATTTTATAATTTTTGTAAAAGACACGTTTTCCAATAAGCAAGCTTTTTCTTATAATAAATACAATTTTAGACATAAATTTTATTCTTTACAGAAAGGTTTTAATCTGTAAAAAAATTGTTTTAATCAGTAAAAATTACACTACATCGGTAAATATTTTTTGATAATTAAAGAAAAGTGTACGGATTAATATTAAAATTTGTCTGGTAAATTACAGAAAATTATTAAAGAAAATTATACGGAGTTATCACACATAAAATTTTACGTCCCCATGACTTCGGCATGGAGGTATACTATTTTTTTCGTAATAAAAAGGTTCACAAAAAGATAAATTGGCACTTTACTAGACTATCAAATAATCAAGATACGCGTAGTGTAATTTTTTTTAATATTAATCAGTAAAATCTTCTTTAAATGCCAAAAATTAGTTACGGATGTAGTGTAATTTTTACGAATTAAAACAATTTTTTTACGGATTAAAACCTTTCTGAAAAGAAAATTAAATAAATGTAGTGTTTATTTTGCTGAAAAATTTGTATTCAAAGTCATTTTTTTAAAAAAAATTATGTCTAAAATTGTATTTATTATGAAGAAAAGTTATCTTATTGGAAAATGTGTCTTTTATAAAAATTATAAAATTAAAGAGTTCATTTTGTCATTTTCAACAAATCGGTGTCTAGTTTATTAATTTTTAAACTAAGTGGGTTGTATTCCGATGGTTTTACTCATGGGTATTGATATAAAATTTAAAAAATAATACATCACCTATTTGTGTATATAGTGATACGCATCGATAAAAAAAAATTAAACACGTTTTGTCCCGTTTTATTTAAAATCCTAGATTAGTCCCGTTTACATGCTCAAATTGCTCAAGGCTGAGTCGACCATTTGATGATTTAAGTCTTAAGATGATAGTCTCCTTTCTTTTCTCTATGACTTTATTATATATTAATAAACATACACACCAGGAATTGATCATTAATTTATATAATCTTGTCCGTATATATATACAATAAAGTTTTTCCGATCCCCCGTGTTCTTGTCTAGGGTTTACACACCGGAAGCCACGTTAAATCCTCGTTCTTTCTCGTTCTTGTCTGTGTGTGTGATTCGTGAGCTTTTGGTCGGGTGTTATTCTTATTCGTAAGCTTTTGTAAAAGGTTTTCGATCCACAACACTAATGACATATTAAAAAATATATGAGAACGCATGTAATATTCCATCAATGCATGTTTCTACACGCAGTCATGTACATTTAAGCTTATCGAGTAACTTTATCAACCCTGTCCCGGCACAATAGTACATCTTTAATCTGGCTCGTGGCTTACCATACTATACTAGCTAGCCCACTCGATAAAGATCGAAAGATCAATAGTTTTAATCTGGCTTGTTAAGTGTTTTTTTTCTTCATGATTTAAAAGTTTATATGTTTTATTTTTATGACGTAAAAGACGTTTATGCTCTTAAATCACTTGATATTACAAGATCATAGGTATAAAGCGGGGAGAATCATTGATTAGTATATAAAAACATACTTAATTTTCAAAACCCCGAATTCTTAAATCTTGTTCAAAATTTGTTACATATAATTAATGTAGAATCATGTAGCATCAAAGTTAAAAACAAAGAGTAAAAAAAATAGCATTATATAGCAATTTTTTTATTTTATTTTTGATATTATCCTCTCTTTTTTTCTTCACAAACTTCTCTTCTTCTTTTTTACATAACATCAGTGAATTCAGTACCAAATCTAAAAACAAGAAGATATCTTTCTATGCTATTAGCCTATTTACACATGATAATGTTGAATACTTAGACACCCATTAGCTCTATTAATGAGCAAATGCACTATACAGTCCCAGATTCGAGTCAAATTAATGACCATGGCAGAGATGGAATGTCCCAATAACACATAATCAAGCAGGCTTTTCGTAAGAATTCTGATCTCTGAACACTGCAATCGCGCCACGTATCATATCGGTCATGTTTGATTATTATGTAGTAGGATCATGTAACATATGTACTAATTTTTTAAAGTGTTTTAAGGTTCGAGTTTTTAATAATTAAATATCACTTTTATGTACATGTTCATCATTTTCTCATAAAACGGTACTCTTAAAACGAATTAGAAAGAAAGAGTACGTCTGCTTCAACTTGAGTTATAGTTATACACGCATGACTCATGGGCGGAGCCAATGTACGTCCAGTGAGGGCTGTAGTCCCCGTTGAAATTTGAAAAATTATTATTTTATATGTATTTGTTAGTCAAAGTCTAATGTAGCGTAATGGTACAATGTTAAAACCAGAATTTTTAATGTGATGCTTGCTTGTTGGTTCGAATCTGCATATAAAAAAGTATCATATTTTGGCTTTTTGTAAAAATATTACATTTGTACTATTATCTGTGTATTATATGTTGTGATAATAACATTTTTTTTTTGTGTTTCATTTTTACAAAAAAAAATAGTCTATATACATTGTACAGTTTCTCAAAATCTTCATAAATATTGATATTTAAAACCAGCTGTACATTTTTGTAGTTGTACTAAATATAAATAAACTATATGGTCTGAATTTATTAAAATGCAATTGATTATTTATTGTAATCGTTCAAATTAACCAATCAAGGGAGAATATTAGAGAATTTAGAATATCATTTACAAAAGGCTTATCATTTCTAGAAAAAAAATATATATTGTGCACCCGCTCAACCAAAATTCTGAATCCGCCCCTGTCATGACTAATACATTCCTTTTCGGCTTTTCCTTTATCAAAGTGTGGCGGTACTAACGGGTCTAAATGTCTAATTTCTTAACAAAAACGAAAGAAGAGAATTAGCCTATAATGAGAAGCATGTAATTCATTTGAACTTATCAATGGCCATCAAACAAATTTATTTTGTCTTTTAGAAATTTGATTCATGATATGTCACTGGTAGTCGAGTATGATTAACTGTCCTTACTCGAATTGATGATTACTTACTTGAGATTGGGATTACGTAATCTCTATTACGTAAAACTCTATCTACCAGATTTGATTTGAACCTTATTTATGGAAGAACATGTGGTGTTTTGTTTTCTACTTGTTTTTTCCCATTAAGTAAAAACCATAGGGAAACGATGGTGTTTACTCTTGCATGTTTGTTCATGCTATCTTGGGAAACTTTTGCATCTATTAGGAGCGTAAATAGTCCGGATTAGGCGGATTTGAGACAAAAGCAAATCCAACTTGTTAGTTACGACTTGGAAAAAAATGGATCTTAATTATGCAGATAATTAAGCTAAAATTTAAGTCCAATCCAAACTGCACCATTTGGTTTGGACAAACTCGATCTAGTCACAGTCTCGATGGTTTGGATGGTATTTACGGTTGCAAAATAAATTTTTATCAACTATAATACAAATATAAAACAACCCAATTGAAAACAAGCAAAAAAAGTACAACACTTGTTCTCGAATAATTTTAATAGACAATGATATTAACTTAGAAAACAAAACATAATGTCATCACCAGTAAGATTCGCCTAATTGACCATGTTGAGTCTTTGACAAAGCATTAATCTGATCACGATAACAGAGAAAGAATAAATATATTTGTAAGAAATTATATTAATATATTGTTAACATATATTATACAGTTTGGTAATTAAGGAATTGATATTGCTCACATGACTTAACCAGTTCATCATTTAAAATAAAACCAGATGAGAAGTTTCTATATAAATTTATAAGTAATCAAATAAAATTATCGACAATATGATTTTATAAGATTTATATAATTAAATAATAAATTCGAAATTATACGAGTTTGACGGGTTTGAAAGGTTAAATCCTCCCAGGGTCTGAAACGTTCTAGCGGTCCGAATTGGACGATTTGGATTGAATTTGAAATATTGAGTTGGAGTCCGATCCGTTGTAAAGGTTTTCGATTTTTTTGAGTTTGAGTCCATTCTGTTCAAGTTTGAATCTGAACCAATGCGATTTAAACGATGAGGTCCAGATTTTCACGATTTTGTTAACACCTAGTATACACCATATAATATGAACCACCATTACACTATTTTATGTTAGATGTTAGGTAAAATGCTAATAAACCTATATATTGCAGGTGCCGTATTTTGCCTATAATCTTCATATATACTATGATTTTCGCAATTAACCCCAATGAACTATCTATCTTTATGCAAACAGCCCCTTAATTATATTTAAAGTAATTAAATTATACTCTATGTTAGTAGGTTCATCTTGGGATTTTTTTTTTCTTTTGATACATATTTAAGATATGCATCAAAGTGTCCGCCCTTTTAAAAAAATAAATTATTCATGCATAAATCTTTGTCCTGAAGGCGGTAGACAATCGAACTCGCCTACCTCTTTGGATTCGATACATGAATACGGGGGTGGGGTATTAAGGGGGAAGAGATCACCAACGCAGCCTCACAATTTTTAAGAATACTATTTTTTATATAATTCAGAAATAATGTGTCTTGCAACCTACAAAATAATATTTCATTATATTTTGCATTTTAATTTTGCAACCCTACTATAAGATTTTGTATTTATAAAAACCTATCCAACCTTTAAGCCTTAAGCTCAACAGTGGTTTGATCAGACCAATCTTTGTATATTATATGAAATTTATATTTTTGTATATGTTTATAGGGTACATATGTATCTATGTACATTTATACAAGTTTAACTTTAACTACAAAGTTTTTTATCAACTGTTTATCTATTTTTCCACAATTAAAAATGTATAAATCATGTCGCGTTTTACTTTAAAACTATGTGGGTAAGTCATAATAAGATATATAAATTCTAAACATGTGCAATAGTGAGTAGATATTGATGGCGTGGTTCAATAATGACTCAATCTGAACGAAAATACTTTGGTAAAACATCTCATTTTCATTCCAGAAAATAATGACGACTTACGTAGGAAAAACGCAATGTTGGTGTATTAAATCGAAATTGTGAAAACATATGTGTATAAAGTAAACAAAATTTGCAAAGATTGGTGTGATTTGACTTCATTTTACTCACTATTTATATTTTATTGCATTAACTGATTGCAATTCTACGTTTTTATAAATTTTAAGATTTTTAAAATTATTTTCTAGAAAAGTAAAAGATTTGCATTTTTTTTAGTCTATCTTACTGTTCCGGAATTGGATAACAATTTGTAAATAGTTGTAAAATTGAGTGTGACCCTCGATGTATTTAACGCACCATCATCCTATGAGCTAGACATTCAATATCCATACTTTCTAATACGAAAAGATGAACAAATACTAGAAACGAAACGTGAAACCTGTTTTGGGTAATACGAGAGATGACAATCACCAATGAGTAGATGCACGGTTTAAAAAATAGGGAAAATTATCAAAATATAACTATTTTAAACTAATTATCAAAAAATTACACACCAACACTTTATTCCTAAAACATACAACTAATTAAAATTATAAATAATAAATAATTTATATTTTTTTAACAGTTTTTTTTTCTTTCTCTCACTATATATATATATATATATACACACATATACAAAAATGTCAACTACAACATTCGCCCTCCTCTCTCCGCCACATATCTCCACCACCTTCTGCCGCACCTCACTCCATCTCCGATCCCGTCACCACCTCCTCAAATCCCAACCCTCCATCTTTCCCACCCTCACCCACACTCCTACTTTAACCCCAATCTCCACCGTCCGATCAAAACTCATTCCCCCAATAAAATCCTCATCTAAACTCATATCCGTACCAGTTATACCAGAACCAGTGGTTTCTGAACCGTTTTTCCATTTTCACTTTTTTTGTTTTGTTTTTATCGTAAAACTCGATTATAACTAGGTTAAATCTTTAGAATTTCTTACATAGTATTTTTTTTTGTGCTCTAGAAATCAGCTATGCAGAGTATTACATTTATTTGGATTTTTATTTTGTTTTTAATCTGATTGTGTTTTCTACTTGTTGGAATTGATTTACTTAGAAGTCTCATTTACATTTTTTTTATATGAAATTGGTTTTTGTTTATTTTCGATTGGAGTGATTCTCATTTTTGTGGCATAATTGATAAGTTATTAAATAATCGGGAATTTATCGTTTTCCTCTTCAGGGATTTTATGGTTGAAATTAATTTACTCAACAACTTCATTTTCAATTTTTCTATATGAATTAGGATTTTGTTTTTGTTCGATCGGAACGATGCTCATTTTTGGGGCATAATTGGTAAGTAATTAAATAATTGTGAATTTATCGCTTTACTTTTCCACCATATACACAATATATTTTGTATTCATTGACACTTTCCCTTCTTTGTGTTTTTGTTATTCATACACAATATACCGTTTATGCATGCTCTTTAATACAGTCATACACAATACACAATTATACATGCTGTTAAATACAGGCATACACAATATATTGTTTATACATTATTTTTAATACAGGCATACACAATACATTGTTATACACGCTTTTTTATACAGTCATACACAATACATTGTGTGTTTTGTGTTTTTTTTTTAATAACTGTGTATTGTGTTTTGGTTATTATCCATACACAATACATTGTTTATGCATGTTCTTTAATGCAGTCATACACAATACACAGTTTATACCTGCTATTAAATACAGGCATACACAATATATTGTTTATACATGCTCTTTAATACATGCACACGCAGTACATTGTTATACACGCTCTTTTATACAACCACACGCAGTACATTGTGTATCCATTGAGACTGCCTTTTTTGTGTTTTGCTTGTTATCCATACACAATATATTTTTTATACATGTTATTTAATACATGCATACACAATACATCTTTTATATATGTTTTTTAATACAACCATACACAATACATTGTTTATCCATTGACACTTTTTGTGTGTTTTGTTTATATTGTTTTGTAGTGCGATGAGTAGTATTTTTTATGATGACTTAATAGAGTCATATACAATATGGTGACTTCATACACGATATGGTCTCAAGTTCACACACATTAGTGTTTTGTAATTAATAATAATATAATTGTTGCATGTATTTCAGTGTTTGTTGGCATGCATGTTTCATTTACGCAACAGACCTGCAATTTCTTAAACATGCTTTTTAATACAGGCATAAATAATACATTATTTATACACGTTTTTTAATACAGATATACACAATACATTATTTATCCATTGACATTGTCCATTTTTTATGTTTTTGTTATTATTCATACACAATACACTTTTATACATGTTGTTTAATACAGGCATAAACAATACACTTTTTTATACATGCTCTTTAATACAGGCATACACAATACACTTTTTATACATGCTCTTTAATACAGACATAAACAATATACAATTTATACATGTTTTTTAATAAATGCATACACAATACACTATTTATACATGCTCTTTAATACAGTCATTCATAATACATATTTTATACATGCTCTTTAATACAGGCATACACAATACATAATTTATACATGTTTTTTTAAAACGGGCATACACAATACATTATTTATACATGTTATTTAATACATGCATACACAACACACAATTTATACATGTTTTTTAATACGGAAATACGCAATACAGACATACACAATACTTTTTTTAACCATTTTTTGGGCTTTTTCGGGTTCCCGACTTTTTAAAATGTTTTTCCAGCCTTTTTTGGGTTTTTTCGGGTTCTCGACTTTTTTGAACTTTTTTCATTTTTTTGTGATTTTGGATATTTTTTGGGTTTTTTTACCAATTTTTTGGGTTTTTTTCGGTTACCGACTTTTTTAAAAGTTTTTTCAGCATATTTTGGGTTTTTTTGAATTCTCGACTTTTTTGAACTTTTTTCATTTTTTTTTTAATTTTTAATTTTCTTGTTTTTTTTTGTTTTTTACCATATTTTTGAACTTTTTTCGGGTTCTCGACTTTTCTGAACTTTATTTTTATATATTTTTGTGAATTTGGATTTTTCTTGTTTTTTTTTTTGCCCTTTTTTTGGAGTTTTTTCGGATTCCCGACTTTTTAAAGGTTTTTTCAGCACTTTTTTGTTTTTTTCGGGTTGTCGATTTTTTTGAACTTTTTTCATTCTTTTTGTGATTTTGAATTTTTCTTTGTTTTATTACTTTTTTTAACCATTTTTTGGTTTTTTCGGGTTCCCGACTTTTTAAAAGGTTTTTCCAGCCTTTTTTGGGTTTTTTCGGATTCTCGACTTTTTTGAACTTTTTTCTTTTTTTGTGAATTTGGATTTTTATTGGTTTTTTTATTTTTTAACATTATTTTGGATTTTTTCGGGTTCCCGACTTTTTAAAAGGTTTTTCCAGCATTTTTTGGGTTTATTCGGGTTTTGAGCTTTTTTGAACTTTTTTTATTTTTTGTTGTAATTTTATTTTTTTTTGGTTTAGAAGTCATTTTAACATTAAATAAGATAGTATTTTGTGAGGAAAAAATGATGATTTAGAAAGAGAGAGGAGAAAGAGAATTTTTTTGGTAGGTGAGCAGAAATATTTTTTTTTTCTATTTGGGTCAATTGTATGTTTTGGAAATAATTTGTTTTGGTTGTATGTTTTGGTAATATTTCATAACACATTGTATGTTTTGTGCATTGACCCTTAAAAATATCAGTGATTCAATTAAGAAACAGTAAGGCATTCTAATAATACTTACTTATTACAAATATGTTACATTATCTGAGAAGATATCTAGTGATATGATCATTTCAAACACTAAAAAGGAATAAAGTCACTGCTTATCCTTCCAAACTTTCTAATATGAAATAACGACGTTGTAGCGAGTTTCCAGAACCAAGACGTTGTGGCGAGTTTCCAGAACACAAACGGGAACCTAGTGCCGAATAATCGAAAAGCTCTAAAACTTATAACCAAACTCCAAAATTTGTGACAACCAATTAGCACCTAGGAAAAAAACGAAGATTCCTAGTGATGTCCACTCCTAAATTTTATAAAAGATTGAAACACTGAATTTTTATTTGAAAAACATTAAGTTTTTCCCAAATCTACTTCACTAAATCAAAGTTTTAGGGCTTTTTTGCCTGGTTTTACTTTTACTTTTACTTTTAAAAGTTGTTTGGTTTAAACAATAAAAA
Organism: Primula vulgaris; assembly: GCA_963920805.1. Taxonomy (NCBI): domain Eukaryota; kingdom Viridiplantae; phylum Streptophyta; class Magnoliopsida; order Ericales; family Primulaceae; genus Primula; species Primula vulgaris. Next base: position 5,343,448 of record OY987218.1, on the reverse strand, counting down.
AAACACTTTTAATAAAACCAACATGAAAAATCTTTTTTATTTTAATGGTGAGGAAATCCACATTTTTAATATTGATTTATATTCTGGAAAATAAAAATATTGATAAAAAAAACCCCACAAACAAAAGTATCAAAGTGCTTCCAAATGGGATAAAAGCCAAAGTTGATAAAACTGTTACAAGAGTGCATAGGGATGGACACGGATCGGATTGGAACGGATTTGCTTCAATTCTAACCCAATTCGTAAATAAATGGCGGGGCGGATTGGGACGGATTGATAAAATTTAAATATCAACCCAACTCAACTCAACCCGTTACAATTAAAACTCCAACCCAACTCAATCCAACCCGCAAAATAAATTGCGGGTTGGGTTTAGATTGATTCTTAAATTTTTATTTTGGTCCTTTATTTTTCATAATTTACATAATCAACCCAAATTTTAAAATAAATTGAATATTTCAAACAAAAATATAAATTAAACACAATCAAAGTACGTTTGGAACATTCACGAACATGTAATAAAACTAAAATATAACAATAATTAAAGGTTGCTATCTTAAAATACACACAATATATATATATATATATATATATATATATATATATATATATATATATATATATATATATTGCGGGTTAAAACGGATTGGGACGGATTAACCCGCAGTTTGTGAAACTCAACACTAACCCAACCCGCAAAATATATAGCGGATTGGGGCGGGACGGATTGATTTTTTTTTGGACATTCAACCCACCTCAACCCGCCCCAATCCATATGGGCTGGGTTACGGGACGGATTTACGGATTTTTTGCCCACCACTAAGAGTACATAGCCCTGATCTTAACCAAAAAAAAAAAAAAAACTTCTTGGTCTTTAGTGTAACAAACATGTAAAATCTTACTTATAAAAAGTATGAGTATAGTTAACTTTTATATTTTTTCTTTTCAACCAAATAATCTATATAGACCTGTTGAGTATTCTAAAAGTCTCGTCTATTGGAAATTAGGCAGAGTCTAAAAATCTAACAGATTGTGTGGAATTATGCGAGATTAGACTAATTATACGGTAATTAAACAGAATTAGACGCTAAACAACCAACTTTTATCTAAATTCCGCCTTGCGGGTTTTAGAATATTGAATTATATATTGTTATCTTTAGCGCTGAAAAGTGAAATTGGGAAAAAAATGAAGAATCTATATACATTAAAAAAAACGTTAAAATAGTGATAGGAATTGTGGACTTTTTTTGTTACGAGCTTATTTAGCTACAACTTTTGTAATAGTTTTTGATGGTTTTTTGAAATAGTGATAACTTTGTTACAGTTTTATGACATATTTTTAAAATTGCGACAGATTTGTGATAGTTTTTAACGTGGATCAATATATTTTTTATTTTTTATTTTTGTAGTGATATTTCGTGTTAGAAAAGAAAAGCAAGGAAAATATTGAAGAAGGCAAACGAAACAACAAACAGACAATCCATCTTCCCTTCTCTGAAAACGACACTCAAATTAAATCTCTCTTTTTTTCTCCCTCAAACAACAAAATCTTAGCCTGCAATCTAGGGTTTCGTCTCTCTCTCTCTCTAACCACTCATTAATTCTCCAATTCATCTTCGACCCACTTCGATTCAATACCCAAATCACAAGGTCTGTTTTTCAAATCGCTCAATTACGTTTCGTATTGAGAATTTGATCCGCTTGTTCTATTTGACTTAAAAAAACGAAATCTTGATTTTGTTTTTTTGTTTTTTTATTTTAGTTAGAGTGGGTCAAAGATGACGATTCCAGATGCGGGGTATATGGGTAACGGTGCAATGTTAGATATTCCGATCACACCCGAGGAAGAGAAGCGAATTGTTACCGAATTAAACAACGAAGCCGAGCTTAGCTTGAAAGAGGGAAACTTGTACTATCTTGTCTCTAATAGGTACATTCATCCCTTCATATATTCAAATATATATATATATATATGTATTTGATGCAATTGGATTTGATTGCATGTGATGGGAAGAGCTGGAATTTATGTAGGAAGTTTTTGTTATTAGGGAATTATGCAAAAACTCAACCTTTTTGTCAATATGGGATTATTGCTACCTTGGTTGCTGTCCTGGTGTAGTTCATTATGTAGATTTGTATATGATGTAGTCAGGGGCGGAACAAGAACTGTTATTTTCGTAATTATTGGGGGGTGCTGAAAGGCTAAAATCGATTAAAATACCCATCAAAATACATAGTAAAAGATCGGTTTTTTCTCAACATAGGGGTGTTGGAGTCCCTTTTAGCCTGGATGTGGTGGTTAGGTAATTAATGATCTTTAATTGTTATGGACTCAATTTGACTTGAGTTTTTAATTAGAAGTATATGTGATGGGTAGATCCGAAAGGGTATTTTGTCACATTTGTTTAAAGAATTTAGCAACTGAGAGCCACTAGATTAAGAACGAAGTTGATGGAGTCGGGTCACGTAATTTGATGTTTGTTTTTTGTCGATTGATGTGGATCCACTTATTTTTAGATTTCAATATAGTTACCCAAGAATTAGTTATATCTTGATGAAGTCTCATTGTCTGTTTGTCACCTAATGAGTTTAACCTGATCATGATTAACTTAAACCCTTGGGATTCTTGTCCCTGAAAAATTATAGAGGAAACAATGATTAAATGTGCCGTGATGGTTGATACCTTGATCAAAAGGGATTATTTCTACAGTTTGGCATAGATAAGATGACTCGTAAAGGAGAGAGTAAGGATCTGTTCGGCATTCTATCTTATTTTTCTTTTTTGGCGAAGGTGATTTTTGTATTAACCATTCCAAAAGTTTGAAAGTTACAGCGCAAATACTACTATGCTAGAGAGATATTTTCCAAGAGTCTGTGCTTACTTTTTAAAGATGTATTGGTTAGAGGTGCTTTTGGCTGATATATCAGTTGTTGAATAAATTCGATAACCTTAACATTTAAGTTTCTTTATTGATTTCACTTAAAGGTGGTTTACAAGCTGGGACAAGTACACCAAAAAAGATGCGGAAGATGATTCTTTTAACAACCACTATTCAGAATTTCAATCTTTGGCTTTGTCCAAAACAGTGGAGAGACCTGGGCCCATTGATAATTCAGATATCATCTCAAAAGGGGTTAACACTAATGGTGATTTACCGGAGATTTGTAGAGGATTATTGGATGGTTCGGACTATGTTTTAGTTCCTCAACAAGTTTGGGAGAGGCTCTTTCAATGGTATTTTTTTTCTTCCTGATTCTATTATTTTCTTTTCCTGAAGATGATTCTGAGTTATTTTTTTGTATCCAGATAGACTACTAATGTTTTTTTTTTGTGAGTTTGATTTTTAGGCCTTTGGATATATATGTATCTTTGGATGTGTTAATGTGTGTTACTGTGTATACATTTCCTTTCAGTTTAAATCGCCACAAACACAGATACCAACTTGATTTTGCTTTTTATTATTTTATGGTTAACATTTCGAAGAAAATGAAAGATTGTATGGGTATTCTAAGAGTTGCACACTTCACCTTTATTTCTTCTTAGTAATAAAGACATGCCATACTAATGAATTTGTCTCTTATAATTATTTGGTCATTTTGAACTGGTTTCAGGTGGCATTAGATGAGTTCATTTTCACATTGTTAATAATTATCTTGGACTTGCTTTTCATTTCACTTGGGAGTCAAACATTGCATGCTTTATTTAACATCATATATATGTTTCCTGTTACATATAGGCTAATTACAGTTAGTCTGTAGTATTTGTTGTTTATTACACTTTCATTTAAACACCCTACTAGCTAACCATGTTTTCAACAAACCGGTTTTAGGTATGGAGGTGGACCAGCCATACCACGTAAGATGATTTCAGAGGGTGAAGCTAATAAGCAATTTAATGTGGAGGTGTACCCCCTTTGTCTTAACTTGCTGGATTCTAGAGATAATAGCCAATCAATCATTCGGTTGAGTAAAAAGGTACCTTTATTTGTTTTGTTCATTATGAGTTTTTTACTTTTTTTGTAATAGTCTCTCATATTTTGTTTGTTTTGTTCATTATGAGTTTTTTTTTTTTTTTTTAAATCCTGTCATATTTTGATTGTCTCGTGTAGGCTTCCACTCAAGAGCTTTATGAGAAAGTTTGTAAACTTCGAAAGGTAGAGCCAGAAAAGGTATGCAACCTTTTTTGTCATCTGCATTGGCGTGTTTCTGGTTTGATGAGATCTTTAATCTTATATCAATTAAGTTTTCATTGTTAAATAAAATGCCAGGCACGAATATGGGACTATTTCAACCAACAAAAGAATGAAATTCTTGAGGATTCAAGCAAAACGCTTGAGAAATCTGAACTGCAGATGGATCAACATGTAAGTAAATTGGTGGCAATTAAAAATTAAAAATATTGTCTTCTGGTTTTTAGAAATTAGCGAGAACGAATAAATTCTCATATGGTTTCATATAGCCGACCCCAAATTTTTGGGATAAAGGCGTAGTTTGATGATGATGGTGATATGGTTTTTAGAAAAAAAGCAAGGGTCTATGAGTTGTAGATTTTCCATTCTTCCGTAAAAACACCATGATAGATGAATTTACGCCTCGGGTTTTTACCTTTCGTTTTGAGAGATTTTTCTGATTATTTTAGTTGGGAAGTTTTAGCTATGCACCTTGTTTAATGAGGTAAGTCGGAACTCTTATACTTTTTTATGATGCATATTTTCCAGTGGATAGAGGAAAATCTTTGGAACAGGGTTTCCTTTGTTTTATGCATTCGTGGTGATTTGTTTTTTATTATGTAAATAACATTTGTCAAACTCATACAGTGAGAACTTATTGCTAAAAACAACCAAATCTGCAAAAGTTGAAGGATACGTTATGGTGTATCTAGTTGGTTGTCAAAGTCACTTACTTGGAATAGAAAGAATTAGCTAATACTCGTTAATTGAATGCATATAGAAACACAGGATGGAGTGATTCTGGAAGAGTCACTGTACAAATTTTTCCTTTTTTTTTTTTTAATATAGTGATAATTGTTGTTGAGGCATGTTCGTTATTTGAAATGACACCTAGATAAACTAATATCGCATGCTAAAAATCATACAAAGAAAGTCAATTTGTTATATCGATGTCCTTAAATATGCACATAAATAGTGTCGATCTATTTCCAAATTTTCCCTTCATGTTTTGTTTTGCGTAATTCTTTTTTCTATCTTGCAGATTCTTTTGGAAGTTGAAGTGGATGGGTTTTGGCCGCCTGGACATTCTATGGATTCAACAGGGAATGAATTAGCTTTGATTCCTATAGAACCCCCAACATCATCAGTTTCCATAGCTGGGGGACCAAGTTTGTCGAATGGTCATTCGTCTAGTTATAGTTCTAGTTTTAGTCAGGGAAGTTTTTTAGGTTCAGGGTCCAAAGAAATGGAAGATGGGTATGTAAATAATTTAAATGGCATAAAAAAATCAGAAGGTAAAGGCTTGGCAGGACTGCAAAATTTGGGAAATACTTGTTTTATGAATAGTGCGTTACAATGTCTGGTACACACGCCTCCCATTGCCGAGTATTTCTTACAAGATTATTCTAATGAGATAAACAGGCAGAACCCTTTAGGGTTGCATGTACGTTTCCGTGTCCTCCTATCTTTTGGCAAAAATGATGTTATGAATTTACAAATTGTATTTGTTTAAGGCCTAATATTGTGAGTATTTTTTCAGGGTGAGCTTGCTCTTGCATTTGGCGAGTTATTAAGAAAATTATGGTCTGCTGGTAGGGCAGCAATTCCCCCACGTGCTTTTAAAGGGAAACTTGCTCGATTTGCTCCTCAGTTTAGTGGGTACAATCAGCATGATTCGCAGGTTAGTGCTCGAAAACCCTCTCTCTTGATTGAGCGCTTTTGTTTGCGCCTTTTATGCAAAATTTTGAAATATGTAAAAAAATCAAGTCCTTCCAGCTTAAATCGTTTACCTTTTCCATGCTTTAAATTCAGTGGAAAAAAACTGAGCTTTAAAGCTGGTCAACCAAATGCAGTCCAGATTTTAAGCAAACTAATAGAAAGGATAAAGGCCAGCTTAAAAGCTGCAAAGGAACAATCCTAAGAATAATGCAGCGCTTTATTTATTAACAAAAGCTTGCTTTAAGAACTGTTGATGCTTTATTTTATTTACCCACCTCAAACTTGCATGTTCTTCAATCCTTCTGTGTATCTGAGCTACAATATCTTTGTGAATTATTGTCCTTCTCGTAGAAATGTGGGTTAGAGATATTTAAGATATTTATATTTCCTATTGTGAATTCTAGTCAATGTTTACTTGTTACTTACATATCTTGCGAAGAATATATTTGCAACTCTTCATTTTGGTTACCTTGTCAGTAATCTGACAGAACTCAAATAAAATTCACTTTAGGAACTACTTGCGTTTTTGCTGGATGGGTTGCATGAAGATCTGAATCGTGTTAAACAAAAGCCGTATTTTGAAGCTAAGGATTCAGATGGTCGACCAGATGAGGAAGTTGCAGATGAGTGTTGGAGAAATCACAAGGCTCGAAATGACTCCATCATTGTAGATGTCTGCCAAGTGTGTGACTTTTTCTTTTAATCTATCATCTTGTTTTTTATTTGAGGTTGGATTTTTCCACTGCAATTTATCTGTTTCCACGCTCAAACCGTAATTTTTTTTTATGAACCGTAAATCTGACTTACGAACCGTAAGTCAGATTTACGTTTTTGACGGTAAAATTACCAAATTGCCGCTGCGTTAAAAATCTGAAAATTTTCCAGAGGGCTTGGCGATCGATCGGAGTTGACAGCCGATCGATCGGCCAAGCCCTCTGGAAAAAATTTCAGAGGCCTAATTAACTCAAAAAAATATTTACGGATTGTAATCGTGACTTACGGTTTAATAAAAGGTAAATAAGTTAATTTGTTTCGGGTAACATGATAAAAGGTCGTTTCGAGTACTAATCATTTAAAAAAATGGTTAATTTGTTTAAAATGAAATTTGGCTACTTAACTCAAAAAAATATTTACGGATCGTAATCGTGACTGGTGGTTTGATAAAAGGTCAATAAGTTAATTTGTTTCGAGTAACATGATAAAAGATCGTTTCGAGTACTAATCATTTAAAAAAATGGTTAATTTGTTTAAAATGAAATTTGGCTACTTAACTCAAAAAAAATTATTTACGGATCGTAATCGTGACTTACCGAAATAAATTATATCTACACTATTCAACCTCGAAAAAAAAATGAATATTACGGTTTAGACTGTGAAATTACCAAATTGCCCCTGCGTTGAAATCCGAAAATTTTCCAGAGGCGTTGACCGATCGATCGGCTGTCAGCTCCGATCGATCGGCCAAGCATATTGCTTGACCGATCGATCGGAGCTGACAGCCGATCGATCAGCCTTCTGGAAAATTTTCAGATTTTTAACGCAGGAGCAATTTGGTAATTTTACGGTCAAAACCGTAAATCTGACTTACGGTTCGTAAAAAAAAATTACGGTTTGAGTGTGGAAACAGATAAATTGCAGTGGAAAAATCCAGCCTCTTTTTGTTTAGTGTTGTTTGATTAAAATATTGAATCTTGTATCTATAGTAGATCTGGAGTGTCCATGTTGTGATTAGTTTTGAAGTTTAAGTTGTGAATTTTTGTTAATTGTTCGGTTCACGTTTTTGTCCCTGGATGTATTAATCTACATGAGCAAGCAGTACTAAGATTTGACTGTTACACTGGTTATTCTGTTCACTTGTTTGGAGTCTCAAATTAGCACGACTAGCACCCTAAAACTTAAGTGTGACTGCTTTTCCATCTTAGTCAATAAAAGGAAAATTCGTATATTCACTTCTTTTCAGTATCCAAATCCATACATGTGATAAATAGACGTACATGTAACGTTCATCTGCTTGTTCAGACTTGGTTTATTTTTATTAATACACGACAACCAAACCTTAGTCTAAATTACTGTTGATATTTTATAGGCGAACTTGGATATGTTTGTACTGTCATCCGATATTTATATTTGGTTTTTTTTTAGCATATTTAGAGTCTTAATTTTTTTGGGTACATTTTAACTTTTATGTATGCCGTAAATAACTTCAAGTATCTGTATATTCTCAGGGACAATACAAGTCAACATTGGTTTGCCCAGTTTGCGAGAAAATTTCAATAACATTCGATCCCTTCATGTATTTATCGTTGCCGCTCCCTTCTACAGCCACCCGGTTAATGACAATTACAGTAATATATACTGATGGGAGCTGTTTACCGATACCATTTACTGTTACGGTGTTGAAAACCGGACTAGTTAGAGATCTTAGTCAAGAATTGGCTACGACATGCTGCGTAGGTATCGATGAAAGCTTGTTGCTTGCAGAGGTAAAATACTGATAGCATATATTATTACTTTATATTTATTCGCTAGTTTTATTTTCTTAATATTCTAAAGTATGAAGTCTAATTTACAGGTCTATCAGAAGAGTATATACCGATATTTTGAAAGCCCTTCGGAACCACTGTCCATCATAAAAGACGGTGAATATATTGTAGCCTACAAAGTTCCTAAAAACCGAGCAGGATTAACAAGACTAGAGATTACTCAACGATATCAAGAAAAGTGAGTTATTTTTCCTTTTTAATGTTTACAACATTTGCTCCTGATGTGTACAAGACTAGTAGGTTCCAAACATGTCTAAAAATGTGATTTTGGATTTTTTTTTGACTTTTTCTTTTCATCTTCATTACAGTGTAGAAACCAATTTTGTGCGAAAACGATTTTCAGAGCCCACAGAAGCAACTCGTTTTAGGTACCTATAGCCTGGCAGAAATTCTTAAAACCTTTTTCCCACTGTATTTTTCTATCTATTTCCATTTGTTTTTTTCCTTCTTTTTAGGAATAAAATTATATATTTCAAGGCCGTAACAAGCATAATACCATCTGCCAGCAGTTGGTCCCTTTTTTGGGTTTTTTATTAAGTATTTTCCTAGCTTCTTCATAAATTATATATATAATATCACTTTCTGGTTGTTATACCAATGATCAAGAGTTTTGCATGCATCGGTTACACTTACTAAGTAGATATATTTCGGCAGTTTTTTCTTAGTTAATACGTACGTGGATGTTAGTTTGGAATTAATTAAAGTAACGATGATTGGTATCTTCTTGTCGTTGATTTATCTATCCAGGGGAGGCTAATTTACCTTACTAAATCATGTCACTGATTTGCATCCTTTAAAGGCGTGGGAAATTTTAATCGACGTGAAAGGAACAGAAAATCTGTCAATGAAATGTTCACTTGAAAGTTCATGCTGCTTATGTGAGCTGGTTGTTTCTCTTGATTGATTTTCTCAAGTTTATTTTCTTTATTACGTTTCAGATGCTTGAAAGATAGCTTTAAAGCTTGTGAATGGAAGTTTTTCTTGGCACCGCTCGTTATTTATGTGGAGAAACAACTCAATAAAGCCGAGATTGAACTGGCTATTAGGAAAACTATGCTTCCTTTGAAAAGGCAAAGTTTACTACATTCAACTCAAATCATAGAGGACAAGGAAAACAATGGCTCGGAAACTAGGCCAGAATCTGATAATAGCAGCAGCTCTAGCCTCTCTGGAGCTGAATTTGAGTTCGAAGGTGCAGAGAGAGAAGAGAGGGAGTCGGCATTGCAGCTCTGCACCATGAATGACAGGGGGGTGACTTGGCCGATTTTGAAGGATACAAAAATTGAACCTCGTCCATTGGTTAAGTTAACTCTGGACTGGACTACTAAGGAATTTGATAATTACGACCCTAGCTACTTAAAAGATCTTCCTCAAGTTCACAAGATTGGGATAAGTTCGAAGAAAACTAAGCAAGACGCTATCTCTTTGTTTTCATGCTTGGATGCTTTTCTAAAAGAGGAACCTTTGGGACCTGATGATATGTGGTATGCTACTTGCAACACTTCAAGAAAATAGCAATACGTTTTTTTGCTATACAGATATTTATTTAATAGTTTTTCTATATTACAGGTTTTGTCCGGGCTGCAAGGAACATAGGCAAGCCTCTAAGAAACTAGACTTGTGGAGGTTGCCGGAGATACTAGTGTTTCACTTGAAGAGATTCTCATACAGCCGATATCTGAAGAACAAACTTGAGACATTTGTGAATTTTGACATCCATAATCTTGATTTGGACAAGTATGTGAAATGCAAGGATGCGTCTGGGAGATCTCATGTATACGAGCTATATGCCATTAGCAACCACTATGGTGGCTTAGGTGGCGGACACTACTCTGCATATGCTAAGGTATGCCAATGTTGTGTCATGTTTTCATCTCTCCTTTTTGTATCTTAAGCCATTATTGGCTTTTTTTGGCAATGGGGTAGGATTGATAGAGAGAGCTAGTAAGGGGGCATGTGATGGCACTGTAAAAATGACTTTTGGATACAGGGAAACGAGTATTGGGCACACATTCGGGAATAGAGTTGATGGATCTAATTATATGATGAATCCAGTTTCCGTTCTTCTATATATCAAGTGATTGTATATGATATTAGTTGAAGTTCATTCCAAAAGTTGGATAGAATAAAACTTTTTCATAATTTACTAAGCAAATTAGTCGATCAATTGGCCATCTCATTTTTAGATCATATGAATTAAGATACAAGAGTTTAAATTCTTTTACCAATTTATATTTTCGATAAATTATACTATAAGACAATTTGACATATAAATATAGAGAAATAGTTCCCATGTCCTAGCCGTATTCTATCGTCAATTTTCAACACTCTTTGTATAGGCATTATAGGTTTGTATTTATTGTGCCTTTTGTTCTATGTTTTTCTATCCCAGTCATTTGTACGCTTCGATATTTCATTTTATTTTTACATTTGATATAATTTGGGTGATCTTATACTTTGTGCATTATAGCTGATTGAGGAGAACAGATGGTATCATTTTGATGACTCCCATGTATCGTCTGTAAACGAAGGCGAAATCAAGACTTCTGCAGCATATGTATTGTTTTACCAAAGAGTTGAAAATATAGCAGCATCGGGTGAGCCGTCCCATAGTCAAATGGGTTCTTGAAGTTAATGCCATATTTATAGGGTTTCTTGTTTGTTGTTTACTTTGCTTTTGAGAAGTAGATACGGTTTTTGCATTTTTTTGGAAGTGTTGGCGTTGCTACTAAAACGGATGGGTAATTCATATGTAGACGTGAAGATAGGCAAGCGGATGACATTACATTTATATAGGGTATAGTTCTGAGAAAGTTTTGGTCATTCAGTTTTCATTCATAACGTTGCTCAGATGCAATCTATTGCTTAATGAAATTACGGAAATTTTCATTTTATGCTCAATTTCTTGTGGGTTAGCAGAAAAACTTATATCTAATGTTGTTTTATTGGTGGTTCACATACTTTACTATATAATGTTGTCTGGTTTGGAAATCATCTAATGGATCGTTATATTTATCTGATTAATTTACTGCAACTAGTTTTAACTTCATAAAATTAGCTTTACGATTTGCTCATGTTATAGAGATAACACAGTCTTTTCTTCGTTTATGCTCTCATATTGATAGAGTCGGTCAATTGAAAATTGAAAAACTGAGACTAAACAAAATGAAGAATTGTTCAGTCACCAGTAGGGCTGTAAACGAAACGAAACGAGCCGAACAACCTTCTGTTCATGTTCAGTTCATGAACTAAAACTCTTGTTCATGTTCGGTTCATGTTCATTTAAATACGAACGAACATTTGACGAGCCGAACACGAGTTGTTCGTGAACATCTAATTTCTTCCAAAACATTTAATAATTGAAAAAAAAATATATTTTTATTTCTTTTTAAAATATATTATAATTTTATTATATATTACTATATTGTTAACTAGGATAAACTAATTCACATATAACTTTAAGTTTATATATTGTATAAATTCGTTTACATACATATGATTACTTTAACGAGTTGAACACTTAATGATAAAATCGGTGACTGTTTTTATAGTATGATGATATAAATTAACATAATAAGTTCAAAATAATACAATCATATCATTTATATTATTATAACATAAATAAGTTTATTAATTGTGTAATGATATTAATTTTTGTTACATCATTAATAGATTTATTTATTTTATTTTATCAAACTTTATATATAGTTACACGAACACGAGTTTAGACGAACCGAACAGAGGGTTGTTCATGTTCAGTTCACTTAATAGACGAACACTATATTCTTGTTCATTATCGTGCTCATTTATAAATGAACGAACACGAACCGAGCATTAGCCGAGCCGAACACGAACGATTTCACGAACAACTCATCTCATTTACAGCCCTAGTCACCAGTATGTTCTAACCCTTTAATACAGAGTTACAGACTAAACTTGCTCATATAAGCTTGTACCGGCACATTTGTAACTGTTTAACTATACGACAGCGACCAAGATTGGTATTTTTTCCTATGATTCATATTTCATATAAGCAAACAGTTCACGACTTCTCAAAGTATTACTTTGAGGTCCTTGAAACAGGTACCCTACCAAGATTGGCATTTTCAACATGGTTCATATGCCCAATAGCTCAATTGCTTGGTCCATATTCATGACAGGGGATAGAGGAACTAGTTGGACAAACTAACAATGACCATAATTTCAGTCACACTATCTTGTGGAGTGTGATGAGTCTGGTGAACCGATTATTATACATTAAAACATCCCACTGTGACCACTAAAAATATTACTGGAGGCTTGACTAAATAAAGGTTACATAGAAAACTATAAAGCTTTAAAAGATGTATCAAAGTTTATGTAAACGAGCATATAAGAATATGAGTTTAATTAAATACTAAATATTTCGTGTCAATAAGTTTTAAGTATACTGACAAGTTGTAAATGTTTTGGATTTATCTCTGACATGTATATGCGGACAGGCTATTATGCAAATATGTATACAACTGGTGCTGGTTCGGTTCGATCCGGTTCGGTTTTTGACAAAACCGAAACTGAACATATTTTTCGGTTCGGTTTTTTTTTTTCCGGTCTTTTTATTTTTTGGACCGAACCGGACCGGTTTTTTCGGTCCAGTTTCGGGTTTTTTCGGTTTTATTTTTTATTTTTCGGTCTTTTTCGGGTTTTTTCGGTTTTTTCGGTCGTTTTTCGGTTTCGGTCTTTTTTCGGTTTTACTGAAAACCGAAACCGACCCGAAAATTTTTCGGCTATTACAAACAAAAGCAAAAACAAGTACTTATCGCAAACAAACTCAGTTAAATCATTTGCATCATATTAAACTCAAATTAACCATATATATATTTTTACAAGGTGATGTCATTTATTACTATAATAAGGCAAGTTTATAGGATAGGACCTTTAAAACATGCAATTTAACAACGTAGAGTTTCTTTTAACTTGGACAAGTCGGGACTGAAAATTTGTATGACTATATATATGAAGTATTTTTGCTACTATAAAACCTAAAACAAAATAATAATCTCACATCAAATTATCGAGCTTTCATTTAAACATAAATAGCAGAAAGAAGAGGAGGGAGAGCGCATCAAGAGGAAAAAAAAGAATACTTATATCCAAAAAAAAAAAAAAAAGGAAAAAGAGTTGTTGAAGTTTATCCGGAACTTCAACGAGATTCCAATTGGGTATCAAGTTGTCAGCTATTGAAGCTCGTGAATGGGTCGTTGGATTTTCGTACCAAGGCTGAAATGAACAGAGAAAAGATATACAGTAGAAAGTTAAGCTGTAACTCTTTGCTGTTTGTGAGTGGATAGATCCGAACAACAGCCCCTCTGAAGTAGCTTTCAGAAAATGGTCGTCTTCGAGCGACTCAGAGAGCATCGAGTGAATTGAACCAAACTCATCCGCGCAGACATTGTTTAAAAGATAAAATTCTGTACTTCCTTTTAGATTTACTGTATAACTTTAAAAAAATCGAAAAAGAATAGCACCTACAAGGAAGGGTATTAAACCGGTTTTCTGAACTGATTTCCAAGGGAGTTTAGTCATAAGAAAAACGCAAAGATATTTTTGCAACTCAAATCCATAGTTAAACAAACACTAATTAGATACACATGCAAAGAGTTATACATTAACATTACTACTTTGTGCCAATAAAAGTAAAAGAGAAGATCGCTATTAGTTTATAAACTTCATTACTTCACTTTTGGTGTCTGAAGTCTGAACACAACAATGAAGTTATAAACTATCATCCAAATTGAACAACAGAAATTAATAAATAAACTAAAAGGAAATGAACAAAACAAAGGGTATAAAAAGCGCCCAAGTCCTCCGCGTCCTTTTTGCAGCTTCAGATCCTCCAGTTCAATCACTCCATCTTATCAATATACAATTTTACAAATCTGTATCTAATCCCCGGACCTATACGGTAAATACAACTCATCCATGCCTCGAATTCCTCAAGCTGACGAAGAGACCCAACTTGAAAATCCCTTTTTATACTGCAAAAATTTGTAAAAATCACCACCTCCTCCCCATATTTGCAAACCTTCTCGCAACACCAAATATAACAGCCTTGGTTAAAAGCCCACGGTCAAGGCTACATGCGATAATTATCGCCCCACCAATAACAGCTATTTTGGGTATGTTCCTTCCCAAGGGTTTCTCAGGAGACTCAAAAGTGGTCTCTATCTCCGATGAATCACAGTTTTTGTTTTCACAGGAAGTGAAGTAGTTTGTGTTGATCTTTGTATTGATCTTAGCCATGGAAGCACAATGAGAGCGATAAGCACCACTTTCTCTCTCCTTCTGGTATCGGCGTAAGCCAGAAACTATATTTTTAACAGCTCCCCACATCCCTTGCCGAATTCCAATCTTTGCAATTTCCCATGGGATTCCCATTTCTTCTTGATGAAATAGCAATATCTCTGCTGCCGTCATTTGCCCATTTCCTTTACTTGATTCAACTGCAAAGGTTAGCTTATTCGTTAGTCAAAAGTTTCGGAGAACAAAAACATTTGAGCCATTTAGCCAGAGCAAAGCTACTTTAGAAAATGGACGGTTGGTAGTACTAAAGAGTCAGTCTCAACCAATAATAAAAACGATACAAGTGCAACTTGAAACAAACTGTACATAAATTAATCTTCAAAGAAAAAACTGTACATAAATTCCAAAAGATCATCTTTCACCTCCTACTATTTCATAAATAACTTGATTTAAATAACATAAAAGAATCTCTACACAATGGAACTTCCATTTTGTGGAAAAAGTAAAAAGACTACAAATTCCTACTTTTCAGGAACAATAAAACTGTAAGAGAATAAAATAAAAGATTACCAATCAGTGTAACCGGCCTCACAATTAATTACATTTAGCTATTTTTGGACAAGTACTACAAATAAAATTTTACCAGTCAATAACAAAGTTCCAAAAACATGATTTCCTCTTTTTATTCTTACAACTTTTCTTTTGGGTCAAAGGAAACCAGTATCAGTATGTGAACAATCAAATCAGAAGGGATAAGGTGTTACAGACGGATTTTTTAGCTCGCACAAGCGAAAGGTCACCAACAAAGAAGTCCATAATTAATAAAAGATAATTAAATCAAAATCCATTAAACTACGATACACGGTTAAACAACCTACTTGATTAAGGAATTTAAGAAGCTCGTTTGAAAAGCTAATAACCAACTTAAATGTCTGATTTGAATAAAGCTACAAGTTCATTAACATGCCTATGAATTAAAAAATTGTTGCAAGTGAAAACAGTTTATTTTATAATTACCTGCACGGATGATCCAGCTCGAATAAAAGGAATCAACACGCCTTGGTTTGTTGTGCTTGGGTATCGATGGGCAGGGCACATCCTAGAGATAGAGACAAGAGTGTAAGAAATCTAGCAAAAGGTCCAAAGAATAATAATTAACATTATCGGAAAGACTTAAAAAAATAAACAAGTATCGCATGTGTTTGTAGTTGAGAGAGAGCCTTCACGTGGTTCAAATGGAATAAATCAGTGTAGCTTAGATATTTATACTCCATAGGGCCATAACCTCAAAAGACTAAGACCTTGCTTGGACTACATTAGAAACCTATTTGTAAAACCGATTTATAAAACTTTGCACGCGGCTTTTAAGCCACTTATTTCTGAAAAGCTGGACTACACTTGTCGATTAGCTTATTAGCTGAGTTTTTCTGGTTTCTTTGCCTGAATAAGCTAGAGAAAGTAGGACAGATGAACTCAGCTTTTCCCTCAACCACAAAAATCTAGCTCGTTCACTTAAATACAGCAACCAAAGAAGCCTAAGTCTTGACTGATTGGTCACATGGGCTTGCTTGGTTACCGCTTTGAATAAAATGAACTAAAAACGCATGATTCGTCAAGCTTATATCTTTTCACTTCTGCAGCCGAACAATCTATAGAAAAGCTCAGCTTTTAAGCTGGCCAAGCAAAAGCATTCCAGCATCTAAGAAAAAGAACTGAAGTCTGAGCTTAAAAGCTGCAAACAAACAAGGCCTATGTTTTCTCTAATTTAAGTAGCCAGTCTGTGGGGGAGGAAACAACTACAAGCCTCCTAATATCTCAACTTAACTATCAGAGAGAGTCAAACTAGACTACAAAAGGTTCAAGTTAAAATATGGTTTAAATGTATACCTTGGTGATACAGTAATACGTACGCCCAGTTTTCCAAATACGACGCCCAATAATATATTCCCTGTTGCTGCAAAAGAAAGGGAACTGCACAAAATATGTGAAAACCGTTAGATAGGAAGGCGTGTAAATTCGCTTCAAGTGACCAAAAAGAATGAGATGAATTTGCAAAGAAAATGACGGTAAGCCACACTCTACCTTGCGTAAATATCGAACGACCATAGTTCCAGTGGTTGGGCACTCTTCCACGGTCTCAGCATGTAATAGCATATCATCCCACTTAACTCGAAATTCGTCGTCCCAAAAGAAATCTCTTAACAACTCAGGTGTGGCATCCTCATACACTGTTCTACTACGGTACTGTGGTGGACCATTCTGGAAATACACATTTTAATGATGCAATCAATTAATCACACATGGCGGAAAGATAAGGGAAATATTAAGTGGTACATCTTTCGACACAACAGACCTACGCCATTGATGTCCAGTCAAAGATGAAAAATTGAAACGCTCTTCAGTGGCTAAGATATGTAGTATCTAATGTTATCCAAAAATGTATCTCTTCATCCTCTCCACAATAAAATATATATATATACATACACATGGAATTATTTGGATGCAACTCGTACGCACAATTTATTAGCCTCTTTACTTAAATACTGGTCTACTTTTGACGGGAAGGTTGAGTTTTTTTTGTATTCTGACCTCGAAAGGCTAGAATTTAGGCTAAACAATCTTTCCTCAGACTCAACCCAGTCCCCATTTTTCTTATAAAGTACAACCCAACAAGTCTATTGTATCGAATATGCCCTGAGATTTTGACTTTTAGAGAGTCGTTAGAGTCCGAACTAGTACTATTAATGGATAAAGCTAAAAAAAATTAAGTACCGGAGGATCCCTGCGCCAAGCTTGATAGAACATATTTGGGCCAGAACGGTCCATCATATGAATCCAAGGGCGGCCTTCATCTTTCCCTTCAATTAGCCTCCACAAATGGTCCAGGTCATCTTCCCCGATAAGCACTGCCTTTGATTTTTCAGAGCCCTCCGACGATGAACTGTATATAATATACAATTTGTATAAATTTTTGAAACTTTCCGAGTGCAATCCGTTTCTCAATATAATAACAAAGCTAACAAGCAGTTCCACTTCCAAGTTGATGTGGCTCATAATGTATTACCCCAAACAAAAACGAAAAAGATCGTGAATTTTTTATGTTGCTTCTTTACAATGACAATTACTTGTATTTACTTGTATGGAGTATAACCCTATCCTTCTCTAGTGTGAATCATGACTAGAAGCTTAGGTGCCGACAAAAAACTTACACACACACACACACACTTTATTTCAATACAACATTTCGTCATATCATGATTGGTGTTACATGTTTACTGTTTTGTTACGCAATTCTTCCCATTAAATATTTTCATATCCTTTTTCCTAATAAAGTTAAATAGGCGCCAAATTTTTACTTAGGCCGAGGTGCAGAATACTAAGGCCAACTCTGATGACAGCACCACCAACAAACTAAGATCTAAACCTAAGTACTTTGACATTCCTTATGAACGAGTACACAAAGGCACTACCGGAACTAGAGCTACTTTATTCTAATTATATGGTGGTGCTCAAAGGCTAAAATTCTTAATGTTTTCCCAAAAGAAAATTGCTTTATTCTAATTATCGGATGATGTGGCGGATTAGGTGGACCAATCATTTTTGTTGTGATAATGAAAACTAGCTTTCGTAATCACAACAAAAATAATTGGTCCACCTAATCCGCCACATTAACGGGTAAGGTTTTTGTTTGGCTATAGCAACTCTTTCCAAAATACATGGTAACGAAAACATCGTTTTTTCCGCAATATAGGGTTTTATAGTCCATGTTTGCCTACTACTGGTTACTCTGTTGCAGAAAGGTTCCATCAAAAAACTAATAATACAAGTACTAGTTCATCTACAGAAAGTTTTACCAAAAAACTAATACTCTGTACTACAAAAGTATGGAGAAAAACGCATGCGACTACTATTTAGTACTCAATAACGTTTTTTTATCAATTTACCGTACCACCCTACCAATCTCCGTCTAATTAAGGCCCGACATCATAAATCGACGAAATTGCAATGTATTTCCCGTTTGACTATCTATTTTTGACGAATGTTAACACAACAGGTGAAAAAACATGACTACAATTTCGTCCTTTTGTTAAACACCAGCTCCCTAATTAAATGCAACTTAGTAGGTTGGTACCCAATTTTGGTAAAGTCCATGCCATATGTGATAAAACGTGACTGCAATTTCGTCATTTTGTTAAACACCATTCGGACGAAAAATAGTAGTAAAAAGTAAATATTACACTCCAAAAGTAAGTAAGAATGTAGAGTAAATAGTGAAGCAATAAAATAAAATAAAAAAAGAGAGCAAACCTTGGGTTAGTGGTAGGAATAGAAGAAGATGAAGATGAAGAATTGAATTTAGTAGTTAAATTAATAATATTAAGATTTTGAGGAGTCCAATTAGGTTTCCAAACCCAACCAACAACTACCCCAACTATAACACCAATTAAAATCAAAATTAAATTCCACCCTATCCCAATATTATTCACCATCATAGGTATCATCATCATCATCATCACCAAATTAACAACAATAACTGTTACTACTATTATTATTATTAGTTAGGTAAAACTAAAACCCTCGAGTCAATCGGCTAGCGACGATTCGAGGGCTTTACAAAGAGAGAGAGAGAGAGTATAAATAATGTAATATAGGAATTGATAATAATAAAAATGGGGGATATGGAATGGGGGGGTTTTGGGAGAGGAGAGAGAGAGAGATGGGTTTATATTATGTGAAGGTATGAGGGGGAAAGAGATAAGAGAAGATATAATTTTATCCAGGGATAAGCGGTAGAGAGGTGTTTCACTGTGATTTGCACCAGGGACCCACCCACCACTCTCCCCCCGTCTCTTTCCCTTTCTCTCTCTCTCTATATATCTATTTATCTTATGTATATATCTATAATTCTATATATTAGGCAGAATATAAGGACAACGGAAATACAAATACCGGTATTATTTATTTATTTTTAAGATATATAATGTCATGTTTTGAAAACTATGATAAAATTAAAAAAATTAAAAAAATCAAAAAAATGAAATTGTCAAATTTTGATATTTTTTCATTTTTTAGGCAAACAAAAACCTTATCCGTTACCATGTATTTTATTTTATTTTATTGCATCACTATTTACTTTACATTCTTACTTTACTTTTGGGGTGTAATATTTAATTTTTACTCCTATTTTTTGTCCGGCTAGTGTTTAACAAAATGACGAAATTGCAGTCACGTTTTATCACATATAGCATGAACTTTACCAAAATTGGGTACCAACCTACTAAGTTGCATTTAATTAGGGAGTCGGTGTTTAACAAAATGATAAAATTGTAGTCATGTTTTCTCATATGTTGTGTTAATATACGTCAAAAATAGATAGTTAAACAAAAAATACATTGCAATTTTATCGATTTATGATGTCGGACCTTAGACAAAGATTGGTAGGGTAGTACGGTAAAATTGATAAAAAAAAAAAAACATTATTGAGTACTAAATAGTAGTCGCATGCGTTTTTCTCCGTACTATTAGTTTTTTGGTAAAACTTTCTGCAGATGAACTAGTACTTGTATTATTAGTTTTTTGATGGAACCTTTCTGCAACAGAGTAACCAGTAGTAGGCAAACATGGACTATAAAACCCTATATTCCAGAAAAAACGAACCACCGTTTGTACGCCTAGTAGGGACTGTTGCCCCCGATAGAATGTGAACAAATAACATTGATCAAACAAATTGTGTATCTTAGTGGTTAAATGCCGGAACTAAAAGTTACTTTGTGGCCAAAGGTTGTGGAGTCAAGCCTTATAGCCGGAGAAATTCACCACTTTTTTTGTTTTACATTTTCACTATGAAAAAAAAAAATCTAAATTTTTTTTGTACTTTTTTAAAAATCACCAGAAATATTGAAATTGAAAACCATTAGTGCACGTCTCTCCTATAGTTGTATTAAATATAAATTGTGTATATTGTCTGATTTTATTACATTTTTATAATGAAATATTTTTTTCTAAAAATCTTTTATATTTTCTTAAAAATCTTCATAAATATTCAAATCTAAAACTACTAGTAGTACTTCTCCTGTAATTTTATTAAAAATAAAGTATATGGTCAGAAATAATTAAAATACAAGTGAAATTTTTTTCCCACGTGTACTTAATCAATTATTAGAGTTTAGAACATTATCTGCAAAAGCTTGTTATATATATTTAAAACATAATATAAATATTCATCATATTGTGTATCCGCTCAATATATATCCTGGATTCGTCCATGTGTACTTACATTTGTACCGTTTACACACCTCTCGGTGTTTGGTACCTCTCCGTTAGTTCATGGATGAAAAAGTAACTTATGTTTGTCAAGTGACCAACTTCCGTTAACATTAGGGGTATAATTTGGTCACATAATTTGATGACATGGCAGTGATGATGTCACTGACACGTCATCTTACCATCCATGAATTAACGGAAAGGTACAAAACAGTGAGAGTTGTGTAAGTATGAGATATTAAACGGTATAAATATAAGTAGTATGTTATTAGGAAGTACCTGTTCGTAATAATTGGATAATTGTAAAGTGGTGTTAGTACAGTACTAGTTAGTGGAAGTCTAGCTTTTCTATAAGTAAAAGTACGTGTTTCTTATTTTTCACGTTTCAATTTCTTAACATTAGATTTTGACTACAAACTAAGCTTTGTTTTCCCACATGATCAAGTACACCCACCGGCCAACACACTACTATTTGCAAGTCTTTGATTGAGAACACTTTCCCACAATTCACTACATTATTCGCCATGCACGTGATTTTATGAACACAATTGTCAATAATTAATTTCAAAACTACAAATCATCTCATTACTAGCCAAAAGTTCACACAAGGGGCCGCCCTGGTGTAACGTGTGGGTGGGTCATAACAATTTTTAAGATATATACAACATTAGTTGTTCTATAGAAAATTCAATAAATAGAGATATATATATATATATAAACATGTTTACAATTGACATAAACTGAACGTGGTCTTGTGGTAATACTTCATGTTTGCATATGTCCAAGGTTTGAAACCTTCCAAATACATTTTTAGTACTTAAATTTTTTGCTATAATTTATGTTTTGAACGAAAGAAAATCTAGACCCCTGAGGGTTAAACTCGGTTACTTCAAAAGACAGAGAACTTATGTTTGTACCATTGTGACAATAACCATTTTTATACATTTACAATGGCAAAAAGGCGTCGAATTGTTGATAAGTTCGGATGCCAAATCGCCAGGGCCGCCCCTGAGTTCACATTACGTACTTCCGACAATTACTGTACAGATGAAAAAGACCAAAATAAAGTAATAGTCAACTTTGTTCAAATGCTACCACCACTTTAGATAAGTGTGGACGAAATGTTACAGTTGGGCCAATTTTAAACGTAACATTACCATATCATAACAAAATGTAGACAGAATAGTATGTACCATCTAATTTTAATATCAATTTCGTACTAAATAGTGTTTGCTCATAGATTCATAACGTACTATAACAGTGTTTTTGATCATGACATATGTGTTTTTAATATGTACATTGTTTGAGTTTTGTTTTCCTTAACACGAAACTGTACACACTTATCGCGTGGTACTGGTGAGCTGCATAAACAATCCTCATATTTTGAACAAAGTCTCAATTTGATCATATTATGCCATTACGGTTTCAATATGATCAAATTCGAGCCCGTGCTCTAAGTCTTCTATTTGGTTCGCACAGTTTTATTCGAAACACCATTGGTTCCCCATAGTTTGAATTAGTTATACTAATCGAAAATTTTGCGCCATGTATAACACAATTGGTCCCAATAACCACTGCTAAAATTTATTGAAATCATATATAATTTTTTAAATTATGGGGTCTTTAATTTAGCCATAAATAGTAAAATAAACTCTTCTTAATAATATTTGACACCAAACGATTTTTTTTCCGCGTTGTTGCGGCGCTATGGTACGTTCACGACACGCGTCATAGGTTGATCAAGAGGAATTGGTCCATGATGGCCTTTTCCTTAATATGTTTTCAGTACTAGCTAGTAGCTTGTAAATCACCTTCAACCTATAGATAAGGATCGATGATATTGCAATCTTAATTACGTAAACCAAATGAAACTTTTCATTTCACAAAATCTCAACCAAAATACATCATATATACATCTGACCTTATTTTGCCTTTTTAACTCTGTTTTAAAATTGGAATTTTAGTTGTATAATCAAGTCAGATTGTTGCTTGGGAAGTATGATATCGATATATACTGTACTCATGCTACATTGTGATCATTTCAAAGTATTTGTGCATGTAAGAGAAAAGTTTTGTTATCGTATGCTCAAAACTGTGACTTATTTCGTTATATCTAATTTCTATATATCTATACATACCCCACACAACAACAAACGTAGATTTTGATAGCTAGAAACCATATATTGAGATTTAGAGGCAATACAAGGATCATAAATCAATTGAATTTAATAATAGATTCTTTCTCTTGCAAGACCAAATTACCCTTATTTAGTACTGTATATCCATGGTGTATTTCTTCATATATGAGATTAAATGTCCTGATCAATTAAGCAATCATTATCTTTAATCAAGCTTTTTTTTAGTTTTTTACATAAATTGTTTACAATTTTACGGTCACCTGGGCATGTCAAAAATATATAATACCCGAAAACCGCACCGTAAATACTCAAAAACCGTAAGAACCGACTCGTCACATAACCATTTTTGGGTCTACCCAACCCGACCCCGTTGGTTCTTGGGACGGGTATGATTCTCAACTCTATACTGCAGACCCGACCCGTGAAACCGAATTGTAGAACCGCAATATATACTCATATTTTAAATATATATATATACATATTATTAGTATGATTACCACATTGTTGATCAATATGAAGCAAAAAAATTTATACTCTCTCGTTACTTTATTTATTTTTTACAAGTTAAAAAATAACTTGGAAAAATAAATTCATTATCAATATGTAAAAATACCATTTAGAAAAAAACATATAGAAAAATATAATAAATTTTACGAAATTTGGGTATTTTAGGTAAATACCCGCACCGAGAACCGTTATACCCGTTACAAATACGGGTATGGGTCGGGTAAAATAAGTACAAAAAGTTATATAGACCCGACCCGACCCATAGATGACGAGAGAACCGCTAAAACCGTTACCCGAATATCCAAAAACCGTTGGATCGGGTAAAATTGACACCCCTAGGTCACCTAATCACTCAACTTTTTATTAAAAGTGTATTTTGATGATCATTGTACAACTCCAAAATCATTAACTTGGTCAAGCTTTTTTTACATATCTTGTTTACAATTTTACAATTTAAATTGTATTAAAGAAGATACAGTGAGAAAGATAAAGGGTTGAGAAATTTTTGTAACGGGAACTAGTTTTAAATATTTTTTGTAAAACTGCATCAAATATTTAATAACTACTCATTACCATTCTCTTACATTACCCTTATGGGTGTAGTTTTGATTCCAACTTGTTGGTCATGAGTTCGATACTTTTTAGCTACAATTTTATTTTACTTATATTTTACGGGCAACTACAAATATTTGATTCTTGAATATATATATTCGCCGGATCGGCACCGTGGGTATTGGTACTCTGATCATAATATATAGTTGCCATGTGAAGACTCGTTTTGAAAGGATGTCGAAAACTTAAACCTGAACCCCCACTTATAATATCCGTTGTCGAGAAAGGCCCTAAACTTGAAGCGGGCTTGCCGTTGAAACCAATTTTGACACTGTTTATACATATAAGGATTACATTTAAAGCTCAAATGTAGCTACATGTGAAGCAAAGTGAGCCCAGTACGGGAAATAACTCATTTATGGCATTGTGGGCTTATTATAGGATGTTGTTGAGTTGAGCTTGTATGATAAGGAATCTATTACCAATTTAGCACAAATTCCGCCTAAAATTTGGTCAAATGACCCATCATGATAAGCAACGAAATTGTTTAAATCAGACGAATGCCAAACACATTGTCGTGATAACTCTATACCATACCATACGGATTGACAGAGTTGACCTTAGAGGACACGGAAGAGGTAAACAAAACGTCGTGTTTTCTTAAAATTTTGACGTGAAATAATAGGTATGGGGAACGAAAAGCGGAAAGCAAAAAACAAGCAACACGATTTTTTGAAGGAAAAACGAGTTTCAACGGAACTGTCCAATCGAGTCATTCTATACTTTTAAACCACAAGCCACACTCATCATTTTCGGCCTCGTTACATGAAGTGAACATATATCAAACAAGTTATCTACAGAGTCGGCATTTTTTTTTTTTACGTACTTACGTATGTGAAAGGTATGGACTCGAGTTTCTCGAGTATTATTGAATATACTTTTAACTTTTTGGTAAGACAATAGAAAATTGACCAATTTTCTTATTTTTACAATTTGAAGGCTCGTTTGGTTACACCTTATAAGTACATTTTTCTTATGAAAGTGAAATAATATAGACAGTATATTTTTGATATACTTGTAACTATTTGTATATGTTCGGACTTCTGGTGAAAGTCTAACAAGTATTCTGGTTTTGTGTCATCAAACAATGCCTTATAAACAAGATGTTCCATTTGTGGTATCCAAACAAACTTTCTGCAAGGACTTATTTTGTGCCCAATGTATAAGCAGTAAATTTAAATACTGGAGTAACACATACCAGTAAGTAAATAAAAGGGATTTTATAAAAATTATTTAATTTTATAACGATTTACGTATTGCACTTTCGATTTTTTCAATTTAGCTATCACAGTATAACAACTTTTCAATTTATATGTCACCGTCTAAATTGATCACGAAATCATGTCACGTGACAACATGTGTTTGACAAACGTTAACGCGAGAAGCTAATTTTGTCATTCTATACCAAAATATATCATCATATAAAAACGTTTTCCCCAAATTTCACACATAACAAAAATAAGCACATAGTCCAAATTTGAGGGAAACGTTGTTCTAATATGATATATTTTGGTGCATAATGACAAAATTAGCATGTCACGTTTAAGTTTATCAAATACGTACTGTCATGTTATATGATTTCGTGATTAATTTAGATACCGATACATTCACAAATTTATTACAGTGTGTCAGTAAACTTGAAATAGTAACCAAATTGTTAACAGTAACGTTATTTTTTACCGTAAATAAAAGTAATAAATGTCTTTAATGAAAAAATCAGAATTGAAAAAAACTTATCTTCTTTATCCACTCTCCATAGCTTCCCAACTCTTTCTCTCTCTCTCTCTCTCTCTCTCTCCCTCACACACACTAACACACATACTCAAACACACACATATACACAAACATGTCAATAACAAGCATTTCTATACCTCTTTACCCTCACTCACCAAAAACCACTCTAAAAAACCTCTCATCAAACTCAAAACCATCCCTTTTATTCTTCACCATAACTCACAAAACAACAGTCCCAAAAGCGGTAACAGTAAGAGCAATGGCACCCCCGAAACCGGCAGGTGGTAAGGCGAAGAAAGTTACGGGTGTTATCAAGCTTGCGTTGGAAGCTGGGAAGGCGACTCCTGCGCCGCCTGTGGGTCCCGCATTGGGTGCTAAGGGTGTGAATATTATGCAGTTTTGTAAGGATTATAATGCTCGTACCGCTGATAAGCCTGGTTATATTATCCCCGTCGAGATTACCGTCTATGATGTATGTATTTACCCTTTTTTATTTGCTTATCAAAAAAAATTACCACTTTTTATACTATACTATACTATACTACTATGTTGTTCATCATCATTATCATCATCAAACTATGTCTTTATCCCATGAATTTAGGGGTTGGCTAATACTACTTTGTTGTCGAATAAAATAAATGAATAAGGGTTGTTTTGGGGTTTAGTTTATTACGCTACTGTCATTTTTAGTTTTTATAGGAAAGTAGGCTAATTGTGAAAAAGAACGATCTTTTTTTCATAATACAACAGATTTTAGCCTCTTAGCGCCCCCATAACTATAAAAAAGACCATAAGCAAGCTTCACCTAAACCAAAATTTACTAAAAGAAAGCTTTGTAAGGATTATAATGCTCGTACGCTGATAAGCCTGGCTATATTATTCCCGTCAAGATTACCGTCTATGATGTATGTATAATGTATTTGCCCTTTTTTACTCTGTACTATGTTGTTGAATTATGATACTTGCTAAGGGTTTCTTAGGGTTTAGTTTATCTAGGCCTAGCTACTGCGCTACATCTTTTTTAGTTTTATAGGGAGAGAAACTAGTTGTAGGCTAATTGAGAGCAGTAACAGTAAAAGCAATGGCATCGCCGAAACCGGCTGGTGGTAAGGCGAAGAAAGCTACGGGTGTTATTAAGCTTGCATTGGAAGCAGGAAAAGGTGTGCCTGTGCCGCCTGTGGGGCCCGCATTGGGTGCTAAGGGTGTGAATATTATGAAGTTTTGTTAGGATTATAATGCTCGTACCGCTGATAAGCCTGGGTGCATTATCTCCGTCGAGATTACCGTCTATGATGTATGTATTTACCTTTTTTTACCCTGTACTATATTACTATGTTGTTGAATTATAATAAATAAACAAGGAGGAACTAGTAGTAGTCTAATTGAGAAAAAGAACGATCTTTTTCCGAAATACAACCAATTTTAGGCTTATAGCACCCCATAATTACAAAATGTACCAAAAGAAAGCTTTGTAAGGATTACAATGCTCGTACAGTGGATAAGCCAGGGTATATTATCCCGGCGAGATTACTGTTTATGATATATGTATCTGCCCCTTTGTGCCCTGTACTATACTACTATGTTGTTGAATTTTATTAAGTAAATAAGGGGTTTCTTTGGGTTTAGTTTATTTGGCTACTGCATTGCATAATTTTTAGTTTTTCTTCTTATAGGCAGAACGCGGGAGAAACTAATAGTAGGCTAAATGGACTACAAAACCCATACCGAGAGGGAAACCCCCTCCGATCTTTTACTATATAATTTGGAAGAATTACAGGTTTTAGCCTTTCAGCACCCCTATATGACAAAAACAATAGCTCTTAGTTCCACCAAAACGAACATTTTAAGTCAATTTAATGCATTGGCATCGATTATGTACCCATAACTTAGACAGATTTGTAAGGATTATAATGCTGGTACTGCGAATAAGACTGAGTGAGTATATTATCCTCGTCGAGATTATTGTCTATGATGTATGTATTTGCCCTTTTTTACTCTTTCCTATGTTGTTGAATCATATTTCCTGAGGGTTTATTATGGTTTAGTTTATCTAGCTACTGTTACAGTCATTTTTACTTTTTATAGGCAGACCCGGGGAGGAACTAGTAGTAGGCTGATTGAAAAAAGAACAATCTTTTTCCAAAGTACGTAGCCTTTTAGCACCACCACAATTACAAAAAGTACCAAAAGCAAAATGTACCAAAAGCTAGTTTTGTATGAATTATAATGCTCGTATCCTGGATAAGCCTGTGTATTTTTGCCGCTTGAGACTAATATCTATGATGTATGTTTTTACTTTTTACCTCCCACTCATTTTCTTTGTTGTTGAATTATAATTAATAAATTAGGTTTTGTTTGGGTTTAGCTTGTCTAGCTACCGTAATTTATAGCTTTTATAGGCAGAAGCGGGGGAGCTCCCCATAATTACATAAAGAATAGATCTAATTCCGCCAGAACGAACATTTTAAGTCAATTTAGTGCTCTGACATTGTTCATCAATTATGCATCAACTTAGACGGGGTTGTAAGGATTATAATGCTCGCACCTTGGATAAGCCTGGGTTATTATCCTTGTCAAGTTTACCGTCTACGATGTATGTATTGCCTCACTCTCATTCTTTTTGTTGTTGAATTATAATAAAAAGGGGTTTTTTAAGGTTTGGTATACTTAGCCATTGCTTATTTCGAAATATGTGTTGATAGACAATTTTAAGTCGATTGGTACACTGCCGTTGTCTATCGATTATGTATCCTTAATAGTCAAAATTACAATAGAATTTCATAAGTACCCATAGGAGATTAGGAGTTGACAAACCTGTATAAGTTAATGATTCAAAGTTGTAAAATTGTCTAAGCTAATAAAGGTCAGTTGTATTATCCCCATCAAGATTAGCATCTCTGATGTACGTATTGCCTTACCAGTCTCTCTGTTGTTGAATATAATACATAATCTTGGGCTCATTAGGCTTTAGTACACTTAATTGTATTACGTAAATCTAGATTTGTGTGATGAACGGATGATTTATAAGTTGATTTATACACTGCCATCGTCAATCGATTATGTATCTTCAACAATTAAGGTTTAGCGTACATAGCTATTGCATAGTTTCAGCTTTTTGTGTGAAACGACAGTTATAAGTCATTTGAGTATTCTGCTGTTGTCCATTGATTCTAATATCCGCAACTTACATGCTTTTCCACTTTTGTAACTGAATTAAGGCCAATTTAAAAAATGACTCAAATGGCGGTAGGAATTGTCAAAACTGTATAAGTTGAGGATTCAAAAAGCTAAGGATACAGAAATAACAACGGTACAGAGAAGCAACCAAACAGTGTAGTGGTATACATCAAAGTAAGCTCATGTTTTGGTGTACAAATGATAGATTACTGCTACTAATTAGTATTGAATATGATGTTTTCCCTCTGTAAGTTTAAGCACTTAGTTGAGATGATATCCCATCAATTAATATGGTAAGGTAGCCCTTAGAAAATCTTTGTTACGGTGCTTGCGGGACCATTTGATAAGTCTGTTTTAAGTCGACTATAAATTTGATTAGTTACTCTAAAAATCTTTAATTGATTGGTCTAACCTTTTATTAGTTGATAAAAGTTGTTGGTAATGGTATGGTTCGTAAGACATCTTTTTTTTTTTGTCGAGATTAGTCCATTTAATCATTGTAATTGTGAATATTATCGTTTATGAATGAAAAAGTCGGTTTTTCCTTTTGAACCCATTAGCAAAGGTGGCCTAACGAACACCAAGAGTCGATATAAGTTTCTATTGTTTTAATTCTCTCCACTTCCTGTTTATAAAGTTAAATGCCACTTGTTTAGAATTATGCCACCATCGTGTCGGAGTGCTGAATATATACCTAATAGGTGAGAATGAGATGGTAACACAATACTCCCTATTCCCCTTTCTTTCTTAGCCACATAAACCCATCATGTTATTGAGATTTTCTCCTTCTTATATAAGATATTATGTCCAATTGCAGGATAGAAGCTTCACATTTGTATTAAAGACTCCCCCTGCTTCTGTCCTTCTCCTCAAGGCTGCTGGTACCTCATTTCCTTTCGTAATTTTATTTTTCGTGCTAGTTCCCTTTTGTTATATATTTCAAAATGTTGGTTTGTTCTTTTCAATTGTTTTGATCACTACTTGACATTGAAAAAAATCCCTCTTTTCATCTGTTGAACAACTCTTTTTTAGTTAATCATTTTAAACTTGGTTTAGAGTTGAGATAAGTCTTTAGGAAACATTGTAGTAGTTTGACTTACCTAGAAAAGCAAAGGTTTTGTAGCATTTAGAAACGAATGAACCTATATGGAACTCGAGTTGATGGATGATGGATCGCAATTAAAAACCGTTCTCAACCTGATCAAGCTGTTAAGCTAGGGCGGTATTGTTTACTTTTATGGTATCAGTTAGAATGGGATTACTTGAGCTAGATTAGTTTTTCATTGTCTCTCAAATCTTGCCACAAAATGATCCTGCTCCCTATAAAACCTGAGATTTATAAATGAACCTATAATGTGTAGCAAAAAGATATTTATATTGTTGTGCTTTCAGTTATATCCTTCATAATAAGTTGTGTCCATGTTAGCTTTCAACAGGCTATGGTGTCATTGATCTTGAGTTATAGAAAAACTTTTGGAAGCATAAGCAGTATACCTTAATTAAATGTATGTGTTAAGTTGCCACTGAGTAGTTGGGTTTTCCCTTGTCGTGTTTGATGTTTTCCTTTAGCCTTCGCTATTCTTTGTGTAGGTCTCATGATAAGATAGACATATAGTATTTGCCGTGTCTGCTTTAAGTAATACTATCTCATTCTACAACGCCCACAACTACTTAGTATCATCTGATATATAGTATTCACCGAATTGTTTTATTTAGTGTTACTATATCAGGCGTTGTTATTTCTCGTTTTCTTCTTGATCTTCAGCGAAAGAGTATAAATAGCCAAGAGTCGGTTTTTATCACTTTTTATTTGGTTATTACATGTCCTTGGTACTAAAAAATAGGCTAAAACTTGTATTGAAGTCCATTTTGTTCTTGGGTGTTAAGTCCAAAAGACTCGGTCAGTTTGAAAAGTACAATTTTTGCTCTGAAATTTGGTTTCATATAATCCACCATAAGGTTCACAACGAAGTACAGGAAAATTAATAAAGCAAAGAGAATGAAGTGCATACATTTAAGTGGTATGAATACCCCAGTGACATCATATTATGTTCCTTATGGAAAGTAACATCACAGAATGTTGAAATAATGCATCTTTGTCCCTTCCTACTTTTTTGTATTTGACAGAAGGGCTTTTGCTTTTGAGTTTATAACATTTTGTGGTTTTGGGCTGTGATGAAAGAATGTGATAATATGTCTTTCCTTATTGAAGAGGAAGGATATATCACCACTTTCTACTATGACAGTTCAAAATCTGCCAATGACAATAAATTGGATAAATATATGCCTTTATTGTCTAAAAACAATAGCAAAGACAGATGCGTTAGTTGAACATCATGTGTCTCTGATGCATCCGCACCCTACACCTTTGCTTTTTAGTTTTCGTGTTAATGTTTAAACCACACAATTTGAACACTTATCATAGCATTCCATGTAAACACTAGGGGAAAACTTTGTCCAACAAGTATATGTCAGAATTAACAACTTAATGGCCAATAAAGCTAATGTTTTCGTGTTAATGTTAATGTTTTCGTATTGACGTATCTAAAGCTAATGTCAGCATTCAGGAAGTATGTCTTTGCCACACATTGTAAGGTTTTTTATTTACGTCCTGGTATAAAAGGGAAAATGAACATTATGGACACACATAAAAAATAATGACAGCACAATGTAGGGGTGGGCACGGTCCGGTTCGGTTTTCGTGAAAACCAAAACCAAAACCGATTTTTTCACGGTTCCGGTTTCGGTTCGGTTTTCTGTTTTAGGAGTTGGAACCGGACCGAAACCGACCGGTTCGGTTTCGGGTTTTTCGGTTTTTCAGATAAAAAGAAAAAATATATATTTAAAGAAAAAAAAATTGAAGATGATAATGAATCTTCCATATTTGTGCCGATGGTAGCTGTGTATTTTGTTGTTGATGGATGAGTCAGATTTCTAAGGGATATGTATGTTTGTTGATATATATATATATATATATATATAGATGAAGTTTTTCGAATTATAAAGAGAGAGATGGAAATGGGGAGAGGCGGCTAATGAAAGTAGGGTTACAAAACAAACTTAATATAGGTTCAAACGACGTAGTTTTGGTGAAATAAAATATTTAAAAAAAATTGCTGCCAAAAGGTTTTTAAGCCTTAAACCTCCAAACTAATGGTCCATGCTTTAGCCAAATGAGCTATGTAACTATTTACGAAATATTACAGAAGATATATATATATATATATATATACTAGTAATCATACCCCACGCGTTGCGTGTGTGACGCGCAATGCATTTAAAATATAGAAAATAAGTGTAGTATGATACAAATATGTGGATAATACAAAAAAAAACAGTATAATATGATAAGACTTAAAAGAATGTTTGATTGTTTTATGTGATTATTGGATTATTGTAATTAATAAAAAAGTATAGGGGTATTTTTGGAAAAAAATGGCTAAATTGGGCAGCCTCATTTGACTTGGGTTGACTTATTATAATAGAATGATATATATTTGGTTTTCCGGTTTCTCAAAACCTGAACTGGAACCAAACTGAATTAAACCCTCCGGTTTCGGTCCGGTTTTACTTTTTTCTACTTTAAAACCAAACAGGTCGGTCCGGTTCCGGTCGGTTCACCGGTTCGGCTCGGTTTTCTGGTTTTTTTTCCCACCCCTAGCACAATGTAGCTTATTTGCTTCCATCCTAACAAAACAAAGTAATCACTGTGGTTGATGAATGTTTTGATGGGTTAAATATCAGTAATCAAAAGATTTAAACCATGGGAGTTTTACTGCATTGGTATGCATATTACTGTGTGCGCGTGAGAGAGAGAGAGAGAGGAGGGGGGAGGGGGGGTCAATTATTGAAAATGTTGGCTACACTCAAGCGGGATAAATAGAAAAGAATGCAATGCAGAGAGGATTGAGAAATAAAAGTGAAGCTTATTTTTAACTTTAAAATTCTGTATTTTACTTTGAATTTCAGCATCTTAGATTCTGCAATTTCTATAATCTGTATTTCTTTATTCTTTATTGTACTTTGAATTCAGACTCGATATACCCAGAAAATT
Organism: Primula vulgaris; assembly: GCA_963920805.1. Taxonomy (NCBI): domain Eukaryota; kingdom Viridiplantae; phylum Streptophyta; class Magnoliopsida; order Ericales; family Primulaceae; genus Primula; species Primula vulgaris. Next base: position 5,310,249 of record OY987218.1, on the reverse strand, counting down.
ACTGAAAAAACAGTGTCATATTCTTTTTATATCAGCTGTGTGACTGAGTTGCTAATTTGAACCCATAAGCCAACCTGGTTCGTTACAGTTGGGGTACTGTTTTTTTTCTTTCTAATGCACCTTTTCTTATAGTAAAAATGTCTTATTTTTGGCACGAAGCTATATCATTCTTGGTACTTTCTCTTGCCATTTTGTTACTTTAACTTAGATAGTTAGATTTGAATCATTCATGCAATATTTACTGTTTCATTATAGCTTATGGAACAGTTCTAACTCCAATAGTTGAATTTTAAACTTGTTATGCATACTTCTCTGGTCCTTGATACACCGAAACAAAACGAGATGCGTATGCTCTTTCATTTGTTTAGCCTCAGGGGTGGACTGATAGGGCATGTTGCAAAAATAGAATAACAAATCATCATATGATTTATTCCATTCCATCTACTCTAGATTATCTTAAGTTTTTCCATGAAGTTGATTTCTACAAGCTAACAACTCCCTTTGGAGGACCCACAAAGCTGATAAATTAGATGTTGAGCTTTGTTTAACTGCCTGCTCATGCTTTTATTATTTTTTAGATGTTGAATTTTGTTTGACTACCTGCCCATGTTTTTATTATTTATTTTGTACGTGGTGATTTTGCAGGAGTTGAGAAAGGTTCAAAAGACCCAAAGTTGCAGAAAGTTGGGAAGGTGACGATTGATCAGTTGCGCACAATAGCTACAGAAAAGTTGCCCGACTTAAATTGCACAACTTTAGAGTCTGCAATGAGAATCATTGCTGGTACTGCGGCTAATATGGGCATCGATATTGACCCTCCCATACTTACACCCAAGATTAAGGAACTTGTTTAATGAACACATTCTGGTATTTTTCTCGGTACTATTTTGTAATTGTAACTTGTAAATCAGAGTACACTCATCCGAGTGTTTTGGTGATTGTGAATCTGCTATTTTTTTTCAAATAGTATTGCTTAGTCATTCTGGTATGTATTCATTACGGCTTACCCACCATCAACTACTAAAAGAAAGAGCATTCCAGATACAAATGATTAGTTGTTAACTTGTTACTATAAATACTGTCTGAGTATGAGTGATGTGATTATTCCCAAATTTGAATAATATGCAAGCGTCTATATGAAAGGGACCAAAATTAATACCTTTTGATAAGTTTATTTTATGATATAATATTTTTGCAATTTAGAGAATGCATGAATAATGCCCCATGTGGCATATAGAGAATGCATGAATCATGCCATATAACCAAAAAGTATCATAGCATCCGTAATAGTTGTGATAATTTTAACTATTAAATTTTACACATCATCATTTAATTGCATGTTAAATGACACGTGTGTAATTTAAATTAAGCATTCACATTAACTTAACAAAGTTATCTAATTTTAATTAAAATTAATTATTAATTGAAATTTCATTAATTAGTCATTTTGTAAATCCCACTAAAATATGAACTAAAATAGTAATAGTTGAAATAGAGTTGACATTCAAATTAATGATATTTTGCCACATCATCAATTAACAACATTAAAAATATTGTTGTCTTTAACAACTTTTTTAACATCTATAAAGATAACACATGATTTAACATAACTAATGGAGATAAAAAATTATATTTTTAACTAACTATTTTAGTTAACAATAGAGATAACAATACTATTATAAATGCTCAAACAGTCTATTATACTAATTAAGGCTTATATTTCTTGCATAAATTAGTTGACTTTGTTTCATTACCTTTCCAGGTATAATTGAACAGGTCTACCCAAATCATTTTAATATGTGCCGTTTTTTTTTTTGGCATTATTTGGAATCAAGTTTTTGATGACAAATCAGTACTAACTACTAATCCTTACCAAATAAACAAATTTAGAATCTTAAAAAAACAGATTTAGACTATGGAGCAAAGTTATCGGAAAACTTGCTCCCATTTTGGAAAAATCTTGTTTCTCGTTCTTGTTTTTTTAGTATTATTCTTTTTCGTCTTGTCTTTCCAATGTGTTTCCCGTCTTGACCAAAGAGGTTATATAAGTTCACAATAACCGGCATATCACAAACAACATTTCTCTTTTTAACAGTTTTATGTGATAATGAGAAAAATAAACTCATTAGGAATAGTTTAGTGGGTTAGAACCCGCACTATCAATAGAAAATACAGAGTTTGAGTCTTATTAACTGGGGTATGTGTGGAATCTCTTGATCTTCTTTAATAAGATTTTAAAATTTTTTTAATTTTTAAAGATTTTTTATATCAAATATACATATATGTACTTGTGATAATTAGGGATTTATCATTATCCGATTTTTTTATATCAAGTATGGTTTGAACTACTTTTTTTATATCCGACCCACAAATACCCTTATGAATGCATCATTCTCCGACCACACCAGCCGGATTTGGTTTGGATAAAAAAAAAGTAAATACAAAAAAGTAGTAATTTACTTTTATGGATTATGAACTAATGAAGTGATCAGTTTTAGTGTATGAAAATAAAATTTTGTTGTAACCTTTCTAAAATATATTACTATAGTATAAAATTGTTACGAATAATTTATCAAATATACGTCAGAAAGATAGCGCAATGGGGTCTGAAGTGGGAAAGAATCAGTCAATTATTGGTGAGGGTATAAAAGTTAAATCCACATAAGCCATTAAAAGGGTAAAATGCAAATAACCCCTGAAACTATGAGTCATTTGCATGTAGCCGCCAGAAACTATCTACTCTTGTATTCAGTCCTCATAAATTATTTGACTTGTGCAATCAACCCCAATGCCATCTTTTAAATGATTTTACTTTATGCTTGATGATCCTTTTTTTATTATTATTTATTATAATCAGTTATTTGATATATACGCATGTCAAGTAATTTTTACGGAACGACAATTTTTTTTAATTTTTCTCACTAATGTACTTTTTTTTAATGTAAAACTGTTTCTGATCACTTTTAACGACAATCTGCTTATCATGAAAAAAAATCACTTAATAAAAAAAGTTAACTAAATTTTTGTTGTCCCATTTGTAATTTCTGGCTTTGGTACTGGGATACTTAAAGGTCTGTTTGGCAACATAGTTTTTTTTTGGCAGTTTTTAAAACATGTGGATGTTTGGACAGCCATATTATTTATCTTTTGAAAACCACATTTTTAGGATTAAAAAAGCTATAAATTCTATTAATAAAAAAACTTAATTTTCAATGGATTTTTTAAAACACATTTGAAAAAAAAAACAAATAAGCAGATTATCACTATTTTTTTTTTTAATATATAAACTGTTTTTGATTATTTTTAAACTATTATTGTTATCTTATCTCGTGTGTATTTACACGCTACATACATCAAACAAATAATTTCATACAACGAACAAACGAATAAACAACTATGTCATTTTAAAGATGAACTTGAAGTTTAATTACAAAAGTTTAATAGTATATGAGAATTTTTGCCTCATAATCTGTTTCTATATTTACAAAATTAATAAACGATGAAATGATTATACAGATATAGAAGACAAGCGAGTAACAAGGTGTGCCGCTAGCCCTATCTGGATAGCAAAATCAATTCTCTTAAACTTTACATCAATAAATCTAGGAGTAAAGTTTTATATTAAATAATACTCATACACCGATACACGTATAAATTTTAATTTAAGGCAAAGTAAGTTAGAATCTTTTCAGTATATAAAGACGAAGTTAGTTAGAGTTGGAGTCGAGTCATTTGGAACCAATCATACCTCATAAGAGTTGTTTAATTTTTTTTTCCGCTGCCAAGTTATTACAGTTATCATTTGAAAATGACTTACTTTTGGACAATAATTTGTGTTGTTAAACTAATTTGCATTTAGTTTACAAAATTTTATTATTATTGAAGGAAAATGCATTATTTTATTATTTGGAGATTTAGACTTTGTGTAATATGTGTCAAACGCGCATGTTATTCGGTCATGTAATATCCGTTTAAACTCTACTAAGAAGTTTCACAACGTTAAGAACTCAAATGTGTCAGAAGCGAACGAGATAAAATCCAATTGGTTGTAAGTATAAATAGTTTCAGGAGGTAATTTGCAATTTTAGCCCACAATTTAATCAGCAATAAAGGATACAAAATCCAAAACAGGGAAAATTGCTAGCTAGCATTATTATTGGACTGTAGCAAGAAAGAGAATCACCTTTTTTTTATAATAATAAATAAATATTACAAAAACCCTAAAAAAAGATAGAGAGACGTAAAGCATTTAAATGATTTCCCATTTGTTGTACATACATATATTTTTTACTCCTATAAATATATAGATAGATACATAGAGAGATAATATTAGCATATACTATTATAATTCTGTATTGAACAAAAATAAAAGGAAAAAAAGAGAGATTCAAACGTATCTTCAGAATAAAAAGGTATCATGTTTTTTTTTATTAATTCGTTTCAATTATTATCCTTTTATCCTGACTTTTATTTTAATAATTGTTTATTTATTTATGAGCCTGCTTAATGCTTATCATTTCTATGATAACGATGATACTCGTGATTTTTTTTATGGTGATAATTGGATTTATATGATGTTATTTGTTATGTATTTTGCCTATAAAATAGTGTTTTAACAATTTTGTAATTTAAAGAAAATCACTTGATAATAAATTTTAACTAAATTTCTGCTATCTCATTGTAATTTCTGGCAACTTATTTTTTTGGCTGTTTTAAAAATATGTGGGTGTTTGGACAGTCAGATTATTTAGTTTTTGAAAATCACATTTTTAGGCTGAAAAGGGATATAATTTCTTGATTTTTCAGTGGGTTTTTTAATAGATTTTTAAAAAAAGAATATGATTTTGGACATATCTTTAAGTGTTTTAAGGATAAGTGATCATTTAGTACAAAGTTTGAGACTTAATTTCCAAAAGTATTAAAATCTCTTTGAAGATTAAATATCTTGAAGTTTAAGTACAGATAACGTTGCCTACGTTTATTTTTTTGTGTTTAATGCTTACTGATGCTACGTCGATATGTGCCAATTCTTAAACAAAAAAGTACAAACTGAGTTTTCTTTTTAATAATTAAATCCGAAGAAACGACGAGCTTATTTATGAATCTGCTTTCCGTCATTATAATCGCAATGATTCCACTTGCTATGGCACCTCGATTTTTTAAAATCTTTATTATGTATTTTGACTATATAATTTGTTGAAAATAGTGATTTGACACCTTTCACACAAAGAATCACTTGCGATAAATTTTTGCTGATACACGGTCTGTTTGTTTAAGAGAGCTTATTAGGATCTGCTTAATTGATATCGGGTTAATTTGATGCAGTTGATTTGTACACCAAACCCAATTTATTTTTTTCCCTAATCAGCAAACCTGATTTCTTACTATAATTGTTTATACATGTACTATTCTTTATGTATAAAACCCAATTTCTTTTTTTCCCTAATCAGCTAAAGCAATTTCTTACTATAACTGTTTATACATGTACTGTTCTTTATGTATATAACCCAACGTATTTTTTCCCTAATCAGCAAACCCGATTTCCTACTATAGTTGTTTATACATGTATCTTTCTGAATATATGGAATATGGATGATGTATATATATATGTGTCTGTAACCGTGTATATATAGTGGTCCAATGTTTTTTTTTACTACTAATCCACTCTTTGTCACCTCTGTTCTTTTTGTGTATTAATTAAATAACTGTTTTGTAGTATATTCCCGTTTTGGTTTTCATTTTGTGTTCGTATATGTTTTCCTTCTTTGTTTTCATGTCTCTGCTCTTGTTTTAAATAAAGTGTTCTCATCAATTTTTGCTCTGCTACTACAAGGTTTTACTTCTTATTGTAGCATTCAGTATTTTCTTAGGCTGTCTTGTGATAATTCTTGAGCTTTTACTCAAACATTACGGTTAGAAGTTACTGCGATGTTTTTATGTTTCAATATTTATTGTATATATGTACTACTATGCTGCCTTAATGCAGTAAGATTGATTATTAACTTTTGAAATTATACCTGAGCTAGAAGCTCTATATTTGCATAAAATGTGTTGCCTTTTCTTCGCAGCTTCTTCATGTAAAGGGGTGGAAGCTCTATAAAAGCATTATTTTATGTTTTTTCATGTAGTTGTGTTTTGTGTTCTGTCATTGTTCTGCACTGTAAATTGACATCTTTAAGTGTTTGCATATACACTGTGAACCTATTTAACTTGGTATTTGCAATCTGGAAGCATAGATGATGGATGTGGTTTAATAATGAGAAACCCATTTGTTAACACTCCAAAAACACTAAAAAAGAAAGAAAGGTAGAGACGTAATAGGAATAGGAAAGAGAGAAAAAGCCTTTTCCCCTGCTATATATATATATAGTCTACAATTCTGTAACCAACACATATTCTCCGCAAAAGGGGAAAGAGGAGATTTAGTTGTATCTTACAATAAAAAAACATATTCTTTTGTCTTCTTCAAGGTACGGACCAGTTTTATTCATCTCAATTCCACTCTGAATTAATATTATCCTATTGTTTTCATAGTTATTTCAATTGCTGTCTCTAATATTATAAACCTGCTTATTATGATCACTGATGATAAGGATAATGATGATATCTCTAGTTCAATATGATGTTTAAGAGTGCTAATTAGGATCTGCATAATTGATTTTAGGTTGGTTTTAGATATTGATGTGAGAACCTAACCCTATCTATTTATTTTTATATGAGAATATTCTAATATATACTGTGTGTATATGTAGTTTTTGTGGGTACATGGATATACAGTGGACCAACACTTTTCTACTTCTTATCCACTTCCATTCCATTTCTCTTTGTTTATTCTTATAATTCTCTGTGTATATATATATATTCTAGGTTTGGCTTTCAGTTTGTGTCCAAATATTCCTACTTCCGTTTGTGTTTTTGAACTTTGATTTTGAAAAAAAAAGTGTTTTTAGGGTTTTAGTGTTTCAGTGTTCTTATTGTGGTATTTCACTTTTTGCCTAGGGTATTTTGTGTTAATTTTGAGCTTTTACTCGTACAATTGAGAGTTTACAATTGATGAACAGCATCAGTTATTGGAGAAACTATTTGTTCTTTATCATTTACTTTATTTACTACTAATCTGCCTTAATGTCTGAAATTGATTTTTAACTCTGGAATCTTACTTCTACTAGACGGTTTGTTTCTGCATAGTGTTGCTGCATTTTTTTCCAAGTTTTTTTTATATGGAAAACGTTAGAAGCTCCATGGAAGCGAAATAAGTGTTCATGTAGCTGCCTTGTTAATTGAATCTTGAAGCTGTTATGTTTCTTTAAGTGTTGGCGTGTCTATGGTGAACCTATATAACTTACCCTTGACCACTTAGAAGCCTAGAGGAAAGACGTGGTTTAAGTTTTCTGTTCAACAATGTTCTAAAATTCTCTAGGGGAGACTACGGGAGCCAAACTAAATTTCACATGTTATTTTATATTTTTGAATTTCATTATGACAAATACTCTATAGTTATGCTTTCCAAGCTTAGTTGACCATGTAAAAAGTTTACAAACTTGTCGATTTTCAACAAAATCCAACAACAAAGTTCAAGTGCAATTAAATTTAAAGCCAGAAAGTTAGAAAAAAAATTAAAAGTCAGACTATTTGTAGTTTGTTTGCTCATCAATCCTCGTATAAGATTAAATGCATTCCTTTTAAACCTGCTAAATCATACTCTGTGCTCTTATATCCAAGCACCAAACATACTGCACTTCAAGCTACACTTCTCCGTTGGTAGTATTGTTTCCGGATGCATATCTCCTTAAGTAATTTTGTTTGACTTGACCAGCTTGGCCGAATTAGTCCAAATTAGATATATTTGCTCTAATTTCTCTGATCTAAGGCTTATTCTTTAGGCGTGGTCTAGTGGCTAAAAGCAGGGGGAACTTTTGAACACTGGTTTCCAAAACCCCCCTAAAAACCTGAAATTGAAGATGCTTGTGTAAGTAGACGAAGGTCAGATAATTTATAAAGCTTAATCATTGGTGCTAGTTTATAGCTAGGTTTCTGTGAGTTTGGTAGAGACAGATTATGAGCCTACTTCGATCATAAGTAGATTAGTTATTTGCATCCTTTATCTATGACCAAGCTTTTATTGTATATATGTGTATGTGTGCACTTGTTTTTTTTCCGTAACATTGCATTTACATGCTTGATTTTTTATTTCTTTTGTTTAACTCATTTATATTATTTATTTATTCTCAGATGGAATCACAAAGTCAAAATCATATAATCGAGGTATGTGGAGATGTGCCAGCAGAAGGTACAGCTGGCATCAAGATTTGCGAGGGAGCGCCATGTGGCTTTTCAGATTCAAAAGCGAGCGACAAGGACGCTCAAGAACGCTCAGCTTCTATGAGAAAACTCTTGATAGCAGTCGTATTATGCATCATTTTCATGACTGTAGAAGTCGTAGGTGGTATAAAAGCAAACAGTCTCGCAATATTGACTGACGCGGCTCACTTGTTGTCAGACGTTGCCGCTTTTGCAATCTCTCTTTTCTCTCTCTGGGCTTCTGGCTGGGAAGCGAATCCCAGGCAATCTTACGGATTTTTTAGGATTGAAATTCTCGGCGCATTAGTTTCCATTCAGATGATATGGCTTCTCGCAGGTATTTTCGACATCTTTATCTCTTGATTTGTTGCAGTTTTAGATAAAAAAAAATTTCCTTAAAGTTGGACTAGATTTGGATAATCAAATTAAACTTGAGTTTTTCCTTTTTTTTTGGTCTGACAAGGATTTATGACTTTTTCCCTATATAGTTGCGCCTAGCCACCTATAAGCTTAGCTTTTTCTTTTTGCTTAAAAACTGAACTTTACGTGTTTCTTGGTCTGGAAAAATATAGGCTTTACTGCTTAAAAGCGATAACCAAAAAGCCAATGTATGTTGGAGATCAGTCGTTTTTCACATACCTGCTACCTAGATATTAGAATGTGTAATATGTATATACTAGAAAAAAGAATTAACTTCCAAAAGAAAAAAAAACTTGTAGGTATCATTGTTTACGAGGCTATCGAGAGGCTCATTAACGATACTGGCGAGGTTCAGGGCTTTCTCATGTTTCTAGTTGCAGCTTTTGGATTAGTTGTTAATATCATAATGGCTGTAATGTTGGGCCATGACCATGGTCACGGCGGCCATGGTCATGACCATGGCCACGATCATGACCATGAACATAGTCACAGTCATAGCCATGACCATGGTTCTCACACTGAAGGAGTTAGCTACATAACACATGGAAAATCCCATCATAGCCATGAAGCTGAAGCAATCCAGCCTTTAGTTGAGCAAAAAACACGCAATATAAATGTACAAGGAGCTTATCTTCATGTTCTAGGAGATTCGATTCAGAGTATCGGGGTTATGATTGGTGGGGCTGTTATCTGGTACAAACCTGAGTGGAAAATAATTGATTTGATATGTACTCTGATTTTCTCTGTGGTTGTTTTGGCAACAACAATTAAGATGTTGAGGAACATTTTGGAAGTTTTGATGGAAAGTACGCCGAGAGAGATCGATGCTACGAAGCTGGAGAAAGGGTTATGTGAGATGGATGAGGTGGTGGCTATACATGAGTTACATATATGGGCTATAACAGTTGGGAAAGTTTTGCTAGCTTGTCATGTGAAAGTAAAGCCAGATGCTGATGCTGATATGGTGTTAGACAAGGTTATCGGATACATTAGGAGGGAGTATAATATCAGCCATGTCACCATTCAAATAGAGAGAGAGTAGTTCCGTTAACATTGGTTGATGTTGTATCTTGCTGGAAAGTGAAAAAAACATTTGAGAGGAAGATGTGTTTTTATTATTATTTTTGGATAATAAGACCTGCTTGATTAGATATAATGGAGTATTGTGATTTGTTGGTTTTAAATTTAATTTTCAGTCTCTCTTGTGTTCAATTATAGTATAACGTATATTCACATGTTGTGGCTTTTGTATTCCATTGGGAACTTTACGATATGTTTTTATCTTTAACCTAACTATCATCACGGTGGATGGTGTGTTTTAGATGACGTGATGCGAAGTGGGTTCAGGATACATATTTGGTTTTTTTTTGCTGACAGATTGGAGAAATTACCTATTCTTCACTGAAAATGGCATTTCTTTGGTAAGGCTTTTAAACATATGGTATATGACATGTTCAACACATGTAGAAACAAATTATTGTCTAATCCATTTATGTATCAGTTTTGAATTATATCAAGAGTTGGGCGCAGCTATTGCTGTATCTCACTGAAAGATGTATGAAAACCGAAAAGCTTGGATCTAGATCTGATCAAGTAGTTTAGCTGGTCACCTTAAACCAATTTTTGTTCCGTAGCCCCACTGTTGAGCTAAGGTACCAGCCTCTCTGGTATATATATTTAGTACTTAAGTATGCAGGTAACGGATTAGTAAAAGAGGGACATGTATTATCAGCTACAGGGTAAGTTTAACTAGTAGAAAATATCCGGTGACCTTGTACTGTATTGCGAGTGACCAAGTGGAAACCGTCTTCGTTTAAGTACTAGGAGAGGGGTGGGTGCAAATCATACAGCCATTATTACTAAGAAATTGATCAGAACACCAAGTGAAGGTGGGGTGACTAGAATTTAGAAAGATTGCGTATAATATGACATATGAGCGGGATCGATTGGGGATTGGGGATTACAAAATGTGATCTGAAATTTATTATCTGTGTTTTCAATCTTGCGACTGTATCTCTCCCCAAAGATAACTATGGACCCATTCGTAGTCGAGTCATTTTCATGTATTTAGTCATCTTGTTTTATTTAAAGGTCATGCTGCTTTGTTGTAAAAACCAAACATTATTATTTATTAAGTAATGCCATTTTGCTACGTCTTAAATAAGACCTTTCTTGTTCCAAATTCCTCCTGTTTTTCTTCTTTGGCTAGAGAATGACCTCTTTGTATACAATAATACTAGTAATCACACCTTGCTTTGCGTCTACGACACGTTATATATATATATATATATATATAATCCGAATAAATAAATTTTTAAAAACTATATTAATGGAATGAATATATTAAATTAGAAATGATGAGTAATATAATGTTTTTGTTATATAAAATGCACGTAAAACGATTTTGTTTGGTATAACATTATAATTGTTTTGAAAAAAATCATGATTTTTGCGTTTTTTTTTATATTTTGAATTTAATAAATGTAAATTAGTAATTAGTAAAAAAAAAATGAGAACATTTTTGAAAAAAATGACCAAAATTTGGCAGCCTCACTTTTTATTTGGTTGACTAATATATATACTATTAATCGTGCCCCACGCGTTGCGTGTGTGAAGCGCAATGCAATTAAAATATAAAAAATAAGTGTAGTTATGATACAAATATGTGGATAATACAAAAAAAATAATATAAGATGATAAGACTTAAAAGAATATTTAGTTGTTAAAAATAGATAAATAGTGTTATTAGTTATTACTTTTTGTATTTTTTTATGTGGGTATGGTATTATTTTAATTAATAAAAAAGTATACGGGTATTATTTATTAAGTAGATGCTATTTTGCCACGTCTTAAATAAGATATTTCTTGTTCCAAATTTCTCATGTTTTTCTTCTTTGGCTGGAGAATGACCTCTTTGTATATAATAATACCAGTAATCGTTACTCACGCGTTGTGTATGCGACGCGTGATATATATATATAATTCGGATAAATAAATTTTTAAAAACTATATTGATTGAATGAATATATTAAATTAGAAATGATGAGTAATATAATGTTTTTATTATACAAAATACACGTAAAACGATTTTGTTTGGTATATCATTATAATTGTTTTAAAAAAATCATGATTTTTGCGTTTTTTTATATTTTGAATTGAATAAATATAAATGAGTAATTAGTAAAAAAGAACGAGAGCATTTTTGAAAAAAATGGGCAAAATGTGACAGCCTTACTTTTTGTTGGGTTGACTAATATATATACTAGTAATCGTGCCTCACGCATTGCCTGTGTGACGCGCAATACAATTAAAATATAAAAAATAAGTGTAGTTATGATACAAATATGTGTATAATAAAAAAAAAATAGTATAAGATGATAACATTTAAAAGAATGTTTGGTTGTTAAAAATAGATAAATAATGTTATTAGTTATTACTTTTTATATTTTTTTATGTCCGTATGATATTATTGTAATTAATAAAAAAGTATATGAGTATTTTTAGAAAAAAAATGTCTAAATTTGACAGTTTCATTTTGTATTATTATAATAGAATATATATATACTATATATATATATATATATGATACACAAAATAAGGTGTCAGGTAAGCCAATCCCAGTATTTAGTAGTAATAAAAAGACCTTAGCAATGGGCATCACGTCTATGTTTTATTAGTATGTTGATACTTGCAATCTTGAACAATTTGTCTACTTAAGTATACATTCAGATTCAAGAAGGGTTTTTATTTGCTTTAAAGTTTAAACATGTCTAAGGCAGATTCAGTTTCGAGTGCTCGGTTCCAGAACTTCTTGTAGTAGTCTTCGTAAGTAAAACTTCTGTATACGGATGGGTGTTTGTCATCAACCAGCTCTTCCATGGGATCTATCATTGCTTCAGCAGAGGGGCAATAAAATGTTGGTATCGAGATACGTTCTTTGCTGCTGTTCACCAGTGCTCGGTGTAGCACACTCTTGTAACGATCGTTGCTAAGAACCTGCATATATTGGGAAAATGTTATTTTCACTATTAATTACACCAAGTCAAACGAATTTTTCAAGAACAGTAGCCTTCGAGAAACTATTGTTTTTACACATTGATTAATTCACAAATTTGTGCGTAAAGCGAGTGTGTGTACATGACATTTTTCATTACCTGCATCTGGTCACCAATGTTGATGATGAACGTGTTAGGAATGGGATTAACAGGGATCCATTTTCCGTCACGTATTACTTGCAATCCCGGGACATCGTCTTGAAGGAGGACTGTGACTAGGTTGGGATCTTTGTGACCTGACAATCCGTAAGTTAACTCGGGCTGAGGACAAGGCGGATAGTAATTCATAGCCATGTGTTGACCATGCTTGCCGAGTCGTTGACTTATACAATCTTTGTCAAGGCCGAGGCTCTCCGATATAGCCTCAAGCAAACTTAGCACAAGCACTCTGACGCTGGTGCAGTACTCGGCTACCTCCTTCCTAAGAACAGTTAATAAATATTATTATATAAAACTTTTCAGTATACATTCAAATGGCTGATCTAGAGCGCCGGACTTTTTCACTTGTCAAAAATTATATTTGCTAATTTATTTTTATTACTGAACAAGTATGCTGTATACATAATTAGGGATGTAAATTTTAAGCAATTAGTACAAGTATTAAGAATTTAGTTATCATGTAATAGTCTAGCCAAAAAAAGGCAAGTAAATTGAAAAAGCTTCAAGATATTATTATTGAATAGCCCTGATTCTTACACGATATTTATAAAATTATAAACTTTATCGGTACTGTCTAAAACCAATCTGAACTTCGGGTTATAAATTTATGTACCATTCTAGAGATATAAATTGCTACAATATAGTTTCCGAAATGAGGGGTAACTATTCTGGAACCTGAAAGATGGTGGATTGGTAGGCCAGTCATGCATGTAGTCCTCGAGAGGGTAGCAATAGAGCCTCAAGAAATCTCTCCAATTCGAAACCGATTCTATATTGATGTTAAAACTAGTCGATAGCCGTGTAGTCTTAGTAGGATCCTCCGAGTGCATTTTTAGACGCTCGCTCTCAGGCAAATGAAAGAACTGTCTAGCTATCCTCAACACGTTAGCGATCATGGTCTCAGGTACTCCATGATTCTTAACCTGACAAAAGTTGCACATAAAATGTCCTTTCATGAAAAGAAAGCTTTTTGTTTTTCATAAAAGACAAAGTTTATCGATATATAAACAAATATAGACCTGAAAGAAACCGTCATTTTGGCATGCAAGGCCAATCTGAGCGACAATTCTAGAGCGGTTAGGACCTTGAAGGCCTTGAAGGTCTACGAGCGGAATTGTAACGCCATTTTGAACATTGATGTTTGGACGGTCCGAGACGGGCCTGATATAGTTGGATGGTATGGTTTTTGAATCTGTAGCCAAATCGGATACAAGTAGATTCACTCCACTCAAAGGCATTGTAATTTGGTAGCTTAGACCTTATTTTTTTCCAAAGAATTAGGCTTATTGACAACTCCTTTTTTAGTGTTGTTGGGGATGAGGAAATAGAGGTTGCTCTATATATATTAACGGGACGGTGATGTCACCCATGAGTTCATAAGATGATCTCATTATCTTATCATTTACTCATTTAATTTGCTTTCACTGTTCTTTTGCCGGCTTAAGAAAGTAATTGTTTTTTATCGACTTAACCGAGTTGATTTGTTTGCTTAAAAGTTAAAACCTTGAAGTATGCATGTAGTCGACATAAATTGTTTTTGGCCTTCATTAGAAAATTGATGTATTACATTACGATTTCATATCTCAAGAGTTAAAAATAAATCCGCTCAAAACTGGTGTTAAACAAAACGCAAATTTCAAAATAAAGAAAGATTATATTATAAGAATTGTGCCTTGTTTTGCTCTATCCAAAATTGGCAATAATGTTTTAGAAAAGTTTGGTTTATTTAACTTACCTCTGGACCGACTGCTTCTAGTAACTTATAAACAAACACTTTTTTTTTTTGAAAATTAAAGTAACCAACTATATTAACAAATGGGGGGAGAACCTCGCTATAAACAAACACTTAGGTGACACATAAGAGGACAAGTACTTGCTTTGTTTTGTTTTTACTCCTACCATGTGCTAATTGACTTGAAAAATAGATCATAACTTTTTATGTAATTCGTAGATAACTAATTAAAAAAGACTTGTGTGAAACTAGATTATTATATCTGTTAAAAAAAAACTATAGTTTGAGTTTAATCTAGCAAGACAAATGAATCGAGTCTCGGTATTCACTAAATTTACAAACTTACCGAGTTGCTTGTTGCGGCTACACTTTTTCGAGAGGTGAATGAGCAACAAGTTGGTCGGACCTGGAGTTTTAATTTAATGTTTCGTGTTTCTTCCAACATATGCGAATTGAAATTGACAGAAAATAGGAGCAAAATCTTGTAACCAATTTTTTTTATCAATCGACTGTATTTGAAACTCAACCGATACGGAGAAACCAAACCAAAAAGTTGGCTATACTGCTCTTTTGGTATGGTACCAATCTTGCGTTTCCGTTCTTTTTGGTATCTATTTGACGTTAACATATGTATTGGTGTTAAGATAGACAAGAACCGAATTCATGAAAATTTTGTATTACTTCATAAAGCTTTATCTGAATCAAAGTTGAATGAATAGATGACAATAATGCCTTTTATTGAAGATCGATCTTGACAAGGTAATTGTTCCCCTACCAGCTCAAGAAAGTAATTGTATTTTATTGACTTAGGTGAGCTGATTTGTTTACTTAAAACCTTATTGTATGCACTAGTCATAAATTTTCCATAATCTTCATTAGAAAATTGATGTATATCTTTACTAATTTATGCCTCAACAATTACATATAAATTCGCTCAAAACTGAGAAAAAATTGTGTTCAACAAATCGCAAATTTCCAACAAAAATAAATAAAAATGGTATAAGAATTATGCCTAGTTTTGCTATATCCAATTGCCATGAATGTTTTAAGTTTGGTTTATTTGACTAATCCATAAACCACTCTTCTAGCTACCTTATTAACAAAGTCTCAAATTAGGTGATACATAAAAGGGCATGTACTTGCTTTGGTTCGTTTTTTCTCCCAGTGTGTGCTAATTGAAAATGTCATACCTTTTATGTATTAATAGATTGTTAACTCAAAAATACTATGTGAAATGAGATTCTTATATCTTTTAAATAAAAGGAAATAAAATACGAGTTTAATCTAGTAAAGACAAATGACTCGAGTCTATATGTGGCATTCACTTAATTTACAAACTTGTCGACTTGCTAGTTGCGGCTGCACTTTTTCGTGAGGTATACGAGTAACAAGTTGGGTGAGTCGTGGAAAAAAATTTAATGTTTTTATTGACTTAGCCGAGCTCATTTGTTTTCTTAAAACCTTAAGTATGAAGTAGAAATAACTTTTCCCTAATCTTCATTAGAAAATTGATTGTTTACCTTACAATTTTATATCTCAACAATTACACATGTAAACCCGCTCAAAACGGGTCAAAACTTTTGTTTCGCGAAAGTCAAATTCCAAAAATAAAAAATAAAAAAAATTGTATAAGAATTGTATCCTGTTTTACTCTGTCAAAAAATTAGCAAGAATATTCTCAAAAGCGTGATTTATTTAATTGTATCCCTGGAGTGCTTTTACCTCACAAACGAAGCCTCAAATTAGGTGACACAAAGAGCCATGCACTTGCTTTAGTTTATTTTTTGAGAAACCATATAACCACCCAAAAAAACTTACTCAAAAACATTACCCGCTAATTTGGCGGGTTAAGTGTACCAATCAATTTTATTTCGATATTGAAATCATATTTTCATTTAATTCATAATTGGTTCACCTATTCCGCCATGTCAACATGTAATGTTTTTGGTTAAAATTTGTAGATGTCGGTAACAATACTCTTTTTTTTTTTCTTCTACCATGAACTAGTTGAATTGAAATTAATGTGATAATATTATGTAATATTTAATATATCTAGTTAAAATAAAAGGAAGCAAATAATTAAATCTATGTTTAATCTAGTAAAGACAAATGATCCAAGTCTGAATGTGATATTCGCTTAATATACATACTTACCGCCCACTTATTAGTTGAGGTTACACTTTTTCATAAGGTGTATGAGTAACAAGTTGGGTTTAACTTGAAGTTGAATTAAATGTTTCTTTTCTATTCCAACACATGCTAATTGACTTTTTAATTAACAAAAAATAAGGGTAAAATTTTGTACATAGTTTTGAATCAATCGATCTCATTTCAAATTCAACCGAAATGGAGAAACCAAACCAAAAAGTTTGATATAGAAATTGTTTGCATGGTATCATCGATCTTGTATTTCAGTTATTTTTGGTATCCGTTTGATGTAATTAAAGCATATATCATGTATATATAACATATGTAGTGGTTTTTGAATAGAAAAAAAAACTAACTCATCTTATTTTGTACAAAAAAAAAATCGTCTATTACATCAAAAAGCTTAGCATGTATCAAAATTGGTATCTCAATTGTTAAAATTAGTAGTGCAGCACTTGAATCATTAAACACTGATAGTACAATACACTAAATGTATTTTTTTTTCCAAAAAATAGGAAAAAATGTGTACCTAATTTTGCATCAACCGACTGTATTTTTAAACTCAACCGAAACGGAGAGACCAAACCAAAAATTTGCGATACCACATCTCTTGGTATGAAACCGATCTTACACTTTAATTTTTTTGGTATCCTTTGAAGTTATTAAAGGATATGTCATGTGTATAACATATATATTGATGTTCGGATAGACAATAAGTAACCTCGTGAGATTTTTTGTATTACTTCAGAAAGTTTGGTCCGAATCAAAGTTGAATGAATAGATGAACATGTATTTCAACTCAAGATATATCTTGACAAGTTAACTGTCCCTTTCCAGCTCAAGAAAGTAATTGTCTTATATTGACTTAGCCGAGCTGATTTGTTTACTTTAAACCTTGAGTATTCGTTTTTTCAACAATTAGGTATAACTCCATTCATGACGGATTAAAAATTGTGTTCAACAAAACCCAAATTTCCAATAAAAATATATAAAAAATTTGTATAAGAATTGTGCCTTGTTTTGCTCTATCCAAAATTGGTAAAATTTCTCCAAAATTTTAGTTCGAGGCCTTAAGTTAGATGACACATAAGAGGACATAAACTTGTTTTGATTGGTTTTTTAAAACTCTAAAACTTGAATACAAACTTAACAAGGTATATAATTGGTGTAATTATGAACTGGTTGAATAATACAAGGCCACGAATGATAATAACAATAAATTGATAACGTGAATGGGATATGACGTAGTTGGTATGATATAAGCTGTTACGTCATTAAACACGTAAGTAACATCTGTCATTTTTGTAACACGAACATTTAAATTTTAATATTGTATAAATGGTTTCTATTTTGTACGCAAGTACTACCCAACAAGTTATTTTCAAGGTCTGGGCTGTATGTAGACTGTCTGTGATTGATATAGACGGCAGCTGTATTAATGGAAAAGACTACAAGTCACGACACGTAATAAAAACTCAATCTACTAAAAATACAAAAAAAAATAATAATTTATTTTTAATTAATATTTAAATTTAGCATAGACTTAACTAGGGTTTCACTATATTTATTTGGGTTTTTAATAGGTTTACTTTTGAATACGTGACGTGATTTGTACCATTAATATCTGTATTAATTACAGACGGTCTGCATAAAGCATAAAGCTATTTTCACGTGCCATTGATTTGTGTACGTTGAGAATAACACGTGCCATCTCATTTTATAATTTATCACATCCAACAAGACTATGACAAGAACTTGTAATTGGGACATATAACTTACACTAATACAAATTTATCACTTGTTCATTCTATTCTCGTAAGTCGTAAGTCTCCGTAGACATATGTTAAAAAACTAACAAAATAACAAATTTGAAAATCTATCTTAATGAACCAGTTAAGTAACTCAATATGTTAAAGGTAACGCATTATTTTTTGGCAATACCATCACCGAACCGCACCGAAAGCCAACAGATCCACCACACATAAGGATATTGATTGGGTATAATTAATCCCATTAAGTCTTTAGACGCATACCACACTTCGCTGCGGAAGATGAGAAAATCGTTGGGGTCACTATCCACATACCCAAAAAATAACATGTCCGGTAAATTGTCAACCCTATAGGTAAAATATGATAAGACCCCAATTATGCACGAGTTATTAAAGTACAAGTATGCTTATAAAAACGGTACCTTATCTGAATTTTAAAATCCAAGGGTACTAAATCTCAAAAAATATTATCAAAAAATAACGGTCTCCATTTTGGCATTCTGATTACGATGAATGGTTTCGGATTCGTAGGCAGCCCATGCAGTCCCATTACTAACAATATGGGCTAATTGACCAACTGAAACCCAATAATAAATGGACCGACAATATCTATTGGGCCCTCCTACAGCAGGATTGTAGGACCAACCCAACCCGTATATACATATAGTTAGATGCTTACGTATCTATATTCTATAAAACGATATGAGTCATTTTAAAATAGTCTGAGCAGTTTTCAAAACAATACGAGTGTATATATATTAATTTTAAAAACCAAGGGTACTAAATATTAAAAAAAGATTTTCAAAGGGTACCGGACTCCAAATCTTTTTTCTTATTTCAGCTTCTCATTTATGATGAATGGTTTCAGGTTTATAGGCGGCCCGTGTAGCCCCATAACTAACAATATGGGCTACTTAACCAACTAAAGCCCAATAATAAAATGGACCAACAAAATCTATTGGGCCCTAGTACAATAAGACCAACCAAACCCGTATATACAATAGACACAGATTTATTATCGATGGTACCGGCTTCCAAATTTTCAAATTTTGGTATCCCATGTAAGATGATTGGTTTCGGGTTCGTAGGCGGCCTCTGCAGCCCGATAATTAACAATATGGGCTAATTGACCAACCAAAGCCCAATAACCAACATTATGGGCTAATTGACCACTAAAGCCCAATAACCAACAATGGGGATAATGGACCAGCTAAAGACCAATAACAAATGGACCAACAAAATCTATTGGGCACTACTATAGTAGGACCAACCCAATCCGTATATACCTAATCAGAAATTCAAAAGCCGAGGTACTAAATTTTAGAAAAGATTCTGAAAAGGTACTGGCTCCAGTTTTTCAAAAGTTGGCATCTCATTTACGATGAATGGTTTCGGGTTTGTAGGCGGCCCGTGCAGCCGAATAACAAAAAATATGGGCTAATGGACCAACTAAAGCCTAATAATAAATGGACCAACAGTATGGGCTACTTGACCAACTAAAGCCCAATATTTATGGACCAACAAAATCCATTCGGCCCTACTAGTGTGATACCAACCCAACCCATATATACATCCATTATACGTACGTGCATACATATAAAGGTTACCACCCTTCAATTTTTTTTTTGAATTTTGGCATCCCGATTAGGATTAATGGTTACGGGAATGTAGGCAGCCCGTGTAGCCCAATAATATGGGGTACTAGACCAACTAAAGCCCAATAATAAATAGACCAACAATATGACTCATTGGTGGGAGGTCACATTTCAATAATATTTTTATTCATAGGTCACCACTCTTATAAGATTTTTAAGTGTAGGTCACCTTAAAAGTGATAAAAAAAAATATTATTTTCGTGGTTGTAGGTCACTTTTTGATTTTTTTTTGTTTAAAATCATTCGGGGTTGTAGGTCGGTCACTTTTTGATATATTTTTTTTACTTAATAATTCTAAAAAAAAAATAACTTTTAAGTTATTTTTTTACAATGTGATATCTTTTTCACGTAGATTATAATATCTTTTTTTTTTAAGTTTAAAAACAACCTTTAAGCTCTTTTTTACATGCTAATATCTTTTACGTATAGATTATATGTTGTTTTTTAAGTTTAAAAATAATTTTTAATCTCTTTTTTATTTGGCCGAGTAACTGGAAGTTAAAAAAGTTTCGGCTCAAAACCATCATTTAAAAAATCTTGTAGTAAAATGTGATATAGGACTAATATTATCCCAACAATATGGGCTACTTGATCGGCTAGAGCCCAATATATAACGGACTAACAAAATCTATTGAGCCTCCTTATAGTAGAAAACCAAAATATACAATGGACTAACAAAATCTATTGAGCCCCCTGCACTAGAACACCAAAAAATAAAATAAAAATAACAATCACAAATACAATACATGGTCAATTTTTGATTGATACATTTTAAAACTATTAATTTAAGAGTTGGTACCACTTTCATCGGTGCAATTCCATACGTATATGGGGAGCAATCATAAAGTTATTAAACTTGTCTAGAAAGAGATAGTGTTTTTCGTTAATAGTACAAAAAGAATTTGGCCCCTTTTTATATTTAGTTTAGCTGGTATCAAAACCAAATTAAAATGTTTAAAAAATATAATTTATGCTAATAAAAATTACAAGCTATATTAAAAGCTAATAATAATATTTATATGGTACCTTATTCAATTTGTTCCATGATACATGCATAGTAAATAACTAAATGTTACTCCTATAAGCAGAAAGTCAAAATAAATAAAAATAAATAAATAAATAAATAAAATACATGCATGGTAAATAATTAAAAACTAAAAGCTGGTTTGGTGCTGAGGTTAAGGTGAAGGTATGCGCTAGTTTATTTCTCATCTCTCCGCGTGTTTTTCTATTATTATTATTATTATTATCCCCACTTTTTATTTTACTTATATTTATTCATAATTAGTCTCTTCTCATATTATAGTTGTTATTAACAAAACATAATACTTTTAATTAACTATTGTTTACTCCCTTATATATATATCTCTCTCTCTCTCTAACTATTGTTTTGATCGGATCACATTTTCAATCTAGGTACGTTGTTGTTGTTCATAATGTAGTTTCTACTTTTTTTTTTATTTTTTTTAAATTTATACTTTCTTTGTCTTTTGTTATGTATGTTTTTTTTTGAATCTAATGCTTATATATATATATATATATGTGTGTTCTAAGTAAATTTCATCACGTATTTGTTTGTTGACTTTATGATTGTAGAATCGTTGCGGAAGTAGAAATGTTTTTTTCGTAATTATGGGCTGAAATATAAAATTGATAAAAAAAAAAGCCAAGATACATGAAAAAATCGGGTTTTTAGTTTCTCTGCTTTTGTTATGTTTGTTTTTATGAATTTAATGCTTATATATATGTGTTCTAAGTAAATTTTATCACATATTTGTTTGTTGACTTTATGATTGTAGAATCGTTGCGGAACTAGAAATGTTTTTTTCGTAATTATGGGCTGAAATATAAAATTGATAAAAAAAAGTCAAGATACATGGAAAAGATCGGGTTTTTAGTTTCTTTGTCTTTTGTTATGTATGTTTTTATGAATTTAATGCTTATATATATGTGTTCTAAGTAAATTTTATCACATATTTGTTTGTTGACTTTATGATTGTAGAATCGTTGCGGAACTAGAAATGTTTTTTTCGTAATTATGGGCTGAAATATAAAATTGATAAAAAAAAGTCAAGATACATGGAAAAGATCGGGTTTTTAGTTTCTTTGTCTTTTGTTATGTATGTTTTTATGAATTTAATGCTTATATATATATGTGTTCTAAGTAAATTTTATCACATATTTGTTTGTTGACTTTATGATCGTAGAATCGTTGCGGAACTAGAAATGTTTTTTTCGTAATTATGGGCTGAAATATAAAATTGATAAAAAAAAGTCAAGATACATGGAAAAGATCGGGTTTTTAGTTTCTTTGTCTTTTGTTATGTATGTTTTTATGAATTTAATGCTTATATATATATGTGTTCTAAGTAAATTTTATCACATATTTGTTTGTTGACTTTATGATCGTAGAATCGTTGCGGAACTAGAAATGTTTTTTTCGTAATTATGGGCTGAAATATAAAATTGATAAAAAGAAGTCAAGATGCATGGAAAAGATCGGGTTTTTAGTTTCTTTGTCTTTTGTTTATGTAGGTGTTTATGAATCTAATGTTTATATATATATGTGTTCTAAATAAATTTCATCATATATTTATTTGTTGACTTTATGATCATCGTATCCTCGAAACTATAGCTATACCTTCGATTATGATAACTTGGAAAATGATTTATTATAATTTTGTACCTTCGAATATGATAACTTGGAATATGATTTGGAAAAATGATTGTTTAGTACATATTCTTGAGACTTAAATATGAAAAACTCAATGATTAATATTGTTCATATTTTTTTTACCCTTTGTTTTTTTACTTTGGTGATCACCGATGTTACGTTGATATGTATCAAACCTTAAACAAAAGCCATAAATTCGGGTTTTTATTAATTAAGTCCGAAAGTATGATTAAATAGTAACTTTTTCCATGTGATTTGACTAGGCTATGGTCCTTATGGAAACAAACTTTTTGGAAAATTTATATTACTAAAGTTAATTTTTTTTAAATGTACCTAGTTTTATTATCAAAAACTATGGATTTCCATGAAACTTTAATCAAGTTCATGCATCTAAGGTCATAAAAGAGGGTGGTCGGATGTGATCGTAATAAAACGACTTATGTTTTATTAGAGTTATGTAATACTCACTCCGTCCCAATTAACTTGACATTGGGTAAGCGCACAATTTTAAAATGAAAAATTTAGTACTTAGAATATCGAAATTACTAATGTTAAAAGATATTTCTATGAAGGCAATTTGTTAAGAAAAATTGTCCTTTTGACATTGAAGTATAAAATCAAAAACATACACTACGTCCGAAATTTCTGTTAGATTGAGGCGAAGTTGTATCCGATTGGTCAAAGATTTGATAAAGACATCAGTACTTCCAATGCCAATTCAGAAATATGTATGCGATACGCCGATACTCGTATCTGCTTATATCTAGGTATCCAAATTATACCCGTGCAGAGCTTGCAAGTAGATTCTAAAGAGAAAAACATTACAGTTTAATTTTTGTTGATGTCTTTTTTAGCGGTTTCATACAAAAATGTTGGAAAAAAGAAAATGCAGCTGCTGCACATGATGGTTTAGAGCTGGTTACTTATAGGTGTGATATTTATCTATTAGAGTATCTATTGTAAATTATGTTGATGAAGTTTCATCGTTCTATCTTTAACTATCATGTGTACTCATAGTCTCGGGACTATGAGTCCTGCAACCAAACGAGGCCATAGGGTACATGTTTTATTTATATCAGTTAAACTTACCTTTGGTTTAACTAGGGCTGAGGACATGAGTATAAACATGGAAATAGTAAAAGATAAATCTGCGTAATCATCCCCAATTCATATATAATGAAATCCAAATAAATTCGAGATAATCTCAATCATAATAACTCTAAATAATTAATTGATGTTCAACAACTTATTTTTCAGCAAGATAAGATCTATTTATGTCCCACAGATCCTAAGTTCAGATCTGCTCGAACGAAATTAAGTTTGTCTCTGAAGATGTTTAATTTGTTTCATTTGGCAATGTTATCATCCACTGTTTTTTTTTTATTGGCAGAGAAATGAGTGATGAGACGAACGAGTTTGAGGCACAAGAAGAAGTGCCACAAAAACGTGCCCCACGTTTAAATGAGAGAATTTTATCGTCATTGTCGAAGCGCTCAGTTGCTGCTCATCCTTGGCATGATCTAGAGATAGGTATGCGTATCTGTGCCTAATTCTTCCTTTCTCACACTTTTACACTTCAGTGTTTCATACAAGACAAATCTTTCTATACATTGACTACTGAATGATTCTTTTTTCCTCTATTTTTTGAGCGCAGGTCCTCAAGCTCCTCAGATCGTCAATGTTGTAAGTACATTGTTTACCTTGCATCCTTTACTGACAATCAAACTTTCTTTTGTAAATCAAAAATAGAAGAAATTGAGATCTCGTGATGTTCTGTTGTGTTGAAACACGTGCGCAAAACCCAATGTAATACCACATACTATTTTTAGCATATAGCCTGGTTTTTTATAAGCTAATGCCTAACTTGCTATGTGCAGGTTGTTGAAATCCCAAGAGGAAGTAAAGTGAAATATGAACTTGACAAGAAAACTGGCCTGATTAAGGTAATTTTAAATTTCATCTTAGCTCAGCGTGATGCCTTTATTACATCTGTTAAAAATCTCTTTTATCATTGCTCTGTATGGTGCTACTATATAAATTTCGGTTTTTGGTATTTCTATAAAATTCTAATGAATGTTTGCCACGCCAGGTTGATCGTATATTGTATTCATCAATGGTATATCCTCACAACTATGGTTTTATTCCTCGAACATTATGCGAAGACAACGACCCAATGGATGTTCTTGTTCTCATGCAGGTTAGGTTTTAAAAATTTCAGAAATTATTGTTCTGATTCTAATACATGAATCCGTAACTTTCCACTGATATTCTTTGGACTGATATTCTTCTAATGACACATTTTGATCAGGAACCTGTTGTCCCCGGTTGTTTTCTTCGTGCTAGGACCATTGGATTGATGCCTATGATTGACCAGGTTAATTCTGATTTACCCAACAATTATATTGAATGAAAGATTAAAAAAAACTTGACATACTCTGATATGTTTTAAATGCCATCATGTTACTTACAGTTTGTATCTTTGGTCTAATAGGGAGAAAAGGATGATAAAATCATTGCAGTATGTGCGGATGATCCAGAGTACCGTCACTACACTGATATTAGTCAGCTTCCCCCTCACCGTCTGCAAGAAATCCGTGCCTTTTTTGAAGATTGTATCCTAATTAACACCTTTCAATGCATTGTTTAGAAGTCGTGCTTTGTTTTATTCATATGCTAGTATATTGTATCGTTCCTTGACATATGATTCAGACAAAAAGAACGAGAATAAAGAGGTCGCTGTTGATGCATTTCTGCCTTCAACCACTGCCCATGATGCTATCCAGTACTCCATGTAAGTTTTTCTCAAAGTTTTTCAATTTTTAAGGAAACCCTGGAAGTAAAATAAAACTAAAATATATTCATGCCTATTTAAGACAGATAATTCTAGACTTCTCGGCTACCAAATCTACGATACTTAATCTGAACAGAATGAAGGAGCGATGTCAGTCTGGTGCAGTTTTTTTTCACAGATTGAGCAAATTTTTGGTTTGCTAAATAAGTTTGGCACAAGAGTGTTCCCTACATAAGTTAGATCATGAACATCAGACCTTTTGCTAACTTAATCAAATAAATGAATTATCATGCGACATGTCTAAGCTCATAAGCTCACCTGTCTATGCAATAGTATTGGTACATTCTTGAAATCCTCCTCTATGCAACCAAATGATTTCTTCCATTGATTCTGTTTTGTTTAATATTTTGCAGGGATCTCTATGCTGAGTACATTTTACAGACACTGAGGAGATAAACAATATTTCGATTATGTTTCCTATTATTTTGATGTACCAAAGGTACTTGTGAGAGAAAAAGAGAAAGATCCAAGGGTTGGGTGTTTTTCGTTTTTCTTTGGCCTGTTGATGCTTTTCTGTTTTGTATTTGATGTTTTCGGAAACTGATTGTTTGTAACCAATATTCTGTACTCCCTTTGATTTTGAACATTTTCTGTTGTCATAAAAGGCTATAATAAACTTTAAAAGGCTATTTGTTCTTAGTTGTCATAAATTTGGACGTCCAGCTTTTAGCCGATTTCAAAAGAGCTAGAAGATTTAAGCTAGACTGAACTTTGATAAAAATCTGCAGTCACGAAAACAACAAATGAAAAAAAATAAATAAAAAAATTCACCTATGTTAGCGTTCATCATGCAGTTGCTTTAACAGAAATTAGGAAATTTGTTTCGAAATCTTATGTCAATGCGTTGGGTAATTCTTAAATGATAAATCACTCTTGAAAACTGCTTGTGCAGAAACTCTGTTCTCACCATCTGAAAGTTTGAGGTGGTTCAATGGGAAAACTTCTACGGCATTTGATTGAAGAGACCGCTGTTATATGCCTTTACACGGTCGCTTACATCTCGTGAGTTTAGATTAAAAAAATCTTATAATTAACAATGGGTAAGCTAAAGCAAATACTGCTTATAAATCATCAATTGATAGGAAAGGTCGGTTCAAACTTCAAAACTCAAAACATTGGCATTAATACATTATGATATGATAAGAGTGGTAATATTGATTTAGGCTTTCCAAATATTCTACGCAATGCACATCATATCTTCAATTTGAAGCTATGAACAGCTTCGGTTTGTTGGATATTCTAAAAACATAAGTGTGCCGCCTAATATTGTTGTTCATTAAAAAACCATATTAAACTATTAATTAGGCATTAAACCAGTCAATGTCAAACAGAATCTCAAATTATGCTTAGTTCTTACTTTCAAGATTTAACGAATATAACATACTAAAAATATACTCATATATATATACAAAATCGTTCGTGTGCACGTACGATCGCTCAAAATTCCTTGAAGTTTCATATATGACCTAAACACAATGGAATTATCAGTTTTTGAATGAGTCGAACGTGGTGTAGATTTCATTCTGTTCTGTGTATTTCATTACGTGCATATAATATTACTCTTAGTTTTATGGTTTTAATAAACACAAGTACTTACATATTATACCTAAACAAGTGGTTGCTAGTTCTGAACTCATGTTTGAACAAGAATTTTAATTTAACTTATGATCACAATGGTACAACATTATGCATAATAATTGTGTTTGGTACAACATCATTATTAACATGATAATCCATAGTAGCATGTTTTTTTTTTAATGTATTACATGCATTTTGGATATGATCAAATGGGACTAAAAAAACAAAGATCAAAGTATCTGGGTGGGCCATAAGCTTACTTAACATATGGGAACAATTTTAAGAGTAGCTGGAGTGATAAGCATCATCTTTTAGTGGGAATCCACAAAAGACTTATTTAATTGTAGACGTGTCTTGCAATTTGCAAAATTCAATTGTGTAGGACATATTCTCTTTATTTATTTTTACTTTTACTAAATATTAAATATGGTCAAAATTATCAGCTGTTTATTGAACACTTTGGTAATCTTTTTATGGCTACATAACGTTTAGATAGCGTAAAAAATGGGTTGTGACAGAAAAATATTGCATAACGAATTGATGACAGTCTACGTTTTACAATGTGTTACTTGACTTGGTAGCAAAGGACCAAACAAACGTGTCTCTTTCATTCCAACTTACAAGTCCAAAATCAGAAATGGCAACATTTTGACCAAGACTTTAATGAAAAATTACTACAACCCTACTCACATATTATTCTATAAAAAGGATCCAGCACCATTTTTGTGACTCACTCAAAAACAAATTTCATCAAAAAACAAAGTTATTCCTCTCTCTAATCAATACATCACAACAAACAATCACATTTCAACTAAACCAAAATGATTACCAATTTCCCAATGGATAACTACTCATCAACAACATTCTCTAACATGAACACCGAATTTCTCATCGATGCCATCATGTCTCGGCTCGACGGACCCAGCCTTGCCGCCTCCGCTTGTGCCTCTTCCGAGCTTTGTGCCGCTTCTTCGGACCAAAACTTATGGAAAAGCTTGTGTAGCGCCACATGGCCGTCCACTAAAACACTCCTTAGCAAGGGCTTCGACAAATTCTACTCCGAAGCTTTCCCACTAATACTATGCCAACCGCAAGAAAATATTACTCCTAACCCCGCCATCACTAATGCTTCATGTTCCGACTTGGTTTCGTTTGTAGACATATACTACAAAGGTAAGTGTATTCTTTCCAAGGTTGTAAATGCTATACCCGAGCCTATCATGAACGACGTTGATAACAACGACAAGGACGGCGATGAGCTCTTACTATGGCTACTTGATTGCCCCTTCAGGCTCGATGTGTTGCCTTATTCAGACGAAAGTAACACACATTTTGATGACAATGATTCTAGTGGTGTTAACAATGATTGTATTACGTACCTTCCTTCTTTGGCTTCTTCGGGTGAAGAAGGGAAGAGAGGGCCTGATAAGAGAGACGAAGTGGAAGAAGATATAAGACTGAGCTGGATTTTGTTCAACAAAAAGACTGGAAAAGCTGTCAACCTTTCAAGCTGGAAACCCATGTTTGTGAAGAAGAGTTGGGCACCAGACGGAGAATACGTAATACATTTCGGGAGCATTATACCTATAGATACAAGCAAACTGCACCATATGTTTGCAGAGTGTAAGATAGAAGCAAGGTTTCAGCTGATTCAGAACAGTGGTTATGCCAAATGGACTGAAATTAGCATGAGGGTGGAAGACATGGCGGGAGGTCACCTCGGGATAACCAAGAGTTTAGGAGTTTTTAACCAGGCGCTTTATAGCAAGCGAACTACTAAACACCTCGACTTTAAAAGGGCAAACAACGAGTACAAAATGCATAAAAAGGAGATGAAGAGAAGACATGATCGGCATGAATATTTGGTAGATAAGCTATATGCTTTAGTAGCACTCACAGTATTCACAACAATCACCTACGGCTGTACCACCCTATTTCACTGAACCTGCCAAGGATAGCATAAAACACTAAACATGTAGAAAAATTACTCCTATAACATAAAAAGAGCTTTGTTATCTCAGTTTATTCATTTGTCAATTACTACAAATTCGTTAACATTATGGCTTGATTTGAAAAACTCCACCTTTGCTTCATAGTAGTTAATCAATGATCATATGAATGGAAGCACTAAAGATACCAAAAATACATTGGAGAGAAAACTACAAGAGTAACCAGTTCAATATGAATAAGATACGGAAGGCATGAAGTGCATATATATCAAAAGTCTAGGATAGACACTAATCAGGTTCAGAATTCAAAATAAAAAACAGTATATGTTCTCAACAGACGTAGCAGTAGAAAAGTGACCCCTCGTCATAGATATAAACGTAACCAATTTCGGAGAACATGATTGGGTATCTATCAATCAGCGTTGTTGGCTGAAAAGAGCCTTGCTAACGATACCAGTGGCCTCGATGTAGCGATCGACACACCTAGAAATGCAACTGCTCTCACCCCCACTAAGGCTACTCCCAGGCTTAGTGATACACTTGTCAAAGCACTTTCCACGTACAGTCTGTTTTCAAAGAATAGTAAACATTTACCAAATAATAAGCTTATAAAGAAATTGCTAATGACCAAGTAACAAAGTTTAATGAACATGACCACGAGACAAAAGTGCAAGAAGGGAGAAAGTTATCAAACAGCAAATGTAATATGTGGGTTGAAGCTGTGAGTCACTCGCTTCAAGAGTAGTAGAATCCGTTTTAAAAAATAAAAAATTCAAAAATTATGAAAACGGGGAGTTTTATTGCAAATTGCGGATATTCAAGAGATCCTTTTGTAATTGATTATAAGAATTCAGCAGTGTAAAAAGACCCACTAAAGGATATTTAGGGTTATGCATATATTAATCAGCCTTTTCTTATCTGCACTTAAGTAGCAGCATCTCTTAATCATTCAGTATATCTCAGTGTAATTTTTCTTCTGTAATTTTGATTTCAGTTTGAATAGAAATTATCCACAAAAACAGTGTTCTGCTATAACTGTAATTCACTTTCACATTCTGAACCAAAAATCAACCCCGATCCCTTGTAAAGTCCTCACACAAAGCAGACTAAGTAATTCAGGCAAGCAGAAAACATTTCTCAATAACGAACAACAATATTTGTCAGACACTATGAAAAAAGGTTTTCTCAAGATATCACAAAAATTAGCAGTTCCAGTAGCTCTGTTATCGAGAGTGCATGACCTCAATAAAGAAACAAACATGTTATGCAGTGGTAGATATCCAAAAGCAACCTTTCACCCTGCAGCAATGATTAGAGTATTGAATAATTTGAACGAAGGAATACTTCATACACACGAAACCTTACTCCATACCGCTTCTTATATCAGAGACCTAAGAGAGCCCTATATTATAGACAATGCGCATGAATACCGACACCTTATCCAAAACGGTAATAGTGCGTCGTATCGATGAGCTTGGAAATTTAGGACTCAATAAAGCGGGAAAACATGAACAATGCAGTTACAAACTTTTATTATAGTATATGTTAATAAGTGTTTAGTTTAATCAAAACATAAAAACGTATAAAAAGAAAAACAAATGCGTATGCATCTTTCTCCAAACGAGGTGAGTTGAGATGGATCATCGATAGACTCTTCTATGATCAGATTCAAACAGACTTTCTTCTTTGCAATAATTTCTGTTGATTAAATTCTCAACAGTTCACCTTCTTACTTTCTAATCAATTTATACATAAATAATATATCAAATGACCTCTAATAAATCCCTAATATACCTTACTAGCATGATCATTATCATAAATTTTTAGTTTTCACCATCTTCTTCAGAAAAATATTCAGATTTTGCTCAGCCATATCCAATACCATAGCAAGGAAATGTCCTTCCACATTCAAGACAGTATGCGAAATCCGAATCGATCAAATATACTTTAAATGGGTATACAATACTCATGCATCACTGAAATTGTGTTGGATCCTCAGAACTACATAAAATCGGGTGGGCAGTTTTATGATGGAAGAACCCAAGATCCTAATCCTTAACTATGAATTATAACCTGAGTCAGGCGAATGTATTCAACACTGCACTAAGTCTAAGTTCTACTCTACAAAGAGAGAATTTCGCGATCCATCAGTATATATATGTACCCTTTATAATGTCGTAGATAATCAAAGTGTGGAATTGTTCTAAAGGGTTCACATTAAATATGAATTTCCATCAAGTTAAATAACGTAGAGTTTTGCTAAACAGAAAGTACTTAAAACCAGATGCAATGGAACTTTAGAACAAAGCATATGCATATACCTGTCTGTTTCCCTTTTTAGCTTTTTAATTAAAAAACTAGCTTTTCAAAACATAGATTTTCAATCAAAAAAGCTCAAAATCAGAGAAGTTAGGATTTTGGGGATTTTTTTTAGCTTTTTCACATAAAAATTATCATAATCATATTGACAATTCATTTATAAGTTAAAATAAGTAAAAAATGACTTATAAGCAAAAACAAGTTATATGTCACTTGTCACTAAAACAGCTAAGGTGGTGCCAAACAGTACATGCAACTTCTTTAGCAATATTTTTTTTTCATTGCTTTCTAAAAGCGGTTTTTTGACCAAAAATCCCGATGTCAAACGCGCCCTGTATATATGTATATATTAATGTATATGTTCAAGGTAGTGTTACATTAAACAATAATTTCAATAAAGTTAAATAACATATGATTTTGCTGAACAGTAAGTACTTAAAACCACATGCAATCGAAATTCAGAACAAAGCATATACATAATGTCCCAGCTAATCAAAATAACTATACGATAATTTCCGTAACCCAAGTTAAAATTTCACCCTTTCTAATGTCCCGGCTAATCAAAATAACTATTCGATAATTTCCGTAACCCAAGTTAAAATTTCACCCTTTATAATGTCCCGGCTAATCAAAATAACTATTCGATAATTTCCGTAACCCAAGTTAAAATTTCACCCTTTATAATTTCCCGGCTAATCAAATTAACTATACGATAATTTCCGTAACCCAAGTTAAAATTTCACCCTTTCTAATGTCCCAGCTAATCAAAATAACTATACGATAATTTCCGTAACCCAAGTTAAAATTTCACCCTTCATAATGTCCCGGCTAATCAAAATAACTATTCGATAATTTCCATAACCCAAGTTAAAATTTCACCCTTTCTAATGTCCCAGCTAATCAAAATAACTATTCGATAATTTCCGTAACCCAAGTTAAAATTTCACCCTTTCTAATGTCCCAGCTAATCAAAATAACTATTCGATAATTTCCATAACCCAAGTTAAAATTTCACCCTTTCTAATGTCCCAGCTAATCAAAATAACTATTCGATAATTTCCGTAACCCAAGTTAAAATTTCACCCTTTCTAATGTCCCAGCTAATCAAAATAACTATTCGATAATTTCCGTAACCCAAGTTAAAATTTCACCCTTTATAATGTCCCAGCTAATCAAAATAACTATTCGATAATTTCCGTAACCCAAGTTAAAATTTCACCCTTTCTAATGTCCCCGCTAATCAAAATAACTATTCGATAATTTCCGTAACCCAAGTTAAAATTTCACCCTTTCTAATGTCCCAGCTAATCAAAATAACTATACGATAATTTCCGTAACCCAAGTTAAAATTTCACCCTTTCTAATGTCCCGGCTAATCAAAATAACTATACGATAATTTCCGTAACCTAAGTTAAAATTTCACCCATTATAAAGTCCGAGCTAATGAAAATAAAG
Organism: Primula vulgaris; assembly: GCA_963920805.1. NCBI lineage: Eukaryota > Viridiplantae > Streptophyta > Magnoliopsida > Ericales > Primulaceae > Primula > Primula vulgaris. The sequence goes on along the minus strand of OY987218.1, from coordinate 5,277,184 downwards.
AATTGTTGAAAAGGGTTAACATTAAATATAAATATGAATAAAGTTAAATAGAAAAACAGAACAAAGGATATAAATAAGTAAATACCTCAAGAAACTCTTCAGCGTAAGCCTGAGCGAGTTGGTTTTTGATTTGTTCCATTAGATCGGCACTCGACATTTGTGGTCCTGATGATGATGACCCACTTGAATACGGATCCATTCTCTCTCTCTCTCTATATATATATATCAATTTGTATGACTAAAACCCTAAACCCCCTTTATTGAAACTTGAAACTAGTAATTCTTTACAATAAACAAAAAAAAAAGAAACTACCAATATGGGCCTTAGTTTTCACTTATTTGCTATCTTGGGCCTCCTTTCACAATCACTTAATTTTTTTTTTCTCAAAATGTGGGCCTTAAGTGGGCCTTAAAGTAATTAGTTTTTGTGAGATCTAAAGTAGCTTATCTTTACCAAGATTTTTTAAATTGAGATTTTGTGCCTTTTTTTTTTTAAAGTTTAAAAAAAATAGCTTAAAATGTGTTTTTAACCTTAAACAATAACTTATAATCTATACGGGAAAGATGTTAAAATGTAAAAAAGATGTTAAAAGTTGTTTTTAAACTTGAAAAAAGATATTATAATCTACACGAGAAATATATCAAAGTGTAAAAAAATAACTTTAAAGCTGTTTTTTTTTAGTTTTTTTAGTGTTTGCTTGAATTATTAAGTAAAAAATAGATAACAAAAAGTTACGATTTTTTTTTATCACTTGTAAGGTGACCTACACTTAAAAATATTATTAGAATAGTGACATATGCACAAAAATCTTACTAAAATGTGACCTCCTACCAATGAGCCGTATTGTGAGGTCTAAAAAATTGGTCTTATTAAGTTTTAGTGTACGATTTAAATTTATTTAAGTTTTAGTCTATGTTTAAATACAAAACCCATCATTTTCCCCTGTTTTTATATTTTCGTCTGTTTTTTAAAATTGACTTTTAGCAATAGGTTTCACGTATAAATAAACTTTTACATATAAAAAATATATTATTGACTCGTAATATAAATTTTAATATTTCATTTGTTTTATATTTTTATATGTTTTTATATTTTGAACTAAAATTTAATCATTTTTTGGACATACGCTTAATAAAAGATAAAAAAAAAATGGACCGGCCAGAAAATTGCCCAAACAATTACATATAACATCCTCAATTTTTAAAGTATTATGTGTGATTTTGTTTTGCTAATAATGATCATGCAATTATATAATCGGTAAAATTTATGGAGTTATTTTATCCCGAGTTAGTGTAAAATAAACTAGTTGAAATAGTTTAACGTAATTAGTATGGTTGATAATAATTTTTTATTGATACGTGACACCGTTATTTTTAAGTTATAAATGATTTCATAAAATATGGTTGAAATACTTAGGAACTAAATTTTAATCAAACTACAGAATTATTTATAGTGCAAGTGATTTTATGCATATCATGATACTATTCAAACAATATCACATTAGTATATAAGGTCAGGTTATAAAGTCTTCATTACTTGTTTTTCATACTTACTTGTAACATGTGATACAAGTATAATTTTTATTTGTGTGGCAACACAATGTAATTCCATTCCCACGGTTTGTATAGGAGGATTCATCATCATGTTTTTGTTTTATGTGATGATATTTATACATTGTATATGTAGGAGAAATTGTCACATGACACCTATAAGTTTATGCGTCACAAGAACAATATTAAGTAGTGAATAATTTGACAAGCGTGTGACACATGACGGAAGCAGTATTATAAAATGGAGGCTGATTTTCTATAAAAAAATAATATAATGCATATGAAGTTATTTTACGGAATGAGGGGATGAAACACTAAAATTTAAAGATTTTGATCAAAATACGTATGAAAAATTTATAGGAGCGTACGGTTGTTAGAACGGAATTGAGAATTAATGAGAACTAACGTGTAAAAGATGGCTGGCGAAAGCTTAACATTAATATAATTTTGTCTTAACACACTCTTTACCTTTTATTTGACAGATTGGAGTTACGTAAGTTTATTATGTGATTTTATCGTGTGATGAATATTGTGATCAATGCTTGAGATATGATAGAATTTGGTTATTTGAATTATTGTTGAGCTCGGTTAGAGCATTGCGATTATTTTGTTGTTTGACATATTATGGCATAACATTTGCGTTGTTCCTCCCGGATTGGGAGAGTTTTGTCCATCTAGAGTGGGGTGTGACTTTCGGTACCACTAATAGAGTGATGGACCATATGGTGTCGCTTGCAGGGGATGGACCCTGCGATACCATATATAGGGGATGGACCCTATGGTATCACTTATGAGAGATAGACTCCATGGTACCGCGTTGGGGATGGACCCTACGGTATCCTGGTGTAGGGTGATGGACCCTACGGTATCCTGGTGTAGGGTGATGAACCCTACATAATAATTTGAGCTCAATGTAATGACACGTTTGCATTAGATTTATGAGCATACATCATATCGAGCATATCTATTTTTAGTTATTTGATTAATATGTTATTTCTAGGAATTATACGGAGGTATGACGTATCGCTATTCACATGTTATACTTAATTGTAATTTTTTTAATTTAGTAGCCCTGCTCATACCGTTGCTTATATCATTTTTCAGGTACTGATAGTGATAGAGAAGATCCATCTGTGGTCGGGGACGGGGGACGATGGGATGTTTGGTTGATAGAATCACGGAACACATTTATAAATTGATTATGAAAATAGTGTTCTTGCTTTTATATTCTGCTTATAAAATCTATTTCCACTGTAATTTTAAAAGGATGGTTTAGCAAGCAAAAACACTTATAGAATAGTGTTCTCACTTTTGTTTTGGTTTTAATAAAATAATTTTCCGTTGTATATATCTGAAAGAAAAACAAGTGAGTAATATAAGTCGTTTCCTGAAAGTCCATTTTATGTTTTCAGTTTTGAACAAATAAGTGCTTTTAATAACTATAAAAAGGGTGGTCCTGACATTACAAGTGTCTTCATTTTACTTTATGCAATTAAGGCGACAAAACTAGGTAACATGGGTACTTATTAGTGTGTGTTTTTATTCTAAGGTATGGTTTTGATACGATACGGCTATTAAGTATTCAGGACATCCTTTGGAAATTACTACTTTTGTGACTCTAGGGTAGGACTAAGATAATTAAATTATTATATTTACAACAAAAAAAAATGATGATTTTATTAGTTATAAATGTGATTGATTGGAGTGCTAGCGATTTACTAGTAGAAAAATCAGGGGACTTTCTCATGTTTTACGAATCTAAAGATCTCAAAATGGAAGAACAGGTTTTTTTTTTTGCTCGCCCCTATCAGGAGCGTAAGCACTTAACTCGCTAGGGGATGAGATTCATTCACTTGCATTCCTGCCAGCACTACAAAAAGCTCCGGTACCGCAAAGAACAGAGATGCCAGCCCAAGCCGGGCCTCGAAAGACGGGAAGTACACACGTTAATCAAGTGATTCTTGTGGGCTTGGGAACAAAAATAGGAATAAAGCCAATCTTTCCGGCTATTCAATCATCCCCCCTTACAGTTTTCAACCGGGAAAACATGAATTTGTCCGATTTAGATGTCAGTTTAGGAACGAAAATCCACTCAAAGATCCAACTTCTAATTAAGTATATATCAGAAATATTTTGAGATAAGTGAAAAAAAGATTGAAGATTTTTGTTTTTAGTAAACTACTCTAGTAGATTGTACGTTAAAATTTTTCCTTAAAATAATTCCAAGCTAAATTCATTTAATGGAGCTCGGGCACGCCTCTAGTGTGTGCCACTTTTTCATGAGGACTCTATCAAATTGTGTGGAGACCACGAAAATTTGGGTAAAAGAAAATGTAGCAACTCTTCGTTACGGCCATTGTGAAATGAATATGTGGAGTCAATCGAATGTCTTGTTGCAATGTCATTGGACGAGACCAAGCTTCCCGTTTGGTTTTCACATATTAACCCAGGAGTTGACACCTTCCTTGGGCAATGGATTGAAAGAAAACACCGATGAACACGCATCTAAAAACATAACACATTTTGAAATGAGCTTGTGTTGTCAAATTTGGAAGGAGATATTCGAGAATGCTAGTCTTGAACTTGCGCAAATTTCTAATATATAGAAACTCTATAGTGAAATCTATGCTTTGGCGGAGGAAAAGGTAATGGGCCCGACCGAGGGCTGAAACAAAGTTTAGGGGAAGTCCCCCTCAAGCTAGCTCTATTAAAGTTAATTTTGACGCGATGTAGGTATATGAATCCGAGCTCTTGGGTCTAAGGTGGTGTCATTGTGCAACAGTGCAAGATGGTAGTGTGAAATATATAGTCATCGACGGAGTAGCGGGTTTATAACAATTGGTTCACCTTTCATGACCGAAGCATATATTATCCTACCGCATATATTCTCGTAAAAAAAGCATTGAGATAAAATAGTTTTCCAAACTGATTGCAATGTGTAAGATATCATGTTATACAAGTTCCGAAAAAGTGTCCCCGTTATATGTTTAGCAAGGTTTACAAGAGAAATTTTAGGTTACGGTAACGCTTTCATTTTGCCTGGACAGCATGTGATCCTTCATAGCATTTGATTTGGCTAGAAAAACTTTCTTTTCAGAAATGAATGGTTTGAGATCCAGGGGAAACGGTGGGTTTACTACAACAAGAAGCCAAAGTTTACAATTAACTTCTTCATTTTTTTTTAACTATTCAAGTTTCGAATTCAAAATTTCGATGTATTTCCTTTCCATGTTCGTTGTTTATTTTTGTTACACAACTTCTACATTGTTTTTGTTTTATGTGGGGTTTTCCCACCAATTATATTAAAAAAAAATTCGAAATAAAAAACTTATTCTAGATTACTTGACATCCCCAAATGCTCATTACCCTTTGATATATAATTTTTGCCATTTTGTAGATCTTCGACCCGTTTATCAGTTCTCCATTCACTTTTTTTGTATTATCGAATTTGTTGTTCAACATATTTTTGTATATATACATAGAACTTTAAGGTTATTATTTAGGATCTCGATCCATTGACGACGTGTTAAAATTATAACTCATATAAAAATTTGAAAGTGTATGGCCATGTTGTAAGCTCTATAATGTTCATACAAAAGTCATGAATTGTAGGTATTGATCCACTGTGTCATCTATGAAACCCTTATAGTAAATTAAATACAATGAATTTTGCATTTAACTTGTGACGGATAGTGAAATCTCAATTCTAGTTCTTGTACTTAATGAATGGATTCCCTTTCTCTTCAAATTATGATAGATAAACGAACTTTGTAAACTTTTACTGTACATGCAATGAATGCTTTTGATGGATTAAGGAAAAGAAAGTAAGAGAAAAAGAATTGCGTTAAAAAGTAGAATGTTTATACAACTTTTTTCAAGCATAATGGAGGACGTGGTCCTGCTACACCTATTTTTTTCCCAGCCAACAAAATGCACTCCCAACTGTGTACTAATAATAAAGTTATTTCGATTTTTTAATATGGAATACTTTGATATTATCTTCTTTATGCAAATATATTTAATTACCACCAAGGGTTTGTTAGCTAGCTAGGTACCACCCTATCTAGGGTAGGTGCATATTATAATGCAAATTGATGTTTTGGCAGAACCCAACATGCATCATCGTTTGTTTATAACTCGAAACCACAACTTTTAATTCTTATTTTTTCGTCTTGCAATTAGTGCATGCCCCTCATTTAATCTCCAACATTTATTATTCCATCACACAAATCTTGCGGCTATACAAAGGCAATTTTTAAATATACTTATACTCATCAAAGCAAATCCAATAACATTTAATTTTGAAAATCGATTTCCAAAACTCTAGTTTCGATCAAACTCCGACTTGGAAATATGCCGATCTCAAATGACCTAACCAACCCCACCAATCATCTCACATACCCAAAAAATAATAATCACTTATTGATATAAAATTCAACATGATGTGTTCAAATCTAATTATTGAAGATCTTTTTTCCGAAAAACCACCATATGCAAAAAGAAAACCGGAGAACATTCGCAAATCGAAATCATTGCCAACTGTATATATGGAGATAGCAATAAAAAGCGAGAAGAGAGAGAAAAGGAGGAGAGGGGAGAGAGAAAGTGGTGGAAAAAACAATACGTTGAGTTTAAAAAGTTGTAATTTTTGTTATAAAAAAAAATTTGGACATAAGTCACGTAACTTTTTGGGAAATAAAGTTTATAATTTATAAAATTTGGTAAAATTCCCTTCTCATTTTCTAGATTATTCAAGGTAATTGCAATCGGTCATTTATCATCTCTCTGGTCAAATAAAACACTAAGTAAATTATAATACTGGTATATCATCATGTACTTCTAACACTTTTTTTTGAAACTAAACAAAGAAGTTTATTCATGTGTCATGTGTTACGTTTAACACTGTAACACATGAAGTTTATTTATAGGATCTTTTTTTTATGGGTCTAGCATGAAAGTTAATTAAGCATGCACGTATATTAGTACTCTTTATGTTCCTATTTAATTGTCTATTACGAAACTACGTGTAATTTTGACCGGCTTATAACTGTTATAAAAATTGTCGAAATCAATTTTTTTAAAATCTAATAATAAAATTTAACATTTGAACTATATGATCAACTTTTGAAAATTTTCATTCCGACAATTTTGATACAAGTTCTTGGCCGGTAAAAATTGCACGTAGTTTCGTAATGGACAATTAAATGGGAACGAATGAAGTATTATTTAAGTACCGTGCGGTTATAAATGGTTCCTGATGTAATATTTTGTGTTGTTCTCTGCATTGTACTCATATAAATTCCTTATACTTTTAAATATAGTTGGCCATAACGGTATGACAGAATGAAGAAACTAAACAAAAAAGTAACTAAACAATTGGATGTAGAGTAACTATGTATAAGGAGATTGACATTTCATAACAAGGAATGGATGAAAATCCCAACACATGATGGGGGTACACTGGCCTGTAATCAATATAGATGAAAAAAGAAGCATATATATAGGAAGGGGTCCATTAATACAAGTACGTATTAAGAGACGATACATCATAATCATACACTTCTTCACAGTCACAGCACCACCCCCACCCTTAACTTCTGCAAAAATATTATGACGATTATTATTATGTTTACTTTTTCCAGACCCTACAATATTGATGCTAGTACTTATATAGGTGGTTCACCATTTGGTTGCTCTAATTCGTTTTCTACTTTTCTTCATTAACCGCGATAATGTATGTAGACGGTGTTAGTGTTAGACCCGCACAACGGAAACAAGTAACTTGACTATTCACCGAAAAATTACAGACAAACTCACATGTAGACAATATAGGACCTAAGAGTCTCAATACTAAAAAAGATGAGGTGAAATAATTAGAAAATATAAGCAAAACACATTTGGCTTCACAACTTAATAGTTAGCTTATAAGTCATGACGACTCTTTTGATAGCCCATGAAAATTGCAATATTCCGTAGTAATTTTGGGAAACTAAAAGGGTTAGGGTGTTACTTATGACTAGATTTTTGTTAGAGTTTCCGTTTGTTGGGAAACGCGGTTTGACTTTGGGTGTTTTTAAGTGGTATATATGAAGTCGGATCCGACCAAAGGTTAAACTACCCTTTGTCATTTTCAATCTCTTATTATTAGAGGCCCTATTATACATATAGTTTAATTATATATAATGTTTTTTTTTATTGAGACTTGTAAAGAACTTAGTACTCTTGTTCAAACCCATAAACTGGAGTATTTGAAAGTAAGAATTTTAGCCACTGGCACTTACTTGTTACGTATAAAGTTATATATATAGTTATTATAAAGGTATATTTTCATAAAAGAACAAAAATACAACTCAGGAAACTCTACAAACACACAATGATACAAGCCAGGCACTCGTAGCCTAGCCAGTCCAATCAACACCTGTCATATATACCTTCTTAAAGTTCTGTTTCTTATATAGTATTTCGTGCATATGATTAATTAGGAATCCGATTAACTTGAAATATTCAATAGGTGGCTAACTTTAAGTTATGTTTGGTAATTGGTATCACTTGAATAATAGGTGTTTTAATTACTTTCCATTAGCAAATATATATAAAAAAATCACAATAATCTTTTTATAAAAAATAAGAAATAAAAGTAAATTAAGATAATATTAATCTTAGTTGCCTTGTGGATTTTTGTGACAGACTAAGGTCGCGTGAAGCTAAGAGTAATCCATACAGTACTAGTCATTCCTCCGTTCAAAATAATTGTACAAATTAATTTTAATATACCCGACATATATTCAATAAGATGAGTTCCCCGGAAATTCATTGGGTTTTTTACCGGAAATATGTGGATTTTCCTGATAGACACAGAAGCTAAGAGTAATACGATTTTAAGTGCAATACTAAGTGATGAGATGGGTTCTGTTGATGCTAACGAAGTTACCAAATCCTTCTTCTTCTTTTTTGCCGGAAAGATGACCGGAAACTACTATAGATCGACTATATGCTCACTTACTAGAAACATGTTAGATTCTTCCCTAGCTAACAAGACCATTTTAAGGCTATTCTGGGCTTGAGTGCAGTTTTTTTGGTTCATTTTAATCAATTGATGAAGCCTTCTAATGTATTTAATTACTGTAATTAAATTTGTCTTTTTTTTTGTACTTAACTTCCAAAAAAAATACTAACTTACACTTTCCTTTAAATGAATTATATTTTACTTAGTTATACTTATAAGTAAATAAGCATAGTATGGTGTTTAGTAGTTCATTTTTAAGTTTACTTTTATCAAAAGTAAACCATTAAAAAGCTTACTTATAATAAGTATTGTTTTTCATACTTACGAGATAAAAGTAAGACATGCATGTGTAGGTCCCTTCAAAATCCCACATCAATCTTTCATTTTTTTTTTCATATTCGTTCATTTTCTTTGATATGAGTATGAGTCATGACCTATTAATAAAATTTGGGAATAATATCTGGGATGAAAGAAACCTCGAGTGTGAATTTGGGCAAAACAGAATTTGTTCGTATATGGTAAAAAATATTTTCTTTTATTTGAGTGAATACAAATCTTAGCCTAACTTGAAAAATTAACATGATAAGCAATACAATTTTGAAGGGTGGGATCTTACAATTTTGTCCGATAGGATACAAATATAATTCCAAGTGTCATAGATATATTTTTACTATTGAAATTATAATAATTGTTCTTTAACTACATTTTGGTTTTCACTCTTTTTAAATATGCAAGTCTGGAAAATAAATTAATTTTATTAGTCTCATGTAATTTAGCAATTTTTGAATATTGTTTTTTATTACTATTTATTAAATTCAGGATGAGTCATAATTCATAATTTTATTTTTGTATCCTTTAATTGTAGAGTAAATATAAGATAAAAAAACATGAATATAAAGTTTTTTATAACACAAAAATTAAAAGTACACAACTTTCTACCAAAAACTATTTTTCTTTAAAAGTATACTTTTACATTGATTACCAAACAATATTTACATATTTATAAGTAAACATTAAAATTATATTTTTTACCTTCATTAAATAAGTATACTTTTGTATTTATAAAATACGATCAAAACAGGCGAATATACTTCACATTACCCTACAAATCAGTACAAATGAGATGCTCCAGCGTGTAAAAACTTTCGGCTTAGAAAATGATTGAACTGGATTTTTTGCAATTTCTTAATCAGAAATATCTTTTATTATATTCAGGAGTACAAGTTTCTATATTTCCCGTCTTAGTGTCATCATATTGACACCTTGTTTGGGTATTTCCCAACAAAATAAATGCCAACTTTAAGCTAAAATCAGACACGCAAGGATATATGACAATCGAATAAAAGACTAATATTTTTGAAGAATCAATTGATTAATTACAAGTTTTTTTTTTTTAGATTAAGATATTCGTGGATCGATCCCACCTAGCTACTAGTGGAGGAAACTGTTTGCGGCACCCATATTTATGTAGAAACGTGAAACAATATCCTATATGGTGCATTATTTTCATACTAATTTATTACTTTTGAAAGGGAAGGTAATCATGCTGAAAAATTATTGGTATTGTTTGGTCTATTATACTACAATTATACAGCGAATTTTCGTTATAAATTGACTGACAAAGTTGGTCGGCAATCACAGACTAGTAATCGAGTGAATAAAAAGATTGTTATGTATAGCATATTACATAATAAGTATTATGCTTGTAAGGGACAAGATGCAGACTGATATGTGGGGAAATCGTTCTATTTTAATGTAAGGGAGTTGTCTAAATTAACAAAAGTCTAGTGTATTGTAGCTTAAATTAAAAAGTTACCTTCTCATTATATGCCATGTATCTTTAATTGGTCCATGGTTCATTCATTATAACATGGCATGGTTATGGTGTGGTGTCTAATAACGTAGCTATAGGTGGTCCTCAAAGCATATTATATCATCGAGATTGACTACTGTGTAAACCAGACTCATCTCGTTCACAGACAAAAGCAAAAAAAAATTAATGTCATTGTGATAATATATATATTCATGGACCACTTTATGTATTGTAATTACATTTTGCAAGTACACATGTTTCTGTTTCTCTTTAGTTTCTATTGCACTATCTCTTGTTTCACTTAATCTCCACTAAATATTAAAAATTAGTTAGAACATCAAACTCCTCACAGGATTATCACATTATTAATTGGTCCCGCAATTTTGGTACATGAATTTAGGCTATTTTGTTTGAAGAAGTGTGTCGTGGGGGATGGTAGCGACATAATTTGATGAGATATTGGTGCAACAAGAAGATTTTTTACCTCTTCGATCAAGTATAAGAGGGGAAGAAAATTGGTTCTTCGAGGACCTTATCATTTATCGTCGGCGAAAAAAGTTTTTCTTGTTGTGAACCCACATCAAGAGTTGTTAATCAGTTACTGTATCTCTTCTAAAAATAAAAAATAAAACCTGCTCGGTCTCAAGTACATTACAATAAAACGTTTTCTGATAGTCTTTAGTTGAGCACACAAAAAATCCTCCAAGAGGGTAATGTTAATTTGGTGACTTTGCTCTGATCTGAATCACTATAATAAAAAAATTCATTTAGCATCATAATTTTTTCGGTTATGTTGTTAAAATGGTTGTGCCTAAATTTTAGCAACAGTTTAGCAACAAATTATGTTGCTATATGTTGTTAATAAAATTTAACCATAACTATTTTAGCAACATAAATCAAAAAATTTTATAATGCTAAATGAACTTTTCCTTGCAGTGAATGAAGCTGGTTGACAACTCTAAACATCATAGATTTTAGTTTTCAAGGATAAAGTTCTTATACTCGGACAATTTTAGATGGTCAAATAACTTATAACCAATCACAACCAAACACAATATGATTAACATTATTAAGAGGTGTGTTGTATAAATAATGGTGTCCTTTGTTATTAATTATAAATCTGAAGTTAATAACTTATAACCAATCACAACCAAACACAATATGATTAACATTATTAAGAGGTGTGTTGTATAAATAATGGTGTGCCTTGTTATTAATTATAAATCTGAAGTTATTTTTAGAAGCGAGAGCAATGATTATTAATTGTAAGATACTTTTGAATGCCCTAATAATAGTAACTTGCTGTTATTGTCCTTTATAATGGTATATATGTGTAATGAGGTGGGACCTATATATATTAACGTGGTCGTAGGAGGATCATCAAAAATCCCGTAATCCCACCAAATTAGTGTATTTTAGTATATTACTATAAGGGTAATAAGTCAGAATTATGGAGCAAGTCAATAGTAGTCTAGCTAGTTTTATGTGTATGTGTGTAGCAAGCCATGTGTGGTGTGTACAATGGTATAATAAATTAAAGGAAAAAGCTAACCGGTGCATCGGGTACACGTGCTAGATATTAATTGTGACACAATTTATTTTATGTATATGGATATTATGAAAATAAATTTGTTTAATATTAATTGCATTATATCTTGTAACAGATGGTGTATTAAGTATAATTTTTTTAATTAATATTATGTTTCGATAAATAAAATATATTAAAATCATTAACTATTTTTAATATTTTGAATTAATATTTAACTTTAGGGTAGTCTCAACTAGGATTCTGTAATATTATATTTGAGTTTTTATTATGTTGAATTGTTCCGTCAAATATAATATGTTAAAATCATTAACTTTTTTTAATATTTTTAATAAATACTTAACTTTAGTGTAGTCTCAACTAGCGTTCTATAATATTATATTTGATCTTTTATTATGTTGTAAATTTAGTTTTAATTTTTAAAATCATAATTACACAATTTGTTAAATTTCAGAATCTATTAGTAATAATTATGATTGTTTTATACACATGGTTATATTAAATGTTATTATTATATAAATACTTGTTAGCATATTAGTTTAATACAAGTGATGTGGGTGAGTACACATGTTAGTGGAACCGTCAAATTAATTAATAGTACTCGGTTGATAATAATACTATCTTTTAAGTAGTAGCTATTTGAGGTAGTGATCAGTCTAAGTAATTAAATTAATGAATCAGGTAGGAATGTAAATAAAGTAATCTAAAGAGGGCACATGATTTAGAAATTAAATAGAAAAAGAAAAGGATGGGGGGGTGTCATTGTATATAGATATGATAATCCAGTTGAGTTAGGAAAATATCATGAATTAAATATAAGAATGGTATGGTGGGTCTCAAAAAACAGCTGGAGTTTTGTTTGGGGATTATTATGAGATACTCAGAGGAGCCAGTGTAGGGGGTGCTGAGAGGGACAAATTAAGTTGAAAACTTAAAATCACATGACCCCAACCAAATTATATATCATAAAATCCCCACTCATATACAATGATAATTTCTTCGAAAGCAGAGTACCTGACTCAGAATCAGCGTTACTCTGCTTCCACAGCCATTATATCTGTTATTAAATTTAAACTGTAGCAGATCCAATGGCTGTGAGAAGCAGAGTAACCTTGACTCAGAATCAGGTACTCTGCTTCCAATTTCTCCCCTCTTCAATTCTCATATACAATTATAATTTCTTCCCTCTTCAATTTTTTTTTAGAGTGAACTTTGAACAAAACTGCAGTTTTTTTGTTCCTCTTACATTTTCATCCTCGTCCAGCAGAGCTGGAGGCAGAGTTTTGCGGGCTGTAGGCCATTAAAAAAATGGGGTCTTTTCCGTTCTAAAATAGTATTAAATTTAGAGATATAAGAGATAAATAAATAGCAAAATATTTAGCTAAAATTTATCGAATTGCGATAAATTGAGTAAAAATAATCAAATATACAATAATTAAAAGTAATATTTTATACAAATTTTGTTACAAAAACCCGAAATCAAAAACATACTAGGGAAAAAAAGAACAAGTATGTTAATTTTAAAATAAAAAAGAAATGTGGAGTGGTTCGAACCCAACAATCTCCTTACATTATCATTACTATAAAGTATAAATATAAAGAACTCCAACCATATCAATCTCTTTACATTTACCATTAATAGCTATGAATTTGAAGAACATATCAACGTTGTCTATTCACGTAATTTTTTTTATTCAAAAGTATGTCTCTACATTATGAAAAGTCAATGTCTAAACAGAAACAAAAATAACATGAACGTGCTAAAAACTTTCTATTCAACACCACAGGAAACAAACATACACAGTCTCATAAAATTATTTAAGTAATCTTCTACTAATTCCGTTTTTCATCATATTTACTGTCATAAAATCGACAAAACACGGGGGAGCTTCCGTAATCTCATTGGTGCATTTGTTGACGCCAAATTATTGCGCAATAAAGTAGTAATCATTTTGGTTTTGAACAGTTATTCGCCGTTATAAAATGATGTATCATTTCTCCTTTTGCTAAGCATTCTATCCAATAGTAGACAAGAAATCTGCAGTCTTGGCATCAGATTGCTTCACTTGCTTTCTCAATTCTTCAATATCATCCGTTAGCTTTTGATTTTCTATATTGAGGTCATCAGATTGATTCGCTTACTTTCTCAATTCTTCAACCTCATCCTTAAGACTTTGATTTTATGTATTGAGTCCAAGATCATACTCAGGAAAATGTATAAATTGCCCCTTCCCTGCAGAGTAACCTTGAAAACCTCTGCTTTAGATTCTCTTGCAATGACAACAACATTGCAAAAAATTTCTACCAAAAGTAATGTTGAAAGTTGTTTCGTCAGATGATGCTTGTTTATCTGGGATCCTAGCAAGGGATCACGGATTGTTTCACAAACAACTCTGGTTACTTTCTAAGCTCTTCATAAAAGTTGGCTCTAAATATATGATCTCCTATGACACAAATATAAGCGTGTTTTGCTTCTTCATGTTCATAATACTGGAAATGTTTAATCCGAACTAAGATGGCGAGAACTTTTAGGGTGGCACTGTTAATATATATAATTAAACATTATGGCCTTTAATAATCTCATTTTATTTTAATTAAAGTGAGTACCCATTAATTGTTTATTATAGCTAAACAGTCGTTTAATACTTATTAAAACTGGATTTCACAAACGAAAATACAAAAAAAAAAAACTTGTTGGGAAAATGGGCATTTACATTTCGCACATTTGACATGTCTCAGCCAAAACAAAACATTACTTGTGTCCCTGATGCTTCGATCCTTAAGATGAAATACATATTCAAAGAAAACCTAGCTTGCTTGGACTCAAGAAAACCGAAATGTTGATACAAAAAATGAAGCCTTAATTAAGTATCAAATTAAAGAAGGAGCATAACCTAAAAAAGATTCAGATAAAAGTACACTGTCTTGGCTGTAGTAGCATCTCATAAAAAAATCTGTATTTTAATTAAGAATGGTGTAAGAAATCTACTTAATTATCTGATAATCTATTTGTCAAAAACACAATCACCTCGAAGAATTAAAGTAACAAAGTAAAATAGCGGCTTGTACAACATGAATTTCTTGAGAAATAGAAAATTAAAATATTTATTTTTTAAATAAAATATTAGATTTAATAATCGAAACACGAGAAAATATATAAAGGAGTACATTATTAACTTGCTTTTTTATTTATTTATTTATTTATCATCTTCTTAAATGGTTTGTTCTCTTTTATATTTGAATATTTAAGTTCAATATTATATAGTACTTTCTCTCTTTGAGAGAGAATAGAAAGCAAAATTTGAAAAACAAATCTACAAATGACAAAAATTAAAATAAAAGCGAAGTACAGAAAATCGATAAAGGGACTTAGCTTGCTTTTTTGCTTTGTAATTATTTTTGGTCTCCTCGAAAAAAAAAGTTTTTGAGAAAGAAAAGGTAAAAATTAAACTAGAATCATTCAAGTGAGATGAGAATCGTGATATAAGGAAATATACTGTATCAACAACAAAAGAAAAACAGATAAAGGGATTCCATCAATTCCACATTATTTCCCATCCTCTATTTAGAGTGAAAAAATGAAAGTTGGCGCGCGTGCTCCATCTCAAAGGAAACACATAAACTCATACTTAATGCATACTTATAAAAAACAAAGGTTGATAACCAAAACATATAATTTATTAAAACATACGACATTTAAAAGTTTATTTTCAAAACATATAAACATACAATTACATATATTTATTAGAGTCGTATGTTTTGGGAATAAAAGTTTTGGTTTGTAGTGTTTAGTAATTAGACGTGAAAAGTTGTATGTTTTGATAATTTTCTCTAAAAAAAACTGTTGATTACACATGTAAATTTGATTTTAAAAAAGATGTAACTAAATTGGATAAAGGGATTTACAAAAAAATAAATAAATAAAAATCAGATCGCAGATGTAAATAGTGACAGATTTCACTTCCTAACACTCTAATCAGGGACGGCATGACGACGGAATTTTGTTTTACTGAAATATTTGGTCATTTAACAACAGATTTGTAAAACATTTGACCGTCCCCGATTGATATGTTTTTTTTTAATGTTGTTTCAAAATTAATTATATATTTGGACAATTTATATATAGCCAATGGAAGCAAACTAGTGTGTGAAAAATATAAAGAGAAACTTCCAGGGAGTCGCCCTAACCCCACCTCCATGCTCAAAAAGACTTAATACTCATCTCTCTTTCTATCTCTTCAAAGGTCAAAAGTGAGTACTAAGTAGAAGAGATATATTTCAACACTCAACTTAATACTAACAGATTCTCTATCACAACACACACATATTTCAACATATACAATCCCACCACCGTCCCTCATTCTTAGGAGTAACCTACCCTAGCAAATTTTGATTCACCTAAATTCTCATTTTGTGTTCTAGAAATGGTATATCTTCTATTTATGCTAAATACAGCTAGCTAGGGCTTCAAAATTCAATCCAAGTCCAAATCTAATGCTTATTTCTATTTCTTGGGAAGAAAAAGAGTAAGTTAAGATGAATTTTGGGGAGAAAATTAACAACAACAGCCATGAAGATGAGATAATGATGAGTACTAGTGGTGCATCTCACAAGTACTACTACGCCGAAGGAAGTTCTAGATCTACACCACCCGAGCTCGATTTGATGGACGCAACTCCTCTTCATTCTCATCATGAACCCGAAAACAACAATAACAACACTCGTGAATACTCGGGAACAAGTGCGGCGGTAGTGGTGGAGAGAGAACACATGTTTGACAAGGTCGTAACGCCTAGCGATGTAGGCAAGTTGAACAGGCTTGTCATCCCTAAACAACACGCGGAGAAGTATTTCCCTCTTGATTCCACCTCGAACGACAACAAGCAAGGTCTTCTCCTCAACTTCGAGGACTCCAACGGCAAGTCCTGGAGGTTCAGGTAATGCCAAAATTACCAATTTTTATTGCAAAAAACTATAAATGGGGGTGTCTGATGCTGAAATTCACATAAAAAATTCTGATGAAAAATTACGCGTTCCAAGTTCGAACTAACCATCTGTATATTAATTGTAGTGATGGAAAGATTGGATTTATGTTTATTTTTTTGGTAATCATGGGGGTGCACAACTTTGAATTTTACTAAAAATATCGAGTTTTAATTAGGAGGGACATATTTTTATTTTTGCTTATAATGTTCTCCAATAGGTATTCTTACTGGAATAGCAGCCAGAGCTACGTAATGACGAAGGGATGGTCACGTTTCGTCAAGGACAAGAAGCTTGACGCCGGTGACATCGTGTCCTTCCACCGTGGACTTGGCCACCAAGCCAAAGACCGACTCTTTATCCACTGGAGACGACGCCCCCCTCCTCCTCCCGATCATCATCATATCCCTTTTTCTACTCATCACAATTTCTCACTACTTCACACACCTCAATATCCTCATCAATATAACAGATCCGGATTGGGTTCAGTTCCGTTGGGGGCGGGGTATTACTTGCCATCTCATCCTTTGAGATCTGGAGGGGACCATTATGGACACAACAATGTTGTATACGGGTATGGTGGTACCAACAATGCTAGTGCTAGTCATCATGATGATTTGTTGAACAATAATTCTAGAGGTAATTCTCTGATTTATTTTAGATCATCAGGAGAAGGGGCAACAGTGAATGCCCCTCCTACTCAGTATCGTCATCAACAACAAGCATCGTTAGAGGGTGAAAGGATGCGATTTTCCTCCATAAGTAGCGGGGAGTTTCAAAGGGGAGGAGTTGAGCAAGTGTTTGAGTCCGTACCGGTTGTTCAAGGAAAAGCTGCTGCCAAGAGGCTGAGGCTGTTTGGGGTTAACATGGATTGTCCCATCCCCAACGAGGAAGAGGACGAAGATGAGGAAGAAGAACATGATATTACTATACTACCATCCACCACCACTACAATGGTGTTGCTACCACACTGAAGGAACCGTAGAGGTGTTTGCTAGAGCAGAAGCAACCTAGTTAGCTCACACTTTCCGTTTCAAGTTGCAAAATGTGTTGCTCTTGAATAGTACTATGAATTCAGTGATCCAAGTTTTCGTCAATTTCTCTATGGAAACATCAAGCAACCACTATTGTAAACCAATAATTACATGAGAAAGAAACTAATTCAAGGAGCAGAAGACAGTTGGAGGTTATTAATTTTGTAAACTTTAATTAGCATTAGTATTATCCTACGGATTCAATTGTTTCTGTACAATAACACAATAGAGCCATAACTTTCATTTATACATGCGCTATTGAAAAATCTAGCGGGCATATTACTCTTCATGCTATAATTGATATTTGTAAAGGCCTTACATAAAAAAAAATTGTATGTGCAATATTGATTACTCCAATGCTTCCTTTCGCTAATTTAGGTTCATTTTTAATTCTCTACTTTTTTTCATTTTTCCGTGTGCCTCTCCCATACCAGAGCGTTGTTATATATCTTGTAGTAGTTAGGACCAATATTGTTGTTGTCTGTTGTTGTCGCAGTTTCTCTCCGAGCAAGCCATCACGCACCAACTGCGAAAAGAATTCCTTGGGGGCTTCAATCTAAGGTGTGCTTATATCTTAACTTATTAATTCACACACTACCATTCCGATATTGTTTTGTGTCAGCTTATTTGATTTCTAAGTGTTGTTCTTACTTGCGTCTCCATCAGCACTTATTTTACAGTGATAGGCCTCAGAATTTTGTAACATCTTGCAGATGTTCTTTGGATCTTGTAGGAAAAATGAGAACGATGTTATACGCTGATTAATAATCGACTTGCAGATGGAATGGTTCCGAAGATTTATAAAGGCAAATTAAGGCATCTATATTCAGGTATGGAGTTGAACCAAGCACAAAATGTTTCTACTCTTAAATTTCTCTTATATTCTCCTCCCTACTATTAATTTTTTTTTGGAAGGATATGTGCTACTTGCTCATATTTGTCACATTGTTGCACTGTACTACTTCACATTATACTTTATAAGTGATATTTACGATCACTGAACATATAGTAATATATAACATAATAATTAGGTAGACTATATATATACATGGAATATATATAGCATGTGCTGAAATCTAAAGAATGATGAGGAGTTGACACTTATTTTATATATACTAACAAAAGTTCAAAAAAACAAACCATATTCATAACTTAGAAAAATACTAACCAAATTGGTCAGCTGATTCTTTTCCCTAAATTTTGGATTGGAGAAATAGGGATGTTTTTCTCCTACTAGAGTTCCCTCTTCATAGAGTGGTTTATACTATCATAAACATTAACATCTAATTGGAAGCATGTTACAGAATCGTTCGGCATATAGAAATATATCCAAGTATGGGAGTGTTTATATTAGGGCCATTAGGCCAATTTTAAGGGTTTTATGAAATCATCCATGAATTTCACCATGATTTAGACTATCAGTGGTTTGTTGTTCACCAGTGTCTACTAAATGTGAGCTACATTTTCTTTAATTAGGTCCCATTCTTTTGATGTCAATTTCATTAATAGAGTATCCTAACCAAAGATTGTCACCTTTTCTGATAAAGAGAGAGTTTAACATGTTTCAATTAATTTGACACAAAAGATCTATCTATATATATATATATATGTGTGTGTGTGTGTGTGTGTGTGTGGTGGGTGCATAACTGCTAGTCAAATTAAAGAAGAAATTAAAGAGTAAGTTTAATGATGATGTTAATATTTTCTTGGGTGGAGGGGAGTTATCATGTCTAGAAGGAAAAAACATGACGAATTTAGGGTTTTCTTGTCAATTATGATCGAATCGCTAAATCTTTTCTCACACAGACACTACTAGTTCTATCATAACACCTAAATAAAACAAGTCCTATAATATTTCTCTAGAAATTACTCTGTAAATAGATTTTAAATTCAGTTTTACCTTTGCTTGTTTTGGTTGAGACGATTAAAGAAAATGAAGAAACAAGTAATTTAAAGTAACTCGGTTCACTTATGTAGAGGTGGTAAAGCAGGAAACACCGGATAGGAGTGAGAATCATAAGGTGAATTTGGAGAAAAAAGACGACGTTGATATTCCTTAAGTTTTCCTCATGAAAAGCAGGTAAAAAAACTCAAATCCTGCTGTGATTTTCCCAAATGATGAACTTAAAATTCAGAAATCATTATGGATAATACTTTTATCCAAAATTTTCTAAGGAGAAGCCTTTTATGGACTGTATTAGGAAATTGTGGGGTTTATTGATGCTAGACATCATCTGGTCTTTTCAATTCCAATATTTTTTTGACATGAGTTGCATGGATGCTTGATTATACAAGGTTTCAAATGGTCTAATGATTTTTTTTGTTTATAACGAATCACCATCAGTTCTTGTTTGGTTGCATTTGGCTGTTGCCAATGAATTTGTCTGCAACATCTTACCTAGAGTGAAATTACTCAAGCTTTTGGGAACATTTAAGGGCTAATTTATCTACTTTTACTCATACCAGACCGCTTATGGTAGAGTATGTGTAGAACTAGATTTATCACAATTGTTTCCGCAAAAAATCTCAGATATGTACATCTGTCGAAGAAGGTTTAAATTTTGGTAAACTATACTCTTATGTGTATAATCAAAGAATCTTTTGTGACTGGTCGAGGGTTGAAAAACGATTTAGTCAAGTAAACCAAAGGATGAAGCAGCTGTCACGACCCGAAGTTTGGGTAATCTGATTTGAAAATTTTAAATGGAAAAGGAAAATATTTTAAAGAAAAAGATCTAGAAACACTTATCCAACATATATATAAATGGAATTAAATGAACTTTACAAAGATATGCTGATTATTTGAAATGTTCAATTGACCTAATGGTGTACCCAAATGAGCGATATCCAAATATGATAATACCAAAAAAAAAAAAAAACTTTAACAACATAAACAGAAATTTTGGCATGATTTTTGTGCTTTTATATATGTTTACACCATAAATTAAACATGTTCACTGAATACAATAGAAATAAAACTCGTCAACGTGATTCATTAAAACTCATAAGGGTAAAACACTAATGATTTCAACCTACAACCCCAACAAATATAAATTACAACGTCTAAAACAAATCAAGTACGAATAAGGCGGTTTTGACGCCTAAGTAATTAGAACGTGCGATAACATATCACGCTTTTTAGATTGATTAAACACAATAATTAACACATGAGTTACGTGCACCCTGTCAAATGAATGACGAATAGCCAAAATCATGAGCAAACAACCATAAGCGTATTCACGGCCTAAATCATCCCATATACATTGATATGAAATAAAACGGATAACAATGGGTAAGATTTTTTTATTTTTTATTTAAAAGAGGGGCTCAATGCTACTAAGCGCGCACACATCCTAACATAATATCATTATAACGTGTAAGAGTAAGAAAATTATCATTATATTATAATAAGTCAACCCAAGAGAAATGAGTCTGCCCAAATTTGTCCAATTTTTCCAAAAATATCATCACTATGTTTTAATAATTACCAATATAGCTAATCTAATTAATTAACAATTTGTTCTTATTATATTTTCCTAATTACGGATGTAGCATAAATTAATTAACAATTCGTTTTAACCTACCTAACTACAATAAATGACACAAAATCTGAATATCATGTTCAAAATAAAATATATCACGAGATTTATGCCATTACGCGTTTCACACGCAACGCGTGGATGACTTTTACTAGTATATCATACCACCACAATAGAAAAATTATCACATAAGTCACAAATCATCATAAAAATATATACACCATAAAACACAATAATCATCTAACAACACAACACAACACAACACAACACAACACAACACAAATTTGAAGATGTACTTCAGTTAAAACACAATAATCCTCCATGTTCAGGAACGTAACCCCACACAAGTATAGTTATAAGCGAATCCACCATGCCCTCCACTTATACACATACACCTAGTTTAAAGCAAAATAGCCATGCTCTTCACTAATGCACACACAATTAGCTAGCGAATCCGCCATGTTCTTCACTTAAAATTGTAACTCAATCACTTTAACATTTGTTTTTTTTTACTAAAGCAAATTTTTATTAACCGGAGAAGAAAAATATCGAATAAATGGGACAAAACCCCCACGATGGTAATCAAACAATCCGATTACAAATCACTAAAAACATACCGTTTAATAGATCTATTACAAAAAACTATAACAATATATTGAGGGGAAAATGCGCAAGTAGACATCATTCAAACCCCATTTTTAAGAGAAATTGAACTCAAAAAATGCCACTTTTCTCCTTATACCCCATATCCTTATTACTCTCCTTATTGCACCAAGATCAATTGTGATAAAAAAGAACGTTTAATGAGAACAAATCTCAAATTAACAAGGTGCAAAAAAGATGTCTACAAGCCATAAAAAAAAACCCCAAATATATGTTTTACAAAGAAAAATTAGATATTAAAATGAATTCCTCTAAATCAAGGGGTCTCCGTCTGAACAAGATAATAAGCTGCATTACCATTTTCGGGAGTGCATTAGGTTCAAAAGTGCTCCAATTTACACAATCGGCTCCCTGTTTAGCTAGTCCATCAGCGACTTGATTTTGCTCCCTATACACATGCACTAAATTCACCCCAATAAAATCCATTAAATCACATATATCTTCCCATAAAATATTGAACTTAACACCAGGTAAAATATTGAATCGGATTCCACATAGACATTACTAATATCCATGCTATAACAAATTAATAAACCATTCTTAAGTGCAATAAGTTCAGCAAAAATGTTAGAGGACTTATCGAGTGAACAAGAAAATGAAAATACAAGTTTACCTTTCTCATTTCTCAATATACCCCCACATCCACACTCAACAGAACTTAAACCTGAACCATCAATGTTGAGTTTTAACCTTCCAGATGGCGGACATTTCTAAGATACCAACTTTGGCCTCTTTACTTTACAAGCGATGGGATCAATACCTAAACTCATTAAAGACAAACTTTGAAAGTTCTTAGCAGGTAGTTTAGGCTTTAAAGATAAATTAAGATCACTCAGCCACCTAGTAACATTAAGAATGATCTTATCAGCACTCGTATTATCATTATCATGCTTATCTCTATTTTTACTAACCCAATTTTGCCAAATGATAAGAAAATGAGTGATAACAGCAAGCATACCAGTATGAGTATTATGGCACAAATTACACCAATTAGAAATAAACACTTTTCAGTTACTAACATGATTAATAGCAAAAGAAAACACTCTAGAAAAATTCTTCCAGACATCTCTACCAATCAAACTATCTCCAAACAAGTGATCAACAGAGTCGCAATGTTGAATAGTACAACAGAAACATTTAGTAACAAGTGTAATACCAAAATTCTTTAAGTCTTCATCAAGTTTAACAGCCGAAAACCAAAGTTTCCAAGCAAAAATGCTAATTTTAGTAGGGATAGAGGGGTTCCAAATGAACTTATCCATAGAAAATTGGGTTTTTTAACTCTAGTAAAATTATAAGCATTTTTGGCAGTAAAAACACCATCAAAAGAAAACGGCCAGAATCTAGTGTCTTCCCACTCTCTCAAAAAAACATGTTTGCAAGTAAGTTTTAAAATAAGCTCATTACCCCATAGCGAAAAGAAGATTTAAATCCCATCCATTATAAGAGCAAACTTGATTAAGCAAAATATTAGGAAATATCACCTGGAAGGAGTTAGGAAGTGGGCCATCGCCAACCTAATTCTCATACCAAAAGCTCAAATATCCTTCTTTAATGTTCCATTTGTTGTTCATTAGCAAATTAAACTTTGGAGCCAACATTTTTCAAACTTGAGAGTGAGTGGTATTGATAATTGGATCCCCAGTTTATATTATGTATCAAATACTTTTGAAACATAAAAATGGTCCAGGCCGAATCAATTTCAAGCAATCTCCAACTCATTTTCATATGCATAGAAGTAAGAATATCTTTCAAATTTCTCACGCCAATACCACCTTCATTAATAGGGTAAGATACCTTGTTCCATCTAATCCATTGATACTTATAGTGACCTTCAAAATCTCCCCAAAAAAAGTTAGCAAAACATCTTTCAATTTTATCAATAACAAGATTAGGAGGATTAAGCACAACAAGAAGATGCATGGGTATAGAGGAGAGAACATGTTTTATAAGTGTAAATTTAGCTCCGAACTCAAGAGAGCTGCTTTTTTTTTTACAAATAATCACTTTAAGATTTAATTATTAATCAAGTCATAATAACACTCATACGCAAGTAACAATATCTATTTATAGAACCACCACAATGATCACATACAAAACTTAACCAATTATAACCAGACGAAATTAACCACATGCAAAACTAAACAAATAATAACCAAAAAGCTTACACCATTATGATAAACTAACAATACACAATAGCAATACTATAATAAATCACGTTAATTTAACATAACACGTGCATCAAACAAACACACAAAATAGACTATTATAAAGATGAAATCAGTTTCTTCTCCATCACAAAATCAAATGAGAGCTTGTTGCCAAAACCCGCCAAACGAAGCAGAAAAATCCACGAACGGAACTACCAAATAGTGACAGCCTATCATGCACAACCTTTAAATAGTCCCTGGACACGACTAAAATGAAACATTGATCAATATAATTTAAATGAATTTGGATTAGAATTAAATCCCCCCAAAAATACTTTATAAAAATGAAAATTGAAGAAAAAGGTTGCACATGTAGATATTGATTGGAGAGTAGGCTAAGAAAAATAATTAATTTAGGAAAAACTCAAAACTGATGACCCCGAATCGATTCTCGAAACTGCAACCCTAAAACCTGAAATGAACAAATACTACTCCTCGTGTCACCACCAACCCGCATCAGAGTGGTCGTCAGAGTGGTTGCCGGTCTGACCCGGCCTCTGACTCATGGTTTTAATTTATGCTTTTAAGAAGAAGAGTAATTAATTATAATTTATAAGGGAAATAGTTTGAAATATTTGTTTTGGTGATATAATATAATAGTTTGAAATATTTTTCAACGCTTTCAGGACTTCGAAATCGTTGAAAAATATAACGCTAAAGTATGCAGAATTCATGCTACTCTCCAATACTGTGGTGAAACACTCACCGACAGTGACTTTCGGTGACTTATTGGAGAAGACGTACATCACGTTTCCTAATTCTGACATCTTGCTCCAAAAGCAATATCGTCAGTCTAAATTCACCAAATTTCCTGAGCTCATCACCCAGCTATTATTGGACGAGAAGAATAGTCTCATTTTAATGATGATCAGTTATTCTCGTCCTGCTGGTTCAAAGGCAATTCCAATGCCTGATGCTAATGTTGTTCGTGGACATTGTCCACGATATGGAAAATGATAAGAGTGCCAGTCGTCATGTCAGCCAAGGAACATGGGTGAGCGTAATGCTCGTTTAGCCAAGCGTGGTTTGAACAATCGTCCAAACCGAGGACCTGTGACTCCTCCTAGGCAGTCTCGTGGTGGTAGGAACAACCGAGCCAGTCATCCCAAAGAAAGAGAACCGGCCGATAAGCCAACTCTGTGCTATAAATATGGTGGAAATGGTCATATGCAAAGGACTTGTAGGGCAACTCCTCAAGAAGTCGAAAATTACCACAAGGGTAGAAGGGTTGAAGCCAACATTATTGAAGCTAGTGCAAAAGAAACTCTTGAGACCCCTGACTTTGAGGCTCACATGGAAGAATAAAGTTTTTTTCTTTTCTTTTAATAATTGAGCTGTTTTGCTCCTGGATTATGTTATTTCAATTCCACTTCAGATTATATTTTTCCTTTGGATATTGTTTATTTCTTTTGGATGATGGTTTGTTTTATGGATAATGTTTTGAACATTTCTCGTATAATTTAAAGTTATTTCATTGAACAATTTCTTTATTCGTGTGACCGACTTTAAATTATTTTACTTTTAGGCATGTATTGTGGGGTAGTTGATTGTCTGGTTGATAGTGGCACTACACACACTATCTTAAAAAATAAATGGGTTTTTATCAAATTTACGCCTAAAGTAACCTCAGTGACAACAATTTCGGGCCCGTCGACCCTTGTTGAAGGCTTTGGTAAAGCTAAATTCACGTTATCAAATGGTACTCCTATTGAAGTATCTGAGGCCTTATATTCTCCGAGGTCCAGTCGTACCTTGTTGAGCTTTAAGGATATCCGAGAAAATAAGTTTCATCTTGAAACTGCTCGTGAAAATGGTATTGAATACCTTCACATTACCTCCACTCAATACGACCAAAAGCGTATTCTGGAGAAGTTGAGATGTCTTTCAAGTGGTTTGTATGTTACTACAATCCAAAACTTTGAAAGCAATCTAATCATTCGGCGGGCGCCAATTGATGAGAGCACTTTTATGCTATGACATGACCGGCTGGGACACCCGGGTCAAAATACGATGCTTCGAACGATGAATGCATTTCATGGGCATCCTCTTGGAGGAAAGAATTTCATGATTAATCCGAAAAGCCTATGCCAAACATGCTCGATTGGAAAAACTAATCTCAAACCAATTCGTGTGAAACCTATGAAGTTGGTTTTCCAATTCCTTGAAAGAATTCAAGGAGATATTTGTGGACATATCCAACCAACATGCGGACAATTTAAATATTTCATGGTTTTGGTTGATGCATCGACAAGATGGTCATACGTAGCGTTGTTGTCCACAAGAAATGCAGCGTTTCCAAAACTCCCAGCCCAGATCATTAAATTGAGGGCTCATCATCCGGATTATCCGATAAAATCTATTAGACTTGATAATGCCGCGGAGTTTACATCGAAAACTTTTGATGACTATTGCATGACTTTGGGAATTAATATTGATTACCCAGTTGTGTATGTTCATACCCAAAACGGCCTTGCAGAAGCTTTCATTAAGCGGTTGTAAATAATTGTTAGAACTTTGGTTATGCACACCAAACTTTCTATTTCTGCTTGGGGCTATGCCATTTTGCATGCTGCTGCGCTGGTCCGTCTGAGGCCCATGGCCACCCAACCACTATCCGCGTACTAGTTGGTAACTGGATATGAGCCTGATGTCTCACATTTATGCGTGTTTGGGTGCTTAGTCAATGTTCCAATTGAGCCACCTAAGCGTCCCAAATTTGGACCTCAGAAACGAAGGGGCATATATGTCGGTTATGAATCCCCGTCCATAATACGCTATTTAGAGCCCTTGACAGGCGATATCTTTACCGCTAGACATGCGGATTGTGACTTTGATGAGACATTCTTTCCGTCGTTAGGGGAAGAAATGCACGTTAACGTTGATAAGGAACGACGTAAATTAACGTGGTATGTACCCACTATGTCTCATCTAGATCCCCCAACTGCACATAGTGATAAGGAAGTGCAGAGAATCCTAGGTCTGCAAAATGTTGCAAATCAAATATCAGACGCATTTAATGAGCTAGCGAATGTCACGAGATCACATATACCTGCTGCAAATGTGCCTGCAAGGATAGACGTCCCAGTGAGACGTCGTGTTTCGGTTGAACACGTTCCTCCGGTTGTACCCACTGAGCAAAGGACGCTGCCGTCGGCCGTCCAGTCCTCCGACCTTCCGAAAAAAAGAGTAAGGTCGTCCGGTTCTAAGGATGTTCTGCCTCGAAAGAGGAGAAATCTTGTCTCGCATCCGTTTTGCCACACGAGATCATTAAGGATCACGGTGATGTATTAGAGGAGCGTGTTCCAGATGAAACGCCAGTTCCTAATTATCCTGATAACCTTGAAATATTTGTCGATTATACTAGTTTAGATGATATTTTGAAGCGAAACGAGACTGTCATCGATGATGTGTTCATATACGCAGTGGCCACTGACATTATGAACAATGATGACATGGAACCCCGTACCGTTGCTGAGTGTCAGCGAAGAACGAACTGGTCTAAATGGAAACAAGCTATCCATGCCGAATTGGATTCCTTAATGAAATGAATAGTGTTTGGACCTATTGCTCCAACACCGCCCAATGTTAGGTCAGTTGGTCATAAATGGGTTTTCATAAGGAAGTGTGATGAGAATAATGAAATTGTTAGATACAAAGCTCGCCTTGTGGCGCAAGGTTTCTCTCAACGTCCTGGAATTGATTACGATGAGACGTATTCTCCCGTAATGGACGTTATAATGTTCCGCTACTTAATCAGTTTAGTAGTTTCCGAAAAACTGAATATGCAGCTCATGGATGTGGTCACAGCGTATCTCTACGGGGATCTGGACACAAAGATTTACATGAGAGTCCCTGATGGACTTAAGTTGCCTGAATCAAGTAGTTCCTGGCCATGGAACACGTTATCGATTAGACTGAGACGATCACTATATGGATTGAAACAATCCAGACGGATGTGGTATAACCGTCTAAGTGAATACTTGATCGACTTGGGATATGTTAATAATGAACTATGCCCATGCGTGTTCATAAAAAAATCCAATTCAGGATATGCGATTATCGCAGTCTATGTAGATGATATGTGTTGGCCCGTATGCTAACCTTAGAGGGGGGGGGGGTGAATAAGATTTATGGCGATTTTCGCCTAATTAAAAATTCTAAACAACTAACACCCAACTTATGCAAATTCTAAACTTAAGCGTTTAATATACTTAATGAAATGCTAGAAATCATAAACGCAAGCAAGAATATAAGCAATAATAAAGTTGCGGAAAGTAAAAGTTTAGGGAAAGAAGATGACACCAAGATTTATAGAGGTTCGGCAAACGGCCTACGTCCTCTCCTCGGTACTACCGAGTAATTCACTATAATTCTTCTTTCGGATTTTACAAACCCTATTGAGCTCAATCGACCGATTGGCTCACCCTCTACCCGAGGTTCCTACTCTTGATACAAGTGCAAGAGAACACGACTACGAGTCTACGACTCCCCCTCAATTTATGAGTACCCGAATGAAAAGACCTAGAGCTTTTAAGCTTCACTTGCTTACAAAGCCTCTACCCGATCACTCGCTCACAATTGAGTTTATAAAACACTCGATACAATTTTTGTTACAAAACGTAACTACACTCACTATTCTAATTGCTTCTTAAAAAGCTAATTGGTGAGTTGTTGATGATGATCGAGCTTGAATCTCTTTCTCTTTGATTTTCCTCTTTCTCGAATATATATACACCAAAATGGTGATATTTGGGTTTTTAATGAGAGGTTGAAGGAAGTTGATTGGTATTGTGATTGGTGAGTTAGAAAGAGAGATTGGGTGGTATTTATATGCCAAAAGGTCTGTTTTTCCGTTTGTGACCGTTGGCAGTGGTTGAGGCTATATTTCAGAGTTTTAAGCTATTTTCCAGAAAAAGCTGAATAGCTGTTTTCGAATTCTGTAGAAAACGATCGGTCGTTTTCTACAGTCGATCGATCGTTTTCCAGAAAACGATCGGTCGTTTCTGAAAGAACGATCGGTCGTTTTTTCGACCTGCTCATTGGAAGGATTTGAACCAAAAACAATCGGTCGTTTTTGTCCAGTCGATCGGTCGACTGTTCTTCTGGCAGTTTTTCGGACTTCTTCGAAAGCTTGTAGCTTCTTCGTTTTAGCTCCGATTTTGGTTCCGCTTGAACCGTTGGCTTCGTAAACGAATGCTCTTTCTCTCTGAAAACCTGAAATATACATTTTTCTTTTCTTGGACAAGACAAGCGTTATATCCTTGAAATCGTAAAATCATTAAAACATAATCAAAGTTATAATCAAAATCATTATTGAACTCTATGTTCAACAATATGAATCTCATAGGAATCTCGAAAGAGTTGTTCGAAACTGCTGAAATACTGAAGAAGGAATTCGAGATGAAACATCTTGTGAAGACACGGTATTGCCTCGGCCTGCAGATCGATCACAGTAAAGATGGAATTTTAGTTAATCAAGAAAGCTACACCCAAAACGTGTTGAGCCGCTTTAGTCATAGTGACGTTAAGCCGTCCTCTACTCCCATGGTCGTCTGCTCTCTAGATATTAATAAGGACCTCTTCTATCCAAAGGAGGACGATGAAGAGATATTGAGCCATGAGTGTTCATATATGGGTGCAATATGCGCACTATTGTACTTGGCCCAATATACTAGACCGGACATCTCGTTTGCTGTGAATTGTCTAGCTCGACACAACACCACGCCAACACGCCGCCACTGGACTGGCATAAAAGACATTTTCCGTTACCTTAGAGGTACTACGGACATGGGCTTATTCTATCTCTTTGCGTCGAGTGGATCTAGCTCCATTGATCCTCGAAATAACATAACCCATGTCGGCTATGCCGATGCTGGTTTCTTATCAGACCCGCACAAGGAACGTTCCTAATCTGGTTATGTATTTACCATTGGGAACACAGCGATATCCTGGAAGTCTCGTAAACAGGCTCTAGTGGCCACTTCGACTAACCACTCTGAGCTACTCGCGCTCTATGAGGCGACTAAAGAGTGTTTTCCTCAATACGTAGCTAAATACATAGCTAATAGTTGTATTAATACAACAGTAAGAAAATTATAACAATTTTCCCCACAGTTAATAATAACAAATTATTAATATGCCAATACATACCACTTCAACATAGGAAAAATGACAAATATCTACCATTTTTTGAACTTGTTGTTCACAAGTGCACTATAAAATAGAATTTTGCCCACTAAGTCACCCATATATAATTTCCCGTTATAATTAATTGTCTGATTATTTATCCCGTCTATTCATCAGGCACGAACTAGACCCTCTTTGATTATCTCTATCTCTCTTCTTTCCCTCATGGTCTCCGTTTCCTCAGTCGAATTATCATATGTCGTCATCATAGTCACTATAGCACCCTATCACTCAAATCTCTGTCAATGTTAGAGTATATTATCCCACAATCTCTGTTAGAGTATATTATCTCATGTCGACTAGACAATGATCGAATGTGTGGTTTATAAAGAATTACCCATCCTTACCATTACGAGACATTTTAATGTTAATACAATATGAGCTCTAATATGATATCATAGCAGACCTAGCGATGTTGGGCTCACCTCTACCCATTTAATATGTCCGTTCGTAGGACACTTGAAATGTCGGGCCACGAGCGAAAGAGAGTGTTAGAGTATATTATCCTATATCGATTAGATAATGATCGAGCATATGGTTTATAAATAATAACTCATCTTTACCATCACGAGACATTTAATGGTAAAGAAATATGAGCTCTAATAAGCCTTGTCAATTGCTTAGCCGTAACCAATGTAACTATTTCTAGGATCCAAGCTCGAGGTCCCTCCTCAGTGGAAGTGGTGGAGATTCGGAGAGGCGGATGCGTTCACTTCATTTCGGATTCGGGTTTCGGTGGTAATTAAGGAGCTCATTTGGCGAGAAGTTTATGTTTGTATAAGTTTCCATGGGACGTGGTTGTACATGAGGGCTATCCAAATTTTGTTCAATTAGTCATTTGTCTAGCATAATTTGGGTAATTTTCCATTCATATGCCACTGTTTAGTGATATCAAAGACTAAATTCAATCAGTGTAAAATAATTCATTGTGTAGTGTATTCATTATGTAAGATACCTATTATACTTAGGTATGTGTGTGCTTTGGGTCTTAAGTTTAAGTTTTACTGGAGTAATGGAATGGTTACATATGACTAAGTTTGTAAATTGTGGCAGTGATGTACACATGAATTGCTTGATGATTTGCTTGTTTGAAAAAGTGGTGTATGAGAAATCGTTTCCTAAGGCTAATTATAAGTAAATTTTTTCTTAGACTCGGAATACTACTGTTTGAGAAAATGATTAAATTCCGCCGATTATTGATTAATTATTTTTTGCACTTATTTGGTTGTAGATTTTAAGTCAAAATAGAGTTTTTGGAAAAAAAATATGCACTTTTAAGTGAGCATTATACAACTTGGTTTGAACTATACGCACTTTCAACATGAACCATACATATTATTAAGTATTAAGTATAACCTTATTCACTTTTGCAATTGAGTTTTTTGCACTTTAAACTAAATCATATACACTTTCAATTGAGCCTTGTGTACTTTGAAATAAAACATATGTACTTTCAAATGCATCATGTGCATTTTAAGATGAGTCTTATGCATTTTGAACTTCAACTGTATGTATTTTAATCTGAATATATTATACACTTTTAGTGAAACTTATACACTTTTAATTGAATCTTATGCACTATTAGTTAAACTTTATCCTCTTTTAGTTGAACTATATGTCATTTCAAAAGAACCTTATGCAATTTGAAATGATACATATGCATTTTTAGATGAATTATTTGCACTTCTGGTTAAATAATATTCACTTTAGACTTAACCTCGTGCAATTTAAATTTACAATATATATTTTTTGGAATTTAAGTCAATTATTGAAAATGAGTGAATTTTTTAAACACAAGTCACTCTTTTGGAGATAAGTCATGTTATGGTAAAATAAATCATTTTTGTTGTTGTTATTTTAAGGTTTTTTCAATTTTTTATTCATTTTTGCTTTTTTCGACATTATTTTTTTAATATTTAGGATTTTTATTTTATTTATTTTTGGGGGGTATTTTATGGTTTTTAATTTTGTTGTTGTTGATAATTTTCATTTTTTTGTTGTTGAATAAATTAGTTTTTTTTTTATATTTCTTGGATTTTATATGTAATAGTTTTTTTGTTTGCTTGCTAGAGAGTGAAAGTGTGGGTTTTGAAGTTTTGAGTTTAATATGAGCTTTTATGTAAATATATTGAATATTAATGAAAATTGATATTACGAAAAACTAAAACATGAAGTGTGTACTTATGAATAACAAGTTGAAAAATAAAAGGGTATTAGGGATTTCCCCTTGAACTTGAACTTATTAAAATTTCTATAATTTGAGAGGAACTTAAAAATAAAACAGTATCAAATATACCCCATCAGGTTTAAACAGACTATGCTCCACACGATTTCAGTTTAATCAGATTTATCTTGACGTTCCAAAGAGAATCATTATTTGTAAGTTTCAAAATACGTCATCATCGGTTCGAACTTTGCTTCACACTTTTATCTAAAGGGAGTGCCGGTTTGAGGACTATTAATACGTAAGGGGAATATTTTCTTTTTGTGCCTCATATTTTCAATAACTAAATATTACTTCGAAACTTATTAAAATGCGAACTAATCAAAGAAAATGGCATTTTCTTTTATTTTTTGAAGCAAATTCTTCAGTGATATTGCTGTACTTAAGTGGCTTCAATAGCTACTTCTCAATTGCGATCATACTTAAACCACTTAATCTCTATTATTACTTCAAAACTTATTAAAATGCGAAATAATCAAAGAAAATGTCATTTTCTTTCATTTTTTGAAGCAAATTCTTCAATGATATTGCTGTACTTAAGTGGCTTCAATAGCTACTTCTCAATTGCGATCATACTTAAACCACTTAATCTCTATTGGAAATGATAGTCCGAAGGTCATTATTATTCATGAACTTCAACTTGGAGAAACTTCGTTCCGTCAAAGCAACCGAAACCGGAATAGTTAACAAAATTCAATAAGCGGTCCAAACAATCCACACAAAAAAAGACCTCCACTCGAGTAGAACTTGATAAAGTCTAGAATATCAATTGGTTTTATTACTTCCTTATGCAAAATTACTCTTTAACTCTCGAATCATATTGTCAGATTAAAAGAAAATAGAGGTTCTTATTCCTCCGAAAAAAACTATGCATGTTGGTATGAATTAGACCTAAAATTTAGTAGAAAAAAATGTTAGTATTTGGGAATTTTATATAGAAATGTAGTTAAATGTTGGGTTTTAGCGCCTAAACTACCAAAAAGATAATTGTACATTGATATTGACGTAAACTCACATGAGTAAGAAACTCATATACGTTAAAACATTAAAAATGTCTATTAAAACCATAAACTTTACGAGCGAAGCATTGAGTACGTAAATTCGTTATATGTTTTTAAATACCTATTATAATAATTCATTAATAATATTTTCTTTAGTCAAGTAATTAATGACAAAATTCTACAAATGTTAGAAGGACATGATGATAATGTTTAACATTTAAACCTTATAATGTTGCATTGGTTGCGGCTAAGCAATAGATGAGCTATGATTAGCGAAGATCTCAGGGATTAGGTGTTATAGTGACTGTGATGGCGACATATGATCGTTCGACTGAGGAGGAAACAGGGACCGAGAGGGGAAAAATAGATAATAAAGATTTTACAAAGATTATAATGATACAATAATGTTTAACCTTCAAACCTTATAAACGCCAAATACTATTTTTATCGGATACAAATTATTTTGGGAAATATATTAACCGATTCCCTCTAAAATTGTTCTCAAAGCCGAATTAGAAAAAGAGGAAATCTTATCAATTCCTTACTGCAGTTAAGGATGAGTGATAATTGTTTTGATATATTTAGTAATTCATTAATAAAATTTTGATAAGATAGGTAAAGTAAAAGCATAATTTCGGTAAAGTAATAATGATATGATATAAATGCAACAATATTTAAATTAAACGCAATTTGAATTTAGAAAATTATTTAATGTTTAAACGATTACGATGAAATTCATTTTCTTTTTTTTATGTTTTTCAAATATCTATTACAGTAATCAATTAATAATATTTCCATTAGTCAAATAATTAAAGACACGATTTTGGGAAATACTATAATGAAAGAGGATGGATTTTTAAACAGCAATTTTTCTGAAAATACGCACAGACCGTAGATTTAATCTACGGTCTACAGTGTTTCACTGTAAACCGTAGATTTAAATCTACGGTTTACAGTAAATGCTGCAGACCGTAGATTTAATCTACGGTTTACAGTGTTTACTGTAAACCGTAGATTAAATCTACGGTCTGCAGCATTTTTCAGATTTTTTGAAAATAAAAATAAAAATAAAAATTCTAATAATTAAAATTCTAATAAGTAAAATGAAAATTCTAATAATTAAAATTAAAATACTGAATATTTTTTTTTCAAATTAAATATGATTTTTTTAATAAAAAAACTAAATGACTTATTTTTAAAATTTTACATAAAATAAATTACCAATATTCTAACAATCTCTCAAAATAAACACAAAATTTACACAAAAAAAGTTGATTTGATAAATTGTATGTTTTTGGTTCACGTTATATTTTTGTGAAGTGTATAAATTGATATTTATTGAATCATTAACTAAATCGTCAATTTTTGTGAAGTTTTTTTGTTTGTTTTTAACAAACACTTGTATAACGCAATATGAAACATTAACTAAGTCGTCAATTTGGTGTCAATCGACAATTTTCTTGAATGAAACAATCATAAATTATATAAATTTCATAAAAGAAATTAACTCAATATGCAAACATGAACTAAATTAATAGAACTAAATTTCATAAAACAAATTTATTAAACATTTGTTTACATCATATAAATTTACAACAAATTGGAAAAAATAGTAATTTACATCAAATTAAAAATAAAAAACTGATTATGGACTTAGGTCTATAGGTTCTTCTTCACTTTCTTTTTGCTTTCCCGATTTCTTTTCCAGCGCCATATATAACTTGAAATTTGGTCGAAAAAGTTCCTTCCATGGCGCAGCTGTCTCAGTGCGTGTTTGTTCCCACCGTGCTATAATTCCTGGCATTGGGAAGATCCCTTCTTCTTTAGGAATAACCTGAGCATAGTGACAACTGTTGACGAACACCATTACAGTCGGGATGTAATGTGTCGTTCCCCGAGGCGGACCAGTATAAAGAGGTAAAAAAGTGAAGTTCCACATGTTTACCCCTCCATTTTGATTTTCCCATAAGGACAACAATACAATTGGCATATTGTAATGAGAAGCAATTAAAAAACCATACGACGGAAATCTCATCCATTTCTCAGCAGGTGCGGGATTTGTAGCATGATAAAAATTTAAACTTGATAAAATGTAATCATACCGGTAAGGTTCAAAGTCAAGATTCTCAAACAGCTCATAATAAACACCTTTCATTTGCTGCAGCTCTTGAAACAATTCACATCTTACCGCGTACCAATCATCTTCCCCATGCTGTTTACCCGTCGCATTTGCAAGTACCCGGAACCCACAGTTACCATCCCCACGCACATCATAAACCGTTTCGATGTAACTATGTAACATGAACCATATTTGGTCACTGTACAGGAAGGTTGGCCTATTGGGGGTGGGTTTAGGGTTCTGGTTTCGCGGCCTCCTAGTTGGGTTTACCCTTACCTCCGGTGTTTCATCCGCCTTGCCTTTGCCCTTGTCCCTACTAGCAGCAGCACTCTGTTCCTCCACATACTCCCATCCCGACTTATCCCTCTTACTAGATTTGTCGCCTTTTCTAGGTCTCCCCCTATTTACTCTCACTTCGGGGTCACTGATGGATGTTCTGGCTGGTACGGTTATCTCTCGGAGTTGTGTTTTCATACGCCGTTTTTCAACATTCGTTTTGCTAGCATAAACACTTTTAAACTCTTCTAGATCACCCTCTACCCCATAATCATCGGTGTTCCCATTATCATCAATTACGTCTAATTTTTTCCAGAATGGATGAATATATTCTAGAGGAAGAGGCTTCCCGAATAAAATATGTTCACTCATAATATGATGACAAGGTAAACCGTGAGACAATTTGAAACCGCAAGAACAATTCTCATCAGCCTGGCCACTACATTTTTTGTGTTCTTGAAATAATAAATCAAAGGCATGGTGTGTGATATACGACCTAAGATTTATAAATAGAGGTGTTCGTTCAGAATGTGGAAAATAAGACTTGCATTTATCCAATTTCATCTTAATATCCTCAAACTGTTTTTCTAGAATTCTATTCACCTCTACCCAAACAGTTTCAAGCGTGCCAGTATTTGTGGAAAGGGATCTTTTCAGCTTAGCATGTTGTTGTTCGGCCCAATTGCTAGTTCTGTTACCTAGATGTGTTGTGTGGTTGGTATAGCATGCAACAAACTTTTCAGCATAATCATTTAAAAGCTTGTCTACATACTTAATCACAGCAGGGTACGATTTGTAAGAGGAATTGAAATAAGTTCGGTTATGATTGTACTCCTCTATTGACTCAGAATCAACCAATAAACCCCAATCATCTAGAAACATTTGCCACTCCTCGTCAGGGATCTTTTTACGGCAGTTTTTCAAAACATTTTTTGCAATATGAAAAGTGCACAAAATATGATGAGAATCGGGAAAAACAACGGACAAAGCATTTGATAAGGCCATTTCCCTGTCGGTTACAAACACCCTAGGTAGTATACACCCCTCCAATGTAACTTTAAATTTTTCCAATGCCCATATATAACTTTCCTTTGTCTTGTCACTCATGAAAACAAAACCTAAACAATATGTTTGGTTCGTTGATGTCATTCCTACGACTTCTAGAAATGACATATTAAAACGGTTTGTCCTATATGTACAATCCATTAACAAGACATCAGGAAAAGCTTTGAACATCCTTATAGAATCGGGGTGTGCAAAAAATAAGTTCTCAAGGCAATGGGTTGATGGGTTCATATTATAGTAGAATGTGTAGCGATGGCTATCCAACAAATTAAACAGTTCCTGTATCGGGTTTCTACCATCTCGTTCTTTAAATTTCAGTCCGGCCAAAACATTATGTATCGTTTTTGTGGTTGATACATTGTCAGGATTTCGATTTTTTATGGCCTCTAATATTGCACCAACTTTAAAACTACTTTGCCTTAAAGTTTTAACAATTTCTTTTTCATCTTGGGTTAAACGAGCACGTCGTGCTTGCCCTTGGAGGTAAGTTGGAGGTGGGTGGTTATGTTGTCCATTTTCTACGTGACACATCCATTCACCATTAACTACGTAACCTTTAATGAAAAATGGACAATCTTTTTTCTTTGTACCTGAATTTACGGAAGATGGTTTCTTTTTTTCGTAAACCCCCGATTTATCACACACAATATCAACATACGGTGTTCTGCTCCCATCACCCCCTCCAGACCTACGAATCGTAAGAATGAAACCCCAATTTCCAGCCACATCAGCAAGATCAGCAAGCATTTCATCCCTTGTTTCCCAAGTCAATTCATCAACTTCAAAGTGCTCTGAATAATCAGTTAGCTCATCGTTTGAGCCACTGGATGAATTCGCATTGTTGTCATTCCATTGGTTGTTGTCAAAACCATAGTTGTAATTCATTTTCGAAAAGTGTTTGTTTGTATATTTTATTGGGGAGAAATGAGGATTTTTTTAGAGATTTCCGAAATGTGTTTGTGTTTGATTTTATGGTTTGTTAGAATTGGCAAAATTGAGTCATATTTATAGTGTAAGTTTACACTACAAACCGTAGATTACTTTTACGGTTTGTAGTGAATTTTTGGTGTAGTCATTTCCAAACTTTAATAATGCATTTAGTAGTCATTTTCGGATAGGGTTGTCAAATCATAATAATTCAAAAGTGATAAGGTGTTGTCGGAATTATTTTGATAGATATGGTATCCAATGTCATTTACACTACAAACCGTAGATTACTTTTACGGTTTGTAGTGTTTTTTTTGGTGTAGTCATTTTCAAACTTTAATAATGCATTGAATAGTCATTTTCGGATAGGGTTGTCAAGTCATAATAATTCAAAAGTGATAAGGTGTTGTCGTAATTATTTTGATAGATATGGTATCCAATGTCATTTACACTACAAACCGTAGATTATTTTTACGGTTTGTAGTTTTTTTTTTTTACTTTATTAACGGTGATTCGGTGCAAAAAGTACATTCGTAAAGTGGCGCTGTTTAAATCAGGGGTACAAACCGTACATTACTTTTACGGTTTGCACAGAATACATGCAAACCGTACATTTAATGTACGGTTTGTATGAAATCTGTACAAACCGTACATTAAATGTACGGTTTGTATGTAAATTTCAGAATATTTAGGGTTTTTTAGGGTTTTTTTAGGGTTTAGGGTTTGTAATTTAGGGTTTAGGGTTTGTAATTTAGGGTTTAGGGTTTACGGTTTGTAAAAACTCAATATTGGTCCTATCAATTAAAATACAGAATATTTTTTACAAACATACAAATCAAACATACGAATCAAATTAAACTTACGAAATTATAACATACAAATCAAACATAGAAATCAAATTAAACGTACGAATTTATAATATTCCAACCCTAGCTAAGAATAAAACTGACAAATCAAACATAGAAATCAAATACAAAAACAGTGCATTTATTTTTTTTTGTAACGACTAAATGTTTTAAAGTTGGACATAGAGAGCATATTTCCCGCCGATGTTAATCTATCCGATGACGGCTCAGCAGACCCTTCGATTTCGTTTAGCTCCGTACGCCGTCTTTGTCGCTGCTGCGATTCTGGATGCGGCGCACGCTCGTGGGATGTAATTGTCAACCCTCGACTCCAACTGTCGGTGGACTGATGACTAGGATGATGCTCGTACGAACCAAATGATTGTCTATGATGATCGAACGGAACATCGGTCTGAACGTAGTCCGACCCAGCAAAAGAAGAACGACGACGTCGACCGCTTGAACTCGGACCCGGACCCTGATCTGTAGTCGGGTGTCGACCTCCAGTCGATCTTCTACCCCCGCTACTAGATTCGCCTCTTTCGTCGGGACGCCGACAACTTGAAGCCCTAGTGTAAGTTCGTGGGTCGTAACGTAGGTCGTCATCACCATCATCGTCGTCGTCGTCGTCGTCGTCGTCGTCGTCATCCTCCTCCGACTGTTCATCAGCTGACCCATACGGATTCATACCCATTTGAGCGAACTCCGCACGTAGTAAGTCCACGTCCGTTTTAGATTTCAGCCGTTTGAACGATTTGAAACTGCGGCGCAACATCGCTTTCTGAAAAAAAAAACAATAAAAACGATTTATTAGTATTGAAATATACAGAAAACGAAGTAACGATTTATTAGTAAAAAACGATTTAGTAGTTACCATTTTATTGAAGACACCCGTATTCTCCCGGAAACCGTGAGGGGGCGGGGCAAGTTCAGGTGGGTTTATGAAGATGCGGGTCCTCTCTCTATACCATCTCATGTAATCCGGTGACGTCCCTGACCCATATTCGCCGTTAATAAGACGGGTGTGACGGTCATTCCACACGGCTATAAATTCTCCACAAAGTAAAGACCAGTCGTGTTTTTGCCCAATCCCATATCTTCTATCCTTGCCGTGACCCTGTCTTGGTTTCCAAATATATGTAGGGACCCGCTGCACAAAACCGAACTGTCTCATGAACCTGTCCGCGGGGTGGTACTCAATCTTCTCATTACAAATGAGAGGCACAGAACAATGCCATATATAACGGCCCCGCGTGCAGTATTCCGGATACTGATTGAGATCCCCGTAAGGTTGCCACACTATCTGTAATCATCAAATTAGAATATATAAACAATGGTTTAAAAATAGACGAGTAATAAATTCTGCGAACATAAGACCAATGCAAACATATACAACATATAATACGTAAGTTACATATAATACGAAAATTAAAATTTACCTGTTCAGGCGACATATTGTCAAACTGGTCACGTATGTGGACCACATTATGTCCGTAGACATATGGCGTAAGGTTAGTTTGCCTCCACATCTTCCATCTGTAATATACAAACAAAACCCGATAAACAATAAATATAACCGGCAGCTAAGTAAATGATAGATGACACAATAAAAAAAAAACCACAAATCCAAGACAAAAACTAAATAATATCATACCTGTAACCGAGGGGGAACCTAGGCAAGCCCTCAGGTGGCTCGATATCTTCCGGCAGCTCTTCACATGGTCTAACCGGCAGTAGTCTGGTAATCGCCCACATATCCAGAAACATCACCGCCCCGCTTACTCCGTTTGTCTTACAACGTACCACCCTGCATAGATTAGCCTCTAACCAGGCCAGAAGAGTTGATCCCCAACTATACTCAGCACATGTGTCAAAATCCTCCAGAAATGGCAGAGGCCAGAGTGGAATCTGATCACTGCTCTTATCCGAAAACACATGTGCAGCCAGTAATAATAGCATGGCATCCCTAGACTGATATAGCAAACGCTCCTCACTAGGGTTGGGGGGTAATTCACCGAAAGTGTGTAACATCCAATCAAGTCTAACTGTCAGACAGTTTACATCGACTTGATTGTCAGCCGGCCTAACACCCAACAAACTCTCCATCATAGCCAACCTGCTCGCCTTCGTGTCATTCCGCTCCGACCGGGTCACAGCAAGACCATCCACCCTCAGACCAAGCATAATCTCTACATCCTGTAAAGATATCCCCAACTCTCCCCCGACAAAATGGAACGTGTGCGACTCATCACGCCACCTATCAACTAAGGCTGTAATCAACCCTCGGTCTACGGTATAATTACCTATACTGTAAATACCGTAAAAACCAGCCCTAATGATATTTTGAACTACCCTTTCAGGCGTCGGTATCTGCCAACTATAATTATAAACCCTAATCTTATTGGCATCTCCTCTACCCGCTTCTCTGGCAGCATCCCAAGTCTGATTAGAAATGTGACCAGTCTGTCGTAAAATACCCAACCTCCCTTTAATATGTGGACCTGGGTCTGCCATCCTAACTATGATAACCAAATATAACTCAATTAATGATAACCAAAAAATAATAACATAACCAATTAATAACCAATTAATGATAACCAAACAATGATAACTCAATGATAACCAATTAATGATAACCAAACAATGATAACTCAATTATAACCAATTAATGATAACCAAACAATGATAACTCAATTATAACCAATTAATGATAACCAAACAATGATAACCAAACAATCATAACCAAACACACATTTAATCATAAACCAAACAATAATAATTCAATTTTTTAATCATAAACCAAACACACATTTAATCATAAACCAAACAATAATAATTCAATTTTTTAATCATAACCAAACACACATTTAATCATAAACCAAACAATAATAATTAAATTTTTTAATCATAACCAAACACACATTTAATCATAAACCAAACAATAATAACTCAATTTTTTAATCATAACCAAACACACATTTAATCATAAACCAAACAATAATAACTCAATTTTTTAATCATAACCAAACACACATTTAATCATAAACCAAACAATAATAACTCAATTTTTTAATCATAACCAAACACACATTTAATCATAAACCAAACAATAATAACTCAATTTTTTAATCATAACCAAACACACATTTAATCATAAACCAAACAATAATAATTCAATTTTTTAATCAAAACCAAACACACATTTAATCATAAACCAAACAATAATAATTCAATTTTTTAATCATAACCAAACACACATTTAATCATAAACCAAACAATAATAACTCAATTTTTTAATCATAACCAAACACACATTTAATCATAAACCAAACAATAATAATTCAATTTTTTAATCATAACCAAACACACATTTAATCATAAACCAAACAATAATAATTCAATTTTTTAATCATAACCAAACACACATTTAATCATAAACCAAACAATAATAATTCAATTTTTTAATCATAACCAAACACACATTTAATCATAAACCAAACACATTTAATCATAAACCAAACAATAATAACTCAATTTTTTAATCATAACCAAACACATTATCAACAATTCAAATTAACCAAACAAAATAAAAAACATGCAAAAATGGGACAAATATCAACAATTATTAAAATTTCTATAATTAATATAAACAAACAACAAACAATTATATATAGCTAAGTGAATTATGGTTTTGCATATTTTATATATTTTTTCCTATTTTACAAATTAAAATTACAAAAAATAAAAAAACATGCAAAAATGGGACAAATATCAACAATTATTAAAATTTCTATAATTAATATAAACAAACAACAAACAATTATATATAGCTAAGTGAATTATGGATTTGCATATTTTATATATTTTTTCCTATTTTACAAATTGAAATTACACAAAATAAATAATAAATTAGAGAATAAAAGATATACCTTCAATTATGGATAAGTTTGATTGATGATTTGGGGTTTTTTGTTAATAAATTTGATAGTTAATGTGGTTGATTGATTTGGGTGATTTTTTGGGTTGAAAATTGGGGGTTTTTGAGAGAAAGAGAGAGAGTGTAGAATAAAATTTTATTTTTTTAAAAAAAAACGTAAGATTCTGTTTTTTCCAGGGACTGTCTGTGTAATTTTCGCGCAGGGACTGACTGTGTAATTTTGAAAAGCAGGGACTGACTGTGTAATTTCTGCAGAAATTACACAGACCGTAGATTAAATCTACGGTCTGTGCGTTTTAAAAGAAAAATTGTAGGGTTTTAAGCCCACCTGAAATGATAATCCTAACATTTAAAAATTATAAATACCAACTACTATTTAGCATCAGATACATATTATTTTGGGAAAGTGTTAAAGATAAAGACATTAAACTCTTAACGGATAACCCCAAACTCCTTCACAAAACCAAATTAAAAACAAAAAAACGCAACTTTATTACAACCTAAAAAGCGCATATAATTTGGTCATAATCCAAATACCCAGGTCCTATCTACCAATAACCAAAACTACATGGGTGCAATTGATAAACTCGAAAAACCTACAAACTGCATATAATTGATTGTAATCCAAATCCCCGGGACCTATTCTTCAATAAACACAAACTACAAGGGCGTACCTGAAAATTAGTAAAACCAAAGCGTTACTCTCACGCTGGTGGTGCTGGTGGGGGCCCCTATAAAAATACTCGTAAAAATGTCAATTACGATTAAATAATATTTAGAACCCTAACAAAATATTAAAACAATTAAATAAATTTCTCTCTCTAAATATTACATATTCTATACATATATATATATATATACTCGCATAATCGCATTATCTATATATATCGCTGCCTGTGAATCTCATATCGTGTTAATTTTCGGTGTAATTTGAAACCCTAGGTGAGAATAAGCGCAATTAATCAGATTGAGTTTATATATATTTATGTATGTGTTTTGATTATAATTTTTCTTTTTATGATAATATTTATTTGTTTGATTATACAGATTCGGCTAACAACTACAGAAACGATGTTTGGATCTACTAACCGTAAGTATTATTTTTCATCTATATATATATAAATTGTGTATGTATATATATTGTAATTTGTATGTGTGTGTGTATGTATATATATTGTTTCTTTATTGTGTTTGGTATAGTTCTACATGCTCGATTTTGTTCGTGATTAAGTTGTTTTTTAGTATGTCGATGATTGGTATTAATTTGCTACAAATAGGGCAAAACTATTTTAAAATCGATATTAGTACGAGAAAAAGTTGAGTGACACTTTTAATATCTAGGTGGTCTTATCCGTTATTGTCTTTTGTAATGACATAATTAACCAATCAAAAAGTGATGTTTATCGAGATCCATTTGTGTATTGTATTGTATGTATATTGTATGCGTGTACATGTATTGTCTCTCATTTGTGTTTGGTATTTTTTTTGTTTTTATTTTTACCCATTGATTATTTGTATTAGTACTAGAAAAAGTTGATTAACACTTTTAATATCTAGATGACCTTAATGGCATAATTAACCAATTTAATAACAAAAGTGATGTTTATCGAGATTTATTCGTAGACTGTGTAGGAGCAATGTATGATCGGATTTTTAGGGTTCTGGAGATTGAGAAAATAGCTTAGTTTGACTAAATAAGTAGTTAAGGCAGATGAATTTTGTTGTGCTAATTTGAGTTTTTTTATGTTAGTATCCAAGCTAATCTGTCTGATTTTAGGGATTTTTTCAGATTTTTTCGTTTTAATATGCATAAAACTTTGGAACAGCTTTTGGGTAGTCATTGAATTACCCATTTGGTATTCGTCTGCGTTTGAGCAGACAATTATTAATTAGCTAAGACAGGAAATAAAGATTAAAAAAAAAAGATAATTTGGGGTTGAATCTACCTTGTGTAGGACGACTTTGTTTAT
Organism: Primula vulgaris; assembly: GCA_963920805.1. Lineage (NCBI taxonomy): Eukaryota > Viridiplantae > Streptophyta > Magnoliopsida > Ericales > Primulaceae > Primula > Primula vulgaris. The sequence continues at coordinate 5,232,289 of OY987218.1, read as the reverse complement.
TTGTGTTATTTTCGACTTGACTAACTAGTCAATTATTAGGGTTGTTTTTCCTGTTTTTTTTTTGTTTTAAAATGGTAGTTTCCTTGTAACAGCTTTTGGGCAGTCGAATAACGCGTTTGGGTCTCCATCGGCATTCGGGCAGCCTAGTAATACAAATAATCCGTTTGGTGCTCAACCATTTGGTGCTAACACATCGTCTCCTTTTGGGTCGCAACAACCGGGTGGGAATTCAATGTTTGGTGGCACTTCTACCGGTGTTTTTGGTGCTAGTCAACCAGCTTTTGGAGCTTCATCGTCCCCGGGTTTTGGTTCTTCAGCTTTTGGAGCTTCATCGACGCCCGCCTTTGGTACTAGTGGTGAGTAATTTTCTTATTTGAGGTGTTGAAACAGTGACATGTGGTGTTGATTTTGACATGGTACATGTATGAAAACATGTTTCTTATTTGGTTTGTTGTCATGCAAATTAATGTAAGCAATCTGCATCTTTGCGAATTTTTGTGAATGCATTAATTAGCCGATTAAGTTAATTACGAACGAGTAAATCTAGACTTAGTTTTTGCTTCATGTCTTGTTGAGTAAATTTCTTATTTGAGGTGTTGAAACATTAACATGTGTTGTTGATTTTGACATGATATATGTATGAAAACATATTGCTTATTTGGACTTTGTTGTCATGCAAATTAATGTAGGCAATCTGCATCTTTGCGAGTTTTTGTGAATGCATTAATATGCCAATTAAGTAAATTATGAACGAGTAAATTAAGACTTAATTTTTGGTTCATGTCTTGTTGACTTTTGACATTTTTCTTACTTAGAATTAGTTGCCGATTCATGTATTTTTTTAACTTTGACATGATTATGCTTTTTTAATGCCGTCTGTATGTGAACATATGCTTATTAGATTTTTTTACCATTCTAAGTTATGTAGGCTTTGTGTATGTCTTTGCAAGTTTGCGTGAACATATTAAGATTGTGAAAATTGACTTAATTCGTTGATTATGGGTGATTAAATTTCTTTTGGAGCTTTATCAACTCTTGCATCTGGTACTAGCGGTGAGTAAATTTGTTTCGAGGTCTTGAAATCTTGTCATGTCTTGTTGCTTTTGACATGACCGTATGTATGTGATGTCATATGTATGGACAAGTATTGCTTATTGAGAGTTCGTTGCATTATAAGTCATTTAAGGCTATATGTACTTTTTGTGAGTTTACGTTCAAGTGATCGTGTAGCATGAGATGTCAACCATGATGTTGTTGTATGACGTGTTGCATAATTAGCACAGTTGTTGTCATCGGACGCAGTTGCACTGGGATGGCAAGTCTGTGAGCAGCCAAAGTAGATATCTTGCTGAATTTCCTTTTCCCCTTATTTATTTAGGTGTATGTTCTTTGGATTCTCCCATGGCGGGTGGTATCTTAACCTTTTATCTTGAATGAAAATATGAAGATCTTAGCTTTTTAGGTTAGCTCTTCTGGATGTTGAATAACGACTCTAACTTATTTTGATTGATATCACTGGTTTTTAAGCACCCGTGTGTAGCCAACTTAAATCATATTAATGTCTCGTTGTCATGTTGTTGAATAGTATCTTAAGTAATTATTCCTTTATGAGATAAATATTCATTATATCTACCAGCAAACTTTGACTTGAGAAAGACTTACCTTGGTTCTGAAAGCATGGTGATGTATATTGGGATAGGAGTTGATTGTTGCAGTTCTAGCGGGTTACTTTTTGAATGATTTAAGAAGTAATATCATTTATAGAAACCAAAGATTACAAATTTGCCATCAAATTGATGCTTAGGAATACCATGTGAAAAGATACATGCTATTACCTAGTGTGCCGGTTCTCTAATTTTTACGTAATAAAAAGAGTTTCCCTTCTCTAAGGTTCGAAGTAAACTTCCTAAAGCTCAAGTGTTAGCAATTTCTGTTGACTGTTGTTTTTTAGAATTGATGCATTTTGTTACCCCTTTTGCTTTTTCAGGTGCAATCTATGACTGCCTTTGTTTCTGACATTTGAATATTTAGATTATAAAAACATTTCTCTTCGTTGAAAAGTAATATCTTATCAAAAGTTTTTTTACATATGAAATTACAATGCTCTCACAGTGTTTGGTTATTAACTTACTATACTGCTTATTTATTTTCTCTCTTTGTTTACTTGAAATAGGTTCGTCTGTATTTGGGCAGCAGAAGCCTGCTTTTGGAGGAGGTTTTGGTACTAACCCTACTCAAGCAAGCCCTTTTGGTAGTAGTACATTTCAACAACCCCAGCCGGCATTTGGAGCAGGGAACAATAACCTATTTGGATCTACTCCTACTAATCAGTTTGGTGCGTCATCTCAACCGGCATTTGGAGCTTCTTCTACCCCTGCGTTTGGTGCAACAAGTACCCCAGCTTTCGGTGCAGCTAGTACACCTGCATTTGGTACTCCATCTTTTGGTGCAACAAGTACCCCAGCTTTTGGATCGACAACGACTCCAGCGTTTGGTAGCACAGGGTCTGCATTTGGGTCCGGTGGAGCATTTGGTGTGTCTAACACTACTCCTGCCTTCGGTACACCTGGTGGCACTCCAGCATTTGGTGCTTCAAGCACTCCATCCTTCAGTTTTGGTTCTACTCCGGCTTTTGGGCAACAATCGGCATCCACATTTGGTTCGGCCACATTTGGTGCTACTCCATCGCCCTTTGGAGCTCAAAGCTCTTCTTTCGGTCAGTGATACTTCCTTTCTATTGATAATTGGTATTTTGGCTTTCCTTAAAGGCTCCTGTTCTTGGCCTTGTTCGCTGCCTTTTACTTTTACTTTTAGTAATTAAAAGTAGAGAAACAAAAGTTGTTGGGTATTAGCTCTGAAAGTTTGTGTTTTGTACATAAAAGTCTTCTTTTTAAAAGCGTAGAGTTTAGAAAGTATATTTTTGTTTACAAAAAAGCTACAATTATCAACCACTTTTCACCACTCCCAATATGATAACATTATTTATTTTTTAAAAGTCGTCGATGTTAAAGGTTTACCTTTGTACTTAAAAGACACCCAAACGAGTCCCCCGGCGGCTTGCCGTATCTTACGTGTTTGCAATACCTATTGATTTTTTATTGACTTTCATGTTGAACTGTGTTCAGGCACCCAGGCCACAACTCCAGCGTTCGGGCAGTCTGGTTTTGGGCAATCTGGTTTTGGAGGCCAGCAGCGTGGTGGGAGTAGGGTGGCCGCTTATTCACCGACTGCTGAGGTGGACAGTAATACTTCACAGTCTACTTCTGCAAAGCTAGAGTCAATTTCAGCCATGCCGGTCTACAAAGAAAAAAGGCACGAAGAATTAAGATGGGAAGACTATCAGCTGGGTGACAAAGGTATGTGATTTTTGAATCCGTGCTTTTAACTATGATCTAATGTTTTTTGGTTACACGTCATTGTGTCAACATGTTCTAGGTTTCTGGTTTTGAACTCAGAAACCTTGTTTTGTTTGAGTCTTGTTCTTCGTGTTTCAGAGAACTGAACTTTTAGAAAACTTGAAAGGAACTGCTATATCTTTCCATGGTTTTTCTGGAAAAAATTTAGAATGGCGAATATGATTGGTAAAAGATTATTTGTTGTCTTTCTAGTTTCATTAGTTGTTAGAGTACGAAAAGAGTATGAAATTTCTAGAAGCACAAGATCCGTCTAACCAAAGAATGTAACTTTCTGTAATTCCTCGAATTGTATCTTAGTAGGGAATAAAATCTGGACACTTATTTATTGCTTTTTGGATTGAGTTGGCAGACATATCTTATGTACGACAGTAATATTTTCTACTTCATATCTTAAAACGAGTACACCCGTCTGTTCCTTGTGGTTAAGCTTGCCATATATCTAATTGTAATTTAATTTGCAGGAGGACCATCTCCTGCTGCTCAGCCCACAGCCGGTGGAATTGGATTTGGTTCAACGACGAATACACAGCAGTCAAATCCTTTTGGTGCATCCTCGACATTTGGTCAGCAGTCATCACCGAATCCATTCTCATCCACCACACCATCCAACCCATTTGGTGCAAAACCATCATTACCTTTTGGTAATACAGCTACAGCTACCTTTGGTTCATCACCATTCGGAGCTTCTACAACCTCGAATCCTTTTGGATCAACCACTTCAGCTCCGACAACAACAAATTCCATATTTGGTTCTACAACTTCAGCATTTGGAACAACCCCTAGCTCAACTGGATTTGGACAATCACCATCTATTTTTGGTTCTACAACAGCAGCTGGAACAACCTCGGGATTCAGTTCTGGTTTGGGTTTCGGTAACACACAGTCATCACCACTGTTCCAGTCGACTACACCCTCACTTGGACAGACAAATTCAGTTTTTGGTCAAATTGGTCAAAGTAGTCCTGCATTTGGTCAATCTAATAATAATATATTCAGTACCCCCTCTACCGGTTTTGGGGGAAATATGTTCTCTAGCACTCCGTCATTGATTTCGACAAGCAATTCCATGGGGTTTGGCCCAACAACAGTAAGATCTTATATTTTTGTCTCTCTTCAATCATTTAAAAGTATTGATTATATTTTATCGGACCTAGGAAGCTAAGTTTAATTTTCTAATAATGTTAGATGAGAGTATGGCATAGAAATCATTGGTGGTGGGCAATCTGTTTAGTAAGATGCTTGAGTATTTGTGGTGTCTAGATACCTGAGGCCTTCCTACAAACAAATGTCAAATTAGAGTATGTTAAAGGAGCAATCATATTTTTTTTTTGTGAATCTATCGATTCTCATCCAAAAGCTTCTATATAAACGTCGCTAATGGTTAATTGGACCAACTACTTTACTCAAGACCATTATTACCCTACCGATGAAAGGACGTGAGCGGTGTATTTTGCATGGTGTGGTGGAAGTTATAGGTAAAGAAGGGATGACTTTTAACTGATACTCCGTATTAGGGAATTTCCAGGGTGACATTTACTGTACATGTGTAGTATTGGATTATTGATTGCCTCAAATTTTGGTCTTGTTAAAAATCATTCATGAAGCCTATTTTTATATTTTATATTAAATGCAATCTATGAATTTAATGCCTTTCTTTCTCCTTTTTTCTCTTTCTAGCCCTCCTTTTCAACTCCGTTTCAGTCTGCTCAACCAGCTCAGACAGCAGGATCTTTTGGGTTTGGAAACATTGGCCAGACACAATCAGGTAATTATTATTGTTTTCCGCATGGAGGCAATTTTCTTCTTCTTCTTTCTTTGCATTTTTCTACATCTGTGTTGTCTGTATAACTTCTCTTTTCTTTCTTTTATAGCTGGTACCAGTGGTTTTGGAGGAACGCCAAGTGGGATGTTTGGTCAAAATACCTTTGGACAATCGTATGTTGACCTGTTTTCTCTCTTATGAATGTTGTCTGAGTTACACACAATTTTTGTGCATGTCGTGTTCTTTAATATTATTTTGTTAAAGCAAATGACGGCTGTCAATTTATGTCTCATCCAGTTCCTGTCTCAATACTTGAGAGGGCTTCTGAAAATTTTCTTTACTATTTATTGATCTCGAACCTCTCTCTCTCTCATCATTCTTTTCTCATGTTTGTCTCAGACCTGCCATTCAGAGCATGGCGGTTGCACAACCTGCACCAGTTACCAACCCCTTTGGAACTTTACCTGCTATGCCTCAGATGTCAATTGGGCGTTCTGGAACTGCACCTACTGTTCAGTATGGAATTTCCAGCTTACCTGTAAGCATGATATGTTCTCTTAAGTTCTTTTGATATACTGTCTTAGAATAAAGAAAAGCATTAGTTATATTCATTTGTCCTCTGGTATTTAAACAGTTTTAAACAGAGTGGGACTATTTTGCTGCATATTTTTTCGTGGCTACAACTAATTGATCATTAGCATACTTGTCTTCTGTAATACAAGACTAAGTTTTGAATCATCTGGAACAGGTTGTTGACAAACCTGCTCCTGTTAGAATATCATCGTTGTTGACTTCTCGCCATCTTTCACAAAGTCGGATTAGGTTACCTGCGAGAAGATATCACCCTAAGAATGACAAGGTAACTGACTCTCCTGTGTAACTCTATTTTCTTTAGTTTACTTTAAGAAGATTTTGGCCACCAAAATCAGTGTTGGTGTTCATATGATTGTCAAAATTCCAGCTATGACGAAGTTGCGCTTGATTTTTTTTTTGCAGGTACCTTTTTTTAATGATGATGAAGAAACACCCAGCATTCCTAAAGCAGACGCTCTTTTCATTCCCAGGGAGAATCCCAGAGCTCTGGTTATCCGTCCATTGGAACAATGGCCTCCTAAAATAAATTCAGATAAAAAATCTCCAACTAAGGACATGTCAACTCCACATGAGAATGGTAATTCTTTTTGTAGCTTTTCTTTTCCATGATCACCATGCTACATACTTCAGTATTAACCAAAAGTTACCTGTTAGACGTAGTTCAGTCCTCTCTATCCAATTATTTACTGGCTTATTGCCCATTTTGTACTAAATGAACACTTAGAAACATTAATTCTCAAAACCTATTTATTTTATGATCATTCCAAATGAGTTATGAAGGCAGAAGTATAAAATTTATGTTGATTATAGGCAATGAGATTTTTGGTTCTGTTGCAGGAGACATCACAAAAATGAGTTGGTTTTAGAAATTAAGGTCTTGTAGCGTGATTATGTATACCTGAACAAAAATATAGACACATAGCCTTAGAGCATCGTTGTGATATATTTTTCTTAGTTACTTTGGATCCTCGAAAGTATGACAATTTCTCCTTCACTCAGCAGAGCAGGACCATTAGTTTTAATAAACTACGTTTCCGGGGCAGTAAGTACGTGTTAAATCTATGTATTGATCAATAAGCACAACTTGAGAGGAACTATTAAAAATAACATATTTGAAAAAGAAAAAAAGGTCGACTTTCTATGATTACCAACTTGAGCTCAGTCTTTATGTCTCAATATGGGTCTGATGCTTGGCCTAGCCACTGGCTTTGCTATCAGTAGACTGAACTTGGTCAACTGTCATATAATTGTTTGGAAATCTCACAATAAAGGTACTAATACGGTTTGACCAATAACATGCTCGTAAGTCTAGTTAAGTCTCATTGAATTTGTTAATAAAACCATACTTTGTAATACTAAAAGTTCTGGCGAGGTATTGTTTATGATATTTTAAAAAACACTTCCAAAACAATAAGTATTTAATTTATTTACATATTAACACTTCAAAGAACGGATTCTTAAAAATAAACTTATTTTAAGGTTAACAGTGTAAACATGATATTTTTAACTATAAGAATCAAGGTTCAATGTGTTCTCTGCATATGCATTATTAACATTTTAAGAAGTTTCGTCAGTTGATTTTTACTGGTTACGATTAGCTAATTCTCTAAGACATTATCTGACTTAGCAGTGCTGTATTCTAGTGGTTGAACCTGCATTTTTATTTGGTTTTTGCAGGAGAAGCGGTTGAAAATGGAAAACAACACCCTGGTACTGTCAACTCCAACCAAAAACAAAATGGCGAGGAAAATAATAATTCTACCAAGAAAAATGGCAACTCTTACGAGGGTGTCAATGGGAGTAGAGCGGGTGAGGCTGCAGCTATAGTATACGAGCATGGGGCAGGCATTGAAGCATTGTTGCCTAAACTTCGTCACCCTGAATATTACACCGAGCCACGCATGCAAGAATTGGCTGCCAAGGAAAGGGCAGAACCGGGATTTTGCCGCCATGTGAAGGACTTTGTAATTGGAAGACATGGGTTTGGTAGCATCCGGTTCATCGGTGAAACAGATGTTAGAGCACTTGATATCGAGTCCCTTGTGCAGTTTAACAACCGAGAGGTGATTGTATACTTGGATGAGGACAAGAAGCCCCCTGTTGGTCAAGGGCTCAATAAGCCTGCTGAGGTAACACTTCTTAATATTAAAGGTTTTGATAAAAAAACGGGAAATCAGTATACAGAGGGGCCGAAGATCGATAGGTATATAGCCATGCTTAAAAAGAAGACTGAAGACCAAGATGCAAAGTTTGTTTCGTATGACCCGGTTAAAGGAGAATGGAAGTTCAGGGTGAATCATTTCAGCAAATACTGTTTTGGGAGTGAAGATGAAGACCGCTGTGATTATTCTGATTGCTGACGATTTGGTCCAAATTGTTGTGCGCATTTATATTTTGGACATATAGTTTGGGTGTTTTGTGCTTTTGTTTATGAAGAAGTTTTGAAAAATACATGCATAGTGGTTTGGAACAGTTAATTACTCTTTGGAAATTGGAATCTGCTTGTTGTGAAGTTTATTGCATTTTCCTCCTTTTTATCTTTTTTCTTATTCGAAGGTTTGCTGGGCTTAATGCTGGTTAGCTAAACGGTACGGTCATGATTATTTTTTCCATTTTACATCTCTGTACCAACAGTACAAGAGTGCTTACATTCAACTTTGGTATGAGAAATATCTTGTTGAACAACTTTTGAGAGATGAACAATGGAAAAGATGGGTATATGCTAGTATTGGGATAACTTTGATAGGGATCACTTCTAGTCCCGGGACTACGAGTCCGGCTGGGATTACAATGGAAAAGATGATTATGCTAGTACACAAGCAATTGCTTTTGTTGAAAATAAGGTTCTTTTCAAAAAGATGGTGAATTTATATTTTCTGGGTTTTTTACAACATTTCATGGCTTGCAAAAACAAATAAAGGTAAAACCATTCTCCGAGATGTATAGCAGGTCTTCTTGGTTTTTATCCCTGATAAGCAGTATGTCTGCTATTGCGTAGTTTGTGAGGGGAATCTGGTTTCTTAATTATTTATTTCTAGTAAAACGAAGAAAAGCTCAAAGCAGAAATTGAATCCATACACAGTAAAAATAGTAAAATACACAATTTCACTCATTAACACTGTAGATTAAGTTCACACATACACAAATTAACAATATTGCATGCCAGCAAGTAGCAAGGCTTCAGATAGAACAAATATCAATCCGATTCACTTACAGTGAACGGCATTTCGAATAGTACATATTATTACACATCTTACATAAATTGTTTCACAAGACATTGGAACGCGGTGGACATGAGGTCACGTGGACAGTTTTCCTCCGCTTTATTAGCACACAAGTTAAAAACATAAAAGAGTCGTCATTCAACAACGGCGTTACTATGAATGAGACCCACATTAAGGATAGAATCACTTCCGTATCTAGCGACGAAAGCTCCTAACCTGTCGTGGGGGTTGAGCAGCATTAGGATCCTCGTCTCCTCGGATCTTGACAACTGTGTATATGGCTGCACCTGTAATGGCTCCGAGTGTTGGTGCAACTATATATATCCATAAAGATGTGTAGTTTCCTGCCGCAATTGCTGGTCCCAAAGTCCGAACCGGATTCATTGAACCACCAGTTGACGGTCTGCACAGATATCCACCCCAACATATGATTAAGACTTGATTTGTTGCGGATTTTAAGGAAAATGATGGATATCTTTGAGGTCAAAAAATAAAGCTGGGTAGTGGGTTCACCAAGCTTTAAAGGTTTAGCTTTTTCACGCTAAAAACTCGGAAAAACTTGGCTTTTGAGCTGGTCAACTAAATGCAGTCCAGTCTTTGAAGAAATAAACAAGTAAGCGGAGCTTAAATGTGGAAACCAAACAAAGTCGTGGTCTTAATCAGAAAGCAGTATAGTAGGAGTATCGTTTTTAATTATCTGGCTTCCAAAAGAAAATGTAACTAAAGGATCTTAATAGTGTAATAATGGTAACAACAGTAAAAAAAGAATTTAATGATAATAGTAAATCTTTAGCTCACGTGATTGGTAGTTGCGATTTGGAAGAAAGTAAGAAACTAAAGATGAAAATGTTAGAGAATGTGAAAGCAAGGGTATGTAAGAGAAAGAAACTATGAAAAGTCTAATTACTAACCCAGCAACTAGAATGTTAAGCATGACAGTAGCTCCAACAGCTATTCCGGCCAACTCACCCACCTGCCATGAATCACATATAAAAGTTATAAGATAAACGAAATGTAAGGCTTTTCTGGTTGCAGGTTTTAAGTAAATAAGCTTGTTTGATGGTTTTTTTAGCACAAAAAAAACTAAGCTTATTCAGCTTAAAGTTTCTAGTTTTTTTTTTTTTTTGAAAAAAAAATAGCAACAGAAAAGCGCAGCTTCGTTATGATCAACCAAATGCAGTCCAACTTTTGTGCAAAAAAGTTAAAAGAGCCGGAGTAGGTATGACCATGAGTGTATATTTAGAGAAAATAATAAAATAAAACTAACTGCTCGGGTATCTTTAGCAACTGCTGTAACAACAAACAGGAGGTTGAAAGTTATGACAAACTCGAGAACAAATGCCTGGCCTGTGCCAACCGAAGGAACAGTAACTCCACCGGACAAGAAAGGGTCAAAAGCGCCTTTGAGAGCAAAAGAAGCGCAGATAGAAGCCGAAACCTGAGCAGCTATGTATGCTGGTACTTGGACCCATGGGAAGTGACGGAGCACTGCAAAGGCGATAGTGAGGGAAGGGTTGAGATGAGCACCGGAAATGTGGCCAGTTGATAGGATCACGATCATCACTGCTAGCCCTGCACATGCCGCGTTACCAATCAGGGTCTCAGCCCCGTTGTGCTTTTGGTTTACGATTGGACCAGCTGTTGCTCCGAATATCAGGATAAATGTTCCCACAAATTCTGCCCCCAACTACAGAAATAAAGCAATCCCATGAGTGATAATACTTTCAATTTATTTCTCTCAAGTGTTGGTAAAACCTTTTCATTCTCATTTGTGGTAGACTGGTTGTATATAAATATATTTGAACATGTATATCCAAATTCAGTTTATTGAAGTGTGTGTCCAAATCAACATCTATAGTTGACAATCAAATATAATTTTATTGAAGTGGTTTATCCATCAAATGAAAATTAAACAGTATGCCCAAAAAAATTAACAATAAATGGCAGACAATTTGTTTACTGATAATTGACTCTTCCATTAGCTAATAGATGAAAGTTTAACCCAGAGTCAACGTGACATAGGATAACAAACTAAACCTTGACCCGATCTCCACCCACCGATGTTATGAGAAAAGGTTGGGGGAGTTTGACATGATTATGATTACTCATAGACAAACACTTTAAACCTTTTTAAGGATGAGAATAAACAAGAAAAGACATATTTTCCTTTTCCATGACTCAATTGTGACTGTTTATGTATAATTTTTGGGTTCCTAATACCTTTTGAACCATATACCACAGTATGAGAACATAACAAACATGATATTTAATATTATAAAAGATTTCTCAACAATTTTTCGTAGTGTTTTCGACCAACAAGAGTAGTTAAGGATCAGTTTCCTTTAGTGGTTATAATCTCATAAATCTTGAAATATACTTGAAAGAATGATTACATCGACTTCTAATTTCTGCAGTATTAATTTAATCAGTGTCAAATACTCAATTGTTTGACTTTTAGAAACATTTTTTTTTCTCCAAAAGTGCTTTTAATTGACAATCTTCTACGATTATAACTCGAAAACTGATATCGTCATCGACTCTGGTTTCAAGCTTTTATACTACTCTAAAGGATTATATGCACAGTTGGTGGGACAACCTGATAGAATCTTATATTAGAAAGATCATTTTTTCTGAAAAAGTGAACGAGCATGGCTACTTTAAAGGGAACGCAATGTATTCAAAAGGATTATATAAGTGAACGAGCATGATCCGATAAAAAATCAACGAAAATCATACATGAATATCAACAGTCTTCTGGCAAATGCCGCAAATCCTAAATCCAGCATTTGCATATACAACCGAGTTTATTAACATGAATTATAAAACATATGATATTTACCTTGCGAGTGAGCGAGACATTTGGAATAGGGAAATCGGACAGGCATGAGTGAGTTGGAGCATTCATATTAGGCATGCACTTGCATCCTGGCATCGAAAACGATGACTTGCCACTCCTACCACTGGTGATGACATCACGCTCATACGAAAGCGAATCTATTCGTATCGTACCTGAGCTTATCAATGGAGCTCCAGGCGTCCCTGGTGTCCCTGGTGTTGGTGGTGCCGAAACTGCCCCCGGTAAGCCGCTTCCAAATTCTCCCATTTCCAACCCCTTTTTTTTTTTGTTATAAATTCTGAAGTGCTTTTTTTTTTTGGTTTTTTTTTTCTTGACTTTCGGAAATTTAGAAGGAAAGAGACTACATAATTTTCAGGTTTTTTATGGGGTGGATTTAAGGAATAAAAGAGATAAAGCTAGCCAGGCTAGAAACTAAGATGAAGAAATTATTACAATGCTACTTTTTTTTTTGTGATTTTTTTGGAGAGAAACCCGATTGAGTTTCCGAGATAAAATCAAGAGAGATTACAGTTACATGCTGGGAAAGTTTTTATTAAGGTAAGGTTTAAGGAAAATCAAACAACAACTGATCCAGTTTCACCAAAACTTGTGTAATGAAATCAAGTTTATGAACACCCAAAACCAAAGTGCATGTTCTTCTTGAGTAAAAAAATAGATAAAAAGTTTAGCAAAAAATGCTAATATTTCCCTGCTAGACTGCTAGTGATTTGAAATATTTTCAAGTTTGGACTAGAAAATTTTGATCAAGTAAAAAGATGGTATATAGTACAAAGAAGCAAGAGAGATGACGAATTAGTCAGTCATAATACTCTAATGAATGTAGTCAGTGGCTTATATTAAATGTTATGCATATTAATTATAATGTAAGCATTAAATGGACTTATAATTTATATACTTATTTATATATATATATATTTGTATGTATTGTGAGAGATAACAAAGAAAATGGTGAAGAGAGGCCGACCAATGGAGCTAAGGTAGTAAGAGAAAGTCAATGAAAGAGGCCCCATTAATTGTTCATAATTCACAGCTTATCTCATCACACACATCAATAATAATGTTATAATTGTTTATTGTTTCATAACATAAATATTAGTACTAATAGTATAATTAATGCATTAGAGAAACCAATAATTAAATGCTTAAGTTATGTGAATATCCAATTAGTGGAGCCATCATCATAACCAACCAAGATTACAAGTACTGAAAAATAATAATAACATAATAGTAACAACTAATGTGTTATTATACTGCGATTTCTCTCGTTAAGGTCAAGATTTTATTTTAATTAAGGGTTCATTATTATGAGACTTATTTGATCCAATTGATCGAATTTTCGAAAGAAATCGTAAAATTTCGATGATAATATTAAAGGTCTAAGCAAAAACTTATAGCAGCTTTTCAAACAAAACCTAAAAGAAAAACAACAATAGAGGTATGACTGACATAACATCTACGATCGAATCCAAAAAAGCATAGGCCTCCGACAATTTGACGAAGACAAAATTACTCGAATAAAGAGCCGAATCATTATACGTACCTACAAAGAACTTAAACGCGACTACGGTATATTACTATACGATATGATTTGTTGAAAATCATATCATATTAGAATACCATTATCAACGCTTAGCAACAGTTTTTGTTGCTATTGATGTCATACCAACTATTGCTAAACCGTTGGTTATTGCTAAGGTGTTGGCTTCTATCATGATAACTTTTTTAAATGTATTTCACACATATAACTGCCAAAAAGAAAGACACATCAAAGAAAATATTAACAACCAGCCAACTATCATACCATCACTTTCGTCCTACTACTACTAATAATAATTCCCAATCCCCATTTTTTAATTTCAAATTATCTTGTCAATACTTGTAGTAGTCAGAATCAAATTGTTCCATTGGTTAATGATATGATTATATGTCTATATACATTAAGACATAAAGAGGTAGCTCATGCTCTATTATAATAGTGTACTAATATACTGTTATTTGAATTAGTACTTGTCGTATGTGTGACAAATATTGGTTTACTTACCACATGATAATAATTGGAAAGAGATTAAGATGGTACGTAAGCATACATTATTTAATAGATGCACTAACAGTTTTGCCTTTCTTCTTATGCATCCCACTATAAAATAGTTTTTGTCACAAGTCTGGCGCTAATTTAAAAAACTGTCACGAATCTGTCGCAAATTGACTAAACTGTCACAAATCCGTCACAAAAACCGTCGCTAATAAGCTCGTAACAAAAAATATCGTCACTAATCCCGTCGTTATTTGGGTATTTTTTTATAGTGTCCAGCCACCTGCCCCACATATTGCAAATTATTTTGGTTACAAGTTAATTTCTTTAAATTAATGTGCTTTAATTAAATTGCAAAGCTAGTGGTTGATTCCTCTTTAAAAATATATGTTAATGAACCAAAGAGATTAATTACTATCCGGTTTGATTTAAAATTTTGAAAATAGATTTAACTCGTTTTAGCGTTTCTAAACCGATTCGGTTGTTTATAATTATATATATAATTTTGTATATATTATATGTATAATTGTAATTTACGAATTACATAATTTTTGTATGTCATTTTGCTACTTTTTGTACGTATCACATTTTTTCTTCTTAATGTTTAATTTACTCATATGTTATATTTCATTAGTTAAAGTTCCAACCGATTAAAAGTCGAACCGAACCCGCTGATTTGTAGTGATTTGGTTTGGTTTGGTTTGGTTTGGTTTCGAGTATTAATTTGCTCCAAACCAAATTGAGTCCATCGATGAATTTTAATTTGTTTAGTTTGCATTTCCGCCAAAAACCAAACGATCCGGTTTTTGCTCACCCCTACTTCTAGCACTAAATTTAATTACTTCTTTAAACTACCACTAGATGCAATTTCCTAATCGAGGGAATGACAATTCAAACTAACTGATTCCTAACATTATACCATGCAGTATTTTACACGTTCATAGTTATTACAACTTGTCAGCTTTTTAACCAGACACATACAGTTGATTTCGTTATTTAATAGGTTCCATTTAATTTAACGTTTTTCGAAACTACGTCTAATTTTAACCGTTTTATAATTTATATCAAAATTGTCGAAATGATTTTTTTTTAAATCTAATCATAAAATTTAACATTTGAACTATATGATCAACTTTTTATAATTTTCATTCCGACAATTTTAATACAAGTTCTTGACCGATCAAAATTGCATGTAATTTTGTAATGAATAATTAAATAGTAAATGAGGAGGTGGAAGTACTATTATAACTTATAAGTGCATTGACCAAAAGATTAGTTTTAGGCTAGCTAGGAATTGACATTTAACTAACCAAATGAAATTATGAACGGAGTATTATTTTTTGTAGGTACAAATATGAAATTATGAATTAGGAAAAGAAATCCTCACATATTCCCGTCCATATTTTTTTTGGGTATAGATAATTTGTATTTATTTCTATCTATTCAGCTAACAATAAATTTGGTTCCAGCAAGTTCTTTTGATTTTCAACATAAATAAATCAATATGCTTAATGATACTAATTGACTTACTATTTATTTACCGAAAGAAATGTATGGAAAGTGGAAACCAAAACCATTATTTATTGACATTCGCAACCCAAGCTCTCGTTGCCGACCCTACCTCCCACAGTCAACCAATACATACGTAACATATCACATACTATAGTATTTAATTAAATTTTAAGTTTTCTTATGTGAAATTATTTTTTAAATTTTCAGCACAACTGATCTCTAGAAATATTCAACCTCGTCATTAGGTTCATATATTATATCACTCTTGTCAACGCGTTGCGTGCACGATACGTAGTGACATAGATATGATCCCGACAAATAAACTTAATATTTTTTTTTAAATTTAAATATCGAATGATTAAATATAATTAATTAACAATCATATATAAAGAGTATCATAATGTTTTACTCTTATAAAAAATGCACAACGATTTTGTTTGGAATATAAATGTGTAGAAAATAACATTTTTTAAGTTATTTATGTATTTGAATTGAGTTATGGCATTTAACAGTAATTACAATATTATAGTGAGGGTATTTTTAAAAAATTTAGACAAAATTGGACAGTCTCAAAATGCTTGGATTGACTTATATTAATAGTATGGTATGATATGATATAGTAATACAATCCATTTTTATACTTAATCATCAACGTAAATCATTTTAGTACATTGTAAAGTTAGGGAGGAAGATGGCGAGAAAGTCCGTCACACGTTATTCCACGTTCATATAATGCAAAAAAAATTGAACAGTTGAAAACAAATTTGACAATAGAGTAACACATGCCATAACTAAATACTACTACACTAGTTTAGTAGTTTATACTTTATATTATACCTAGTTTCTCCTCATTTCCTGTAAATATGCATGCATGCATCCATTGTATTTTTCAGGCTGAAAATAGTTTTTGGATTCAGCAAAATCTTTACTAAATGTTAGAAAGGAAAATCCGTCCGAATTCGACTTTTGAGACCTTGAATTGAAAAACCCCGCCGCGTGAGGGATGTAAGGCCATATAGAATTCTTTACAGCCCTCCATCTTTCATCTCGTGGCTCCGACTATGAAATTTCAGGCTGAATTTTGTTCTGAAATTTAGTAGAACTTTCCTTGAAGAACTTTAGTACTTTTTTAAAAATGGAACTGAATAATGACTCGTTACAATGTTCCATCGCATATAATAGGGAAAAGGGAATAAGGGGTTAGGCATGATCATGCACACATTGGATGGACTAAATAATATGGAGTCATTTTCAAGGGAGCTAGTGAGACGCAATAATTAAAGTTTACGATATTAATAAACTTTGTCAACTCTTTTCTTTTTAATCAAAATCAATCCACCACTTGTCCCTTCGATTATTGATTTGAATTTGGATGCATACTTAACAAGAGTGTACATGACAATAAAGTTAAAAAAGGTTGAATAAATCCCCTTTCCACTATTTTCTGTGCCCCACATTCTCTTAATAAACTCTTAATAATTTCTATTTTGGGTCATCTTTAAAAACCTTTCTCAAGTAAATAATTCATTGGAAAATTGTTCATCTCCGTAACCATACATACATACATACATTGAGGTCCAGTGATGTACTGGCAAAGTGGCAATATACTTGATACCGTATTTCCTAATGGCGACATCTCCTTTACGAGTCTTATATACGGAAAAGAAACCTCACAGTTAGGAGCACATGCCCATATAATTAATCGAGAATCTGAATCTCAAGGGTTAAAAGAATGATGCTTTTATTTACCGATAACAAGATATTAGGACTTTTTATTCATTTTTTTCTTCTCAGTAATGCAAGGGAACATGTGACTTGTATGTGAAGGGGTCTGAAGGAAGCAAGTGACCGAAGATCAACCGAAGCATAGAGTTCCGAGGACGGTTCTACCTACAATCGTCTCTCCCGCTCTATCACAGGCACATTGAAATACACCTAAAATGACTTGATAACTATACAAAGGTGATTAGGATTTTCTTACCTCAAGAGGAAAAACTAAATACACCACAGCTTGCTACACAGGAAAGGTTTTATGTAAATGTGAATGGTAAAACGCCAACTGTTATAAAGTTTAGTACAGAGCTTCCAGAAACACGGAGCTCAATTCCAAGTGTTACCGAAAACAGAAACTAAACCTCATAGAGAGGTTGCTAAAAAGCAGTCAGAGGGAGAGTAAAACGACAAAAAACAAATTAGATCAAATTCGGCTCTGCTATATATTCTAATGTTGCGAATCACAAGCATAGCTTCTCGAACAGTGTCAAAGCTTCTTAAAAAATCACTACAAGAAATTATTGATATAGCAACAAAAAAAAAAAAAAAAAGGAGGCAAATTCTGTTGCTAATTAGCAACGGAAACAAGCAAAATAGCAACATAAATTATGGAAAATATTTAGCAACAAAATTACCAACTATTTACCAACTTAAAATTAGCAACACAATAATTTGTTGCTAAGAAAGTTGCCAAAATTTTAACATAAAATCAGCAACATAAATACCATCAATTTAGTAACACGATCTCCCCATAAATTAGCAACATAAAAATATGTTGCTAAATCATACATTTGTGTTTAATTGCAAATAGCAATGGAATTGTATCAAAATTTGGCAACATAAGTTACTTGATGCTAGTAGGTTGTTTATTTACAAATTTGTTATCAAACTTCTTAATATCGGTTCCCTATTTAGAAAAGTAAGTTTGCTTCTATTTAGTTTTCATTAAAAAAGATCTTGTTATATCGTTTGTAATTTGATTATAATCAATTATCGATAATTTATTTAGTTTAACTTAGACTATAGTTGATTTGTTGAAGGTAGCATATTTTATTAAGTTTCATAAACTTTGGTTACAATTGATTACATGATGTGTCTTTAATTGCATAATTAGGGGTAATTGAAACTAAAATTTAAAGATATTTAAACCTAAAGTTCTAGTATTTACAATTTTCCTTTACAATAGATAAAACACTAACAACGTCGATTTTTAATCTAATATTTCATTCAAACAGATCTACGATCTGTTATAATTTAGGGGTAGTTGAAACTAAAGAGTTAGTATTTTTAGTTTCTATAGATTAAGTTATATACGATTAAGGTACAAACTTCACATGTTAAAGTACCGACCTCACAAAATAACAATTAGACTAACATTATATACGAATGGATTTATTCAGTTTTGTCTATATTGAAAACAATACTCGCTATGGCCAATGATGGTAATATTTTAGTTGTTTTGAAATTTAAAGTATTTTGTACCATGATAAGAGTAGTGTTTTTTTTTTTTTTTAGAATTAAGAGTAGTTTATGATATGCAGTAGATTCTTTTTAATTAATGTATGTATTCACAGCCTTGTGATTTTTATTTATTACCCCTTTTTTTTTTTTGTCCTTAGGCATTTCCCCCCTTTATTTTCATCAAAATTTGAATACAATTACTGAAAATATTGACCACCGCTCAAACCAAACCATAGATCTATCCGCATAAAGTGTTTCTATACAGAAGACCTTCTATCTCTCTACCCTCTCAAATTATGATCGTAGGTCTCTCTATCTCTATCTATATCTCTCTCCCCTTTATTATTTTCATGATTTATGATGGTTTTAAGTTAATGGGTTTGTCAGGTGTTCGATTATATTCATTATTTACGAATATTTCAGCTTTTCTCCAATTGAAGAAGGTACGTGCTTTTCCACCTTTTTCCCAATTTCAAAGGAATGTGTGTTGTATAAATGTTCTAGACTAACCCCCTAAATTCGATTTTTTAGTGATTACAGGCTTGTTTGGTTAAAACTTTTTCGCAAATAAGCTGAGATTTTTTTAAGTTTGATTCGTTGTTTGATTGTAGCTTCTTAGATCGGGTTTTATGCACTATTTGGCTAGTTTGGACACTCTGTTTGGTTAGTTAGTTAAAATTTTGAGCTTTCTTGTTTTTGCCCTTAAAAATATAGACGATTTAAGCATTTAAGCTGGATGCCCAATTTTTTCTCAGTGAGTTTTTGTTTCCTTGAATGTTAAAGAAAATAAGGTAGATTTGTTACGGTCCGGACTAAATGAGTAAAAGCTTCTAACTTTTTTAGTTAGTCAGCCAATTGAGTTCAACTTTTTAAACAAATGGATTAAACTTAAAAGCTACAACCAAACTAGGCCCTATGCCAAATATTTCAGGCTAAATTTTCAGATTGCTGTCATCTTTTTGTAAATGAGATTTAATTGTATCCTACTCCTTTTTGTATATTAATAGCAATTGCTTTCAATATTTTCCTAGTTTGATATTAGTACAAATTACTTTGAACATTTGTAGGGTATCTCTCATTCTGCGTCTTTGGCGTTCATGTTCTTATTTTACTTTTAAGGTACGCAGTTAAAACCCTTAATCGAATACTGTAATTCATTTTTGATTTATGGATAAATTGAATATTTGAAAGTGGTTCCATTATCCATATAGGTCAAGAGCTAAAAACATTGTTGAAATCAATTCCTAATGTTATCTGTTTGGAAACTTTGGTTGTGCTTATGATTTTCTTTTGTGTGAAAACTAATGAATTGTTACTGTATCTTGACATTTTTTTCACGTTAGTTGTACTCTACATCAAAGTTACAAAGTTAAAGTCATGAACTGACTCTACTGTATATTCACATTTTTTCACGTTAGTTGTACTCTACATCAAAGTTGCAAAATTAAAGTCATGAACTGACTCGTTCTCTTTGTGTTATCTTTATTCTAGGTTGATCTTTTGGTCGCCTGGCCAATAGTGATAGTTTGGGTGGTTGTATGTCCGATTTGCAAAAAATTGTTTGAGCTCGTGCATAGCAGGACTCTACAAGTCTTTTGTCGGTGCAAAAGTCGACTTCCATATATGTAAGAACAACAATTTCATATAACTTGATTAGTTCAATGTTCTCTTGTCACGTTGTTTTGGTTATTAGTAGAAACTTAGTGGACTGGCGAACTGATTTATTACTCCATCAAGTTGGTCCATTTAGCTACTCAAATGTGGAAACCATTGTGTTATATTATCATTTTTTTTCTTGTGACAAATTAAGTATTAAGTATTATGTTATATCATAACATTTTAGCAGGTATAACTATTTTCCGTAATGAATTTATATGATTGAAGAAAAAGAACAATAAGAGCTTGTGTTATATTATCCCTAGATCTGTACTCACTCTCTCTCTCTCTACAAACGCACATCTCAGTCTCTTCTATCGAGGTTAGATCGAAATCTCTATCACTTTATTTTATGTATGTATGTATGTATGTATGTATGTATGTATGTTCTAGATTACTGAAATATGATTTTTCACCATGTATATATGAGCTTATCCGATTTTTTAAAAGGGCTGAGCTAATGTCATTGATGTAACATCTCTCTATTTCTCTTTAAATATCTATCTGTACGCATATATGAGTGTTATTGATTTGAATTTCAGCGTGAATAAGATATTAATCGATGTGGCTCTATGAGGAATTCCTCGGTAATACAATCCAAATATGCACACTTCTTTTTATTTTATTTTGCATTGTCTACATTGTTTTTCAACTAGTTGTTTTTACTTTTAATAGCTTTCAAGTTTCAACCAGCGACAGCTACAAAAATGAACTAGATATTCAATAAATAAATTACAAGAAGAACGCTCCAATTGGACAAAAGTCACACCCGAAATGGAAGATAACTATTGGAAAGAATTTAAGGTATATGGTTTTGTTTAATACTTTGTTAAGCTAATGTTTATTCATTTGTTTTCATAGTTAAATATTTGTTTTCATAAAGTTGCATATGTATTTGGTTCCATTTGAGTATCCCATTGTTTTGCAATTAGGTGTTATATACTTATATTACATGTTAGTATGTATTGTATATGTAATGTGCTTGGCCTTTTGCTAGATTGTTAGTAGTTTTAAGTCGTGAACCTAGCTTTATTCTTTGTTCAACTGTTTTCCCGTAAAGCTTATCAAACAATTTAACTAGTTCATGATACGAATGTATAAATTTTAAAGTAGTTTGTAAGTGTCATTTGACATCATAGATATGAGAGTTTAATATTCATATATGTTGATTTTTGTTAATGACTATGTATTCTGAGTGGGTGTTTTTATTTCGGAGGATTTGACATAAGGAAGTCTAGTGCCAGTAGATAATAAAACCATAGTATGTGGATGTTAAAATGCCTTTTCTATATACTTATTTTTTTGACAAGTAACATTACTCAAATGAAGGTTGTGAGTTGTGACTAGAAATTGGAATTTAATTTTATAATGCAGGACTCCAGAACATCAGTAGCAGCCATTAAGTTGGGCTCTTTTGCAAGGACATAGGCTAACCCGAGCTTCCGGAAAATTGATGCATTCAAGAATTAGAGTATGAGGCAGAACATGAAGATGGGGACTTGGAGCCGATGATCTCAACGACGATTAAATTAGTATGCTGGATACGGCGATTAGTACTTTTGGTGACACTATATTGGTTTTGTGATGTGTCAGCGTTTCACGACTTATAATTGTGTGATTGTAGCGTCGTAGTGGCAGGTACAAAACAACAACTTAGCTTATTATATAGTGAATGCTAATTTTGTAGGCTAAAACATTGGCTTAAACTTGTAGGCGTAAAGCTTGAATCGATTTGGGATGGTGATTGAATGATTGGAAGTTGTAATATTTTGGTTAACTTATTAATTACTTGATATTAGCTTTGTTATGTTAAACTTTTGTTTGTATATATATATTACTAGCAAGTGAATTGCAACATTTTTAGTAACACAATAACAACATATAAATTTTTTAATAAACAAATATTATAAATAGTAACATAATACTAACAATAATAGCTACAATCTTTCAAATATTAAAAGGAGATTGATGAACAATCTGTAACAAATTCCCGACAAAAACATTTGTGTTACAGAAGTGTTGCCTTTTACATCCAAAAAATCCGTCAAATAGCAACATAAAAAGTATGATACAATTATGTTACAAATACAGCAACATAAAAAGTATGTTACTGTTATGTTACTGACGATAATCGTGTGTTGCTAATTCAGTTACTAGAATCTGCAACAAGCCAAACAATAACATACCGTTTTTTGTTACTAAATTGTTGCTAATCTTCGTTTGTAACAGAATTAGCTTCAATAGCAACAAATTTTTTTGTTGCCATCTGTCTTTTTTCTTGTAGTGAATGTACACTTTTCGAACAGTATATTTGCTTCTCAAAACAGCATCTCCTTCTCATAATAAAAAATCTCCCAGTCTCCGGTCTCCCGTCAACCTTACATCTTCCGTTCTCTCAAGTTATGTTGTTTACTGGTCAAATACAACATGGCTAAATTACACCTCTTAAATAATAAGACAGAGATAGCATCTTTGGAAGCTCATGCTTCTAAAACAACCAAAAATTGTAGATATTCTTTAAAAGACGGCGATATTATTTAGAAGACTGTTTCTTTTCGCATTTTGACTACCAATTTGAGAATGCTGAGAGGCTTTATTTTCTTCAGAACATTTGGGGAAGTGTCCTAGAAGGTAATGAATTACGAATTTGATAAAAGTTCAGATATGTACAGGGCGAAAATGATTTGAAAAATGGATTACACAAAAAACTCGTTGGAGAAGAAGGAAATCATTCCGTTGAAATTTGAAATTGAAGAGATTACTCCTATAAGGTAACGGATCACAAGTTTAATAGAAGTTCAGATATAGACGCGATGAAAATGATTTTAAAGAGGGGATTACTTATGAAACTTCTTGCAGCTAAAAGAAGAAGAAAATTGATCCAATGCAAGTTGGAGTTAAAAGAGAAATGAGATTACTCCTATCCTACCAGTGTTGGAAGTATGAACCTTATTCATATTGTTTATGGACATTCCAGTTCTCAAGTGCAGGTGATAATCTGCAATAAGGTTTATTTGAATATTTATAGAATGTGCAGGAAGACTACAAGAAGAAAAACTTCACATACGGCCCAGGTGGAATTCGAACAGGTTTTCAAAATGTTGGTTTATTCGTCGAAAGCATTCAATGAAGTTCGTGCTGAACTTATTTCCAACACGACCTAAATGATGCAACTTCAACAGTTTAATTTATTATCTTTCATGTGTTTAATCTCACTTTTAAAGTTTCTTGTAATAAGGTATTTCAATATTTTTACTGGTAACATCAAAATTTGGGGATAGGTTGAAAGGGGTGAACCAAATCATATATAGATGTAGGAAAACACAAACTGCTTTGGGTTAGAGACCAGATTTGAGAGAATACTGGTTCACATGAAGAGAGACTAACAAGAACCTCGATCACTTTCCAATTCTGTTTCTACCTACCAGGAACTGCACAATCTACTTAACCCCAAACAATCAACCTGTGAAGAACTCAAATCGAATTTCAATAAACCAGCAGATGACACTATTTTTTGAGGTATTTTCTCATATATTTTGATGACAAAATTCAAGAGTTCACTTATGAAAATGACTAGAAAGTTAAAGAACAATTCGAAAGTTAAATTACTGATAAAAGTAAATTAACATAGATAGACAACAATCATTCTTTTTCATGCCCCTTAAGCAATACATAAACTCTCTACTTATACTATTTGATAACTGCAAAAGACTCCCAGAGTTTTCATTAATTGCAATAAACTCCACCATGTTTCCAATCTATCATTTCTGACCCCAAATTAACTTTAAGTCCAGACATTCCTTAACCCACTCCTTTTCTCTCGATTCTCCCTTTAATGAGTTCGTTACATTCTCCACCACTCGAAATACACCTTGTCCTCAAGGTGTGGATACATACTTGAGAAAATGAGGCCGGCACGGCACATCTTCAAAATTATACGATCCGACCACAGCTAAAATTGCAAGTTTAAAATCACCAGATTTTTGACCATGATTATCAACAAGAATCTTTCTCATTACAACGGTTGTGCAAATAAATCCAATTGATCCTTCAACAATCTCCCTGAAAAAGAATTTATAACTTGTTGATCGAGCTAGGGGCTCTCCTCTTTGAACATGCAGTTTTCCGGACGCAGACATGATTAATATTCTTCTTGGTTGTGCCAAAACTAAGTTGCAAATAGATTTGAAAACGTTTACAGTATATGACTCCATCAGACACCGATTCATGAGGGTGATTTTACCGCAGCTAGTCTCTGCTAAGTTTAGAATGACCTGAATGCTTGTGATGGCTTTAAAAAACATGTTATTCTCTTCAAAAGAAAGTAAATGTCCATGAAAATCTAGCAACTCCATGCCTTTTATTGATTCTTGACAAGCTCTCTGCAAATTTCGCACACGCAAACTTAGCGGTCGGTGAGTATTCCCCTTAACTGCGCTAATGATGAGAATTGCGGGATCCTCATTGGATTCAACTTTATGAAAGAATGTATCCTTCTCATGACCTACTTTCACATATGAATACCCTCCGGTTATCTCTCTAAAAGTCTCATTTGTAAACAGGAGCTGATTCTCTTTGCACTTATTAATGTCTTTAACCCCATTATAGTCTCTAGATTTCTTATAGGTCATGTCAAAAGTTCCATTGATCTTAGTCTCAAATGAAATAATCTTTGAAGTCCTCTTCAGAACTATACCTTGTAACTTGCGACGGCCAGGGGGGTCTTTTTTGATATTCTCTTCCTCAGCCATATCTTTTTTGGTGTGTTGTAAGACACAATCTTCATTAACCCAAATATTTGATGGTTTCACAGGGGTCAAGTGAAGTACATGTGAACCCAAAGTTGTGTAATTATAACATCTTTGGCCCACCATCGCAGTCACTTCCTCTAAGCCTGTTGCTGTATGGCTTGAGATTAGTTGATTTAGTGGTGGCGTATTTTCTATATCAGTGCCATATAACCTCCCTCGATCTTCGTTCATTCGTGTTTGCTCCTTCAATTCGTTTTGAATAGCTTGATGCGGCAGGTTTATCAAGTCTTTCATTTCATCACGCGTCGTCGGTGTAAGGGGAAACGAGGTTGATAAAGTCTCGAATAACTTTGATGGGACTTCTTCAGCAGCAATCACCTGACGAACCATAGAATGTTTCACGAAAGTGTCTTGGGAATCGATCTGAGACACTCCATTACCCGTGTCTTCTTCATAACGATTGTTCTCCTCCTCTTGGAAGTGCTCACAAATTTTCCTAATAATGTCTTCCATCTTCTTGTTATGCTCTGTAAACTTGTTCTCCAGTTTAGTCTTTTGTTCTTCAAAAATTTCATCCCAATTCGTTTGCTCCGTTATGTTTGTTTCTATCCCAAGTTGTGCAGTCATGGTTGTAGATAAAATATTTCGGTGGTGCGAAACCATGGATTGAGGTATGTATGTATTCTCAGTTATGTGTGTGTCCATAAGGGAATTCAGGTTCATTACAGTTTATTGTTTGGAGTGTAATATGTTGACTTGTGTGTGAATGATCAAGATGATTGTTAAGGTACGAATTGGAAGGTGTAGAGGCTGGAGGTGGTAAGCAGGTATGTGAATGTGATACTAACGCGTGCTTGTGGACATTGTAAGGTTGAAGTTGAGGGGGTGGCGGTGAGTGAGTGTTAAGCAGCGACATGTACGATGAGTTATGTTCATTGCAGGCGTACACTGGTTACAAGTATGGGGCTGTGTTTGTGTAAGTGAATGAGATGTTTTGTTACAGGCTGTGGTGGTCTGAGAAGTATAATTGGTTCGGTTGTATGTAGGATTGTGGTATTTGTGAAGTAAAATGGGTCTGCGGTGGTGACAAATAAGGCGGGGTAGGGTGAAAATTTGGTGGAGAATTGTGTTGTAGTTGCCACGTTGGTTCGTCTGGAGGACGTGGAAGTGGTGATAGACCAAATGAAGGCACAGAAGAGTACGGGGAATATTATGGCATTTCAATTCTCCAAGCTTCTTGATGTCGGTGTGGTTGAGGAATTTCATCGAACACCTGATGTTCGAAGTTCTGCCCATAACGGATACTACTATTTTCAAACTGATCTCCCCAATATGAATAAGACATACCCAACTTAAATAGAGCGAAAGAGTGAAGGAAAACAGAATCGATGCTCTGGTACCACTTGTGAAGAACTCAAATCGAATTTCAATAAACCAGCAGATGACACTATTTTTTGAGGTATTTTCTCATATATTTTGATGACAAAATTCAAGAGTTCACTTATGAAAATGACTAGAAAGTTAAAGAACAATTCGAAAGTTAAATTACTGATAAAAGGAAATTAACATAGATAGACAACAATCATTCTTTTTCATGCCCCTTAAGCAATACATAAACTCTCTACTTATACTATTTGATAACTGCAAAAGACTCCCAGAGTTTTCATTAATTGCAATAAACTCCACCATGTTTCCAATCTATCATTTCTGACCCCAAATTAACTTTAAGTCCAGACATTCCTTAACCCACTCATTTTCTCTCGATTCTCCCTTTAATGAGTTCGTTACATCACACATATACCTATACAATCTACTTAACCCCGAACAATCAACCACACATATATATACACAAATATGTATAGGAGTATAAAATTGTGGAGGAACATCTCCGAAAAGATAATCACCATCTCTGCAATGGTCTTATTCTCTCCATTACCTGTATTGCGATCATATTTCAGTTTGAATTACAGCTATTATTTGTTTAACTACTGATTAGTTAGATATAGTACATAAGCAAACTGCCCATTAATTTAAGCAGTGGATTACATACAAAGAGAGATTGATAGGTTAGAAGAAGGCTCCGAGAGAGAGGAAAAACAATTAGTAAGAGAAACAAAATGGAGAAACTATCTACAGAGTGAGCATGAAATGAACCAAGGCCAATAATTCTCATTCGACAGAAAAAATCAATTAGTTATCAAGTAGCTCCAGTACAATATTTTTGGCCAACAAAACTGCATATTTGAAGCTTAATTTTAAGCTAAAAATGGCAATAAGCTAGTCATCCAAAGATGACCAGCTTGAAAGCCGGAAAAACTAAAATCAATGCTTTTAAGCTCCAGTCAAACAAGCACTCCTACCATAGTTTTGGGAACGTACTTTATACAGACTTTACCCAGGAAAATTTTCATGGTAGGTAATACGAGTTCGAGGATATGGTTATGTTAGGACAAAGCATAATTGGATGTAATCTCAAGTTGTGTTATGCTCAGGAATGATATAAAAATGATGAAAGAGGAACTTTAACGTCATTTAACTATATTGTTCACATATACTCTGTGAATTAGGTAAATGTGTCTTTCCACATTAATTAACTTTAACCAACTTGCCTCAAATCTTTTGTGATAATAAACTTTGAAAATTTCAGAAATATGATGGGCGAGAATCATTCAAAACTAGTTCATACGAATCATAAACGAGGCAACGAGCAGAGTGTATGTATACAAATGTGTAGGCATTGAGCTGAATTCTACAACCAAATAGCATAGATACATCATTAACTTAATTATCCGCTATGAAAACATGTATATATAACAATCTGTAACGGATCTTCTGTTCTCTTTATTGTGAACCCGAAAACCAACTATATGGAAACTTGTTATTTAATTCTCAACAAAAATACAATCTGAAGTTACCTGACATATCTTGTATAAATAATAAAAGAGGGGGGTAGCTAACTAACTCTTTATGATTGTAGATTGTCTTCTTGTTCAGCCACATCCCTCATTTGCCAAGACAAATCATTCACTCATTACTCTGACTGTCTGATTTTTTATTAGCATTAAATCTGTTTTTGTTTCCGTATATAAGGCCGGTTTCCTACAACAAATTAAACACAATAATGATGATATTAGTTATTACCTAGTAAATTAAGAGGAATCATGAAAGAAAGACAACAAACAAGTAAAAAACACTACATTAGCTTTAAATTGGAGAAAAAAACACTTTCTTAGCATGTTCCTTAATTCAGGGAAAAAAGTAGGTAGAGACGAGGTTGTAGCCCCCTTCATTTAAATAAAATTTGATGCAAAAGTTGTTCTTCTACCATGTATTTTAGTTAAATCATCAAAATATAACACTTCAACCCCTCCCATATTCAAAAAATAAAAAATACTGAAAACCTTTCCATTTCACATTCCTGGTTCCTCCGGTGCGGCTTGATTTACACTAAAAACACTACCTTCTCAGTTCTACAGAATATTTTAAATTTATTTAACACATCGTTTTCCCTATGAAAGTCTCAATCTTAGTTTCATACTCCCGTCCCTATATAATAGTCCACTTTGGGGGAGCAAATATTTGATATCGAAATTTCCGAAATAAAAAAATTCAAAACACCAATCACTCAGTTTAATTCAAGTAGTAAATAAAGTACCTGGGGATCGGGAATGGGTTTACGCTTCTCGATGTAACGGTTTGGATCCGAAGCAGCTAGAGCTGCCTTTTCCTGTAACAAACACACAGAAAATACATCATGAATTGTGATTTGTAACCCAAGATTAAGATCATTTCTTTATTCTGTAAACCCGGTGCACTAAAAACTTACATGCCAATAAAAAATTGAGAACCAACTAGGGGGCCATCTTAAAATCAAATAAATTTAGAATTCAAAAAATCTTATTAGACACACGTTTCTCAAGCATAAACCGGGTTTCAAATAAAATCTATAAAGCACGGGTCTCTTGAAATGCTGACGTATCTATGTACCAGATAATTTAAGTATACGCCGGGTGTACTTACATATTTAACAATAGTATAAATCAATAAGGACATATTACTAAGTATAGAAAGAGCAGCCTCGTATACAACTATGAGATACGAGACATTTTGATATCGTTTTCAGTTATGTTCCCTGTTAGTCTCTTCTTCTTTAATTCCATTAAGAGGTGGTATATAAATACGTTAACTACCCACCCGCTTTATTTGTACCATTAAAATTTCAAAACCAACTTATTCTCGTGCTACTGTCCCCATATCATATACATGTACCCATACTTGTGCAACCTAGTTACCTAACATAATTTTTTGCCAGATCATGTAAATAATATATACACATATCATTCTATTATAATAAGGAAGCCAAGAATTGACAGTTACTCATGAGGCTGCATATACCAGCATAGTTTTTTCCAAAATTGCTACTGTTTTTTTTAAATTACTCCTATATCTTAATTCCATTCAAACCTAAAAGTGGAAAGAATAAATAAAACAATGCTTCTATGCAATTAACTTATTTTTCACTCGTCTATTTCTCATATTTATTTAGAAACAGCACACATTACCTACCCATTTGGATATTTCGCGCCACTACGAGTCGTTACTAGTATTTTTTTTTGGAATTCCAGCACCCCCATATCCGAACCCTAGCTCCACCACTGGTTAACTAGCATAATTTTTGCCAGATCATGTACATAACATACACACACACATCTATCTATTATAACAAGCAAACCCAAAAGTTGGGTGAAGCTGTTAACGATCCCAAAATTTCACAAAGTACCCCTATTTCTTTTTACAAATTATCCTATTGCCCTAATTTCACAATCCCCTATATATATAGATAGATACATAAATAGATAGATACAGGAGTGATAATCTAGAGTTATAGAGCAAGTTCATAGCTAGTCAAAACACAATTTCACTGAACTATGTGCTCAACTCCTGACAAATTAATACGAAGAACAGAAACTACACAGTAGTTACAAAAAGAGATAACAACAGATAGATATACGTACAAGCTGTAGCAGCTTTAGGTCACGATTAGGTTTGACCCAAAGGAAATAAGCAAGGGTACCGGTGACGATCCAAGAGGCGAGGTTAGTGGTTCCTCTTAACCCTCCCATTGAACTCCCTATAAATGATCTCACATTCCCTATTCCCCTCCTTAACCCACTCTCTCTCATCTCTCTCTCTCCCTAAATGTATATGTGTATGTATGTATGTATATGTATCGAATTGTATGTAAGTTGTTTCAATTTCCGTAATTGAATTTTGGGCAGACAAAAAAGAACAATGCGTCTATGTTATTTTTCACACGTCTATTTCTCATATTTATTTACAAACCACACACATTCCCTACCCATTAAGATATTTCACGCCATTACAAGTCGTTACTAGTATATTTTTTAGGAATTCCATCACCCTCATATCCCTAGCTCCGCCACTGATTAACTAGCATAAATTTTTGCCAGATCATGTATATGATACATGTATAGAGAGAGATATAGATATAGATATAGATACATTAGTGAGATTGAAGATAATCCAGAGCTATACAGCAAGCTCAGAGCTATTCAAAATACAATTTCATATACTATGGCCAATTTCATATTCGTAAGTAATAAATATGGTAGAGTACTAATTATATTAAATTTTATGATAATATGGAATATAACTAGGTACAATTTCATATACTATAGGTCGGGTTTGTTTTGGGTATAAGATGGGGTATAATATTAATTGTATTGTGGGACCCACCTTATGTCATGTTTGTTTACACAATTCGTAATCGGTACTAAATACGATACGGTACCTCATTGAGCTACATTTTATGCTAATTTGGGGTTTGACAATAACAACTACATTGTGTTATTATTTATACCACTCATAATACCTAGGTACAAATCATATCCCTTTATACTATACTGCAAACAAGCCTGTGTTCAAGTTCTGAGAAACTAAGACAAGGAGAATGGAAATTAAACAGTAGAGAAATACTAGTAGATACAAAAATAGATGATATATATAGATACAGATACAGATCGATACATACGGGTTGTAGTTGTTTGAGGTCATGGTTAGGTTTGACCCAAAGGAAATAAGCGATTGTACCGGCGACGACCCAAGAGGCGAGATTAGTGGTTCCCCTTAACCCTCCCATCGAGTTCCCTATAAATGATCTCACATTCCTTATTCCCCTCCTTATCCCACTCTCTCTCATCTCTCTCCCTCTGTATTTATCTATCTATATATATATGTATGTATCTGTATCAACGAATTGAATTAAGTTAGTATTTCTCCCAAAAGTTGGGTGAAGCTGCTAATAATCCCAAAATTTTACAAAGTACCCCTATTTTTTTACAAATTACCCTAAGCTAGTAAAGATCCCAAATTTCACAAAGTACCCCTATTTCTTTTTACAAACTATCATATTGCCCTAATTTGATCATATTCTTTCTTTCTTTTTTGTAATCAATTTGATCATATTCTATTTCTTTTTATTCTCTCTTCGCACCACAATTGCATCTCGCACACACAACGCGTTGACACATTTACTAGTATATATATAGAGATACAGGAGTGAGATTGAAAAGATAATCCAGAGTTATACAGCAAGTTCATAGCTATTAAAAAGACAATTTCACAAATTACTATGTGTTCAAGTTCTGATAAATTTTAATCAGGAGAACAGAAACTAAACAGTAGATACAGAAAAAGATAACAGATACATACATATATATATATATATAAAGATATATAGATTAGATAGATACAAGACTGATATTCCAAAGTTATACAGCAACTGTTGATAGCTTTTCAAAAGACAATTTCCCATACTATGTGTTCAAGTTCTCACAAATTAAAATCAGGAGAATAGAAACTAAACACTAGTACTAACTAGATACAAACAGAGATGACAGATACAAATATATAGATACAGATATATATACAGATAGATATACCATGTGTTCATAGCTATTAAAGAGACAATTTCATATACCATGTATTCAAACTCTGACAAAATAAAATAATCAGAATAGAAACTAAATTAGTAGATACGAAAAGAGCTAACAGATACGTAAATATACATAAATAGATACAGATACAGATACAGATATACATACGAGTTGTAGTTGTTTGAGGTCATGATTAGGTTTAACCCAAAGGAAATAAGCGAGGGTACCGGCGAGTCGGCGACGATCCAAGAGGCGAGATTAGTGGGTCCCCTTAACCCTCCCATCGTATTCCCTATAAACGATCTCACATTTCCCATTCCCCTTATTAACCCACTCTCTCTCATCTCCCCCTCTCTATATATCTATCGATCTATGTAAGTATATATATGTGAAGGGCTGGTCCTAGTGCTTCTAACACCTAAGCCAAGTCTAAGTTTTTGCGCCTTTTCTGTTTTAGAGTGTAATTTTGATACGATTGTTTTGACTCCTGAAAATTATGCGTATTACAAATTTTTGTACATGTGGTCTTTATAATGTTGAAATACTCGTAAACATATGTGATCACTTGCCTTTTATGCATGTATATTTTTTTCTATACGTCTCTTTATATATGTAAATATATACTGTGGCTATATATATGTATATATTCTTTATCCCTATGAAAGTTTCATATACATTAATGGTCTAATGAAGTATAAACATTTTCGAAGAATACTGAACACAAAATTGAAAAAATAAACAAAAAGTATGCTGTCAAGAGGTCTCGAACCCTCAGTCAATTATACTAATGCATACTTAGTGTGTAAACCATTACCAATCGGACTGGAAGAGCAAATATGATATAAAGCTTTATTTAATATATACATTATATATAATAAAACTAACAGAATTTCTTAGGGTTATTTTTTTTTTGCGGCGCCTTTTCCGACCTTGGCGCCTAAGTAACTTGGCTGTGTTGGCTTACTGTAGGGCCAGTATGTGTATGTATCTGTATCAAATTGAATATAAGTTCAACCCAGCGGTGGAACTTGAAAGTGAAGACTAAGATTTCGTGAAATACTATTACTATTATTATTAGGGAGGATTTTGTTTTGACTTATGTCTTTTCAGTTTTCTTCATTTTAGACACTTTTCTTTTTAGTTGTTTTGGTTTGTTTCGGGTTTTTATCATTCTTGTACCGTTAATTATTGATCTCTTCTTGATTATTACCCTAAATTTTCAATTTTCACATACCATATTCTACCAGCTTCCTCCTAGCTCCTCCCTTGATATAAATACTTTAACTACCATTGCAATTTCAAAATCTCGTACTACTGTACCCATATCCTATTCATGTACTATTTTACTTGTGAAATCTAGTTACCTAAGACAATTTTTTGCCAAATCATGTATGTAATATATTCACATATATAGATAGATAGATAGAAACAATAGATACAAAAACAAGGAGAATAGAAAGACAATTTCCTATACTTTATATTCAATTTCTGAGAAATTAAAATAAGGAGAATAGAAACTAAACAATAGATACAAAAACAAGTACTCCCTCCGTTCCTATTTAATTGTCCACTATGAAACTACGTGCAATTTTGATCGGCCAAAAACTTGTATCAAAATTGTCAGAATGAAAATTTTCAAAAGTTGATCATTTAGTTCAAATATTAAATTTTACGATTAGATTTTAAAAAAAATCATTTCGCCAATTTTGATACAAGTTATAAGCCGGTCAAAATTGCACGTAGTTTCGTAATGGAAAATTAAATGGGAACGGAGGGAGTAACAGATATACATATATATATGTAGATATATTTAGGGAAAAAAGCTTTTTAGTACCCTGTACTATTGGCTTTCGGCAATTTAGTACCTAAACTTTAAGTTTTATCAATTTTGGTCTAATTAAGGGTCCGACTGGATAAATTGACGAATTTACACAAATTATCTGTTCAAGTTGGATGAATAAAAATAAGGAGAATAGAAACTAAGCAATAGATACAAAAACAGGTTTGCTTATAAAAAAAAAGATACAAAAACAGGTAACAGATATACATATATATGTAAATATATTTAGGGAAAAAAGATGTTTAGTACCCTGTACTATTGGATTTCAGCAATTTAGTACCTAAACTTTAAGTTTTACCAAATTGGTCCCCGACCTATCAATTTTGGTCCAATTAAGGGTCCAACTGAATAAATTGACGAATTTACACAAATTATCTGTTCAAGTTGGAAGAATAAAAATAAGGAGAATAGAAACTAAACAATAGATACAAAAACAGGTAACAGATATATATATATATATATATATGTAAATATATTTAAGGAAAAAAGCTGTTTAGTACCCTGTACTATTGGCTTTCGGCAATTTAGTACCTAAACTTTAAGTTTTATCAAATTTGGTCAAATTAAGAGGTCGGACTGAATAAATTGAAGAAATTACACAAATTATATGTTCAAGTTGAATGAATAAAAATAAGGAGAATAGAAAGTAAAAAAGAGTAGATAGAAAAAGAGATAATGAAGAGATAAACATACAAGTTGTAGTTGTTTGAGGTCACGATTAGGTTTAACCCAAAGGAAATAAGCGATTGTACCGGCGACTAACCAAGAGGCGAGGTTAGTAGGTCCTCTTAACCCTCCCATTGAATTCCCTATAAACGATCTCACATTCCCTATTCCTCTTCTTAACCCACTCTCTCTCATCTCTCCAACTCTCTCTCTCTCTCTCTCTCTCTATGTGTATATGTATGTATGTATGTGGAACTTGGAAGTGAAGACTGAAATTAGTGAAATACTAAAACTATTATCAATTTTATTTTGACTCATTGTCTTTTCATTTTAGACACTTTTCTGTTGGGTGGGGAAAAAATCCACCGACCCAACCCGGATCGATTCTATCGAACCGGATGCTAGAATCGGATGCGGGTTGATTGTATAAAAAAAAATCAATTCGTTTCGTCCATATCCGTTATATATTTTGCGGGTTACGTTAGGGTTGAGGTTTTTAAACCGTGGGTTAATCCGTTCCGACCCGTTTCAACTCGTAATATATATAATTATAAATATATTTATTTATATATACATTGTATGTGTTTCAATATAACAACCTTCCATTCTTGTTATATTTTAGTTTTTTTATTTTTTCGCGATTGTTCTAAACATATTTTTATTGGTTTTAATTTATATTTTTCTCTAAAAAATTCAATTTATTTTAAAATTTAGGTTAATTATGCAAACTATGAAAAATAAAAGAACAAAATGAAAATTTAAGAATCAATCATAATCTAACCCGCCTCACCCGTAATTTATTTTGCGGGTTGGGTTGGATTGCGTTGGGTTTTAATTGTAACGGACTGGGTTGAGTTGACATTTAAATTTTATCAACCCGCCTCAATCTGCCCTGCCATTTATTTTGCGGGTTGGGTTAGGATTGAGATCAATCCGCCCTGTGCCCACCGCTAATTAACGTAATTGAATTATTACTATTATTGTTGGTGAGAGTGTTCCAAAAGACGTGTCTAGGCGCAAATTAGGCGTCGTCTAGGTGGTAGACGGAGCCTAAAAGCGTAAAAGATTATATGAGATTAAGCGGATAAGGCGGTAATTAAGTGGAATTAGACGGTGATTATGCGCTAGACAACCAATTTTGGCTAGAGTCCGTATCGGGTCTTTTAGAACATTATTTTGTGTTGTTGGTGTTATTATTATTATTATTAGGGTGAATTCTGTTTTGACTCTTCTATTTTCACTTTTTTTTCGTTTTAGACCCTTTTCTTTTAAGCTGTTTTGGTTTGTTTTCTTTCCTATTTACCCCATCCATCCGTCTTTCATCCGTTCCAAAATAAGTGTTATAATTTTCATTTTGGTACGTTCGAAAATAACTGTCTATTTTACTTTTTTTAGTAATTTTCTAATTTTACTGTTTGAAATATCTCTTTCTATTAGTTAAATCGTATCAATTTTACAATAACAATCTCATAATCTATCCAAGTAAAAAAAAATGTTTGATTTTTTTTTTTATTTCTAAGTGAAATTGGTTCAAATTTTTATATATTACAGTTTTCGAACCATGACACTTATTTCGAGATGAATGAATGTTGAGTCGGTCGGAAAAACTAAACAATGAGAAACTACTTTCGGGTTTATGTTGATGTTACACCTGAATTTTAAGCGACATTAGTTGTCGAGCGCCTGATCATTGCTTAATACCCTCCTAATTAGAGCATTCCCACTTGATTTTACTTATTAGAGTACGTTTGGATCTTTGCATGTTGCGTAATTTTCATCTAAGCCCCTACCTTAACTTAATTTCTAGAACACCGACTACACGAGATATTCAGTTGTCGTACTAAGATTTGTAGCTGATCGGGCTAGGGGTTTGTTCACTTTAGCAAGCGGATGATAATGATATGGAAGAGGAATAGTTGGAGACTGGAGTGCTATAAGGTTTGCATCCATCTCATACGATATGGAATTTTATAATAACACCGGAAGATCTTGAAGTTTTAAAGAAAGATCGGAAGTCTTTTTATTATTTCATTTGAGAATTGTATTTCACTTTTGTTGCAATTTTCCTTTCTCTTGTTTTGTTTTCCCTTTCATGGAAATAATTAATTATTTATTTTGTGGGGTTTTTCATCCACGTTTTTATTTATCTTATTAATAAAACAAAATATGGATTTTCCACACTTTATATATATATATATATATATAAAAAAAAGTGGAGGACCGGAAGTGAGAAGTTGAGATTTCTTGTTATATGATCCGGGTAAATTTTCTTTAGACTCGTTAAGTTTTGTTCAATTAATTTAGACCCTTTTTAGTTGTTTTGACTTGTCATCTTTGAAAAACCTTACCAATTTAGTCACTGAATTTTGAAATCTAACCAATTTAGTCACTGACTCAAATAGAGCTAACCAAAATAGTACTTTAACTTTAAAATAATTTACAAAAAGTAAAACATGTACTAGATAAAGAAGCAATTTACTCTAGAATGCATTAATTTCCACACCATAATTTTACACTATAATATGTATATCACACATCATATTTGTGGGTTCATTAATATGTGATGATCATGATTTTGTATCTGTTAACATTTAAACATGTACTAACATATTAATCAATGGATATCATTACAATTTAAGGTCATTTATCTGGCATCACAAAGATTAATGCTATTTAAAGAATAAAAGAATACAATGCATCTTTTTACCGGCTAAACATTAAGTTCTTAATTAATATTTTTTTATCATAACATCAAATGTTTCGTGAAACGTTTAATGTTCAAGATAGTGTTACCGATCGATTGTCCTGTAAAAAACACAATCATTTTCACTAATGCGTTTAGTCCTTACTACTACACCAGCCAAACATAACTCGACCCGGCTTGACTTATACTTTTTGATCAAATGAAAAAGACATCTTTTAAGTCAAAAAGATACGTGGGCATTAGTATAGTAATTAACGGACATAATTGAAATCTAATGTGGTTTCATAAAGATTAATGTTATACAAATAAGTATTCTGGATGTAATTATATAAACTGATACGACACATCTTTTCCCCGATCAAACATTAAGTTCTTAATTATTATTTTTTGTTAGAATGGAAAATGTTTTTGTAAAACGTTTAATGTTCAAGATATTGTTACCGATCAATTTTCCTTTTTTATAAACACTATATTTATGACAATTAAAAAAGTCAATAATTATTTGTAAATATTCACAATATCTAATTTTCTCATGCCAACCAAAAAACACTATATAAATCAACAACATTTCCCCTTTTGTATCATCTTTCACTCTGCTGTTGATAACGTTTACCAGCTTCTCTAATACTCATTTCACTAAATTTAAATTCAAAGTTCAAAGATGGCACAAAATTCTTCCAAAAATTTTAAAATCTATAATACTCGTATATTGTTAGTCGACCATGATAAGCATTCGATCGCTTCTACAGCTAGAATGCTGGTAAATTTAGCATACATAGGTAATAATGTGCTAACTTTTTTTCTTTACAAGTTTCATTACCAATTCTGGTATTACCGTACAAATTTTTAAAATAAATCTTGTCGTATATGCGCTTTATTCTACAATAATTGAACTCGTAGAGAATGTGTCTAATATATTCAATGCATGCACATGTAAACAAAATTTTAGATCCACAGTTATGTTTCTTGTGTAGCTTTTATTCCGTCTACAGATTCTGGAGGCCCAAATCAAATTTAAAAAATGGGACTTTTACTAAAGGAATTTTCACTTTTTCATTATTTTATGTTATTTCGGATTTTTAATTAGATTGTTTATTTCAACTTGAGTAATATTATGCTCATCAAAACGTATTAATTAGACCATGTTTACAATTATTTGTTGTTTAATTAGAATTTTTTCATATATTTTTTGGCTTCATGTGAGTGAGTTTTATCTTCATATAATTTCAAAAGTTGTAAAAGTCAAACTATGTTAATTTTATTATAATAGAGCTGTTGTTTCAACTTTTTATGAAATATTAGACTAATTAGGCTCTTTAAAAAACTATGTGATCAATGGTATAAATTAATACACCCACTCATGGGAGTATTTTTACAGAAGAAAATCTCATTTTACCACTAGATTTACACTCATAGATTTAGTCATTGTTTTAAGGCTGCATATTTAATCGGATACGGCCCCATAGCCCAACTTGAGCCCAACTTGAGAGACATTAAATTAGGGATTCTAACACACAATGGACCCATTTTTTTAATTACATGGATTGAAAAATTATTGATTATTGCTTAATATCACTCATATTTGTTTTATATTTACCAGTTATGAGTAGTATAGATCCAACACTAGACAACTAGACTACATCAAACAATTTTATATTATCTTTCGTTCAATAATTATTTCATATTTTTAGTGAACATTACCGGTCAAAACACGCTTTAATTTAAAAAAAAGGTAAATATGAAGGTAAATTTTATAAAAGTTTTAATAATAGTTCATCATTTTAAGAGAAATAACATAATTGACTCTTATCTTTTTTGAAATAAATATAATAGCGTTAGGCACATCTGAAGTAAAAATATCAAAGAAAACATTCTACTTCTAGTTAAATAACACATAATTAAGGGACACAGTATATTTAGAATAGTTTATTGTGTTTAATACATTATAATTAAAAAAATTACTTTAAACACGGTTTAATAAAAAATCATATTAATAATCATTATTGAAAAAAACTCTAATTTAAGGCAATTTTTTAAATTTAATTTGGTTTTACAAAATGTTGGAGATGACACTGTATTTAATACGGAGAATGTAAAAATATTTGGAACATAATGTCTTCATGAATCTATAGAATGTTTTGTATTTTGTAGCTAGAATTCTATTCTTATTATGCACACATCTAAAATTATTCCACCATTGGTTTTAATGCATAATGTGTTTCCAAAAAAATAATTACTATTGTAGAATTTTGTTGTAGAATATATAGAGGTTGGAGTTCTATAAAATGAAGGTTTCATCATGTAATTAAGATACAAATCAAATAGTTGTTGACACTTGATCGACTATTGTAGTACAGTTATGGATCTACTCTTACTTACACTACAAAATAATACTGAAATAGTGACGGGATTAGTTACGACATTTTTGGTTACAAGCTTATTAGCGACGGTTTTTGTGACGGATTTGTGACAGTTTAGTCAATTTATGGCAGATTTGTGACAGTTTTTTAAATTAGTGACATGGTTGTGACAACTTTTATCTCTCATTAAATCAAATATTATTTTGTAATAATACTTTTAAAATTATCTTGAATGTAAAATTTGACGAATATTTAACTTATATTAGATTTTAATGTGACTGATAATAGTACTTTTACTTTATTTTTTGCATGAGCCATGTTTTCATTTTGTTTAAACGTTTTTTTATTAGTGACCATTGCTGAAACGGGGTCGATAGCAATGGATTTGATCTCAAATCAAAAAATTAAATTTGACCTCATGCTCATGGAAACTCAACAGCCCGATCTTGACTCGTTCTCGCTTCTGGACAGGGCTGTTGACCGTGGAATACCCACAATTTGTAAGTCTAACATATAAACTTGCTTGTACAGTGTACAGTGGAGTCATGGGTCCTTAATTAGGATCGGATTGCTTTACTTAAAATTTTATTGCGTTTAAACTGAATACTAAGAAATTTGAATATAACTAATTGTTTAAGATGGTTCGTTTTGATCTTAAACTTTTTAAAGATAAAAAATATCATGGTTTCACTTAATAAAAAAGGAAATGCGATGATTATGTCATGGTCTTATTTTGTATAGAAAATAATATTTTTTTTAGTGTAGCCAAATGACAGGGAAAAAATCATGTAGATTGGTTTCTCGCTTAATATTATTTGAAATCTTTTTGAAGGGAGATTATGAACTTTTAAACTTTTGAGAAAACTAATGGTCTATTTGGTATCATATTTTTTTGACAAAAAATCTGAATTTTAAAATCCAAAAATCCAGCAAAAAGAGGGATTCTGGATTTTTGGATTTTTTTGACTAAAAATCTGGATTTTAAGGGAAAAAAAAATCCAAAAATCACCCAAAAAAAATCTGATACCAAACACACCCAAAATTAATATAATTATAAATGTATGACAAATTAAATAGAATGCTCAAAAAGGAATGCGACAAATAAGTCTAATCTCGTTTCTACAATATCCCCTAAGTGCAGCAATATTTGCATAGGAAGTCTAACAATCAAATCGACTATAGCAAAATTAACAAAAAAAAGAAAGAAAAAAAGTCTAACAACCAGATAGAAATGATCATTTAGCCCCTTCCTTGTATAAGAATTAAGAAGTGCCTTGAAACACTTAGGAGTATAATGTAATAGGCATCAATCACAAATTTGGTTTGTATATACCAGTGCAGTAATATTATTTTTGACACCAATTAAGTAGCTAGTTATGTACTTTTTCTATGAACATGATCCAAATCACCAAAGTAGTGTTGCAAACTGATATTAATGGCATTTTCTCAATATATAGTTTTGCATACTGTTGTCATTCTCTATTTATGTTTTTTTTTTTCATTTTCCTTTCATACAAAAAAAAAAGTAATGTTAAGCGATCATGGGAATGCTATGGTTGTGAAAATGGGCCTTCAACGAGGAGCTTGTTTTTACTTTGAAAAACCGCTTACTAACAAGACGGTAGAAGGTCTTTGGCTACATTTGGTCAAGGACAAGATAACTAAGGTAAAAAGCACTTCTGAGAATGTGGAAGCAAATAGCAATGTGCCCAAAAAATCAAGAAATTCTGGTATGCCATGGACAGATGAGCTTCACCAGAAGTTCGTTAGAGCGATGCATCAGCTAGGCAATGAAAGTACGTAGTGTTTTTTTTTACATTTTACATTATTAAGACGCATAAGTATGCACCACACGCACACTAAACACAATTTAGATTGTTATGTAGCGTAACGTTAATGTAAAATGCTTATGTTTAATGTTAGACTGCTACCCAAAAGAGATTCTTGAGCTGATGAACGTGCCTGGTCTCACTCGAATGCAAGTGGCAAGCCACCTCCAGGTTCATTCCCGTAATCTTCCTTTCCTTCAGTTCTCTCAGATAGTAACAGTAGATTAACAATTGATATTTTTTAAACTTTAGAAATGTCGTAATGGAAACTGGAGCAAGCTACCAAACAAAGGAATGGTAATTCCCAAACCCTCAAAACATAATGGGCGACGTCCAAGGAAATATGGACTGATGCCGCCTTTACTGACGCCTTCAAATGTACCCCACCCGACACCCATGCAAGGGAATCAGGCAGTATTCAACACAAATGAAAATGTTCAGTCGGCGCTCAATTTCCCTAACCAGGTCCATTTTCTTCTCAAGAAATATATTACAAAGTGTGTGAGAATTTAAGTACTAAGTTAATTTTTGAATTGTCCGCCATTTCATACGATTTCTAATTTCTTATTTTCTTCGATAAACTCAATCTTGCTAATTCGTCTTTGTTGTTCGTATTTGAACTAATTCAGTATATGCACATTGCCCTATGAATTTTGATGAACAGAACTTTTCGTTACACACTCTTAAACTAATGAGATAGTTATACTAAAAAACTGAAGCAAGAGGAACCTAAATCCTTTTGCGCACGCTCAAAACAAACAATTACTCTGTAGACCGTAATATTTATTACGATTATATAAAACAATTTAAACTTCGAGACAATTTGTTTCTATCAACAATTTACGAAATCAGCTTGAACACTTTTATTACTTTGCATAAGTTGTATATAAATATTATCCGTATAACTAGCATTTCAGTAATTGTATCTTCCATGACAGACTCAAGGAGATTGGAGTATAATTGGAAGCAAAAAAGACGTGGAGTTGAATGAATGGCAAAGTTTTTCCAAGAGAGATGATATGGGTCTGTCAACATCTTATTCCTACAATATATAGTCTTTCTTTTGCTGGTGGAGCTATTAATATGCAACAATAAATAAAAAAAGTTTAATACCATGGAAGCATGTTGATCCATGGGAATGTGATGACATTTTATGTTTCTGCTATAAACAAAATTGTGAGCCTGTTAGGCTGTTGATTAAAAATATGATATAATATTTCAAATTTGGTCTCTATTTATCAGATTTCATGTTTCTTTTGTCATATAATCCGAGCCGGATTCAATGTTCAATGGATTTATATTCTGGTCTTGCGGAAATGAAAATCTTAACTAGCTAGATCAAATACCTTAATGGTGTTAGGTCTCATGAATAACTTGTATGATCATGACATTGTCAATGAAAAGTTACTTGAGCAAGTAGATTGTGAAATGGTTGGGGTTTTACCATACCACGCATCGCACATGTCACGATTCAGTTCCCCGCCCCAACCCGTTTAAGTGGGGTTGTAGGATGCCAACACAATTTTTTCTTATAGAAATGTAATGACTAATGAGTGTATATTTATTATGTTCACAATATGTACAAAGTCTTACAATAGAAGGTAACAAATAAACACGCAAAGGAAAAAGAGGCAGTTTATACTTTTTAAGAGCATCCAAGTCAACATACACAATTTATACATTGAAATCTAATTTTCTCAGTTTTAATAACTATGAAATTGCTGCAATATTTCATTTTTCCATCATAATGTGATTTTCATTATTATGACTTTTCTCATTATTTCATTTTGCTTTTGGCTTTGCACAAACTAATTAATGCCCCATAAGAAAAGCAAAATTAAGTAACATTAGATGTTTGTGTAACAAATCAAAATTAAGTAGGGAAACAGAAATGGGAACGAGAAACCACACTAATATTAAAAAACAATAAACATAGCAAAAGGGAAATACATTTCTGAAAAGGAAGTAGTTATGCTATATCTGAAAATACAAAAGAAAATTAGTGACCAGGAGTCCAAATAAAAAACTCATGTCTATTTTCTTACAATTATATACATATAATTATTTACAATTAGATATATATGTTATAAAAAAATAAAAAAAAGACAAAAGACAAAAAATCAAAAAAATCGTACATAATATCAAGCAGGATTAGACATGATTAGATAGAATTAAACATAATTGAACAGGATCACACATATTTTTTGTATAAAAAATGTATTTTTTAAAATTTTGGTTTTTTTAATTTTGGTTTTTAATTTTAAAATATTTTTTTGGATTTTTTAACGGCGTGTGTACCTTTTTGTAAATAAATTCATAAAATATTATTTTTTGTAAAAGAGTCGTCAAGTTCAAAACAACCGAGTTTTTTTGTAAATAAGTTTCTAAATATATACTAAATTGTCATTTTTTCTATAATGTATTCCCAAAAACATGTTATCCATATATTTACGATTTTCTAAATCCATTATACAGTGTCCACATTTTATGCCGTCAATGAGTTAGACTGGATAATGTCCAATTATCTTTACAACCATTAGATTAAAAAATGAAGGGTTAGATGATACATTTTTAATAACTAATTTAATTTTTTAATTTTTATTATATATTAAACAAATTAGAATTTAATAAATTAAAAACAAATTTTATAACACAATAAAAACTCAAATAAAAATATATAACACTAATGGATACTATCATAAATTTAATTATTAATCAAATTTTAAATTAAAAAATTGAATATTTATTTTTAAAAACGAGTACCGTACACATGATAGAATGCCTGAAATAAAAACCCCATCATACAACAGAAAGTTTCAGGAAACGGGAAAAAGTGACAGAAATGCAAAATAAATATATACACATGCATATAGGATAACCAAAAGGATAAACAAGTCTCCTATAGATGCTATTCTTTTGGAATTATTCTCTTAGTTGTCGCTTAATTTATTTACACTAAAAAAAAATACCAAAATACCGACGAAATTAGTGATTGTATTTTTTGTTACGAGCTTTTAGCGACGGTTTTTGTGACGGTTTTGTGACAGTTTGATCAATTTACGACAGATTTATGATGACTTTTTAAATTAACGACATGGTTGTG
Organism: Primula vulgaris; assembly: GCA_963920805.1. NCBI lineage: Eukaryota > Viridiplantae > Streptophyta > Magnoliopsida > Ericales > Primulaceae > Primula > Primula vulgaris. The sequence continues at coordinate 5,187,793 of OY987218.1, read as the reverse complement.
ACAACTTTTAATTATTATTAAATCAAATATTATTTTGTAACGTTAACCAATCGGTCATGCATGTAAATCAAATATTGGTTTGTGTGAACACATATTCGTTGCATGTGATGCTCCTACTACTTGCCAAGTTACTGGTCATGAGATGATGAGATAATGTCCACTTTGTAAAAATAATAGAATAGAATGACTAAGGAAACATCTTAAATTATATTGATTTTTTTATCTAAATTAATTTATTTGTCCTTTTTTATTTTTTTATTGTTTTATATAGTATATAGTATACACCATGGATGAAGTCAGTTAAAAATAAAAATATACATACATATCTAGAGAGCAAAAGGAGAAGAGGTGGATGAGATTAAATGGAAGAAAAGGCAAAAGTAGCATGTGTAACAGGTGGAGGTGGATACATAGGTTCATGGTTAGTTAAATTTTTACTTAAACGAGGATACTATGTTCATGCCACTCTTAGAGATCCTAGTAAGTCTTTTATTTTCCTTCTTTTATTCTTCATTCCTTTACTATGCTAGCATCACGCCTATGGACACGTAATAAAATAAAAATATAGAAAATGGGTATAGTTATGATATAAATATGTGGATAATAAAAAAAAATATAGTTTAAGATTTAAAATAATATTCGGTTGTTAAAGAGGGATAAATAGTTTTATTAGTTGTTATTTTTTATATTTTTTATTGAAGTATGATATTATTGTAATTAATATAAAGTTGTAAATGTATTTTTGAAAAAAAATGGCTAAATTGTGCTGCCTCATTTGACTTGAGTTACTTATTATAATAAAATGACGATATCTTTGGGTTTATTGGGTTTTTATACCATTGTTTATTGTGTTTTTCTTACAGTGGTGCCAAACACCACGGTGCAGTTTTTTTAAGCAAGTTTTTTCCTCGTTGCTTTCTTAAAACCAGCTTTTTTGACTTAAAAAAAGTTGATGTCAAACGGGCCTTACATCTTCTTTTTTAACTATATGCTTGTTTGATACAGGGTCTTGTTTACCTTCTCTGATTGCTTGTTTCCAAACAATGAAGGAACTAGGAGGATGCATTAAGAGATGTAGCCTTCCGTTTTGGAAAAAAATTATTGAAAAATTGACCATTTTAGTTAAACTTATATTTCACCAATCTTGACTATTTGGAGTTCTTAATTTCAAGAAAGAATAGATTGTCCCAATCTTAACAGAAGCTCAACTTATTGTTACCCAAAATCTTTCTATCCGATCTCGTTATCTTCGATCAAGGGAAGGCTATTTTCATGCTATTCTCAAGTGGGGAAAGAAGAATTTGTCAGAAGGAAAAATGTTTCATGTTTTTTTTCCTCAAAGGAATTCTTAGTTTATTAATTTTCCATTTAAAACTATAGTAGGAGTATATAATATTTGAAGAATTTGGAGGGGTACAAAATTTGTTGACTCTGTCCTTTAATTTTTTCACAGTCTAAGTGTATAACTTGTTTAGATGTTCAAAAAAGGTCTTCCTTAAGCTGCTTATAAGAAAACTAGCATTTCTTGCAGTTAGGCATAGCAAGCTTCTCAATAATAAAATTCATACCGCTGTACTCGTTACCGCCATTTTCATAGGTTAAGTTATTGATTCTGGATCACACTGTGATGTCATTTTTTCTTGTTTTTTCTTCGACACTGTGTGTGCAGAGGATGAGAAAAATGCGCACCTGAAGAAGCTTGAAAGGGCATCTGAAAATCTTAAACTGTTCAGTGTCAATTTGTTGAGTTATGATTCTCTTTCTTCAGCAATTAATGGATGCGACAGCGTATTTCATGTTGCCAGTCCAGTTCCCTCCACAGTCGTACCAAACCCTGAGGCAAATATCATTTATTCAGTTTCACTTTGCTAACATCAAGTTTTTTATCAGCCCTCTTATGCATATTAGTATTATTTTAAATTAACTTGGTCCTTAGTTTTGGGAGCGGAAAGACCAAACATCAACACGGTTATTTGGTTTTTTATAAACTACAGAAACTCAGGCTCAACTGTATTTACAAAATCATTTTTCCTCCCTACCTTCGATTATAGTTACTTTTTATGGAGAAGTGTAACGGCCCCGTGATTGTTGGAGCTGACGTGGCATTGACTGGTCAAATGAGCTGGCATTGACTGGTCAAGGCAGTTACAACTGTTTTCTCTCTCTCTCCTGTAATTAGAAGAGTATAAATAAGAGAATAAGCTACAGATTAAGCAGTTAGTTCATTTTTAGCTTAAGCTTTCTCTCTCTAGAAGCAGAGATTTGTGGAGTTTGGGTTTTACTCGAAATAAACCTAGTTTGTTAAATAAATACTGTTTCTGTTCAATTTGCGCGTTACAATTGGTATCAGAGCGGTGACGATACAGCAAAAACCTCAATTTTGGCTATGGTGGAGACACGATTGAATGGAGTTGCTGATGACGTGGCACTAATAAAGAAGAAATTTGAAGAAAATGATTCTAAATATGATGATTTAGCGGGTAAAGTGGGGCAAAATCAGAAAACCTTGGATGATGTGGCGATGCAAGTGGTACAACTGTTACAAGCAGTCAATAAACTCACTTCATCTCGTGAAGGTGAAAATTCTCATTCTAATGATATTAATTTTGAGAAAAATGGTGCTAATAATGGAAAAAATGGACCTGAGATGCGTAATTCACCATTTGGTTATCAAAATGAGAGAAATTGGGGGCTGGAAAGGCGTAATCACTCTTATTCCCAAGGGGGCTTCCAAATACAGTCAATTAGCCTAAAATTCCTTATATTTGGGGGTGAAAATTGTAATGAATGGATTTTTAAGGCTGAACAATATTTTGCTATGCATGAAATTGATGATAACAGCAAAATTAAAATTTCATCATTTCATATGGAAGGCATAGCCTTGGTGTGGTTTCAAGAAATGCTCAGACATGAAAAAATTTTGGATTGGAAAAGTTTCACTAAGGCCTTAAAAATAAGGTTTAGTCCAGTTCTTTATGATGATGCATTTTATGAATTGGTAAAGCTGAGGCAAACTGGTGGTGTGATTGAGTATAAAACTAAATTTGAAGAACTCAGTAATGCAGTGGTTAACCTCTCTGATGAGCACAGATTAAGTATTTTTCTTGGAGGATTAAAGGATGAAATCCAATTTTCTGTGAGGGCTTTGAATCCATTATCCATCACCATTGCTTTTGGGGTGGCTAAATTGTATGAGCAACAAGTTTCGGTGCTCAAAAAAGGGCAAGTTAAAGGAAATACTTTCACTGGACCAATGGAAAATAGTAGAAACTTTGGTCAAAATTTTTATAGAAACTTTGCTGAAAAAAATGTGGACAAGGACAAGGAGGTCGTGAGAAGAGTAAATGGTGAAAGAATGACTGTAAAAAGGCTACCTCAAGCTGAATTTGATACTAAAAGAGCTAAAGGGTTGTGTTTTAGCTGTGATCAAAAATGGCATAGAGACCATGTGTGTAAAAATCCTAAGCTATTTCTCATGGAAACTGAAAACGATGAGGAAAAAGTCTTAGATGAGCACGACTTATCTGTTACTGAAGAAGAGTCTCTAGGGCATGGTGACTCAACTGCTGAAATTGAGCATGGGGTTTCTTTATATGCTCTCTCTGGTATGCCCGCTCCAAATACCCTCAGATTAGAGGGTAGAATCGGTCAGAAAAAAGTGTTAATTCTTATTGATAGTGGTAGCACACATAATTTCATTGACCAAAGGGTACTCAAAAGAACTAGAATTGAAATATCACCTTATGGGGCCACCAAAGTAAAAATAGCTAATGGAGATGAAATTGAAAGCAATGGAATTTGCAAGCAGTTACCTGTGACAATTCAAGGGGAAAAATTTACAATAGATTGTATGACTCTACCGGTGGTGGGCTGTGATCTAGTACTAGGAGTGCAATGGTTGCAAACTCTTGGTACAGTGCAATGCAATTTCAAGAAAATGGTTATGCAGTTTGAGTACAATGAAAAGGAAATTACCTTGAAAGGTTTACCTAGAGGGGAAACTGTTATTAGTCAGGAACAGTGTAAGAAAATGAACATAGAGAATTGTAGGGGGCTTTTGCTATGCGTGATGACTAGTGCCACAATTTTCCCAACGATTACTAATTCCAAAGTTACCCAAATTCTTAAACGCTTTGAGAAAGTGTTCAATGAACCAACATCATTACCTCCCCTAAGAGCTCATGAACACCAAATTGAATTATACCCTGGTACTAATTCTATTTCAAACAGGCCCTATAAATATCCCCATTTTCAAAAGGAGTGTTGGCCCGTGTGCGGCTAAACCTTAGAGGGGGTGAATAAGGTTTATGGCGATTTTCGCCTAATTAAAACTTAAGTGCAACTAACACCCCAACTTACACAATTCTAAGCTTAAGCGTTAATAATCGTTAATAAATTCAAACGCAAGCAAGCAAGAATAAATATTTGCGGAAAATAAAAGTTTAAGGGAAGAAGATGACACCGTGATTTATAGAGGTTCGGCAAAACGCGCCTACGTCCTCTCCTCGGTACTACCGAGTATTTCACTAAAAATTCTTTTCCCGGATATTACAATCCTAATGAGCTAATCAACCGATTAAGCTCCCCCACACTTTATGAGTGTCCCGAATGAAAAGACCTAGAGCTTTTAAGCTTCACTTGCTTACAAAGTCTCTACCCGATCACTCACTCACAAAAATGAGTTTATAAAATACTCGTTACAATTTTATCGAAAATTGAAACAACACCCACAATCGATTGCTTCTAAAATAAGCTAATATGTGGTTTCGATGATGTTTGATCTTTGTTGGAGCTTGTATCTCTTTATCTTCAATTTCTCTCTTTCCGAAGTATTTCACCAAAATGGTGATTTTGGGTTTTTGTATATGAGAGAGGTTGAAGGATTGATTGTTATTGTAATTGGTGGTTTGGAAAAGAGATTGGGCTTGTTTATAAAGACCAAAGGTCTGTGTTTCTGTGTTATGACCGTTGGAAGTGGTTGGGGGTTTTAACAGCCATTTTACAGAATAAACTGAAAAGCTGTTTTTGAAATCTGCAGAAAACGATCGGTCGTTTTCTACAGTCGTCTGTTCTTCTGGCAGTTTTTTCGGTCTTCTTCGAAAGCCCATAACTCCTTCGTTTTAGCTCCGATTCTGGTTCCGCTTGAACCTGTGGCTTCGTTTTTCCGAGCTCTATCTTTCTGGTGTTTTGCAATTTACAAATTCTCTTTTTGGAAAAAACAAGCATTATATCATCGAAATAGAGAAATCGTAAAATCATTAAAAACATAATCAAAGTTATAATCAAAATCAATTATTGAACCCCATGGTTCAACAAGGAGGAAATAGAAAAAATAGTGGCTGACTTGTTGAGTACTGGGTTTATTCGGCCTAGCCTCTCACCTTTCTCCTCACCTGTACTATTGGTGAGAAAATCAGATGGCACGTGGAGAATGTGCATTGATTATAGAGCCTTAAATCATGCCACGGTTAAAGATAAATATCCTATTCCCATCGTGGATGAGCTATTAGATGAGTTGCATGGAGCTAAATACTTCTCTAAATTGGATTTGAGATCAGGTTACCATCAAATCCGAATGAGAGAAGCAGACATAACAAAGACTGCTTTTCGAACTCATAATGGACATTATGAATTTTTGGTCATGCCTTTTGGATTGACTAATGCTCCGGCCACTTTTCAGTCTTTGATGAATGACATTTTCAGGCCATACTTAAGAAAATTCATTCTAGTGTTTTTCGACGACATACTGATATACAGTGCCACTGAAGATAGCCATTATGAGCATTTACGTTTAACTCTTAAAGTGTTGGAAGAAAATCAGTTGTATGCTAAACTGAGTAAATGCCATTTCTTATGTGACGAAGTGGAGTATTTGGGACATACGGTTACTAGAGAGGGGGTCAAAACTGATAGTAAAAAAATACAATCTATGGTTGAGTGGCCCATTCCAAAGAATATAAAAGGTCTGAGAGGATTTCTAGGCCTCACAGGGTATTACAGACGGTTCATAAAGGGATATGGCAGTATCGCCAAACCACTTACAGACTTATTAAAAAAAAATGCTTTTAAGTGGACCGAGGAAGCTAATAAAGCCTTTGAAGAGTTAAAAGTGGTCGTCACTAAACCCCCAGTACTATCATTTCCTGACTTCTCAAAAAAATTTACTGTAGAATGCGATGCATCAGGAACTGGTTTGGGGGCGGTGCTTATGCAAGAGAGAAGACCAATAGCATTTTTTAGTAAAGCTCTCAAAGGAAGAGCTCTACACCTCTCCACTTATGAAAAAGAATTGCTTGCGTTGGCCTTATCAGTGCAAAAATGGAGGTCATATCTGTTGGGACAAGTATTTGAAATAAAAACTGACCACCACAGTTTGAAGTTCTTGTTAGAGCAAAAAATCGGTACCCCTGCTCAACAAAAGTGGATTTCCAAACTCTTGGGATACAATTTTGTGGTTCATACAAAAGAGGAGTTGAAAATTTGGTCGCTGACGCCCTGTCAAGACAGTTTGAAGATGGAAATAATGAAAGCAAAAATGAGAAAATGGATATTCAATGTGGTGCGCATTGTTGTCTGACCATAACTATGACAGGGTTAGTACCAGAATTATTAAAAGAAATAGTGGCTAGTTATGTCACCGACCCACAAGTTCAAAATGCTATAGCAAATGTGGGTACACCAGGGTCTACTAATGTCCATCTCAGTATGCATGGTAGTATTTTACTCTATAAAGGAAGAATTTTTATACCAGAAGTGGAGAGCATCAAAGATAAAATATTTGCTCACGTCCATTCTGATTCCTTGGCTGGCCATGGTGGTGTGTGGAAAACCCTGCAAAAGGCAAAGAAAGATTATTATTGGCCAAAAATGAGAAGTGACATTGAAAGACGAGTGCAAGAATGTGTAATTTGTCAACAATGCAAACACTCTACTAAGTTGCCTTTGGGGTTGTTGCAGCCTTTACCCATACCCTCAGCTAGTTGGATTGATATATCCATGGACTTTATTGAGGGATTACCATTGTCTAGTGGTTACAGTGTGATTTGGGTAGTGGTTGACAGGTTTTCTAAGTCGGCACATTTTTTACCCCTCTCACATCCTTATTCTGCAGTACAGCTAGCGGAGGTATTTATGCAAAATGTCTTTAAACTACATGGGGTGCCCAGAACTATAATTTCCGATCGAGATGCAGTGTTCACAAGCAAGTTTTGGAGGGCGCTTTTTGGTTTGCTTAACACTAAGTTGCAGTATAGCACTAGTTTTCATCCTCAAACGGATGGTCAAACTGAAAATGTCAACAAAGGCTTGGAAACTTATCTGAGATGTTATTGTTTCGATAAGCCTAAGACATGGTATAAATGGCTCTATTTAGCTGAATGGGCGTATAATACTTCTGTCCACCACAGTACAAAAATGACTCCTTTTGAAGCATTGTATGGGGTTCCTCCTTTATCTATGGCTACCTATGTAAAAGGGGATTCCCGCATACACACTATAGACCAATTTTTGGCTACTCAAAAGGAGGTGGTAGCGTTACTAAAGAAACGGTTGGCTATGGCACAAAATCGAATGAAGCAACAAGCTGATAAAAAAAGACGAGATAAAGAATTTGCGGTGGAACGAGTTTTTCTTAAATTGCAACCCTATCGGCAAAACTCAGTGGTCACAAGGCGTAATCAGAAACTTGCTGTAAAATTCTTTGGGCCATATACAATATTGGAGAGAATAGGAAAAGTGGCTTATAAACTTAAATTACCTGATGGTGCTATGATCCATCCGGTATTCCACATCTCTCAGTTGAAGGAAGTGAAAGGGTCTGAAATTGTGGCTGAGCATCACTTGCCTACTATGGGGAATTTTGATCGTCCTCTTATGGAGCCAATTGCAGTTTTGGATTGTCGGGATCGTCTTAAAGGTCGTTATCCGGTGCGAGAGGTTCTAATCCAATGGTCTAATCAGTCGGTGGAAGAAGCTACATGGGAACGCCTCTATCAGGTCAAGCGTGAGATGTAACGGCCCCGTGATTGCTGGAGCTGACGTGGCATTGACTGGTCAAATGAGCTGGCATTGACTGGTCAAGGCAGTTACAACTGTTTTCTCTCTCTCTCCTGTAATTAGAAGAGTATAAATAAGAGAATAAGCTGTTAGTTCATTTTTAGCTTAAGCTTTCTCTCTCTAGAAGCAGAGATTTGTGGAGTTTGGGTTTTACTCGAAATAAACCCAGTTTGTTAAATAAATACTGTTTCTGTTCAATTTGCGCGTTACAAGAAGCTATATAAATCCCATGCCGTTGCAGACAATAGACACTTTTATCAGTTCTTCAGCTTAACTGGGTAGCAGCTGCTACATTTGTGTTTTATGACTTTGCTGAAAAGTTTTCTTAAACAGCTTGATTGCTTGATAGTTTTTTGGTTATATTTACTACATTTCACAGTTATCTCTTACTGACGAGCGAGACCTTCATAGGCTACTAAAGCTTAACTGGGTAGAATATGCAACATTTTTTCCCCGTCCCGACATTGAGATGATTTAAATTGTATTACAAGCATCTATATTACCAAATGATTTTTGATGCAGGTAGAACTAATGGAGCCTGCTGTCAAAGGTACGCTAAATGTACTAAAAGCTTCGAGTGAGGCAAATGTGAAGCGTGTGGTGTTTGTATCCTCTGCAGCTGCTGTTATGATGAATCCTAGTTGGCCCAAGGGTCTACTCATGGACGAGACTTGTTGGTCCGACAAGGAGTATTGCAGAAATACCAACGTAATAATAATATATCATTGCATATAGATATAATTTTGCTATAAAAATAATACTGATCTGTTTTTGCATTTCCTTTTTTCTTCTCTGTCATAGAACTGGTATTGTCTTTCTAAAACAGAAGCTGAAAGCGAAGCATGGGAGTTTTCCAAGACAAGTGGGCTTGATTTAGTGACCGTCTGTCCCACGTTAGTTTTGGGACCGATGTTACAATCTACCCCGAACGCCAGTAGTTTGGTCCTAATCAAGCTTTTAAAAGGTATATTTACTTAACTTGCCAGACCTAATGCTTGTTTAGTTGTTGCTTTTAAGCAAAGAAGCTAGTTTATTTCTAAAAAAAAGTTACTAGGTTGGTCCAGCTTAAAGTATCTAGCTTTTTCAGGCCCGAAATCCAGAAGAAATACAGATTCTATCATTTAGAAAAGCAAAATGGGCTTAACCTTAAGAGTTGTAACCAAACAAGGCCTAGTATCAGTTTGTTTCTGGATCTAAGGAGAAATTTTCTTCCCTATTGAAAATGCACTGGTATCATCAATATAAATATTAAATTATCGGTTCTCTATGACTGTACAGAAAAATATGAAGAAAGGGAAAACAAGTCGTATAATTACATAGATGTACGTGATCTGGTTGAAGCGTTGATACTGGTCAACGAGAAACCTGAATCTAATGGAAGATACATTTGCAGCGCTGATCTGACTAAGGTGCAAGATATGGTTGAAATTCTCAGGAGGGTTTACCCAAATAGTGATTATCCTAAAAAGTAAGTTTTTTCCCTTCAGTGTGTTTTTTACATTAGATGTTGTGGAAATTTCAGGAAAGATGGGAATAAAAAAATGTACTTCAAGTAGTTAATATGATAATTTACTGTTTTTTGTTGAAATTTGCGTGAGCTGGAAAATTGACTGATGTATTTACTTGCAGATATATTGAGATAGAGGTGAAGGGGAAGATAAGTTCGGAGAGATTGCAGAAGCTAGGTTGGTGTAACAGAGATTTAGAAGAGACTCTAATCGACTCGGTGGAAAGCTATAAGATGCTAGGACTTATCGACTGAAATCACTGAATATGTATATCAGCTAAAAGGCCTACAAATTTTCAGTTTTCAGAATCAAGTGTACGAGGATTTGTATTGTACTTTGCACAAGTCAAGTGCTGGTTTTTTTCTCAATAATATGGTCATTGTTGTGTTTTGAATATCTATACAACTATACAAGGTGATAGCATCAATTCAATTATTCCTGGTGTTATGGTACTTAAATAAGTAGTTGTTCTCTTTGGTGAATTATTTTGCTGTATAAGCCAATTTATGAAACTTGTTGGACTGATTTTGAATTCCATCTCCAGCTGATGTTTTTATAATTTACTGTTGATAAATTTCCTAAATATAACAGTAAATAAAGAGAACTTATCTTTTTTTTGAAGAATCTTATTTTATTTGACTGATCCTGTAAGTTCAGTTCTGTAACAAGAGATTATTACTCCACGAAATTATCCTCTAGCACCCTACCACCACCTGCATATTAAAAAAAGCCTTAATCTTTTAGCATGTATCTTGAAATTTATTTATCGATTATAAAGTTTCACAATCCCACAATCACCAAAAATATAATTCTAGATCCGTCACAGCTACCACACATGTTTGTGAGTCCTGCATGTACACTATATATAATAAAATACTATATATTCCCTCCGTCTCAAATTGTTTGGATTATACGAAACTATCTGCAATTTTGACCGACAAATAACTCATATCTAAATTGTCGGAATTGTCAGAATCGAATTTTTCAAAAGTTAATCAAATAGTTCAAATGTTAAACTATTTTTCATAAAAAAAAATCTTACCAGGTAGAAAGTGCAACATTTTTTTTTGGACATTGAAAGATTCAATTTTTATTACAAGCATCTGTGTTACCAAATAATCGTGATGTAGGAAGGTACCCTAAATGTACTTAAAGCCTCGAGTAAGGCAAATGTGAAGCGTGTGGTGTTTGTATCTTCTTCAACTGCTGTTATGATGAACCCTAGTTGGCCCAAGGGTTAACTCATGGACGAGACTTGTTGGTCCGACAAGGAGTATTGCAGAAATACCAACGTAATCAGGCGCGGACCCAACGGGGGCTGGGATGGCCGTGACCGCCCAGGCGATGATTTTCAATTTTATTTTTATTTTTTTTATATATGTGATTAAAACAATTATGATATATAGGCATTGACGCCACCCTCTAGTTAAACAAAAGAGTTGTCTCTAGTTAAACAAAAGAGTTGCTGGTATAATGGTAAAATTGGACCATAAGTTAGTTGAAGGTTAATAATTCAAATCATGTTAACTTCTTTTTTCTAAAATTTTATGTTTTTTATTTTGAAATTACCAAAATTTCTAAATATCCATTATATTTTCTCAAGGAAGATTACATAAAAAAATTATTTTATTGTCCAATGTCATTTGTCTTTGACTTCATATGTATTTTATACTATGTTGAACATAGAAAAAAAATTATTTTTATATTAGACTCTGCTTTTTTCTATTCGATATATTTTTTTACACAACGGCCTCCGAAAAAAATCATCATCGTTACGTCCGTAATAATAATAATATATAATTGCATGGAGATCTGCCTTTTCCCCGTGTTTCTGTATACCATTACCAACTGATATGTTTTTTTTTTTTTTTACTTTTGCTATCAACATTATAATGATTTGTTTTCGTACTATCGTTGATTGGGTTGCAGAACTGGTATGGTCTTTCTAAAACAGAAGCTGAAAGTGAGGCGTGGGAGTTTGCCAAGACAAGTGGGCTTGATTTAGTAACCCTTTGTCCCACGGCTGTTTTGTGACCGATGTTACAATCTACCCCAAACCCTAGTAGTTTGTTCTTAATCAAGCTTTTAAAAGGTACATTTCCGCAACTAGCCAGATCTAGTGTTTGTTCTTTTTAGTAATTAATAACCCTCTATTTTGAGGAAACCTCTTTTGCGGACGTCAAAAATCGAACATTGATGATGAATGTGGTATACTTAGAGTTTAAACCACCTGGATCAACCACCTTGCTGGACCTAGTGCTTATTTAGTTGCTCCATTCAAGCAAATAATATAGTGTTTTCTTAAAAAAGATATACTAGGTTGGTCCAGCTTTTAGTTTCCAACTTTTCAGCCGACAAAACCTAGAATTGTTTAGCTTTTAAGCTGGTCAGGTCAACCAAATACAGTTTCAGTTATTAGATTAGAAAAGCAATATAGGCTGAGCTTAAAAGTTACAAGCCAACAAGGCCTGGTATCAGTTTGTTTCAGGATCACAGATGAAATTCATAAAATGTGGATAAACAGTGTTCTATTTTGAAAATGCACTGGTAAGTAGTATCATCAATATCATTCCATAATAAGTCAATTCAAGTCAAATGAAACTGTCTAATTTAGCCATTTTTTTCTAAAAATACTCATATATTTTTTTTTAATTAATTATAATAATATCATACTCACGTAAAAAAAATATAAAAAGTAATAAGTAATAACACTATTTATCTATTTTTAACAACCAAACATTTTTTAAAATTTTATCATTTTATACTATATTTTGTGTATTATCCACATATTTGTATCATAATTACATTTATTTTTATATTTTAATTACGTCAGGCAGGCAAGTCGCAACGCGTGGGACAGGTCTGTTATGCGGAGTACAAATCTTCTACCCCCTATTCTCTACCCCCTTCCGTGCCCCCTTGCTTATTTTCACTCAAATTTTAAATTTTCACAACTTGTTCCACAAATTTATAAGCTTTTATATTATATTGTATTCAAATTTTAAAACATTTGGGCATAATATTTTTTTAGACAATTTTTCTAAGATTTAATGTTTAATTTACACTAATTTATACATTTATTCCAAAATAAATTGCGTGTGGATTTTTAAAAAAAAATTAATTATTGGAACGTATTGATACATGTATTATAGTAATTGTACAATTTTTTTCAACTTTTTTAGATTTTTTTTGGGATAAAATAAGCAAGGGGAGCACGGAAGGGGGTAAAAAATAAGAGGTAGAAGATTTGGACTATGTTATGAGTGACTATGCATAAAGATCTGAAGAAAGAGAAAATAAGTGGTATAATTACGTAGATGTACGTGGTTTGGCTGAAGCATTGATACTAGTTAATGAGAAACCTGAATCTAATGGAATATACATTTGCGCTGCTAATCTGCAAGATGTGGTTGGAATTCTCATGAGCGTTTACACTTTACGCTAATTATGATTATCCTAAAAAGTAAGTTTTTTTCCCTTAGTATGTCTTTTACATTATGGGGGTGTTTGTTTAGGATGAGATTATGGTAGTTTAAAATTATAAATACCGTCGCACCTATAAGTACCGTATTTGGTAGGAAAAGTGAAAACAGAACTATTAGTAACATGTGATTAGATTATAAATGATGAGAAATTGAGTTATTTGAAGTAATATGGGATGTGGTATTGAAAAATGAGGGTATGATATATATATATATATATAATCGTTGCGCACATGTTGCGTGTGCGATACGTAGTGACATAGATATGATCCCGACAAATAAAGTTAATATTTTTTTTAAAATTTAAATATCAAATGATTAAATATAATTAATTAGCAATCGTATATAAAGAGTAATATAATATTTTACTCTTATAAAAAATACACAACGATTTTGTTTGGAATATAAATGTGTGAAAAATAATATTTTTTAAGTTATTTATGTATTTGAATTGAGTGATGACATTTAAGAGTAATTACAATATTATAGTGATGGTATTTTTGGAAAATTTGGGCTAAATTGGACAGCCCTCAAAATGATTGGGTTGACTTATATTAATAGTATGATATATATATATATATATATTAAAATCATATATATCATGTATATTTATTTTTATTTTTATTTTGTAAGTTTATTTATTATAGATATAAATATAAATTTGTAAAATAGTCCAATTCTAATAAAAATCAAACAAACATTTCATTAATATTTCATATATGTACTATTAATCCCATATTTATTTATTATCCCGTCATAATCCGAAGGTATTTATAGTATCGTTACTACTTTAACGAGATGAAGTGGAAATTTGAGGAGGATGGGAATAGAAAAAGGTACCTCTAGTAATTAATAACACAGTTACTGTTTTTGCTGAAATTTGTATGAGCTGGTTAATTGACTGATTTATTTACTTGCAGATATATTGAGATAAAGGTAAAGGCTAGGTTGATGTTACACAGATTTAGAAGAGACTTTTTTTCTTTTTTTTTTATCCCTGTTTTGTAGGTAAAACTTACGTAACTTCAAAGGCGACAGAATTCGAACCCTGACGAGCATGGTATATTCGGGTAACAACCGCATGGATACCGACCACTTGGTCTATATATATGTAATTTGTTTTTAAAGTATCACTGCAAATTTGAGAGAAAGACATGGCGAAATAATGTATTTTAGATAATAATTTAGAATGAGTTTATGTATAAATAAGAGAACGTATCAATATTTATTTTTATAGATGTAGAGACATAAAAGTAATTAAAAAAACTAGATGTTATAGTCAATAACGAATAAAAAATAATCAAAAAATATTCGCTCCGTACATTTTTATTTGACGAGTATATATACTACATTAGGAAAGGAAGAACAACCATTATAAATTAAAATATTTTATAAAATAAAATTCATAAATGGGAAATGTGGTTAAAGAAAGGGATAAAACTTCCGGGTCATATTTACTTAGTAATTCAATTATAAAATAAACGTTAACATAAATTCATAAGTAATCTTTTCAATTGGTAATTTGTAACCGATGGGTCTAAAAATTAGTTGCTATTTAACAATTGAAAAGTAGCAATCACAAATTAGTTGGTATTTACCTATTAGTAAAATGTTAGTTACAAATCAGTTAGTAACTACCAACTGAATATTTTTTAGTTACTGTTCAATTGCTATTTATCTACTAATAAAATGTTGTTACCATCTGAATATTTTTTAGTTACTGTCCGGTTGCTATTTACCAATTATTTAGTAACTGTTGGCCCGTGTGCTAACCTTAGATGGGGGGTGAATAAGGTTTTGGCGCTTTTCGCCTAATTAAAAATCTAATGGCAACTAACAACCCAACTAATGCAATTTTAAGCTTAAGCGTATTAATAAAGTTAATGGAATGAAATAAATACTAAACGCAAGCAAGATAATAAGCAAAAGTATAAGTTGCGGAAAGTAAAAGTAAGGGAAAGAAAATGACACCGTGATTTATAGAGGTTCAGCAAACGGCCTACGTCCTCTCCTCGGTACTACCGAGTATTTCACTAAAAATAATCTTCCCGAATTTTACAATTCCTATCGAGCTCAATCAATCGATTGGCTCACCCTCTACCCGAGGTTACTAACTCTTGATACAAGTGCAAGCGTACACGTCTAATGAGTCAACGACTCCCCCTCAATCTATGAGTACCCGAATGAAAAGACCTAGAGCTTTTAAGCTTCACTTGCTTACAAAACCTCTACCCGATCACTCGCTTACAAAAATTGAGTTTATAAAATACTCGTTACAATTTTATCGAAAATTGAAACAACACCCACAATCGATTGCTTCTAAAATAAGCTAATATGTGGTTTCGATGATGTTTGATCTTTGTTGGAGCTTGTATCTCTTTATCTTCAATTTTCCCTCTTTTGAGTATATACACCAAAATGGTGATATTTAGGGTTTTGTATATAGGGATTGAAGGATGATAATTAGTGTAATGATTGGTTGGTTTTGAGAGAGATTTGAGGTAGTTTATATAACAGCAAAGTCTGTTTTTCTGGGTTATGACCGTTGAGGGTTATAACAGCTCTTTTTCAGAATAAGCTGAAAAGCTGTTTTCGAAAACTACAGAAAACGATCGGTCGTTTTCTAAAAACGATCGGTCGTTTTTATACTGGACTCACTGGAAGAAATTGGACCAAAAACGATCGGTCGTTTTTGTCCAGTCGATCGGTCGACTGTAATCCTGGTCCCGTAAATCTTCGAATGCTCATAACTCCTTCGTTTTAGCTCCGAATTTGGTTCCGCTTGAACCTATGGCTTCGTTATCGAATGCTCTATCATTTAAAGACCTGAAATATACGTTTTCTATTTTTGGACAAGACAAGCATTATATCATCGAAATCGTAAAATCATTAAACGCATAATCAATGTTATAATCAAAATCATTATTGAACTCTACGTTCAACAGTAACAATATTTCAGTTACAGATTCAGTCACTGATTTTCAACTAAGTAAATCGGTTGGTAATTTTAGTTGTTATTTGACCTTTTTTAAGGTGCATATTAACAAAAAGTTAGTTTATATTTTAATAAATTTCCCCATACAGCCAAAAAAGTAATACTGCTCCCAATAAATTGGGACGGAGGAAGGAGTATACACCACGCATGCGGTCAGTTAAAAATAAAAATAACTGGATTAATTTGAAAAATTACACATTAAGAAACTAGAAAAAAAAACAAAAAAACTGCCTATAAATTAATTAACTGGCTCAAGAGGAACGTTTAAAAACCCCCCACATTTATCTTAACGTGGAAATAAAATTCCCCCATCTGTGTCCTCTTTGCATTCTCTCTCTCTCTCCTACTTTCACGTATCATTATTTTTGTTGATAATTCTTATTGGCCTCGTTTGGTCGTGTCTTTTATGTTCAAAAGTATACTTTTTGTAAGTGGGTTGAAAAGTATACTTTTTATGTTTACTTTTTAATAAGTAAATACTGTTTGGTGAACACGTAAAAGTATACTTTTCATTAAAAATGTTGTTTGGTAAAATATGTTTACTTTTACTTTTTGAGTGAAAATGAATTGTTTATTCAAATAATGCACAATAGGTACCACTATTGAATTTATATTACTCATAGGTACCTCCATAAGTTCGTATTCACAAAAAATAAAAAAATAAAAATCACAAAAAAATCACAAAATTTTAAAAAAATTACAAAAAAAAATAAATAAAAAAAATCACAAAAAATTATAAAAAAGGAAAAAATCACAAAAAATCACAAAATTTTAAAAAAATTACAAAAATAAAATTAAAAAATAAATAAAAATTTTAATTTTTTTTAATTTTTTGTGATATTTTATAAGTTTTTGTGATATTTTATATTTTTTTTGATTTTTCGGTATAAAAAGTGTTATATTGACAAAAAAAATATTATATATATATTTTTTTAATTTTTGTAAAAGTTTGTGATTTTTTTCATTTTTTGTGATTTTTTGTAATTTTTTATAATTTTTATAATTTTTTTGTGATTTTTGTATTTTTTTAATAATTTTTTGTGATTTTTGGTGATTTTTTATGATTTTTTTGATTTTTTTTGATTTTTTGTGATTTTTATAAATTTTTTTATGATTTTTTGTGATTTTTTGTGATTTTTTTTTTTGTGATTTTTTATATTTTTTGTGATTTTTTTTATTTTTATAAATTTTTTGTGTTTTTTTTTATTTTTATAAATTTTTTGTGTTTTTTTTTATTTTGTTGTAATTTAAAACTATTTTTTTGGGTTTGTAGAAAGATAAAATATGTATATTATATTTTGGTTTGTATGACAATTTAGTAAATAAACTAAATAATTAAAAATTGTTACCTATGAGGAATGTAAAATTATCAAGTTATCTATGAGGAATATAAGTTGATATGAGGTACTTATAGAGAATTACCCCTTGTTTATTTTGGATTAATAGAATAATGCAAAATAATTAACTAGCAAAAAAACATTTTATTATTTAAAGATTAAAAAATACAAAATTAGGAAAATATAATGATGATATGAACTAGGTTTTGAACTGTACTTTAAAAGCACATTCAGATTAAAACCTACTTAAAAGTATCATCAAAAGTAAAAATATCATCAAACTTACTTTTAAAAAGTCTACTTATAGACATTTACTTTTCACCGAAAGTATACTTATGAGATGACGGCCAAACAAACTAAATATAAGTAAAAGTAAAAGTAAACCCAAAAGTATACTTAATGGTTACTTTTATAAAAGTAAACTTTTAAAGTGGCAGCCAAACATGTTCAATAAGTAAAAGTAAAAGTAACTTAATTTTCAAGCCAACCAAACAAGGCCATTTTCTTAAATTTAAGAACAATATATCCATATCTCACTTAATGAACATATACGCATTACAACACGAATCGCATCGTCACACGTATCGCTAGTCATACTATTACTCATGTGAACAGTGCTTATGAAACTTTGAAACAATTATTTACAAAAAAATCTTAATAGTTTAAAAAATTACACATTAAAAAAAATAGAAATAAAAGAAAACATTTGAAATTATAAAAATAGTGTAACGGCTCGTATTCGTCCACCACGTATTTCCATTATATTTATTTTAATATTTTATAACTTTTTATTTGTTATTTGTTATGTTATCTATCACACACTTACCCTCCTAATTTTTATGGAAGCAGTGTGCCTGTGACTCAGAGTCCAAAATTGTTTTTGATTTTTAAAGTCAAAATTATGTAAAACTTACATAATTCAATGAAATCAAGTTATAGCTATTATTTTAAAATTTTGAATATTATATATGTAGTATACATACATATATAATATTCAAAATAAAATTAAACGTTTTATTAGCAATTTTGGATAACAATTTTGGAGTCCGGTAGGGGTGACTCATATTCAGGCACATGATTCCCATTTTTATTCTATTTATCAAAAAAAACAATCAATTTACGTCATTGCCTACATCAATTTACGTCATCACGTGCGTTGATTTAGTAGTGTGTATATTAGGGGTGGGCAAAAAATCCGCAAACCCGCCCCGTAACCCAATCCGTGCGGATTGGGGCGGATTGGGGCGGGTTGGGTGTCAAAAAAAGTTAAATCCGCCCCGCCCCAATCCGTAAAAAAATTCGTGGGTTGGGTTAGGGTCGGGGTTTCCAAACCGCGGGTTAATCCATCCCAACCCGTTTCAATCCGCATATATATATATATATATATATATAAATTTTCTTAAGATCTTTTTTAATAAGAGTTTATATATTATAATAGTATTGATTTAAGAAAAATTATATATATAGACAAAAAATCTTTGGATTGTCCAAACTTAAGCTTAATGATTCGATTGATATATTGTCTTATAAATTCAATGTATTATCTCGTACTTACAAAAAGAATGAATTTTTAATCTGGGTCTAGGTAGTATGGGTGGTTAATTTATTTTTAAAAACTTTATTTGTAATTGAAGTATAGCCAAATATGAAGTTATATAAAGTTATTACGAAATCTGTAGTTATTGAACTTGTGGATTCAATTAGCTATTGAACTTTATTTTGATTATGTTGATGAATAATAATTTGTTTTATTTTGTTTTATTTTGTTTTAGCTTTGTTACTTGTTCCGAACATTCTAAACGTATTTTGGTTGGCTTTTAGTTTATATTTCTATTTGAAAGATTTTTTTTTTTTGTAAATATTTAGGTAAATTATGCGAAATAATGAAAAATTTATGACTAAAATGAAAATTCAAAAAACAACCCGCACCCAATCCGCCCCGCTTGATAATGGGTTGGGTTGGGTTGGGTTGGGTTGGAGTTTTAATTATAATGGGTTGGGTTGGGTTGCGTTGGGATTTGAATTTCACTAATCCGCCCCAATCCGTTCCGCCATTTATTTTACGGGGCGGGTTAGGATTGCGACCAATCCGCCCCAATCCGCCCCGTGCCCACCCCTAGTATATATATCTAGAGAGCAAAAAGAGAAGTAGTGGGTGGGATTAAATGGAAGAAAAGGCAAAAGTAGCATGTGTGACAGGTGGAGGTGGATACATAGGTTCATGGTTAGTTAAATTTCTACTTAAACGAGGATACTATGTTCATGCTACTCTTAGAGATCCTGGTAAGTCTTTTATTTTCCTTCTTTTCTTCTTCATTCCTTTACTATGCTCTCATATTATATCCTGGCCGAAGGGGCAAGTGGGTCACCTAATAACATGGACAGTTATATTAATTACAAAATTAACATTTCATTTAAACATAGATTTTGTATTATATATATTCAAAATTATATATATATATATATACCGTTACTTTATGTCTAGAGGTCTTATGAGGGATTGAAACAAATATTTGCAAAATAGTATTAATAGTTTAAAAAATTACAAATAAAAAAATGATAAGATAAACAGTTAAAATAAAAGTAACTGCTATTTCACCGTTGCCATCTCTCTCCCTTATTAGGGAGATTCTTTTTTACATGCTCTGTTTACTCAACGCTATAACAGTGTGGGATTGACAATCTCACGTCTGTTTACATGCTCTGTTTACTCAACGCTATAACAGGATTGACAATCTCACGTCTGCGGTGGCACTGCCACGTGCTGCCAAATATTATTTTTTTTTTCTTTCTGCAATTTGTTTTAAAATATCAAAAAATTTATCCATTTTATCAAAAAAAAAATTCAATTTTATCCAAAAAAAAAATCTAACCATCAAACTATTCAATTAATATATTTTTTTATCAAATCAACGTCATTCTACCACTACAATTATCCCCAATTTTACAAAAAAAAAAATCTCTCTCAATTTACCAAAAAAAAAACATCCTCAATTTTACCAAAAAAAAAACTCTAACCATCAACCATCAAACTCGTATATCAAATTAATATATTTTTTTCTCAAATCAATATCACTCTACCACTACATTTATCCCCAATTTTACCAAAAAAAAAACATATCCCAATTTACCAAAATAAAACCTCCCCCAATTTTACTAAAAATGAATTCTAACCATATATCACCAAACTAATTCATATATCAAACTAATTCCTATATAGGACTAATTCCTATATAGGAATTAGTTTGGTGGTGGATGGTTAGAGTTTATTTTTTGTAAAAGTGGGGGAGGTTTTATTTTGGTAAATTGGTATATGTTTTTTTTTTGTAAAATTGAATATAAATGTAGTGGTAGAGTGATATTTATTTGAGAAAAAAATATATTAATTTGATATACGAATGAGTTTGATGGTCGATGGTTAGAGTTTTTTTTTGGTAAAATTGAGAATGTTTTTTTTTTGGGTAAATTGGGGGAGAGTTTTTTTTTTGGTAAAATTGGGAATAATTGTAATGGTAGAGTGATGTTGATTTGATAAAAAAATATATTAATCTGAAATATGAAGTGGTTTGATAGTCACGTGGCAGTGCCACGCAGACATGGAATTGTCAATCCCACGTCTGTTATAGTTATAGCATTGAGTAAACAGAGCATGTAAATGTAAAAAAGAATCTCCCCCCTTATTATCTCTCTAACTTTCTCTCTCTCCCTTCTTATCTCTCTACCTTTATCTTCCATAATGCTATGGTGAAATTCTTTTCTCAAACAGAAACATGTAATTGACCCTCAATATAAATATTTAATATATATAAATTTAGTATATATATTTATATAATCTTATTGCGTGTAACACTGTTCCACAAATCACACCACGCATCGCGTGGCCTCCGTGCGCTAGTATATATATAAGTGACGAGGTTAACACTAACAAATCACAAACTCTATCCATTATACGATGACCGGTCCTAACTGTTATTTCCAATACAATATAACTTTGAGCCACAACTATTCTTAGTATTTCTTTTTTATCTTAACTGCTTAACCAGTTTGCAAAATTAATAATGTATGGTTATTTATTGATTATATCTTTGGTTGCTTAACAATTGTTAATTACTTAAAAAAAAAAGTTAAGAGTACTTTTTAATAGCTTTTTATAGAAAAATATAGGTAGTATATAAATTTGGGGAAATTTTAGTTAGAATATTAATGGAAATGTATAAATTATTAAGATAAATTCGTTAGCTCAATTTTCATACATTAAGTTATTGATTCTGGATCACACTATGATGTAATTTTTGCTTGTTTTTTCTTCGACACTGTATGTGCAGAGAACGAGAAAAATGCGCACCTGAAGAAACTTGAAAGGGCATCCGAAAATCTCAAACTGTTCAATGTCAATTTGTTGAATTATGATTCTCTTTCTTCAGCCATTAATGGATGCGAAAGTGTATTCCATGTTGCCAGTCCAGTTCCCTCCACAAGCTTACCAAACCCTGAGGCAAATATCATTTACTCAGCTTCACTTTGCTAACATCAAGTTTTGTATAGGCCTTCTTATACATATTATTATTTAATAAAAAATAACTTGGTCTCTAGGTTTGGGAGTGGAAAGACCAAACATCAACACGGTTATCTGGTTTTCGAAAACTACAGAAACTCAGGCTATACTGTCTTACAAAATCAGTTTTCCTCCCAACCTTGGTTATAGTTACTTTTTATAAAAAAGCTATATGGCAACGGGTTGCAGACAATAGAGTGATAGACACTTTTATCAGTTCTGCAGCTTAACCGGGTAGCAGCTGCTGCAGTCGTGTTTTATCGACTTTGCTGAAAAGTTTCTTTTAACAGTTGGACTGTTTGATAGTTTTTTGGTTATATTTACTATATTTCACAGTTATTTCTTACTGACGAGCGAGACCTTCATAGGCTATTCAGCTTAACTGGATAGAATGTGCAACGGTTGTGTTTTTTTACCTCCCGATATTGAGATGATAAAAATTGTATTACAAGCATCTATATTACCAAATGATTTTGATGCAGGTAGAACTAATGGAGCCTGCTGTTAAAGGTACGCTAAATGTGCTAAAAGCTTCGAGTGAGGCAAATGTGAAGCGCGTGGTATTTGTATCCTCTGCAGCTGC
This sequence comes from Primula vulgaris, assembly GCA_963920805.1. NCBI lineage: Eukaryota > Viridiplantae > Streptophyta > Magnoliopsida > Ericales > Primulaceae > Primula > Primula vulgaris. The sequence goes on along the minus strand of OY987218.1, from coordinate 5,165,278 downwards.
TGTTATGATGAACCCTAGTTGGCCCAAGGGTCAACTCATGGACGAGACTTGTTGGTCCGACAAGGAGTATTGCAGAAATACCAACGTAATAATAATAATATATCATTTTATATAGATATAATTTTGCTATCAAAATAATACTGATCTGTTTTTGCATTTTTCAATTTCTCTTTTGGGTTGTAGAACTGGTATTTTCTTTCTAAAACAGAAGCTGAAAGCGAGGCATGGGAATTTGCCAAGACAAGTGGGCTTGATTTAGTGACCGTTTGTCCTACGTTTGTTTTGGGACCGATGTTACAATCTACCCCGAACGCTAGTAGTTTGGTCCTAATCAAGCTTTTAAAAGGTATATTTACTTAACGCGCCAGACCTAGTGCTTGTTTAGCTCTTACTTTTAAGCGAATAAGCTAGTTTATTTCTAAAAAAAGTTACTAGGTTGGTCCGGATTAATGTATCTAGCTTTAATCCAGATTCTATCATTTCGAAAAGCAAAATTGGCTGACCTTAAGAGTTGTAACCAAACAAGGCCTGGTATCAGTTTGTTTCGGGATCTAATAAGAAATTTTATTTCCTACTGAAAATGCACTCGTATCATCAATATAAATATTAAATTTTTGGTTCTGTATGACTATACAGAGAGATATGAAGAAAGGGAAAACAAATCGTATAATTATGTAGATGTACGTGATCTGGCTGAAGCATTGATACTGGTTAACGAGAAACCTGAATCTAATGGAAGAAACATTTGCACCGCTGATTTGGCTAAGGTGCAAGATATGGTTGAAATTCTCAGGAGGGCTTATCCTAATTATGATTATCCTAAAAAGTAAGTTTTTTCCCTTAAGTATGTCGTTTACATTAGATGTAGCGGAAATTGCAGGAAAGATGGGAATTAAGAAAGTACACAGTTTACTGTTTTTGTTGAAATTTATGTGAACTGGTAAATTGACTGATGTATCTACTTGCAGATATATTGAGATAGAGGTGAAAGAGAAGTTTAGTTCGGAGAGATTGCAGAAGCTAGGGTGGTGTTACAGAGGTTTAGAAGAGACTCTAATCGACTCGGTGGAAAGCTATAAGATGCTGGGACTTATTGACTGAATATATCATCAAACCTAAATATCAGCTAAAGGGCTTTCAGTTTTCAGAACGAAATGTATGAGGATCTGTATTGTATTTTGCACAAATCGAGTGTTAGTTTTTTTCTCAACAATATGGTCATTTGTGTTTTGAATTTTCTCAATAATATGGTCATTTGTGTTTTGAACACCCATACAAGGTGATGGCATCAATTCAATTATTCCTGGTGTTATGGTGCTTAAAATAAGTAGTTGTTCTCTTTGGTAAATTATTTTGCCTACTCCCTAGTCTTGATTTTGTGGAGAGTTTAAATCTTATTCAAAAAAGCTATTATTACGGCCCTTAAACTTTTAAGTGTTTCTTTTCTTTGATGTAAATTTGAAATTTTAGTCCTTTGTGTGTGGTGTTACATTATGAACTATTTGGAAGTTTGATTCAATGCATAGCACCTGTTAAGCTGGCGTATAAACTATAAACCACTTCTTCTGATACCATTCTATTCAAGGCATGCATGTATTCACTTCTGGTTAACTTGCTACTTTTGGTGACATGATTCAGATTTGCAATATTTTGGTTTCTTAAAAATGAGAAAAGTATTACTCGTTTAAATTTGTATCTTAAAAGAAACGATGTCTGATTTTCTGTGTGCAAATATTCAACTATTATCTGTAGCTAATTAGTGATGCTACATCAATTGGTAAATCCTATTTTATAAAGTGAGAAGTGTTAAATGGCGAGGGGATGTCGGCACCCCCTCGTCCGGACCGATATCAACCCCACAGCGGGCGATCCGGGCCTCTCAAGCATGGGTGACGTATCGTCCCGGATCTTAGGGAGCCGGACCGTTCCTAGGCCGACCCAGAGAAACTTGCTGAGCACTCTTCCCCAATTAATGCTGCTGCTCCCTTGGGGGACCCTCTATGTGTTTCATCGACGTGGCCCAATCACAGGCCAGCCCTGTGGGCCCCGGATGATGAACAGTGCCATTGTCAGAGTCATAAATGACCTGGAGCCGTTGGATTTTTATCAGACAGTGCAATGATCCAAGGGCTAATACGCCTTTGATCAGACTATATATACCCCCGCTAATACCAATTAGAAGGGGACGCAAAAAGTGAGACTAGAGAGATAAAGCCTAAAATATCCGAACTACCTGAACTTATCCTGACACAGTAACTTGTAACCGGCCCGATCTCTCCCCTCTTTACTGTACACCTATCTTCCGTCTATATTGATACTGACTTGATCGTCGGAGAGGGTAAACTCGGTTACAACCCCGGGCCCCTGTTCGTTGTTTGTGCAGGAGTGCAGATCGCCTCGTCATCAACGGAGTCATCAGCCTCGTCAGACACTTGGATAAGATTGGAGCCGACGCGAATTGATTAAGCCGGGCCTAGGAAGAAAATCAGGCTCGCCAATTGGCGCCGTCTGTGGGAAATTAGAAGACGCGTTAGCTCTGACGCTACGAAGAAAACATGTCTGGCAACAATCGCTTCGATACTCCGTCGTCCCGACCTCACGTCCTCGGAATGCCGAGGACACTCTCCTTTGATGAGACTCCCAGAACCGCGGGTACGAGTGGTCCGACCCCCTTAACGGCAATAGCTGCAACCCCCCGAACGCGAACCGAACTGACCGAAATGATGCTCGATATCCATGAAAAGGAACTCGTCGCGCTTGCGGCCCAGAAGGCACTGATAGCCACGCTGATGACACCTGAGCCCGAGCCCGTCCTCCAAGACGTGAGCCAAGGCGGTCCGGCCCCCAGACCCTCTAAGAGTGTGATGTCCCGTCTAGGACCCCGCCGACGACCCCCCCTAGAGACTCCCAGGGAGCCTACTAGGGGTGAGGAGTCGGAGCACTCCCGCGAAGGGAATTCCCGTCGAAACGACGAGCGAAGTATACATTCCCGACTCCATAGGCATGAGGACAGCCGAAGCTCTCGACCGGAGTCGAGTCATGCCCGAACGGACAAATCTCCCCGAACGCGAAGGCGGGGACGCCGTGGACGACACGATGCTGCCGGTGAGGCAGCAATGAAGATCGTGGCCTCCACCCGTAGCACCCCCTTCTCTGATGACATTGAGTACAGTGCTCCCCCCAGAAACTTCGTCGCCCCCGTCTTCCAGGCCTTCAATGCTGACTCCGATCCGGAAGCTCACCTTCGCCACTATCGATATCAGATGAACCACTGGTCCCACCTCGACCAACTGATGTGTCGGTGCTTTCCCGCCAGCCTGGGAAGGCTTGCTAGCAAATGGTTCCAGTCCCTGCCCGCCAACTCCGTCCATTGTTGGGACGATCTAGCCTACGACTTTGCTCATAGGTTCATAAACTTGAAAGAGAGGGTTACTCAGCCGGAGCAGCTTTATCAAGTGAGGGTCCAATCCAAAGAAACCCTTGAGAACTACGATAGTCGGTTCTGGCTGAAACACGCGGAGTGCGCGGACTGCCCCGATTCCACCGCTATAGCTGCTTTCAGACAAAATATGGTCGTAGGCAGCAGGATCCGAAATGAGATGATAGCGACCCCACCTAACTCCGTCCCTCAGCTCAGATCCCTCATCAAGCAGCACATTGACATAGAGAAGGATATGAGGTCTGCTGGGGCAACACGGTCGGTGGCCGTCATCAACCAGCAAGGTGGTAGGTCCGTCGCAACAAGTCCTCGAAGAAACCGGCCCGTAGGCAGTAGAATGGAACGTCCTCGAACGCGGCGGAGTCCGCAACCAGATCCCAAAAGGAGAAGAGAAGAGCCTCGTCGGAACGACCCCTCGAATTCGGGAGCTGCTTACTCGACCACCTTCCGCCTCCCATTGTCTGGCCTGCTTAACGAAATCGAGAATGAACCCTTCTTCTCCTGGCCTCTCCCACTCAGGAACGAACCTGCCCGTGGGACCAACGACAAGTTCTGCGACTATCACAGAGGCCGCGGCCATAATACAAATGAGTGCCACGGGCTGAAGGCGAGACTGGAAGGATGGGTCCGAGATGGCCTGATGAATAAGTACGTCAAGTCACGAAGAGATCTAGAACAAGACCAAGAAGGGGCCGACGGAGGGCAACCAGACCTCCCCCCGCCAATAATGACTTGTCAGGTTATCCACTCCGGGCCGAAGAGACCGAAGCCGAGCGGATCCGAGAGAACTGAGGCCCGAGAGGCCGCAATGAAGAAGCACGTGTGCCTCACCGAAAGCCCAAAGCCCCGAAAGAGAAGCAAACAGGAGACCAAGCCAGATCTGAGCTTCACCGACTTCGACCTAGTGGGGGTGGACCTGCCCCATTATGACGCCCTTGTGATCTCGGCCCAAGTAGGCCATTGCTCTGTAGGACGAATCCTCGTCGATCAGGGGGCGTCGGTGAATATTCTCTTTGGGGACCTCTACCAAAAGATGGGGTTGACGGAGGGGCAGTTAGACACCAACGCCCCCCCTCTCTACGGATTCAACTCTGAGGCTGTTCAGCCCAGAGGGAACATAACCTTGCCTGTTAAAACAGGAACCAAGGTTATGAGCGTGGAGTTCACGGTGGTGGACGTCCCCTCCGTGTACAACATCATACTGGGGCGCGCGTGGCTTCATGAGATAGAAGGCGTCTCCTCCACTCTGCACCAAAAGGTCAAGTACCCAACCGTGAGTGGAGTCGAGACCATATCGGGAAACCAAAAGGTCTCGAGAAGCTGCGCCATGGCCGTGTACTCCGGCAACAAACCGGCTCCGGTCCAGAGTGCCATGAACATTGAAGCTGAAGATCCCAAGCTCCTGAGGGAGCTGAACAAGAAGATGGGTCCGGAAGCCGAAGAAAAGGTCGAAGAAGAAATGCTTAAGGTCCAGATTCCGGGGTATGACAAGGACCACTTTTTCATGGTGGGTGCGAGGCTGAGTGGGCCCGAGATTTCAGATCTCGTTAAGCTTCTGCTCGAATACCTCGACAACTTCGCATGGTCTCCATGCGAAATGCCGGGTATCAGCCCCGACCTCGCGTGTCATAAGCTGAACGTCAACCCGGATGCGAAGCCTGTGATGCAGAAGGGACGCCGCGTCAGTCCAGAGCATGCCGATGCCATAAACGAGGAAGTACAAAAACTTCTGCTAGCTGGAGCCATCAGGGAAATCTTTTACCCTAGATGGCTCGCTAACCCCGTGGTGGTCCCTAAAAAGAACGGAAAGCTGCGTGTCTGCATCGATTACACGAGCCTTAACCGGGCCTGTCCGAAAGATCCCTTCCCTATGCCAAAAATCGATCAGATAGTGGACTCCACCGCCGGAGCCGCCAGAATGAGCTTCCTGGACGCCTGCTCCGGCTATCACCAAATACCCATGTCGGAGGATGACCAAGAAAAAACAGCCTTCATAACCCCAAGAGGGAATTATTGCTACAAGGTGATGCCGTTCGGGCTTAAGAACGCCGGGGCGACATATCAGAGAATGGTCACCAAGATATTCGCTGAGAGCATAGGCCGAAGCATGGAAGTCTATATCGACGACATGGTGGTAAAAAGCGCCCAGGAGAGCGACCACCTGTCCGACCTAAGAGAGGTGTTTGAAACGATACGAAGGCACGACCTGAAGCTGAACGCCTCTAAATGCGCCTTCGGAGTTGGTGCCGGGAAGTTCCTAGGGTTTATGGTAACCCATCGCGGTATAGAGGCGAACCCGGCCCAAATCTCTGCCTTGAAGGACCTTAGAACCCCGGAGAAAAGGAAGGACGTGCAGAAGTTAGCCGGAATGGCCGCTGCCCTCAACCGGTTTATTGCCCGGTTCGGAGACCGATGCAAGCCGTTCTTTACAGCTCTAAAGGCTCAGAAGAAATTCGAATGGAACGATGATTGCCGGAGTGCGTTCACAGAGCTGGCGAACTACCTCGGAAGCGCGCCGCTACTGGCCAGGCCGGACACCGGCGATGTCCTGGCCCTATATCTTGCCGTTAGCGCCGTCCTCATCAAAGAGGTCGGCAGGGAGCAAAAACCGATATATTACGTAAGCAAGACCCTCCTCGACGCCGAGGCTCGGTATATGCCCCTAGAAAAGCTCGTCCTCGCGCTCGTCATGGCATCGCGAAAACTGGCCCATTACTTCTCGGCGCACAGTATCGTAGTCTATACGGATCAGCCCATTCGCGAAATACTCCAGAAGGGAGACCTGTCTCGGCGGATGACGAAATGGGCTTGCCACCTAAACGCGTACGACATCCGGTACGAGCCGCGAACGTCCGTCAAGGGGCAGGCCCTGGCCGACTTTGTGGCAGAATTTACCGGAACGGCAACAGACCCCGGCATCGAAGAAAGTGCCGGAGGAACGTGGACCTTGCATGCAGACGGAGCTGCCAACAAAAAGGGATCTGGCCTTGGGGTGGTACTCCGATCCCCCCAAGGTGACGTAATCGAGAAATCAATCCAGCTTGGCTTCCGAGCCACAAATAACGAGGCGGAGTACGAAGCTGTGATCGCCGGCCTGAAAATGGCCCGCAGCCTCGGAATCAAGAAGATACTGGTGCATACTGACTCCCAGTTAGTCAGTAGTCAGATCAGTGGTGATTTTCAGACGAAGGACGAAAGAATGGCGAGCTACGTGGCCATCGCCTCCGGAATACTCCAAAGCTTCGACTATCGGGAGATCGTCAACATCAACAGAAACGAAAACACCCACGCCGATGCGCTAGCCACCTTGGCCTCGGCCATGAGTGATAAAAAGGAGCGAGTCATCACCATAGAGTACGTCCCTTCTCCTAGCATCGACGCTAGGGCAAGCGTTAATATGGTGACCGACCTTCCGCCGGAGCTAAGCTGGATGGACCCCATAATCGAATACCATCGCTCCGGCGACCTTCCTGACGATAAGAAGGAGGCTGAAAAAATAAAAAGAAAGGCCTTAGGGTTCTGGCTAGCCCCCAACGATAAACTTTATAAGAGATCGTTCTCCGGGCCCTATCTCCTCTGTGTCCACCCTGATATGGTGGTAAAGGTCATGGAGGAGATACATGAAGGCACGTGTGGGAGCCACACCGGGGGCAGGTCGCTTGCCAACCGTGCCTTAACTCACGGATATTGGTGGCCCCTCATGCAAAAGGATTCTAAAACCTTCGTGCTCAAATGTGAGAGGTGCCAGAAATACGCCCCCATACCTAGAGCCCCGGCCCAAAAGATGAGCAGCGTAACTTCGCCCTGGCCCTTTGCCCAATGGGGCATGGACATCGTCGGACCATTCCCTCGAGCCCCGGGAGGCAAAAAATTCCTCCTCATGGTTACCGACTACTTCTCGAAGTGGGTAGAAGCCGTGGCCTTAGCGAAGATAACGGAGGCCGAGGTGATCAGGTTCCTCTGGAGAGACGTGATCACAAGGTTCGGAATCCCCTACTCGATAGTGGCTGATAATGGGGGCCAGTTTACCGGAGCCAAGTTAAAAGCGATGTACGCGAAGTACCGCATCAGAAGCTATTACTCGACCCCTTCGTACCCCCAAAGCAACGGTCAAGCAGAAGTGTCGAATAAGACCGTCCTCGACGGAATAAAAAAGAGGCTAGACGATTCCAAAGGACGATGGGCCGACGAACTGCAGCATGTCCTTTGGGCCTACCGAACGACGAGGAGACGGGGCACCCAACAAACGCCCTACAGCCTAACTTACGGTATGGAAGCTATCATCCCGTTAGAAATCGGGCTCCCATCTCTCAGAACCGATATGGTAGAGAACGGACTGAACGAGAAGATGATGGGTCTCGAACTCGAATACGCTGAGGAACGAAGGGAGGTGGCAGCCATCCGTAACGCCGAGTACAAGAACGAGCTGGGACGTTCCTATAACAAAAGAGTGAACGCCAGGCGTTTCCAAGACGAAGACCTCGTGCTACGGAAAGTGAACAACAACACCAGGGTGCAGTCCGACGGCAAACTAGGCCCCAACTGGGAAGGCCCCTACCGAATCCTCGGTGCGGCGGGCAACGGGGCCTATCTGTTGGGTCGCCTTCCCAACGACGTCCCGGTAGATCGGCCTTGGAACGTCAACAACCTACGGAAGTACTATCAGTAGGGCTCCGCTTTTGCGTTTTGATGTAAATAAGAAGACGATGTAAATTGGCCTGAGGGCTTTATTAATGAAAATGTTGATAACTTTCACAAGTGTTTCAGAACACGAGCCTATACGGCACCCCGGTTTCTATTTATTTGAATTTTTCAGTTCACTTAAATTTCACAAGTGTTTCAGAACACGGGCCTACACGGCACCCCGGTTTCTATTTATTTGAATTTTTCAGTTCACTTAAATTTCACAAGTGTTTCAGAACACGGGCCTATACGGCACCCCGGTTTCTATTTATTTGAATTTTTCAGTCCACTTAAATTTCACAAGTGTTTCAGAACACGGGCCTACACGGCACCCCGGTTTCTATTTATTTGAATTTTTCAGTTCACTTAAATTTCACAAGTGTTTCAGAACACGGGCCTATACGGCACCCCGGTTTCTATTTATTTGAATTTTTCAGTCCACTTAAATTTCACAAGTGTTTCAGAACACGGGCCTACACGGCACCCCGGTTTCTATTTATTTGAATTTTTCAGTTCACTTAAATTTCACAAGTGTTTCAGAACACGGGCCTATACGGCACCCCGGTTTCTATTTATTTGAATTTTTCAGTCCACTTAAATTTCACAAGTGTTTCAGAACACGGGCCTACACGGCACCCCGGTTTCTATTTATTTGAATTTTTCAGTTCACGTAAATTTCACAAGTGTTTCAGAACACGGGCCTACACGGCACCCCGGTTTCTATTTATTTGAATTTTTCAGTTCACTTAAATTTCACAAGTGTTTATTCACGTTATGAGTTATATGAAACGCGCGCCCCAACGCCGACGCGTAAGGGCCACATCATTTGGGAGCATACATGTATGACACAACGTATAAGCACACAAAACAGAAACAAACACGAGGGCAAAGGCCAAAATTGTTTTCATATTATCATTAATCAAAAGCTATCACAAGCTAAGTACAAAAAGAAGATTACATCAAAAGCAAAAATAGAAGAACTACAAAAGCCCTAAGATGCCCCCTCATCGTCATCAGCTTCATCCTCCGAGAGGGCCCGAGGGGTTAAGGGGACCACCTCGGGAAAAGGAGCAGAGGGGACGGGAACCAAGATATTTTCTATGTTCCACACCGGATGATCCGGTCCCGCCCTCAAAAAAGCCGCGGCCTCAGACCAGCCATCAACATAGAAGGAATTAAAATCCTTCTGTGTTGACTGCTCCAAGGAGGCGCTCAGCTCCGCCTCGGCGGATTGGACCGCAGTCTTCACCCTATCGGCCATTCCCGCCTCAGCAGCCTCCACTGCGGCCTTCACCTTCTCGGCCAGGCTTGCTTCAGCCTCCTTCAGAGCTGCGACCGCAGCTTGTGCACGCTCCTCGGCCTCAGCACCGGCCTTCGCGGCCTCAGCTCGCCGAGCTTCCAAGGTTGCAACAAGGCCCTCGGCCTTCTCTGCCCTTACTTGGGCCCCCTCAGCCTTCTTTAGCGCATCTTCGGCCTGCTTATCACTGGCCTCGGCCTTCGCAGCCCACGACCTCACCAGTTGCCCTTGCTGGTAGACATACTGGTTCATTGTCAAATAGGCCTACGAAAGAAGAGGAACACTTAGCAAATAATAATAATCAAAGAACACTCAAAGAACGGCACAACGAAAACAGCATCTTACCTGAGGGATCATCGCCATGGCCGACTTCATGGCGGAAGCAAGGTCGCGGCCGCGATGGTCGGCCTCGATGGTTTGCTGCTGAAGCGCAGCCAGAGCCAGCAGGCCAGCAGAGGGATGACCCTCCATAATGCTCCGAACCCCAGTCGTCGCCTTGACCTCCTCCGGGGTCTGAATAGGCATTCTTGGCGACGGGGAGCCAGGGCCTGAGCTTGAGCCCGAAGCGCTAGGCGTTGGACCCTTCGCCTGATTGGTCGGCACCTCTCGCTCTTCGGCGACGACTTCCGGATCCCTAGGCTCTAGGACGGGTGCGGCATCCTCCTTCGGCTCAGGTTCCCCGGTCCGGGCCTTCTTCACATCTCGAGGGGCCTTCGCCTCCTCTCTTTTCCTCTTATCGACTTCGGCCTTGCGAGCAGCTCGTTCACGCCTCGCCTGCCCCAACAGGCCCCCCAACCTCCCTAAGGCTTTGGCCTTAGCATCAGCAGGAGCCACTTCGACCACCTCCTCATCCCCTGCCTCGGGCTCTACAACCACCTCCTCCTCGGGCTCTACAACCACCTCCTCCTCGCCACTGCCCCCAGCATTGGCAGCACTCTCCTCCGCCACCTCCTCTTCATCAGAAAGGACCACCTACAAAGGCCAAATATGAAAGAAGTTAGAAAAATTCGAAAAAACTTAGCCAAGTGTAAAACTGAAGTCATTAGAGCAGAAAAAGGGAACATACCCTGGTCCGCGAGGTGCCCAAGCCCGGTCCAGTGGTCTCGTTCTCAGTAAGGCTGTCTTCCAAGCGAGACCTTAGAGGAGGGACCTCTGTCAGAGGCTTCCCATACTGGTCTATGTAGGCGCGGGTACCATCCGGTCCCACCCTATAGTTGAGGACGGAGCCGTCCGACCGGGTCTCAAAGTAAACCCCGGCCGCCGCAGGAGCGGAAGAGGCCACCGTCACGGCCTTTGCCTTGCTGCCAGATTTCAGCTTCGGCTTGGACGCCTTCTTCGCCACAGGCACCGCCGCAGCATCAGCTTCCTCTACCTTGGGAGGGAGGGTCGACTCAAGACCCTTCTCTTTCTCCCACCTCTCCCTGGAGTACCCCACAGGACAGAAGGTCCTGTGTGGCCAGATGAACCCGTTCCCCTTACAAGTCGTAGGGGAACCGCATATCAGGAGGCGCTCAGCATCGCGCGCTCCCGCGTCGGTCCCATCGGGGCCCCACCAATTGAGGGCCACCTCCAACGACCCGACATTGGGCTCGCCTAGGCCCCCAATCTTCGACGCCACAGTGAACTTGTTCTCCTTGGTACTAAGGACCCTTCCCGGCCTGGGTGGGAGAACTAGGTCGTCGCGGTGGAGCCAGTGTCCTTCCACCACTATCACGTCTTGCGTGTAACCCCGATTCGAATCGGAGTTACCCGTGATTAACTGGTTATGGGACCGGCATCGTAGGTAGGGTTGCCTGCTCTTCGACTGAGAAGTTGGCTCAGTCTGCAAGAACTCATAACATGCCAGAAGCTCCTTCAGACCCAACGGCTCCGGAAGGATCGGCTCCAACACAACGTTCAGGGCCTCCATCCCGGCACAGATGCGGTGTGCCTGCAGCGGCCACTGGCATGGGAGGGTCTGCGTCCAAGCGCACAACTCCGCCAGAAGCTCCGGGATGGGGAGGTCGGTGCCCCCGTACATGAGCGTGGAGAGAGAGAGGGTCACCATGTTTTTGGGATCAGCCACGATCCCGTTCACCTCATCGACGTTTTGGCATTTCCGAAGCCTGAAATCTTCACTGATCCCACAGAGCTGTCGAAATTCATCAAGGTCGGGCCCATGCAGCCTCACCATTATGCTGCTATCGTTTGAAGCCACTGTCAGGCTCGAGTCTAGAGTCATTGCCCGGAAGGGCAAGGCGTTCGCCATTACATCTAGGCGTCGGGGCTTTGGGGCAACCATCGGACCTTTGCCAGCTCCGTGTTTGATTACCATGTCGGTTGTTTGTTTGATGAAATTTGCTGAGTGTGAAGTGTGAAGGAAGAGAGAGAACGGTCTGCTGTATAAAAATTCTAGTGAGATAGTGGGAAAGTGAAAATGAGATTTCACTGGGGGTATTTATAGACATTTACCCGAAGGTGAAGAGACAGCGGCGGTTCATTACACGAACTCCCACAAACAAATGCTACCACTCAATCGACGCAGTACACGTGTACAGCAAACAGAGGTCAACTGCCAAGTGTCACTCACCAGCCGTTTTAGCATTGATGGCATTGATGGAATCGAAGAGACAGAGGCGGCGCCCCATAAATGCATGATGGGCGTGCTCCACGTGTCAAAAATTCCAGCACACGAGGACACGCGCCGGGCTACGTCGAGGCGTGTCCACAGCGTCACGCACAAGAACGCTATGACCGGAGCCCCCGTAACGACTATAGATCCCTGAAGACCTCGTCCTTAACGACGACTCCGGACAGGGAGCTGTTGGCGAGGGGATGTCGGCACCCCCTCGTCCGGACCGATATCAACCCCACAGCGGGCGATCCGGGCCTCTCAAGCATGGGTGACGTATCGTCCCGGATCTTAGGGAGCCGGACCGTTCCTAGGCCGACCCAGAGAAACTTGCTGAGCACTCTTCCCCAATTAATGCTGCTGCTCCCTTGGGGGACCCTCTATGTGTTTCATCGACGTGGCCCAATCACAGGCCAGCCCTGTGGGCCCCGGATGATGAACAGTGCCATTGTCAGAGTCATAAATGACCTGGAGCCGTTGGATTTTTATCAGACAGTGCAATGATCCAAGGGCTAATACGCCTTTGATCAGACTATATATACCCCCGCTAATACCAATTAGAAGGGGACGCAAAAAGTGAGACTAGAGAGATAAAGCCTAAAATATCCGAACTACCTGAACTTATCCTGACACAGTAACTTGTAACCGGCCCGATCTCTCCCCTCTTTACTGTACACCTATCTTCCGTCTATATTGATACTGACTTGATCGTCGGAGAGGGTAAACTCGGTTACAACCCCGGGCCCCTGTTCGTTGTTTGTGCAGGAGTGCAGATCGCCTCGTCATCAACGGAGTCATCAGCCTCGTCAGACACTTGGATAAGATTGGAGCCGACGCGAATTGATTAAGCCGGGCCTAGGAAGAAAATTAGGCTCGCCATTAAATGTTACTGTAGACTTTAATATAAAATGCATAAACAATCAAATTCAGTTTTCCAGAAGTGCTAAAATGGTGGATTTTCCACAAAGCTTAATAAACACTTCTAGTGGCTGATCCTATTTCCAGTATAAGCATTGATATTTTTTATTCTATTTTTTAAAACTAATAAATAATGAAATGATTACAATGAGATGGAAGACAGACTAGCAATAAGTTGCGTCGCTAATCCTTTTTGAATAAGGAATGGCTTTGCGCGGGACAAATGTATATATTGGTAGATATATTGAGATAGAGGTGAGTGAACAGGTAATTAAGTTGGTGTTACAGATGGACACTCTAATTAACTCTGTGGAAAACTACAAACTACAGGGAATAGTCGATTGAAATTGTACCAGCCAAACGAGTCGCAGTTATCGTTGTGTTATTTTTCAGTGTTGTTAATACTCTACTATACTGTTCGGTGTTCAGAAATTATTGTGGAAATGGGTTGTGTCCCCTAGCAGAGTCTAATGTCAGTTCTTTCTCAATAATAAATTTATCGTCGCGCTTTGACAGGGGTGGCCCTGAGTGGGTGTATGAGTTGCGACCGTATCGAAACTCACGATTTCGATGAACCTCTCAGTGTCCACGACGCCAACAAAAAATAATTATATATGTATAAAAAAAAATATACATGTAAATATATACTAGTAAAAAATATTACAAATAAATTGAAGGGCACAATTATTTTTATATTAATGAATTTTTTTGTTTGAAAGTTAATTTTCGATTATTCTTGTATTAAAATATTTTATTTTAAACTTTATATTACAACGACAATTGAAAAAAAAGCCCCAAATTTTTTATAACACCGGACCACGTGTTTTGAAAATCTATACAGGATGATAACTTCAATAACAATACTGTGTTACAGTACTTAGAAGTAGTTTTTTGGCGAGTAAGCTTGCTCAGGAGGCCGAACATCACTATTATCGGTGGTTGCCATCGCAATCCCATAATTTTTAGAAATTAATTTTTTTTAGTAGTGTTTTTTAAAATAATTTACATATAATGTATTCTGGCAAGTACTTCAATATATTTTTTTGCAACCCATTTCAAAATTATATATTGTTATTGCAATAACATATTATGACTTTTTATGTGTTGTTAATAGTACTAATTAAAAAAAAAAGTAACAAACAATTGAATACGCTATGACACCAACTTATATACAATATTGATACGTGACATACATTTTTAAAAAAATTAAACCATATTAATAATAATAATAATAATAACAACATATATTTATGGTACAAATATTATTTAAATAACTTTTGGTAGTTTTGTACGCAAAGTACATGTAATGAAATTGTGTAACATATTTGGTTGTTCGTTATATCTATACAACATGAGTATATGTAAACTTAACTATAGTTTTATCCATTTGTTTGTTCATAATTTTTCTTTTAATAGCTTGGTTTCTTAATTTTACCTTTTTATACTTTCGTTTCTTTATATTTTTTTTTCGTACCATCTTTTTCTTAATTTTTATTTATTTTACCTTGCTTTTTAATTTTTATTTTGTTTTTTGTCAATTTTCAAATGGTGAAACTTTCAGCATATGACAGAACGTGTCTTTGTTGATGTGCCTTTTTTTTTTAGAGTTTAAAAAATATGTTAAATTGACTAAAAAATATGTTAAATTGACCAAAAAAGAAAATAAAAATAGAAACCGGATACATTTTTTTTGCTGGATTTTTTTATTTTTGTATTATAAAAATAAGTTTTTTTGTCAAAAAATTTGTGATACCAAACAGAGCCATAATGTATCAACTTAAGAAATACTGATCACACGACAGGTTGATGGATTGTCAAGTCCCTTCTCTCAAAGAGTTATTAGTTTAAGAAATTGTTCTAGATTCATGTATACAGGGGCGATTAGGGGTGAAATCGGGACGGAACCCGACCTAAAAATCTTAAACTCGTGTTACGATCTGATAGTTTTCAGATTTCATTTAAATTAAAGTACTGATCCCGACCCAATACTGATCACACGACAAGTTGATGGATTGTCAAGTCCCTTATCTCAAAGAGTTATTAGTTTAAGAAATTGTTCTAGATTCATGTATACAGGGGCGATTAGGGGTGAAATCGGGACGGGACCCGACCTAAAAATCTTAAACTCGTGTTACGATCTGATAGTTTTCGGATTTCATTTAAATTAAAGTACTGATCCCGACCCAAACATGCTCGGGTCCCGATAATATGGATTCTCGATAATTCGGGATCCCGAAAGTTCGGGACGGAATTTCCCGATATTTCATACTCCTAACAAAAATTGTTGAAAAGTTACAACATAACTAGCAATTTTGTTAAAAAGTTCGTTAGATTTAAACAAAATCAAAAATTGGGACAATACTATGTTGATATTGTATTCGTTTATAAAATTGATTATCAAAAAATACAACTAATTATAATTATTTTTATGAAAAAATAAACAATAATATAATTCAAAATAAAAGCGGAACCAAATGTTATAATTTTAGTTATTCAAGATTAAAATGAATACACAATATATGCAACAAAAAACCCATACGGAAATAAAAATGTGTTATTTGGTAAATAGAGTAGATGTGAGAGTAAGTTTTTTTTTTTTAATAAATATAAACTGCTACTATTCATATTAATATTTTTTAAAAATATATATATTTTTAATGTATGTTAATTCTATCGGGTCGGATCGGAAAATTCATCGGGGTTGTAAATAAAAATCCGATCCCAAACCGAATTATTTTGGGACTGGATAAAAATCCGATTTTTCGGATCAGGACAATATCGGGTGAGGAAAAAATCGGGTCAGGATGTTGGAAACTTTTCCCATGTGTCTCTTCTCACTTAAATTCACATATGCATATTCATATTCATATTCATATTCATATTAATCAATTTCTTGTTTTTACTACTTGGACAGTTGAGATAAGAACAAGGCGGTCATTAGCAGCCTGCATCTTCGATGCTTCTTTTTCTTTTACTTTTTCAGTTTGCAGTTTTGATGCTCTTTTTGCTCTATTGTGCTTGTGTTCATGCATGCAAAAACAATACACGTGTTCAGTTTTCATGAAAGGGACAAAAACAAGAATATGAATTGACTACTGTCCAAGAAATTGTGGATTTTACAAGGTTTATTGACAAAAAATGAAACGGCAATGGATGTGTGCTGACATTCATTACCATCCTACCTCCTTGATACAATTATAATAATATTGTATATATGTTGTTGGTTGTTCATATTCATGTATAGATTACACACATTATGTGTATAACCTTTAAGTTTGATATTTATGATTTTCTAGCTTCCCTTTTATACATGTATCTTGTTCCATCCTTCCACTATATAAAGTGGTTGGAGTCTTCATAGTTGTACATATATTCATACTTGAATAAGATGACTTTACTCTCTCTCCATACATATATTGCTATGTCGATACTGTGCTAATAATTGTCCCAAAACAATATACATACTGGTTTGGTCATGACCATTTTTTGGATTTAAGGGTAAGATTCGTAAAAAGGGTGTGATATGTTATAATCTGCATTTCTGATCTACCTTAACACACTTGAACATCAACCTAGCCATAAATGTCATTGTCACAATTAAAATCACATCAATACCATGTACCAACTGTCTAGCTTAACGTACACACTTGGACATCAACCTACATATATAGCATTTGTATCTAGCTTCACCAAAGAAACACACAGGCATAGGAGATAAAGCAGATACATGGCGGCGAATGAGGAGAGAGGGAAAACGAGGGTATGCGTTACAGGTGCAGGAGGGTATGTTGGTTCATGGGTTGTCAAGTCCCTTCTCAATATGGGTTACCTGGTTCACGGAACTGTCCGAGATCCCTGTTCGTACATCTTTCCGTTCTAACTCTTTATTAATACATGCATATACATATACATATACATATACGCACGCACACACACGCATACATCTATACATACCATAATGGTAATATGACATAACTCTTCAGGTGATGAAAAAAAGAATGGACATCTCAAAACTTTGGAGTTTGCTTCGGAAAATTTACAACTCTTCAAAGCAGACTTGTTTGATTACGAAGGCCTATGCAGTGCCATTACAGGGTGCACGGGTGTTTTCCATGTTGCCTCTCCTATTCCTAGTCCTACCACGTCTGATCCCGAGGCAAGGATTAATCCATCTCTATTTAATACCCCCTATTTCAAAAGAGATGCATAATAGAAGTACTAAATTAATGGCTTGTGTTGTCATTTGTGAATTGTTCTATGATGGCTAATTTTAGGTAGAACTGACTGAACCAGCTGTAACGGGAACGCGCAACGTTTTAAATGCGTGTTTGAAGGCGAAGGTGAAGAAACTCGTGGTCGTTTCATCTGTTGGTGCTGTTTGGCATCAACAAAATTGGCCCGAGGATCAGCCAATGGATGAAACTTGTTGGACTGACTTGGAATTTTGTAGAGCTCAGGTATTCTATAATTCCACATCTGTATATTTTTTATGCTAATATAATTCTAGTTTCGATGAAAATAATAGTAGGAATTCTCAAAATAAAATTAATTAATCTATTTATTTTATCAGATTGCCAAGGAAAGTGACAGTTTGAGCTACGGTTTCACAACGAAGACTATTGTAATTTATATCTTCCTTCAATTAGATGTAATTATTTATATTTTTTCACTTAAAAACCCATGGGAGTCTTATGATTTTATGAGTGTATGTTTTGTTATTCGACGACAGATGTTTTATTCCATTGGGAAAACTATGGCAGAGCAAGAGGCTTTAGAGTTTGGAAGAAGAAACGAAATTAATATTGTTACAATTTGTCCGTCCGCTATCCTTGGCCCAATGCTGCAATCCACATTGAACAGTAGTAGTTTTCTTTTTCTGGCCTTCTTGCAAGGTTAAGTTGAGACTAATTTTATTGTTTCATGATGAATTAGCACATAGATACATACCGGCAATCGATGTTTTATTCTATTGTTAATTAACCATGTTTGCAGGTGGAAGTGTTGAAGATCGAATGTACTCAGTGGTGGATGTGCGTGATGTTGCGAAAGCTGCTATTTTAGTCTACGAAAATCCTGAATCTGAGGGAAGATACCTATGTACATCCTACAATATTACAGCGCGGGATTTCATGGAGAAAATGCAGACAACAGATATCCTCTCAAACTACAATAATTACCCAAAGGAGTAAGCCCTTCCATTTACCATACACTATACTATTCTTCATGTCACACACACAAAAATCTTCGAACATCTATCATGATTGCATTTGTGTTTTCCAATAAAATCAATGACACTATACAACGTATTTACGTATTTCATAAAAAAATGATGGATTTGTCATTTGTGTTACTTATTTGGATCATATTTATCTTCAAAGGAGGTAGTTCTTATGTAGCTATCGCTATTTTCCTTTTGATGTTGATGCTAGGTTTACAAAGTCAGAGGAACTGCGGATAACGTATAGCTCGAAGAAGTTGCAGGATTTGGGATGGAAGTATGAGTCACTAGAGCAGACCTTTGTTGAAGGGATTAATAATCTAAGAAAGTTTGGTCTTTTGCCTACTAGCTAGTCTGGATTTTGTGGAGAGTTTAAATCTTATTCAAAAAAGCTATCATTACGGTCCTTAAACTCAAACTGTTGATTTTCTTCGAAATAAAATTGAAATTTTAGTATTTTGTGCTTGGTGTTACATTATGAACAATTTGGAAGTCTGCTTCAATGACTCTTGCAATACCATTCTATTCAAGGCAGATATATGTATCGATCGACTTCGTCTGGTTAACTTGCTCTACTTTTTGTGACGATCATTCAGAGTTGTAATACTTTGGTTTTCTTAAAATGCGAAAAGTAATACTCGTTAAATTTGTATCCTAAAAGTAATGATGTCGGAGTTTCTATGTGCAAATGTTCAACTATTATCTGTAGCTAAAGAGCGGTACTGCATCAAGTCGTAAAGTCTATTTTATGAAGTGAGGAAGTGTTAGACATGACTATAGACTTGATTATAGAATGCATAAACAAACGAATTCAGTTTTCCAGAAAATTAAATATGATGCTTGTAAGAAATAAGGGATACATCTATAAATTGCTAAAGTAGTGACTTGGCCACTAAGCTTAACAAGCAATTCTAGTGAAAGATCCTATTGAGCTCTTAGGATACAAGTTTTACTTCGTAATTTCACCATTGACCATTGTTTTAACAAAAATTATACCATTGGTATCAAACTATGCTTCACGTTTCCATTCGCAGTCAACACGAGCAGTTTGGTATTCACCGTGGTTGTCGGATAAAGAAACAAAACCATTAATTGATAAGTGGTTGAATGGGAATACGATCGATTGCCTAAAGTGTCCAAGGAATACGGAATACGAAGTATGTATTAGAGTATTTTGAACTAATAACAAACTTAGAATCAGCAATTATTAAATCTTCACCAAATTTGAGAATTTCTAAATACAAAATCTTTAAATTGCTTTAGCAGCTTTTGATTTGCATTTACCCTGATACTTTAATCAAGTCCAGACGTGTTCTTAGGTAGTTAAGTTGCAACCAATCTCTGGAAGATTATTGTAGTAAAAAATTGGTTCCAAGTCTCATATTTTTTTTTCTAAAAATGTAGTTGGATATGATAGAGGTTTAAAGTGGATTGGATGTTGCTGCTAGAGTTGCAAATGGAAAAAAAAAACTAACTCGTGTTCGGCTCGTCAGTGACGTGGTTGATGTTTGTTTATTTACAAACAACCCGACCATGAACATAAGTTAATAATTTATCATACCATCATTAAAGGTTAGAAATAAGGGCAAATGTGAGAAAACAATTTTTTGTAACTATATTAATTAAGTTTCTTGAAACATGATAAAAAAAACTTATGTGGATTATTATTATGGGAACTACATCAGGCTTATATAAATATTAAATATATAGAACTTGAATGTATTATGATTTAAAATAGTGGTACACCGATTAAGTAAATTCCTACTCAAATTTTGGGAAAATATGTATTATGATTTAAAATAAAATAATACTAAAATACTATCCAATATTTTCAACAAGTCAAAAAATTTCTCAAATATTCTTCTGTGTGTGCGGGCACGACTTGTATTTTACTTTTTACCTTTTATTTTCTACGTACTGTAAAGATCCCCCAAGAACTATAAGTGATATTCTAAATACCGCGATCAAATTTAAGAATATACACTTGACCACGAAAAGCTCTCTAAATTTTACAAATAACCCTCACGTCCATATTTAAAATTGTCCACGTATGTGCTTGAAGATCTGTTTCGGACCATTAATCTTCAATAAAATGTAAGCTTTTGATATCTAAGCAAATCAAGCAATCGGACGGGGAACGACCCCATTTTCGATATTGATATAACTTGTAATCATGTAACACCGTCTCAATCCCCCCCCCCCCCCCCAACAAAAACCATTTTGAAAATTTTATCGAAAAAGTAAAAAGTTTCTATGTATTTTTCTCAAAATCTTAAAAATAGCATTCCCCTATTTCAAAAAAAAAAATCAAATAGAATATCGGACCCTCCTATTTGGAGTTGTTGGTTCCGTCAATGAATTCATGAAAGTTATGTTATTGTAGTGTGTAAAATGTCGTTGATTGCAAAGGTAAAATAGATATTTGGATTAATTATATAAAATTTCAAAGTTGAAGAGCATTATTTACAAACCATCCATAGTTAATAGGACAATTTGCAATAAAATATTTACCAAAATAGAAAAGCAGATGTTTTCCCGTAACTTCTTTAATTATTTTCCCGGTCACTGATCATGCTTTCTCTCTCTCTCTATATATATATATTTATATCTATAATATATATCTATATTTATATCTATATATAATTCTCTCTCTCTCTATATTACTGAGTAGTTACTATCACAAAGTGAACCGATCCACCTTTAATCCATTATTATATCATTATTATATATATATTATTCTCTTATTTACCCCTCTCTTTCTCAATTTTCCTTTTTCAAAATAATGATTTTTGTAAATACAAAAATAAATAAATAAAACTGATTTCTCTCCCCTTCAATTTCCTCTCTCTCTCTCTCTCTCTCTCTCTCTTCTTGTTTTGATTATTGTGTTGTTTGTGATTGTAATAAAGTGTGATTAATTTTAATTCCATCTCTTTTTTTAAAAAAAATTAGGGTTTTTATTCTTCCCCTTTTTATCAACTTTACTTTTTCGTAATTAATTAATTTTAAAAAAAAGTATCTTCCTTTGATTAGCTTAAATTATCTTAGGTTAGCTTATTCACCTTTATTTTCCATCAATTTACATTTGTTATATAAGAGAGAGTATAATTAGGGTTTTCCATTAATCTCCACATCTATATATGTATGTATATATAGGGGATGTGAATTGTGATCTGGGTTCACCTTTATTTTATTAATTAAGTCAATTAGGTTGGAGTTTAGCTTAATTAGGTTGCTTAGTAATAAAAGATTCAATCTTTTATTGTTTTCGGATTATATTTAATTATGGCGTATCAGCCACCGCCTTATCCGGTCATGATCCCTAGCCCGAGCCCTAGCTCGGGAGGGTCAAGTTCAAGTATGAGGTTCCATTTCGAGTTCGGAGACACGACTTATACTAAGGTTTTTGTTGGGGGTTTAGCTTGGGAGACTCAAAGCGAGACGTTACACCAACACTTTCAACAGTACGGTGATATTCTCGAGGCAGTTGTTATCACCGACAAGAATAGCGGTCGATCCAAAGGCTACGGATTTGTATGGCCCCCCTTACTTCTATTTATTTTTTATTTCTGTAGAAAATTGGATGCTATAATTCTATGCATGGATTTAGTTTTTTAAAAAATAAATAAATTTGGAGGTTGTAAATCTTTTTAGAGGAATGATTTAGCATACATGCTATGAATACGCATTGCATAGTAAGGTGAAGATGGGTGTTGGTATCGACGCTACTATAATTTATCAGGGAAATGATTTGGCAAACATAATTTTGTATGTGTATAATAAGGTAACTGTGGCAGTTTATTATTATTGAGTGGCAGTTTTCCTCTTGTTAAGCAGTTTCATTGTAGGTTGTGTTTGGATGCATGGATTAAGTTTTTAACAAAAAATAAATACATTGGAGGTTGTATTTTTTCAGAGAAATGACTTGGTATACATACTTTGTATATAGATTGTTAGGGAAATGATTTGGCAAACATAATTTTGTGTGTAATATGGTCAGGTTGGTAGTTTACTACTAATAAAGAGTGGCAGTTTTGCTCCTGTTAGGCAGTTTCATTGTAGGTTATGTTTGGATGTATTAAATTGGTTGTTGTAGAAATGATTTGGCAGTCATACTATGAAAATGCATTGCATTATAAGGTGAAGATGTGTGTTGTTATCACCGGTGAGAATAGTGGTTGATCCAAAGGCTACGGATTTGTATGGCCCCCCTACTTATATTTGTTTTTGTTTATACTGAAAAGCGAAATACTATAATTTGTAAAGGAAATGAGGATTAATTGGGTTTTTTTTTTACCGTGGTGTTGTGCTTTTCTTGTTTACTACCCTCTATTATCAATTTTCCTATTTTACACATTGTATTTTGTGTGTGTTTTTACAATTTGTGCTTTTCCATCCAATTATGGATGGAAAACCAACATAATTGGATGGAAAACCAACATAACACGGAAGTTTTCCATCCATAATTGGATGGAAAAGTTCAAAATGTAAAAAAAAGCCGAATTCAGGGACACTAACAATGTAGGGTACTAATCGAGAAACACGTAACAATACAAGATACAAAATTGCTAAAACCCCGATAAAAGATTTGGCACACAATATTTGTATGTGTGTAATAAGGTTAGGTTGGTAGTTTAATAAGTACTCATATAGAGTGGCGGTTTTGCTCTTATTAGGCAGTTTAATTGTAGCTTGTGTTTGGATGCATTAAATTGGATGTTGTAGTTTTTAGAGAAATGATTTGGCATACATACTTTGAATATACATTGCATAATAAGGTGAAGATAAGTGTTGTTATCGATACTACTATACTTTATTAGGGAAATGATTTGGCAAACATAAATTTGTATGTGTATAATAAGGTAACTGTGGCAGTTTTCCTCTTGTTAGGCAGTTTCATTGTAGGTTGTGTTTAAATGTATGGATTAAGTTTTTAACAACAAATAAATAAACTGGAGGTTGTAATTTTTTCAAAGAAATGATTTGGCATACATACTTTGTATATACATTGTTAGGGAAATTATTTGGCAAACATAATTTTGTATTAGAATAAGGTCAGGTTGGTAGTTTAATATAGAGTGGCAGATTTTCTCTTTAGGCAGTTTCATTGTAGGTTGTGTTTGGATGCATTAAATTGGATGTTGTAGTATATCGAGAAATGATTTGGCATACATACTATGAATATACATTGCATAATAAGGTGTTATCACTGGTGAGAATAGCGGTTTTTCTATGTGTCATCATAGTGTGTTTTTACTATGTTTTAATGGATACCATAATTCGTTAGAGAAATGGTTTGTTAGTTCTGTAATTTTCTGTGTTTCCGTAGAGTAAGGTAGCGATGTCAGTTCTGTAATTGTTATTCAGTTTTATGGTAGTCTGTTTCCAAATGTAGTAATGAAAATTTGTTAGTTATGTTCAAACATAATTGTTTCCAAATGGAGTATATAGTGAAATGAGTGGGCGTAATAATTGTGTACGTAGTTCATGCATAACGCGATGGGCAGTTTCATGGTAGTTCGTCTTTTGAATAGGTGAACGAGAATATGCCATCCAAATTATGTAGAAACGTAGTTATGTTTGCTATCAGTTTCATATATGTTGGTTTAGTTGGGATGGTGGGGAGTTGAATGGGGTTGTTTTTATTATTTTTTGTTTGTTTGTTAATGGGAGATGTGTTTTTAGGTGACTTTCCGAGATCCAGACTCTGCAAGAAGAGCATGTGCCAACCCCAGTCCTATTATTGACGGCAGGCGGGCTAACTGCAATTTAGCTTCCCTTGGCCGCCCCCGCCCTTCCATTCCTTTCGGTTAGTTTCTTTTCTGTGTTCTTTTGCTTTTTTCAGTTTCTGCTCCTAAGGTTATTTCACTTTAGTTTGATTTGGTGCCCCATTGTATTAGCAAAGTGCCCTACCAATTTGAAACCTACTTCTCAGGAGTTATTATTTCTAGTCTAGTTATAAATACAAAAAGGCCAACCATGATTTCAAGTCATATAAGGGTATTCTCACTGACTTCTCGCTAATTCCTCCTTCATGCTCCTTTCTCGAAGACAAAAGTAGTTTCATTTTTCCTGTGCCGGCATATCATTGAGATTTTCCTGAAAACTTGACACTCGCATTGCAACATAACTACCCTAATCTCTGCTAAAGATATGGGTTTACCTGTAGTGAATTTGTAGATTCGAGGGAACAATGAACTAATCTAATTATACTTGAAATTTATAAAATATCACCTTCACTACAAATTTAGTCAACCTCTCTAAGATTTCTAGCTTGCACTGTTACAGTCTAAGGTTGGCTGGTTATGACAGCTACTTACAAATTTGCCATACACGAGTCAGTGTTGAAAATATCATCTGAAAATTACCCAATTGCCTGTCAATATTAGATGCAAAAAACGTGATAAAATCCATTTCTGTTGTTGCTTTTGTTTGTAGGACATCTAAGATCACCTATGCCATTTATTGGAAATGTCCCAGCTGCTCAAAGAGCATATGCTGGAGGTTTTGGCTTTCAGCAACCCGTTACTTATGGCTACCAACAAGGATTAGCATATCCTCCATTTGGGTAAGTTATGTCAATACATATATAGTAGACCCTTTGTTTTGAGAGGTTATTATCGTGTAATCTCTTTTATGTTAGTAACTGAAGTGTCTTTATAATTGTACGTTATTTTGCTTATGATAATTCGTGCATCTTAATATCTTAATGTAGTCTATCACAAATTGTGATTTCATGTCCTGAATGTTCTTTTACAAAGCAAACGTGCAGTGTTATCGACATACTTGCAATGCTCTGATAATTGTAGTTGTCTTACAGAAATGTATGTGCTATATGTATCTGCTTTGGAATATTGACAGAAAATGATACTCTTTTTCCTATGTCTTAGAGGCTACAAGATATCGATAGGAAACCTAGATTTGCTTACTGATAAGTAATTATGATATGCATACTGATGCAGCAAGTTCTCTTTTAACTTGTGAAGTCCTCAAGTAGTGTGAGATTGCATTTAGTATGATAAATTGTTGGCAGTTTAATAAAAATATTCAGCTAATTTCCTCAGTGAATATATTCTTTTCTCTAAATACGCATTTGCAACTTTTCTTTTCTTTCTGAAAGGTCGTGCTTATGAACTGTTTGGTTGTCTAAAAGTTATACTTAACTGGGGTAATGTTTCACTCATCTACTAATAGTCTTATACAACTCTATGTTTTTCATTATATGTGCCATTGTTCTGTAAATCTTTAGCATGCAATATGGTATTGAGATTCTATATATTGAAATAATAAAATCCTTTTATTTTTGCAGGTATACAACGTATAGTCCTGATGTTGTCTACCAACAGGTAAATATCTTCACATACTGTATAGGACTGCATATGTCGTTTTCCTAAACGAGACTGCCTCTTTCTGCATTTTTTATCTAATCTAAGCTTGCTTTGGATGTGTTTTTCTTGCCCTTATTCTAGGGTGTTTACAACCCATATATGGGCCAGCAGTATCTTCAGGTTTATGGTGTACCAGGGTCAGTGAACCCATCAATCTACCCTTATAATCAAGTGGGACAGAATATTACTACTGGCCAAGGTTATACTGCTGTCCCAGGTCACCAAATTATGCAATTTAGTGGACACAACAACATAACAGCTGCTACCATTCCCCCCAATCAATCGCCATATCCTACAGGTAATGTTTCTTTCTTGCCAAGCTTATGAAGTAATAATTTCAAATAGAAGTTTTCCCTCTCATAAGAAAAAAGATCTAATGGGCTATATTGCAAAAAGTAGACTGTGTCGTTTGTTTACACAACAAAAGCATACTTTATCTCGTTAACAATGTACTTTATGAAAGTATAAGATCTTGATACCCTTTTTTTAAAAACTGTACTTCTTCCCCAATTACACTAAATTTAACTACTTTTCTGAACTCTCAATACCAAAAAGCATCCTTTTAGTATTTTCTAAATGCTCTTACTAGTTATACGTAAACGTATACTTCTCCTTATATCTACACGAAGAAAGTATGTTTTTTTTAATTTCAACTACAACTGAACAACATAATATATAAAAAGATAATATGATACCTTTTTTTAAGAATTTGAGTACTTCCCTAATATTAGATATGGAGGCTTGAAATTGCAAAGCACTTGAGGCCTTTAATTTGTCCTTATTGTGGCAGTTAACATTGAATATGTTTGTTTAATAGCGTATTTAATCTGGCTTTCTCAAGTATAGGTGCAAGTGCTGTACCAACACATCATCAGTTTATAATTCCTGCCAATTCTTCTCAGTTTGTTCAAGGTAGCGGATCTGACCAGACAACAGGTTGAGAAGTTGTCAAGGTGAGTATTTATTTTTTTCTAATTAAATTGGGATTCTGTAAGTAGTTTGTTCTCAAACCTATCTGACTTCTGAATGGAACTCGTCAACACAGATTTCCTTGGATTGCAGCAGACTAAGAGCATCGGTACTACTGCTACTTGGGTGGTTGTGGTTTCTGAATCTTGCTTTGTAAATACTTTATTTTGCATTCTAGAGGTATGCCTCTTATGTCCAGCTCATCACACTATGCCACATTTTTTTTTTACAATTCCTTGATTACAGTGCTACCCACTTTGCAAGTCTTAATTCCAAGATTTTAATACAATTAAGATTTTTAACTCAGTCAAAAACAAAGTACTATATTCTTCCAAAATTTGTCGGCAATTTTCAAAATCCACAGAGACAAGCGTTTTCAACGTCTTGTAATGTAGCTTAAATTTTTTCTGTCTAGTTAGTTGTATAAATATCTGTATTTGGTTAGTGATATTTGAAACTTCAAACTGTTCAAATTTAATTTTGAAATGATTGATCAGCTTATTTTTCCACCACATTTGAATCTGCAGGTTATACATTGTCATCATGCTTGCCAGAGAGGTCATGTGTCTGTGTCGCACCAACAGAGAGGGGAAGTGGAAATTAGAAGATGTGATGCTCTTACTCCATTGTTCATATGTATAAAGACCTGGCAGAGCCTCATCAGAGGTAATCTGGCAGTTAGTTTAAGGTCATCGATGGAATGCTAGAATGGGTTTCTGGTTTTTCATCCTTATTGTAAATAATAAGCATATATTTATAGAATCAAGCTATGATTCTTTGCATATATATGTAGGTGTTAGTCCTTAGTATCTTGGGTTTGTATATAGTCTGGTGTCACTGGTTTGCGTCCTGCATTTGTAATATATGTACATTTCTTTATATCATTTGGGTGTTTTCTTCAGTAGTTAGGGGTGGGGGTAGATGGAAATTAATTCTGTAATCCCAAATCATTTGTGAGCTTGACCTAAAATTATGGGTGAAGCACTTGATCAATCTATTCGAAACAGTAATTCTACTGTGTTTTGATGTTTTGAGTTCGTCTGCTTATTTAATTTCAACTCTGATCCCCATATTTTTTGCTGAATTACATTGATAATTTCAGCGTGTCATGAAATGATGCGTGTGTGGGCGCATATTGGCTCTGCCTGTGTTTTTAGGACACTTTAAATCTGTTATAACTGTAGTAATGTTTAGTAAGGAATTAGAAACCTTCATAAAACTGGTTGTATAAAATGCATGGCTATGATACAACTACTTTGTATGACTTGACTTGCGTCCTCAATATCAAAATTCAAGTTACATGAGATTATATTTTGTGACAACTCGATCGAAAATGAATTATCAATGTTGAAAACGATGCCGTGAATATTTGACAAGCCACTGGTGATTGAAATCCAGCAGGGGCTTAGGTCAATTTGAAAGAAGCTACAGCCTGGGAAAGAAAAAATATAATTATTATTCTCTCAGAGTCCGGAACTAGTATAGACTCGCTACTAGTATAATACACAGCAACAACCCGTATTACTAATATTGAGTCTGAGTCCAGACATGAATTTGGTCAAAACAATAGTAGGAAGAAAGAAAAAAAAACTATTCATACCTTCTCAATTTTGGAGCCATATTTTTCTGAATCTTCGTCAACAAACTGCAGAAAAAAGTAAACCAAATAAGCAAAGATGAAACTGATGCTACTTTCCTCATTTGCAAGAAATGCACAATTGATAAAGGCACTATGGTGTATGAGTAAGACGACTGACCTGTCCGGTGACAGTATACAATCGATTATACACTCCGTTGTTTGCCATCCCAAGAACGGAATACAAATGTCTGCGACTTTCACCAGGCTTTTGCAGTGTATACTCGATGTAATACAATCCTGGTAAGTATGAATTTAAGTACATTCAAAATTCAGGTTCAACACGATATAAAAAAACATTGTATTTTTTCTCATCCCTACACGAATGAAAAAATCTATGCTGCAGCCTACAGCTATATATTACCAAAATTTCTCCATTTTTTTAAGTTCATTCGAACTGAATATGATTGAAGATATTACCTTTAGATGCTTTAGAGTCTATGAGTTTAGCTGCCACTCCTGGTGGTCTTTGCCAGCTTCTATCCAGACCACTGACCTTGTAACAAAAGAATTTCAGTGTATAAGCTTCTAGATATTTAGAGAAGGTTTGAGATTAAAAACATAAACGCATTGTATATAAAAGATGCAGACATGGTATGAACTCTCACCAAAGTCTCAGCAAATTCATCCACTTTTCCAAAAGATTCCAATTTAGTATAATCGGCACCAAGCCCCGTGATCACTACTGTAACTATTTAATGGAGTTCCGCAATAAAAAGCAGTATAAATATTAAGCAGCCTATATGAAAATTAGAACCGGAGGAACTGTCCTCGGAAAATGAAGCTTGATTTACTATACCATTAGAAGCAGAAGGTTCTGAAGGGTAAAAGCCAGTTAAAGATCTGACTCCGTCGTTTTCTCCTGCACCAACTTCCCAGTCTGCACACCAAAAAAACTGTTTTAAACTTTAAGATACTTTTGAAGCCAAAATACAAGATTAAGTAAGAATATTAGGATGAATTGTCCGTACCATGTTACACAAAAAGTCTTACCCTTTGGAATCGTTATCTTGAACTTGTTTGACTCGTCCGAGTACATGCGAAAATCCTCTCCTGGATCTGTAACCAATACAAGCACAGTTGAAGAGGAAAATTCAAGCACACTAACTGACTAAGTAACATCAGAATATCAAATGAGGAAGAGGAGAGAGATGAAGTTTACCATTAGCTGCTAATGCAATTGAAGGAAACGAAATAGCAGCAACGGCGGTTTGGAGCAACACCAATTGTCTTCTCGACATTCTTGCAAATGAATCATCATCCTCAATCACAGAGCTGTTTGTTTCAGTTTGGGATTATTTATATATCTAGTCAAGGCAAATAGTTTGCCGATAGGGGAACGAAATAACTAATTACTGAAAGTAGGATGTCAAATCCCTTCATAATTCATAACTACAACACCCCCTATACTAATTACTAATGCGTAATGTAGTATCGATATTTGAACCGAAAATGATTGTCTCCCATGGATAACTACATGGAGCTAGAAAATGATAACAATTAACAACTTTAATCTAATATACACACATACATACATACACCAGTATAATAGAAAATTTGATATAAAAACGAAGGTTACCATGAAATCGAATTGTTTTTCCTGCTGGAACTATGAACTTGCATTCTTTTGCACTTGCCCGGACCTGCGGATAAATAGATACAAACCAAATTAATCAATGGAATGATTAGTGTAAGTTTATTACAACAGACCTAGTTACTACAATATATCTGTAAATTGTATAATGAATGAGTGAAATAAAATATATATCATGCAAAAACTGACTTTTTTTAATAGAGAGATATGGAGCTAGCAGGATTTGTGATTGTAAATGTTGCACCATTACAGAAGACGCCATTTCTATCTTTCTTTCCTCTGGATTTTCTTGTCAAACTTATATCCCACTCATATTATCTTATTCTCTACTGTTGCATTTTTTGTTTTATTTCCCGGATAACATCTTTAATGTGTGTGGAGGAAGATATGTATTGATTTTTCTATCTAAACTTTAACAACAATAAAACATTAATTCCCCAAAGTAACAAATAACCCTTTACTATGGTCATATATCGAGTTCTGACAATTGTTCTGGCCAAAATTTTCGCTAGATTTGATCTGTAATCGGACGTAACATCTGCTGTAATGCGCTCATTGTCGAAGAGACGTCCGTAAATTGCTTATTTTTTGGACTAGTCGTGGACATAAAATTTATGTTAAGCAAATGTGATGTTATCATTACATATTGCTGTCGTGAGGGGAACATGTGTACGGACCACTTGGCCAAAAGCGGAAGAGTCATGGCCGAAGAAATTCGAGTATACGAAGAGTCCCCTATGAGTTTGATAGATTTGTTGTTAGAAGACACGAGATATAGCGCTTCACAAGTGCTTTGTTAATTTTTTTAATTTCCGTTATACCAAAAAAAAAATAACCATTGTCTAAAATCAATTTTAAACGTGGAAGTCATACTTATTTTTGGAAGGCACGATAAAAAAAATAAAAAAAAATGCCCCATCCGTCCCACTTTGAGTCTTTTGAGTGTACACTAGGAACAAACGGTTTAATTTAAGATGCAAAGTTTTTGGTACGTAAATAGTCAAATATAACTCAATGCAAAATTGGTAATTTTAACTATGTGAATAAATATTAAAATTGATCGTTTGGCAATTTACGTACCAAAAGTTTTTACCAAAAAATCATGGATTTTTCTAATTTTTCCGTCATAGACATTCGAAGAGGAGTCGAGGTAGTAAACATTTCCTTTGCACTTCACATTTTCATCGTTTATTTCAAAACTAGGCTTGTATATGATACTATCGGCGTCTCGGTCCTGTATTTTAAGCTCTTTCATGAATATATTGTTTATAATGAAAAATGAACAACAATTTTGCATGCATGCTCCTACTTAAATTTTGTATGTGTCTTCTTACAATATTGAAAGGAATAGTACACAGTATTAGGGATGACTTCGGTTCGGTTCGGTTTTTTTCGGTTTCGGTCTTTTATATTTTGGACCGGACCGGACCGGGTTTTTTCAGTCCAGTTTCGGTTTTTTTCGGTTCGGTTTTATTGAAAACCGAAACCGACTCGAAAAAATTTCGGTTTTTCGATTTCGGTCTTTTTCGGTTCGGTTATCGGTCCGATTCGGGTTTTTCGATTTTTGACAGAGTCATACGGAGTATTATATTTTAAATTGCCTCTTTGCATAACTGAAAGTCTGAAAGGAGTATTTTGTAGAGTCAATAGAAGAAAAGAAAAGGAAGCTGTGAAATTAATGCATTTAAATTCTGGATTTTTAATCGACATACAGGGAACGATGCTAAAGATATAACTTGCACACAATCCATGTTTCATCGGTTATTAATTAATTGTTTACTGCAAAACTACGTGTAATTTTGATCGGTCAATAATTTGTATTAAAATTATCGGAATGAAAATTTTCAAAAGTTAATCATATAGTTCAAACATTAAATTATATGATTTAGTTTTGAAATTTTTTATTTCGACAATTTTGATACATGTTATAAGTCGGTCAAAATTGCACATAATTTTGTAAATAATAGTTAATTGGGAACGGATGAAATATATATTTAGAGGGATAAAAATACATTTTTTAATAAAAATATATTATTATACATGTAAATGAATGTGTAATACATAAGTGTGTAACTGCATTATCACTCAGAGTGAGTGGGAAATTTGAAGACTTGTTTGGTGCAGCTTTTAAGCAAATAAAGTAGATTTGTGGAATGCGTTCATCCGGTTCATAGCAAACAGCTAGTACTTAATATTTATACACCGGTGAACCGAATACTAGCGCGAAAACCGAAAAAATCGAACCGAACCAAAAAGGCCAAAACTGAAAAACCGAAACTTTTTTGGGTCGGTTTCAGTTTACAATAAAACCGGACCGAAAAAACCGAAAAACCGAAAATACCGAAAAAACCCCGAAGAAAAACCGGAAAAAACCGAAAGACCGAAACCGGACCGAAACAAACCGGTTCGGTTCGGTCCAAAAAATAAAAGAACTGAAAATCGGAAAAAACCAAACCAAAAAATCTGATCGGTTTTGATTTTGCCAAAAACCAAACCGAACCGGACCGAAGTACATGATACAACTGACTTCAAAGGGAAAACAAACAAAATTGCTAAACAGCATGACAGCTTTTTACCTACCTTTTTAATTGTCACAACCCAAGTCATGAAAAATTGGAAACTACAATAAACCAACTAGTAAAATTTATAAAATCCCTTCATTTTTCTAGTACGTCTTTGAAATACCGCTTGAGTTCAATTTTTAATTGTCACAACCCCAGTCATGAAAAAGTGGAAAGTACAATAAGCCAACAACAAATTAATGATTTCAATTTACTTTTAAGCAAAATTAAAATAAAAAATTGAACTGCAAGCAAACAAGTCCTAATAGTTTGTGCATGTTGAGAAAAAAAATACCGAAACCTAATATGATCCCGCCGCCTAATCTCATCCCAACCCAAAACTTACTCGAATCCATCTCGGCCCCATTTTGTCGGGTATTCTTAAATTATAGTCACTCCGTCCGAAATTAAATGATAGTTATTCCATTTTGGGATGTATCAAATTAAATAGAAGTTTATCAAAATAGAAGTCTACTACATAATACATTTACATTATTATCCCATGGTCGTGCTCGTGCACATACAAAAATTATTATTTTGAATAAATTTAAAGATAAATACATGTGAAACCCATCAACTTTTCATAAAAAAAATTAGGTTACCCAAACATCCTTATAATATGGGACGGAGGCGGAGGAAGTAAATATTCTCTTACATTTAGTCGGGTTACATGCAACTTGTTTTGCGTTTAATTACATTTGTTCATATTTTTGAATGATTCTTGAAACTGTTATATCAAACAGAGTTATATTTTTGTGCATTTTTATTATGCAATTTTTAGTTGGTTATCGATTTAACAAAAAAAATGTTGACGGGATTGTCCTATTTCTACCAATCCGATTTCCTAACTATGGTCTATCCAAATTAGTGGGTATCCGAGAAGTCAGATTCCGAAATAAAAATGATTTTCGACTCTTTTCGGGTCAGGATTCGGATTGATAAATTTCGATAAAGATTCAACCCAATTTCAACATTAATGATATTTTATTTATTTTATAAGAAACATTAATAAGTAGTAGTTGTGGAAAATGAAATTGGGTGACAGCTTTGTACCTAACCATTTATAATTGTCAAACCCAAAGTCATGAAAAAAGTGAAACTAATTAATAAACAATAAATATAATAAATTTCTCTTTCTATTGTATTGTCTCATTCTTTAGAAAAAAGCCATTTATTTCACTTCATTTCTTGTCTCTACTTTCTTTTACTCCTTATATATTAATTACTCCTTTTTTTTCTCCTCTCATCTCTTTATTTCTCAGAAACTCCTCAAATTTCCCTTAATAACTGGTAATATTCTCCTTTTTTCCCTTTTTTTTTTCAATTTTTTTGCTTTTCTTTTCTAATATTGCAGTAAATTTCGAATAATTTTTTTAAAAAAAGTACAGATCGGAAAATATGTTGTTAATTTTGAGCTTAAGATTTTTTTAAATTTTAAATTTTTCTGTATTTTTAGAGTGAGACTAATCACTACTCCAAGCTAGTATGCTTCAACAAACAATTAGTTTTGTTTTTTTAAAAAAATTAATTAAATTGCAGACTGCAATTATGAAGTAGAGGTAAAGCTGAACTTGTGGCAAAAATTTATTATATACTAAATTAAACAAGTATTGATAAATTTGAGCTTGTTTATAGGATTTTAATTTAGATTTTTCCTGGATTTTTTCTGCATTTGTGCTTCTAAAATTTAGTTCTTTCTTATAATTTTCACATTAACTAAAGATGAACTTGTGACAAAGCTTGAAATTACACAAAATTTAATAAAGATTTTTCATAGGGTTAAACATTGAGTTAATTTTGGTCGCATGGACGAAGTCTTCTGCAAATTTTACTCTAGCCGATGACTTAAAAAGTCCTAATTTTTCAGGAAAATGTGTTAATTTTTCAGGAAAATGTGTTAATTTTTCAGGAAAATCAGTAATGACTAGTGCAGAGACGTTGTTCGGGATGGATGTAGGCGGTACCACGTCATCGCCATCCATGCGAGTACCCTACGGTGGCGACGGTACATCCATCTACAAACCCGTTCACCCTGGCAACTCTCCTCCTCCCTACCACCCTGGCGGTGGCCAGATTCCTCCCCAGACTGCAATGCATGGGATTAACATGAATGTGGTGGAAGGCGGATCCGATCACCACCACCACCAACAACAACTACAACAGCAACAAACGATAACTCCAGTGGCGCCAATGATGAAGAAAAGGAGAGGGAGACCGAGGAAGTACGATGGAGTAGGAGGGGGGACAGATGGCTCCATGTCATTGGCTCTCATGACTAGTAACACAGCTGCGATTGGCGGTTCTCCTCCGCCTCAGGCTACCACCTCTAGTGGAGGAGCGGGTTCGCCAGGGTCTTCGTTCAAGAAGGCGAGAGGTCGCCCACCTGGTTCTACCAATAAGACTGGTAATAAGAAACAGCATCAGAATGTTCAACCGCTTCAGCTTGGTAAATTTTCACCACTAAAAATTGAATCTTTTGATGTGTTTGTTGTCTGGCTTTACAAGTGGTTGAATTCTTTTCGTGTCTAATGATTAAATATATCATATTATAACTGGTACTGTATGTAGTATGTTAATGAGCAGTGGCGGAGCTAGGAGTGCTGGAATTCCAACAGAAAATATTGAGATCCTAATCCATTAATTTTAAAAAATTATATGTAAAATATATGCCGGTTAGTAAGGTTTTTAATAATATGTTAATGAGACCGGAATATTCCATCTATATATACATAATTGGCAAAAGCTAGACTTTAGTAATTTTGTGATCTTGTGTCTGACACCATCAAATTGTATATTTGCCCTTATCTTCTGTTAGGCTTCTGTGGTGGTTGATTTTTTATATTGCAACCTCTTCTTCTCTTTCATGCCATTGTACAAATTGTTGATGTAGTCGTCGTTTAAACATGTCTACCACATAGGAGTTACTTTCTTATGTTACCTAGAATTGATGTTAAGTATACTATAAACAAACTTTTCTTTTTGCCTAAAGTTCTAATTGCGTTTATTATTCAGCATAATTGAACTACGGAGTATTTATATTTTTCCTTTTCATGATAATCTCAATGGAGCCCTTTTTCTAGTATTTGCTTAGTTTTTGAATTTAATCAAGTTCTATTGTTTGGCATGTATTTGTGATGCTCTATCTGTGTTGCTATGTATTTCTAATCGAGGCTTATGCTTGCAGGATCATCAGGGTTTGGTTTTACTCCACATGTTATTCCTGTGAAAGCTGGAGAGGTTATTCCCTTTTTCTTTTGCCATTTTCTTATTTAATTGCATATCATTTTCTTCTTATGAATCACTATTTTTACAGACTTGGGCTTGATTCTTGTGGCATAATATTTTGGAAAATGCATAAATATCTTAAGTTGTCATCGATAATTTACCAACTGTAGGGTTTATAATAAGGAGTTGTTATGATGTGTGTCTGTGGTTATATATCTGGGACCAAGGGACCTAGTAGTTTAACACTAAAAATAGCTGTTCTTTTGGTTATGAACAGAAGTGATTGAGGGAGGACCCTGTCAAACCATGTTCTTGATTGAGATTAACAGAATGAAAAATCAGTTTTATTCTCGTATCTTAAAATTTACTGTCTATCAAAGCATGCCTCCATGAGTTACAACTTACATGTTCTTATGGATCGTGTAAGAATCATAGATCCCAGGACGTGTGTTGTTAATTAAAAATGCTTGTTGCTGATTTGAATCCCAGGACGTGTCCTCGAAAATAATGGCATTCTCTCAAAATGGTCCAAGGGCTGTTTGTATATTGTCTGCTAATGGTGCCATATCCAATGTCACCCTACGCCAATCTGCAACATCCGGTGGAACTGCAACTTATGAGGTACTTTTATAACTGTTCAGTCATTTTTCAAACAATATTCCATGATTATTGTGAAACGTGAAGTAAAACATGGCCATTTTGACTATTATTATCAAATGTTTGAAAATCTCGTTGCTTCTAATACATTATTCTTGCGGTCATTTCTTTTAAATGTTCAAACAGATAATCAAATAATTAGTATTTGTGTTGATTTGGTATTGACTTTCCATGATTTCACCTAACATGACTGACCATTTTAATACATCTATTTACAGTTTTAGTTAAAAAAGGTTAGGTGCTTTACTGAATGGTTTGTGCAGGGGCGGTTTGAGATTCTATCACTGTGTGGCTCGTTCCTATTGACAGAGGTGGGCGGGCAGCGGAGTCGAACTGGTGGGCTGAGCGTGTCCTTGGCTGGCCCTGATGGCCGTGTTTTAGGCGGTTGTGTTGCTGGACTTCTCATTGCTGCTTCTCCTATTCAAGTTTGTCTCCTTTTTTATTTATTTTGCGTCTTTCATGGAGTTTACATAGTTTAATTTTTTCTTTAGAAATTTACCATTAAGAGACTTATTCGTACTTAACTACCATGTAATCACTGAAAAGAATTTAAAGTTTGTTCCCTATTCAAGTTTGTCCACATTATCCCACAAGTGGTTCCTATGTAGCTTACGAGGCTCGTCTAGTTGCAGTTTTTAAACAATAAACCGAAGTTTAGATTGCTGCCTTGCCTGGTTGCAGCTTTAAAGCAAAGTAGTTCAGAGTTAAGAATTTTCGGGGTTGAGAAAATTCCTAAAAGTTTTTTCAAGCCAAAAGAACAGAAAACTTGGCTTAAAGCCTGGTTAACCAAAGGCATTTCATTTTTTTAGCAAAACAAACAAAAAACTGAGCTTAAAAGTGCAACCCAACACAGCACCTTAGGGTAAATCTGGTCAAACAAATGCACTCAGCTTTTAAGCAAAAAAACTGCAACTTTACAAGGCTATAATTTTTCATCATTAGCAAATACCTGATTCTGAATGTTTCCTAATGACAGTTGATTTCTTTTCCGATGGTGACATTTTCATTTGTTTCTGTCTTTGTATGGAAGTTACAAGGCTTGTTTGGTTGCTTAAGCATGATTTTAGAGGCTGAAAAGAAAAACTAGGTTCATCCATCTTAAAGCTTCTAACTTTTTTAGGCCAAAAAGCCAAAAGAACTCGGCTTTAGGCTGGTCAATAAAATTCACTACATCTGTAAAGCAAAATTCGTGACCCTAAAAGGCTGCAACTAACAACCCGGAAGTCTTTTATTTTCACTTTCTTCACTAGCAAATATCATATTTCTGATTAGTTCATTATAAAAAAAATATATCAGGTAATAGTGGGGAGCTTCATTCCGGATGGTCGAAAAGAGTCAAAGGCACCAAACCACCACACGGAAGCCACCCAGATATTCTCTCCTACTCCCCAAAACCCAATGCCTATGATGATGCAACCAATGCTTTTCCAGGGAGGTGCTGGACATGTAGCGGCACCACTAGTAGTGGGTGTTAGTGAACCCTCTCAAAGTGGCTCCCTTAGCGACTCTTCTGGCAGAGAAGGTGGAAGTCCGCCCAACCACAGCACAGGTGGCGGCACTGCTAGCAACCACCACCACCACCACAACAACAACAATAACCACCCACAAGCCTCAATGGGTATGCCATGGAGGTGACTTTTGTTCCTTACTAATTATGGGCTGGCCTCAATTATTATGCTGTTTCACTAGCGAATTTCATAACCCGCCAGAACTGTTGTAATCGAAATCCTTTAAAGCCAATCACGCAGTAGTAGTAGTTGTTTAGAATAAAGACAGCTGGTAAAATTTACAGTTTGACACTCCTCGAGTGTTTACTGAAAATAGCCAAACTTGTAGTAGTCGCTTCTGGATCGTATCGGATATTATTAACTAGGTTAGTTTCAGTAGTAGTTTAATGTTGAGCAGGATGTTGATGTAGTTTTCCAGGTTATTGTATAATTCCATCATTGTAGTCCACCTCGTCGATGGTAATGTAACACTTATTAGTTTGCAGTAATCGCTATGGAGTGTTTTATATCTCTTGCAGTGACAAATTTGGTTTATTTATCTGTGATGTGTTTGTTAATCGGCAAACATTGGAAAACCCTGTAGCCATGAAAACCTGTGGATGATTTTGATTTTTGCAACAAACAAGAAAACTCAAAATTTATGTCTAGTCTTCGTTCCAAGTGTTTCAACTCGAAAATAGATAATCCATATATACTGCTCAATTGCAACATTAACCAGAGTGCTTCCTGAGTTGTTTATGACTCTTTTTTTTGTGTAACTAGTGATTACTGGTTTTCGTAGTTCGTTTTTTTAACAGTATTACCGATTACTAGTGTAGTCTCTTTTTATCTTGCTCACTCAACTAATTAGTGGTTTAGCTGGGTAAGTAATCAGATTGAAGTTTATCAGGCAATATAACTTACTAAAGTTTTTTAGAAAGGATGTAAAAATCAAGTTTATTGATTGAGAAGTTAACGTCTTTAACAGTCTTCAGAATGAAAATGAATCAAGTGGATGTTGCGATGTAGGAATAAGAGAAAATTGAAAAACGTTTGATAAAGACCAACTAAAAATTGGCTTATTTATTTGTCCTTGGTGGGATAAGAAGCCATTCTGTTAATACCACAGATCCCTTCTGATTTGCCAGTGTTTCTCTTCATTCTAATATATCCATTTTCTCCCCATTTTGGTCCCCAAGAGTTCTTTACAATCACGTAATCTAACCCCTTGCTTGTACCGTACCCAACTGCTGCGACACCGTGGTCCAACTCACTTCCACAATGCCCATCAAATACACCCTGCCAAATTATACATCAGTAGAGACAGTTTTGATTTAAGGCATCAAGGACGAATTTATCTTCAAAGATTACAAAAAAGTTTCAAGAAATAATATTTACCCCA
Organism: Primula vulgaris; assembly: GCA_963920805.1. Taxonomy (NCBI): domain Eukaryota; kingdom Viridiplantae; phylum Streptophyta; class Magnoliopsida; order Ericales; family Primulaceae; genus Primula; species Primula vulgaris. Next base: position 5,126,193 of record OY987218.1, on the reverse strand, counting down.
CTGTAGAACTGAAAATCTCTACCAGAAGCTTCGATAGCAACACTTATTGGCTGGTTCGCCAGTGCTTTCAATAGGCTCCCCTCGTCCTCCGGGACATCATGATACCCACTTATCGTCACTACCCCCGATTCACCCTATATATGGAGAAAATTGTGTAGCGGATGAAATGATGATTAGTGTGTTATTTTTAAAAATTAAATCTTATCGAAAAAAAGTTATTATGATCATATCTTACCCTCTTCTGATCACAAGTTCCTTCTTCCATAAGATAAGGGTACTCGTCCTCGTTATGAAGTCCACCATTTGCCATAATATATTGAAATGCGTAATCCATTAGGCCTCCATTGCATCCGCTATTGAAATTTGTGTCACAATCAACTAGTTCTTGCTCACTAAGAGCAGTTAAATTTCCAGTCACAATCTGGTTTATACCCTCCACTGCAGCCACCGTCGAAAATGCCCAACAACTCCCTAGTAATAATACATTTACATGGTTAACACTAAATCATGTATTTTTTTGCACAGCTTATTACTTTAAACACTAGATAGCAATAATCTATGCTCCAACGAACGATTATTTTGTATGCACGTAAATAACATACCACATGAGCCCTGGTTCTTGACATGAGTGACGGCTCCTTTCTTTCGCCAGTCTACGGATTTGGGTAAATCTATGACATCACCATAAGTGAATTCCTTATTGGACCCTCTTCTTTTTGGAACCTCTACTTTGAGCCCTAAATACATATCTTTGAACTCTTCTTGGCTTAAATCTGCAAATTCATTAAGCCCAAGCCAGTAATTACTCATCTTTTTATTTGTCTCGTCAATGTGTTTCAAGTTATCGTGAAACACCTCGAACCTGTTCAACTTCTCCTCAAGACTGTTGTATGTTTTGCCATGTTTCGCTAGCCACGATTCGAATAAATTGATGAGCTTATCTACGGAGGCCAAGTCCTCGGGTGAGTAACCCGTTATGGAAAATTCATGAGAAAAAGCGCAATTGGCAAGAAAAAGCACAAAAAGTGAGAGCAGCGCTAATTTTGAAGGTAATGAGATAGTCATTATGGTTATTAGTGTCTTAGTAAAAGAGAATTGAATGAAGAATGTATTGATTTATGGAACTGGTACAAAAAGAGGAGTTTTATAGGCTAAAATATGTCCAAGTTAGATGTTACTTTGAAGTTAAGTTGTTGAATTTCCAGTCCTATACCAAGTCTTTTAAGTTATGTTTTTCATGGAAAACTTCTAATCCAAGCATAAGCCGTGATTATTTTAATAGACGATCGACATATTTTGTGCCAAACACTACTTTGGATGGTAATAATTATTCGGTGACTGTAAATTTAAAACAGAAAATTGGCTTAATTGTGGTGGTCAAATAAAGATTAAAGGGAGGTTAAAAATCCGAGTTTTTAGCATGCATTTTTACCTTCAAATTTCTCCCAAACACATATACATAATGAATCCACACTAGCTAGTCATGGTATAGTCAACAATATCATGAAAATTCATGGTCAAGAAATGTATTGTTCAAAGTTACAAAAGTATCACCAATTATTATTTTCATAATGCAATGCTATAGTATAGATCTCCAGTTCATTATGGAGATTGGAGACAAATAATGGATACTTTGTGGGGATGAGACCGACCTTAATTATGTGTGTGTGATCCACATAAAATAAGTGAATCATGCAAAATAATATGTATACTTCAATATATAAGAATGCATAAATATTAAATATGAGAGAGTATGTGTGCAATACATAAAAGGGCAGGCCAAGAGGGGGGGTCTCTGCCTTGTCTCTATCATTGAGAATAAAGGGGCGGCGGTGCATGCTTTTAACTAAGAGCCATCCTCATTAATGTACACAAAATAATAAATACTCATTTGTCAAATTATTGCACCAATTGACACGACTATGAAAAAAATTAAATGGAAAAAACATCTAATTTACCACTTGATCAGGTAAAGAAATTAACTAAAGTACATGCAGTTGCTAAGTTAAACGGAGTTCGGACTTTCCAAACACTAAAAAGTAGTGTTTTAAAAAGCGAAAACTTAGCTAAGCGTTTTTGTAAGAACTACTCTGAAATTGTAAAAAAGCGTTAGTAAGAAGCAGAAAAATGAGTTTTGCAAAATGAGTTTTGCATTTCTAAGATTTGAATTGAGGTTTTTTTACCGGACACCAAGCATTTTAAAACACACCTAAAAAGTAAAAGGTAGTCTTTGCATTATTGCAAATAACTTTGTAGGATGTTTTTCTTCTTTTTTCTGAATATAATATGTTCTTTTTGGTCAGGGGCGGAGCCATAACCAAATGTTTGCGGTTACCAAAATAGAAGCAGTAAAAAAAATTAATGTATAACGAACGGAAAAGCCGGATTATATACTTTTTTTGTACTTTTTTTTTTTTTTCATTTTTCCATTTTTGTACCTTGGTTTTCTAATTTCACTTTTTTTTATCTGTTTTTTTTTGTCATTTTTGGTCAATTTAGACCTTCTTGTTCTAACTAGCTCTAAAAAAATATATGCATCAATAAAGCCACCTGCAGTAGGTGTCGAAAATTTTAGCGTTTAAAATTGACTAAAAATGAAAATAAGTATAAATCAAGGTAAAAAAAAACAAAATAAAGGTACAAACCGGAAAAAAATATGAATAAACGAATGTATAAAAAGATAAATTTAGAAACCAAAGTAAAAAAAAAAAAAGATGAATAAACCAAAATACAAAAAAAAATATAATACTCATGTTATTGCAATAACAAACTTATATTAAATGTTCAAGTTCACAATTTATTACACATTTTCATTATAATCACTTTGCATACAAACTTAGAAAAGTTCATTGCGAAATTTTATTTACACGCTATATATCAAGATGGTAAATTATAATGTCATAGCTTTCAATTGTTTGTTAGTATTTTTTTATGTAATACTATTATTAGCACATAAAAAATCTGTTATTGTAGTAACGTTAATATATAATTTTGAAATTATTTGTAAAAAAAATATATTTAAAAGCTTGTCGGAATATTTTATATATAAATTATTTTTAAAATCAATACTAAAAAAAATATTTTTGAAACCGTAACAATCCTCGTCATATGGTTGGTAAGCCACTGTTTTTTGTCATGCTACCTACTCTTATATCTAGGATATGAAATAAAGTTATTATTATTACATCTTTTTACCATTTTAATATCAATCCAACAAGTGTCCAAAAGGTGATATTGTAAAAAAATTACCCCCCTAAAGTGGAGTGACAATTTCTTTAATAAGGTGTATATATATATATATGCTGTAGAAAAATCCAACACATGCACCCTTTCTTGATAAGTACACTGTAAACAGTGGGTGAATCTTTTGGAAAATTGGACTACTATCTAATTTCCTGCATTGCTATGTACTAGTGTTACTAGTGCTAGCTAGTATTTTTTGGGATTACATGAAAATTATACCCAAAACACATTTACACAAATATATATATATATATACATGCATGGTGGTATATACTTATATACTTCATGTAGTAAAATGATTGTTGGAGATAAATAAGGTTGATTTTCTAATAGTGAAAAATTGTACTGTCATGTTATAAAATCACTATTTTGTCATAAATCTGTTATAAAAAAGCGTTCACAATTCTCATAGTTGGACATATTTTTTGTAGTGATACGCAAAACGCATTTACACAAATACTACTATTAAGTCTATATATTTATACTATTATTTTATGTGTATATCTTTTATGAGGGCTTGAAACAAATAATTACCTAAAACCCCTCTAATTCTATAAATTATGAATAAATCAAATAATAATACACGGTTAGATATATAAAAAAGTTATGCACGGTTAAAAAAAAATGAGTAACTTCTAATATCCACTAATTCTCTCTCCCTCTCTCCATTTACTCTTTGATTTGGTGAGATTTATGAGTTTTTTTCTCAGTTATATTTTTTATAGTTTAATATTGTTTACATTTCTACGTTCATGTATCCTCCGTTTAAAATTTTATAATTAGTTTACACTTAATTTCTAATTTTAAATTGCAATGTCTTTATGAATAGATCGATAAATACAAATTAAACACGAGTTACACCAGACATCGCGTGACCACGCTAGTATATATATACATATGTATATGCATGGGGAATATACTTATATATAGTAAGTAGAAAAAGGATAAGTTTTACACAAATATTTATACTAGTACAGATATACATCTGTGTATATGTATGATATCATCACCACACCACCTAGTAGCTACATATATACTAGTGTAGTAGTGCTAGCTAGTATCTTTTGGGATTATTACGTAAAAAGCATACGCAAAACGCATGGGGTATTGGGTATATGGGGGTATATTTATATGGACTTGTTTGGCAACCCTTATTTAATTTTACTTTTTATTTATAGGTTTACAATAAATAGAAAAGCCAGTGTAATATTTATAGGTTTACTCTTTCAACTTAAAACTCACAAGGTTTACAATAGTCTCAAAACTCAATAAATAGAAAACAATATCACCAATTACATATATTTTTCATATATTACGGGGTATCAATCAGTGTAATATTTGTGTATTACGTATGTATATATCTGTATTTATATGCATATGAATGTTTATATAATCTAAATGGTGCTCGGTAGTCAGTGTCGGGTTTTTATGGTGGAGGAGCGGAGAGAAATAGAGTGAAATATGAAATAAAATACAAGGAAGAATGGACGAGAAAGAAAGTAAAATCAGAGAGATACATACACAGAAAATTAGTGAGAGGGAGAAGAACGGATGAGAGAGAGGGTAAGATGAGAGAGATAATGAAGAGAATAAACACCATTAAATTTGTTTGGTATGTTTTTTATAATGAAATTTTTTTGAATATGTTTTGTTAATTTATCCTTATTTTATGGCAATTAACAAAAACATATCATACCCCTATTATATTAATAAAAATATACCCTAATAATTTAAATTATCAAAAATATACATATATATACTTATTACTCCTCTAATTCTAATCATACCGTAATCTAACTTTTCTCTCTAATCTAACATGTCTCTCTAACCGCAACTCTCTCTCTCTAATCGCACATCTCTCTCTAACACAGGATAATCGTATATCTTTCTAACACGTGATAATCATTCATATCTCTCTCTAAAAATAACTAAAAACTCACAAAATATTCATACGCTAATTATAAAACGTCATACCTTAATTTTAAAATTTCATACCCTAAATGTTCTGGATCACAATCAAATATCTAAAAAAGAGTTCATACCCTAATTTCAAAACTTTATACCCTAATTTCAAAACTGCATACCCTAATTTCAAAATTTCGTACCCTAATTTTAAAACTTCATATCATAATTTCAAAACTTTATACCTTAATTTCAAAATTCATACCGTACATATGAATTTCTCTCAATACTGTACATATGGATTCTCCTCTTTCAACTTGAAACCCACAAGGTTTAGAATAGTCTCAAACCTCAATAAATAGAAAACAATCTCACCAATTGCATATATTTTTCATATATTACGGGGTATCAACCAGTATAATATTTTGTGTATTATGTATATATATATATATATATATATATTTATATGTATATGAATGTTTATATAATCTAAATAGTGCTCGGTAGTCAGTGTCGGGTTTTCGTGATGGAGGAGTAAAGAGAGATGGAGTGGGATATGAAATAAAGATACAGATAAGAATGAAGGAGAAAGAGAGTAAGATAAGAGAGAGATACATAGAAGAATTGGTGAGAGAGAGAATAACGGAGGAGAGAGAGAGTAAGATGAGAGAGAGAAAGAAGAGAATAAACCGCATTAAATTTGTTTGGTATGTTTTTTATAATGAATTTTTTTTGGTATTTTTTGTTAATTTAGTTTAAAAATTAATATGTTTTGTTAATTTATCTTTATTTAAGTACAACAAATAAAAATGTTGCTTATTCGACATCGGAAAAGCGTATTTATGTTTTCGATACCGAAATTTACACTTAATTTTAATTAAAGAGTTTCATACTTTTTTCAAATAAGTATATTATTATTAAACAATAATACACTACTACCAACTATTTTTCACCACTGCGGATTTAATTTTTAAACTTTTACCAAACAAACTTACAAATTCTTATAATTAAACCAATAAGTATATCTTTCCATCTCCAATAAAAAAATATAATTTTATACTTATAAGCACTCTCAAGAGTCACTATAACAACTTGTCTATTGCATGTTTGTATAGAAAAATGTAAAAAGTATGTCCAATTTTATTAATTTTTATGTCCATATTTGGGCAAATATTCGCTACAAAATAATGTTTGATTTATTGAGAGTCAAAAGCTGTCACAAGCCTGTTGCTAATTTAAAATGTTGTCATAAATCTGTCGCAAATTGACTAAAGTGTCACAAAACCGTCGCTAATAAGCTCGTAACAAAAAATACCGTCACTAATCCCGTCGATATTTGGTATATATACCGTCTCATTTCCGTTTTACTCTATCTCTCTCTAACTTCTCTACTTTCATTTCTCATATTCTCCTCCGACTTTTCTTATTACTCCATTTAATTTCTTCTACTACAATTGATATCTATATATTTTCTACTGTCATCACCACCGTCCGATAACTTCTTCCGAAAACTCCTCTTTACTCCAACTCACGTAGTTTGTATATGTCCAGGACTTTATATATGTCCAAACTTATAACTTAGTATAAAAATTTAAGTACACCAGTTGAGAATGCTAAGATGTAGCCAACTAAGTCCATAAGTAGGAAAAAGATACGTTTTACACAAATATTACACTACAATATCTGTATAAGTTCATAAGAGTAAACGTACCAGTTTCCTTATAGTTTTCCTCATATTTAAGGTAATTATCATCATTTTTATATTTTTAGAGAAACAGTTTAATTTTATATATTTTTCAGTTTGCCTATCAAATTTCTTATTATAACTAAATATTACTATATTTTAATATACTTCTATCAATTTTTTTCAACCAAAATTAATTTAACAGAGTAAACAAATTAAATAACTTACAAGTTTTCTCGTATTATTTAAAGTAAAAAGTACACTTTTACAACTTATAAGTAAACGTTTTAGTTTATACAAATTATCAGTTTTTTATCAATTTCTCTATCAAAACCATACAACTCATCTTTTTGTTATTTTATTAATTTATATGTGAAAAGTACAAATAAATGAGAGAGAATAAAAGATAGAAATTATTATTTTAATTATAAGGGAACATCTTGATTCATTATATTTGATTGATATTTGAGTTCATGTAAATTTAACTTAATGGATAGAAAAACTGATAAGTGAATAATTTTATAACACTCTCCTTATATATTTAAGGTAAATGAGTCAAATAATAAAACTTACCGTCAGTAGTAAAAAGTATAGGTTTACACAAATATTATACTACAATATTTATATGAGTCATGAGCACCCTTTAGTGAGTGAAGACAGGGCTAGGCAATAGGGTGATTGTAAGTAAAAGCAAAACATAGTCACACATGCACGCATACACTTCTGCCCCAATTCCACTGCATTTATTACACTCACCACCTATTTTATGTACCATCCCCCACATACGGACGGAACCACAGTATCTTATTCTGAATCAGGGTTACTCTGGTTCTTCAGACCATTGGATATGTATTTTATTAATACTGTATTAATAAAATAACAGATCCAATGGTCTGGGAAGCAGAGTAGTACGCTGCCTCCTAACACATCAGCCCAGCCTTTAGAGTTTTGATATTAAAAAAAAAATTGGATAACAAGTGCTTGTTAGTGAAATTTAATAACAATATAGCAATGGAAACAATTACTTTTAAGTGTTGATAAATGTTGCTTCATTGTTGATGAATTTTTAACAACCGACAGTATAGTTAATTGTTACTTCAAGCTATTTTCTTATAGTATACTTTTGGAATGCAAATTGCGATGCTCAATAATAACATTGTGTACTGTTGATCAAATCATCAAATGAAACAAAACACGCTTGTATTAGTGTAAGGGTAATTACTAATTAGAGGGAATGAACTTCAGTGTATTAGATTAGTCTAATAAATCATACATGACTTTTCTGAAGTATAAAACAAAGGTTAACTAGTGTTTACTAATCATTTTTAAATTTGACCCGGCCGAGACGAGCTCTGCTGGACTCGGACTCGACTCTTTTGCTTAAAATTCTTGATTAGATCTCGGATCAGGCTCGCCAAGAGTCTAAAGAAACAAGCTCAGACTCACTGGTGACTTATTTGAAAAGCTTGGGCTCGTGATCATTAGTCTCGTTAAACTCTAAATGATCCAAGTCAAACTCGTTAAGCTCACCTCGATTTGTAAAACATATTTTCAAATAAATGGAATGTGCTTTTTGTAAAAGTTATATACATATATAACCAAAGATATCATTTAACGAGGTGAACATACTAATATTGCATGCTTGAATTCGAGGAGCCTTATATTTTTGTTTAAATTATATAAAAAAAAGTACTTTATTTCCAATTAAGATTATAAAAAAGGTCAATATATGTAGGAATATTTGAACAAATAGCACTTCTATTATCAGCTCTACAGACTATTCCATAGATTTGAGTTGTACTGATTTTTCAAAAATATATTTCCTCTAGCAAACTAGCTAGATCTGGATCCATACGGGTTAGAAAATTCAATACAGACTGTCTTGATTTTTCAATACAACCAAAATGTGAAATTCTATGTGTTGATTTTTGTTTTAATGTTTTAAAATCAACATCGAATGATTAACATTACCGTGAATCTAGTCCATTATTATTTAGGGTGTGTCACATACTAAAATCTAACACCTATTAATGAACCCAAAAATATCTATTTTAAAATTAATTGAAAATTAAAACTAAAAAATACAAAAAAATCTAACAAATGTTAATGAACCTAAAAATATCTATCATAAAATTAATTCAAAATTAAAATTAAAAAATATTATTGGTTGACACGCCCTAAATAATAGTGCATTTTGGAATGAACACCGAACGATAACACTATCATGAATTTAGTCCACTATTATTTTGGGTATGTCACATACTAAAAACCTAACACCTATTAATGAACCCAAAAATATATATACTAAAATTAATTCAAAATTAAACATAAAAAATACTAAAAACATAACACATGTTAATGAACCCAAAAATATATACCATAAAATTAATTTAAAATTAAAACTAAAAAATACTATTGGTTCGCATACACTAATAGTGCATTTTGAAATGAACACCGAACGATTAACACTATCATGAATTTAGTCCACTATTATTTTGGGTATGTCACATACTAAAAATCTAACACCTATTAATGAACCCAAAAATATATATCCTAAAATTAATTCAAAATTAAACATAAAAAAATACTAAAAACATAACACATGTTAATGAAACCAAAAATATATACCATACAATTAATTTAAAATTAAAACTAAAAAATATTATTGGTTGACACATCCTAATTAATAGTGAATCGGGTTTATACGATTGCTTTTCCATATGTCAATACAATATAAAAAAAAATCAAACATTTTATTGATTTTGGATGAAATTTCACTTTTTTCCAGGTGTTTTGAAAATTTTTACATGTTTTTGGTGGGTTAAAAAATCAGAATTTTGCAAGACAGTCAAAATCAATATACTACTCCATCCGTTCTCATTTAATTGTTCACTACGAAACTACGTGCAATTTTGACCGGCTTATAACTTGTATCAAAATTTTCGAAATGAATTTTTTTAAAATCTAATCATAAAATTTAACATTTGAAGTATATTACCAACTTTTAAAAAATTTCACCTATAAAAATTACATATAGTTTTGTAATTAACAATTAAATAATAACGCATACAGATATATATTACAAAATGTGAGAGCAGATAAATAGCAAATCCCACAGCTGCATGCCATCAATAAATGATAAATCACCTCCTACCTTAGCCTTGGTAGGAGTTAGCTTTAGCCACAGGATGGCTTTCATCATCACCATCATCAACTACAATAAATCCATTTTGGTTTTTTCTAAACTTGTTTTGCTTATTATAGTAGCATATTCAGGTTAGCTTTTGCACCCCATCCCATAGCTTTCCCTTTCTATATCATTCACCATAACTTGGGTTAAATTTAGCTCGGTTTCAGTGCCTTGCTTGTGGTACTAGATCTCTATATAATTACTCCTATTTGGATAGTATTTACCAACTACTATTTCTCATAGTAAAATAGCACATTTCTCCTCTCTTTTTTCTTCAAATAAAAAGTGAAAAGAAGAAGAAGATGTTAGGTATAGAGGAAGTGTTGTGTGAGCTAAAAGAAGACATAAATGAACAAGGTTTACCACCAGGTTTTAGATTCCACCCAACAGATGAAGAGCTTGTTACTTTTTATTTAGCTTCTAAAGTTTTTGATGCTTATTCTGCTACCATCAATATTGCTCAAGTTGACCTTAACAGATGTGAACCATGGGATCTTCCAGGTACCAACATTTTACATTTTTTTTTCATAGTAATTTTGCACAAATATTACAGGGACAGGAAATATATAATCTACCAAAACCTAGCTTTTCTTAACTGTATCAGTAGTCTTTATGTATGTATAATCCTAGCTATTTCTCATGTTCTCTCCACAGTTTCTTCCTCGAAACACATATCCGTACAAAACAGATAAACTGGAGTATATAACAGTGTTTTAAAAAAAGCGTTTTAAAAAGTGAAATCTTAGCTAAAGCGTTCTTGCAAGAGCTTCTTAAGCTTTGAATCGAGCAGCTCGCTTTTAAAGCAGTGGTATATAGTGGTGGTTTTTAGCTGTATTGTCTGAACTAGAATAAGACTTGCCACCATAGTATTTTGAGGCATTTGAATGGATGTGTTTTATCATTAAAATATTTCCAGAACATTTTGGTATCCATAAACCATGACCACTTTTAGTCATCTTTAATTATTTACAATGCAAATCATTCCCACATGCTTATATCCCAATATTCCCCTTTTTTTTTTGAAATTTTGAGTAATTAGGTGATCATCTGCCACTGCTTCAGTCTAAGAACATACACTTCCTACAGGAACTAAATATCTGTATAAACTTATAATAATTTCAATAAATTTTTAGCAACTTGCAATGTGTATATGTTAACTAGGGTCTAAGTAGGGAATTCACGAATTTTTTTTAAAAAATCTATGTATTTTGATTACAAATAATATTAAAATCTAAAATAATAATAATAACAAGTAAGCCCTTCATTTGGGTTGTTGTACTACTTAAAAAGGTGTTATACATATTTGCATGCAAGGAAATAATCGAAAGGGTCATGATGATGGTACCTTTTCCTTGAATATAGTGGGTAAAATAGCTAGCTACCTTTTATTATGTCAACAAAATCTAATAAGTCTGAGACATTCAGACTCCCCCTACCTCCCTTTCTGCATATGTTTAAATTCAAGAAACCCCTTTTCCTCTCATAAATGCCTAGCCCTTGCCAAAAACACTTCAAAATTATTTATACTGCTATATAGTTTTTGGAAATAAAGACAAATAGTACTAGTGTGATCTCATTAATATTGGTCCCCTTTATAATATTAATGAGATTGTCCCTCTAATCAGGTTTATGTGATTAAAGTCATCCAAAAGGAAGCATAAATTATTAAATTTTACTTAATACACTAGACATGTATACATAATTTATTTCATTTGTACAAAAAAAAAAAATCATTGCACTGTGAATGCAGACGTGGCGAAAATGGGGGAAAGAGAGTGGTATTTCTTCAGCTTGAGGGACAGGAAGTACCCGACGGGGTTGAGGACAAACCGAGCCACGGGAGCTGGTTATTGGAAAGCAACTGGAAAAGATAGAGAAGTATATAGCAGTAGCAATACGTTAGTGGGTATGAAAAAAACATTAGTTTTCTACAAAGGTAGAGCCCCTCGCGGTGAAAAGACACGCTGGGTCATGCACGAGTACCGTCTCGAAGGACAATTCTCATGCCGACAGACGTGCAAGGTTTGTATAACTATGACCTTGTTTGGTTTTACCTATTAAGCTTGGGTCTGACTTATAACTTACAAGTAGTATTGCAAATTTTTCAGCTTAAAAGTTGAGATCTTCTGTAATTCCTTCACCTTGAAAAGGCTGGTTTAGTTTAACTTTATTTGTTATATCAATCTTAAAAAATAAACTACACTAATGGTGATTTAACTCCTTTTCACCTCAATCAAAAGAAAAATTGACTTCTCATTCACCATCTATTTTGTCCTTTTTGTCCTATCATGGGGTTGACTTCATAGATGAGCAAATGTGACAATGAATGAATGAAGGGGTCACACCCATCTAGCTTATCTATGTTCAATACAATAGTTACTCCCATTCCTTTTAGATTTAAAAATATACTTATATATATATGAGGTTAACATTTAAAGAATGTCACCTTGCTTTCTAAATTTTGGGCATAATTTTAGTACATCTAAATTAAATGGACATAAGTGTTATGATGAGTCTGTTCATTTAGTGACTACTATATACTGTAGTAGAAAGAGAGCTAACATAGAAACAAGCGTAGTTGCATTCTATTCACAGGCTTATAAAATAATGACATTACTATAAAGATAAAAGCTGGCATAAAAATGTGGGTTGCTAGTGTTGTAAACTTGTTGAATGTATTGTATCTAATGGTTTTGTTTGCAGGAGGAATGGGTGATATGCAGGATATTTCACAAAATAAAAGATAAGAAGCCTCCGATACTATACCAAGGCCGCCACCATCACAACTACATGTCCTCCTCATCCTACTTTGTCGGTCCATCTTCGCCTTCCGATACTGCCAACATTTTACCTCCCTTACCCGCACTGCTCGACTCCGATCGCCATACTTTTCTTCAAAACATCAATAACAATACTAATAATACTACCATTTCCATAAATGCTCTCGAACTCCCCTCTACTACTCCTTTAGCTACATACACACAAAACAAAAGAGACTCAAAAACCAATAACCCATCACAATCAAATGTCCTTATCAAGTCACTTCTCTCTAATCAAATTTGCACTTTAGAGCAAAAGGATTTAACCCCAACTGCTAATACTATTCCCATACAGTGCAAGACAGAGACCAACTTTTCTTCATTATTTCCTCTACTTTTACCACCCCAACAGCTACACCATGACTTTAGTGGGCTGGACTTTACTGCATTGGGCTTCTCACCAATTGGGCCTACTGGCCCAATTAGGACTACTACAAGTTCAACTTCTTTTGATTTCAGTAGAGCCTTTGGATCAGCTGCTGTTGGAGAATCATGGCCCTTGAATATCTGAAGAAATTAAGGACCCTTGCCAATAACATGCTACTATATATGTTTTCTAGATCTTTTGCTTGTTTTATTGTAACTACATTTATATAATATGTTGTCAACTAATGTATGTGGAGACTTATCAAGTACTTAATATGTAATTGACTGTGTGTAGGATAGAAGGTTATCCTTCAACAATTAAACTCCATTAAAACTAAAATCTATTGGGAAGTTCTATTAATGTTACAGTTTTAATAGTTTATATTTGAACACAAGACTGAAAGTAGGTTTTAAGGGATCGCAGACTAGATATCTTGCATTATTTTCGTGATTTGCTTCGTTTTTCTCATTGTGGCGGTTTTACTTGTGATACTTGTCATCAGAAACTCTATGGATAAAGTGGTAATGTCACATATACACCACCCCCAAAAAAATCTATATATATTGCTCAAGTGTATCAATAAAAATCTTTATCGCTTGTATTGCTGCCATCAGTGGTCTTTACCAGAACTTCGACAAGGTCCAACAAGCTCCAGTAAGGTCTGGCTAGCCTCTGGAAACACTTCGAAAAGCTGACGACACCTTTACAAAGCCTCTAGGTGACATTTACAGAGCAAAATTAATGAATTAAAGAGTATTATTGATTCCTTTGGTGAATACTGGTTTTTTTTTTGGACTTGGTATTATCCAATAAAATGAGAAACACAGAGTCCAAGCTAACAAAATTATCGTCTTGAACTTTAAAATACACTATTGTCGTGCACTAAGAAACGTCTTGCAATGAGGCTACTGAGGCGCGAGGAGTACTACTAAACAGTGAGGCACTAGAAGGAAAAAACTTGGCACAGATGAGCAATCAGCAGAATATCTTTAAAACTTATATGGTGGGAGGCCATCATCATCGTACCATTGGCAACATCAATATTGTATCCTTTTCTCGCCGCAGTCTCCTTTTGTAAAACGCGCATTTACCTTAATAATGTTTTATTGGGAGAAATATTTTCGAGTGTTCGAGTAAATTATATTAAGACACGAACTGCTTATTAATTTTTATACTCCTGCGTTGTAGTCGAGACACATCAGAACTAGCGATTTTTGTGACTAATCTCACATGTTGTATTGTTTGGCTAGTCTTGAAGGGATTGGATGGGGCGACTTGCTTAATATCTGCTTGGTGTGAAGGTAGGATGAAATGTAAAATATTTTTATGTTGTCAAATGAAGATAAACGCAAAGTGAAAATGGCAATCTGGCAAGCCAATGCTTAAGCCAGTAAATGCCATCAAAATTTTCCTAAATGGAAAAACTAGAGATCCAAATGACAAATGCCATACATCAAATTAGTTTGAAGGAGATAAAGAAGTAGAAACACTATGATAACAAACTCTCTCTTTAAGGGGTGTAACATAGTTGTTTAAGAGCCTTACAATTACATACTAGTATAAACTGGATTCACTACCAAAAGGGAACAAAAAGAACACTCAGGGCCTCAGATATATGAACAGCGGTAAAAATTTCCTAATGATCCGTCAGATTTTAGGAAATTCTTCTTTTTCGGAGATCGCACCATTTCCAGAGGGACTAATATGCACATCTTCTGATTCGGAAAACTTAGATACACGGTGACTATCAGAGGTATTTGGTTCTACAAGTTTACCTGACCTCTGACGTGGATTAAAGGGTCTCTCAAAATCATTAGCAGCACTTGGATCAATTGCCAACTTGTCGAGTTTTTGTTCCTGTGCACAAATAATAAGTAGAAAGACATCAAATAAAGTAACCGACAAGTATCACTAAAAATAACCCAATCACAACCATTGCTGTTAGCTCCAATAAACTACTGATATGGCTAGCTTGGTCTGGTGTGTCTATATTTCTCATTTTAAGTAAAAGGTATTACTAAAATATAGTACTACTTTCTAGGAACTGAAAGCAAAGAATTTGATACTTGCGGGAAAAGAATCTAATTTTTTATATATTACACCACCATAACACTCACAGCTTCCCAAATAAAATTTATGTAAATTTATTTCACTTTTCAGCAGTATATTTATTTGTATAAATAAGCCTACTTTTTCACATCCACCAAAAACATACTTTCTTGTTATAGGATACAATCAAACAAGCCCATATGTATCTAAAATTTATGTAAATAATATCGTATACACGTATTTTTTTTCTGTAAAGGAACAAAGAAAGGTCAGAAAGTCCGTACACTTTGTAGTGCCTCAAGCTTTTTCTGCAAAGCTTCATGCTCAGCTTGAACCCGGAATGGAACACCACGCTTCAAATTCACATTGCTTTGAGCCAAATCTTCGTCAATGTCACTTGCCGTAGTTGCAAAAGGATGATTAGCAGGGATCCACCTGATAGTCTCGGGGTCCACATTAGCGGGTATAGGATCACCCTCTTTAAGGAACACAGTTGGCCTTTTCCACTCGTATGCACGTGATCTCCTCTTTTGGTGTATAGCTTGTTGCTCTCCCGTGAGAGTCACTGGTGTCATACGGTATACCTTTCCACACATCTCAACCGTTGAATTGTTCTTGTCCATCTTCACCATTGGATTGTTGAAAGGGTCGTCATATTTTACAGATGCCGATCTGCCACAGTAGAAAAAGTTCCTTTAAAGATAAATCAGCAGCACGCAAACAAAGAGAAACATGCAAATGGTGACTTCCTACAAGTCTATGATTAACATAAATCTTAAAATCGCTGGAAGTTTCCTAAAAATCATAATTTAACTCATACATATAGATCTCTCTACTAAAAAAATGTTAAGAGACAAATTCTGACAGTTTTCTTTGAAGCTGCAAAAATTTCTGAGTTTTCAATATTTCTCTTCAATTTTTATTACATTCAGAAGTTACCCTCCCAAAACAGTTAGTTTAATGAGAACAAAGGTCAAAAATATATAATAATAATAAATAAAAAATAGTAATACGCACACACACATGGTACACAAAACACGCCTAATCAAACTATCCATGCCTCTCTCTTTTTTCTGTCCTCCTTCCTCCACTCCAAATGTCACTCTACTACATCATTTCCTGTTAAACACTAGTATTTCTCAAATCATTTTTAAATTTTTTATATTGCTTAATTTTAATTTTTATTGCAATTACACTACTCACTAAATTGCAACTAATCGATCTTTAATATGAAAAATAAGTGCTAAAATCAGTAATTTTCTTTTCAACTCGCCACAACACATTTACAGCTGAGGAAGAAATAGACAAGGAAGAGGCATAGAAAGATAAGAACCATACATGCCTCTTCTATCATATTTTAGCTGGCCACGCCTGACAAGGTCATCAATGGTGCCAGAACGTTTGTTCTTCGATTTATTTACCACATAACCGCTCACTGCCACGACCAATATCGTTGCCAAGATGGACAATCCAATTACAAAATTATATGCAGACCGTCTTTTCATCTGTGACAAAGAAGAACTAAATAAGACTAGAGCGCAAGTACATACGGAATTTCTAGTGAAATGAAATACGACGGATCAGTTTCAATTTTTGTATATAATTTGAGCCAAATAAGCAAAACACAGCGTAGTTACAAAACACGGAATCATGAAGGTCTGTGGAAATGCTTCACGCAAATGTGCAAAAATTCTATACCAAACTCTGAACACTTATTTTTCTATTTCCATGACACTAGCTATATTTGTTTGTTTGACTAGAAATTGATGAGCCTCTGTCTCACTAATATCAGCATTTGATGAATATTAATAAGAAAACCCAATAAATAATATGCTTAACTTCAGTTTTACAATCAAACGTTGCTATTATTATCAGTGGGGGTGAAATTTCTACATTTCGCAAACACTGAGCATATAGGATAAGCACTTAGTAGCGGTAAAGAGGTCAAGTTGAACCGATATGTATAGAGCATAATGTATGTTAAGGAAAGGCAAAAAACGCTACCACAAACATGACAGGGGGAAGAGAGATAACAGCTTGTTGAACCATATAAACTCGATCCTTTATATCCAATGTCTTAACATTCGTATCCTCTATATCCAATGTGTTAACATTCTTATCTTTATTATTAATAATATTATTCGTCTCTTCCTCATCCTCTTCCTCCACCTCCTTCATAGCAGTATCTTCGGTTTCAATGTCACTATTCTTGTTGTTGTCGTTTTTCTGGGAATCCATGGTTAATGCTCTTGGTAAAAACCTCCGAAATGATCTCCTACTCCTGCGACTATTCTGGTGGCGATTCTTGTTACGATCAAAAGACGATGATGATGAGCAAAAAAGCCCCACTTCAGTTCCGAAAGCTATACAATTTTGATGATGATGCTTCACAACACATATTACTGTAGGCTGCAAAAAAGTGTGTAATTTCACTTGGAAGGAACATGTACGATATCGTTCCTAGATTTCCGATTTTTTTTCCCTATAATTATATCAAAGAGTCTCAATGCTAAATTATAACTATTGAATTAAGAAATAATTTATTTCGGCAATTTAAATACGAGAAGGAGGGGGATAGTATTAGTCAATAGCCAATTATGGATTGTCAAAAAAGATACCTAATTGTAATATTAAAAATGGTGATAAATATAATACTAGTAAATACTCTCTAATTTAGTAATGCAATTATCCCCCTCCGTTTTCAATTAATTGTTCTTTACGAAATTACGTGCAATTTTGACCGGCCAATAACCTGTATCAAAATTGTCGGAATGAAAATTTTACCTGGTTGGAGATATATTGAAACTGGAGATTCAAAATCGATGCCATTAATATACTAAATTTGAAGATTTTACATAGTAGAGTATTGATTTAGGGTTTCAATTTCCTAAAATCTCTCTCTCTCTCGGTGTGTCTCAACACTTGAAACGACAGAGTATTTGTATTTTGTTAATACATTATTATTATTATTCTGAATATGTGATGGGCTTATTTACAGTGCTTAAATAGGCCCAATTTATAACATATTCCAAGTGTCAATGTTGTTTTTGGAGAATATTACATGTCACATTTCATACAAAATTTGTGTTGATTTTTTTTAAAGTTTTATTCATTCTGTCCAATAAAAAAAACAGCTTAAGCTGTTTTTAAGCTCTATTTAAGCTTAAAAACTGTTTTTAAACTTAAAAAATAACTTAAATCGATACGGAAAAGATATTAAAATATAAAAAAAGAGATTAAAAGTTGTTTTTAAGCTTAAAAAAAATATTATAATATATTTTTGAAAGATACTGAAGTGTAAAAAAAACAGCTTGAAAACTGTTTTTTAAGTTTTTTTTAGTGTTTGTTTGAATTATTAAGTAAAAAAAAAAATATTAAAGTGTAAAAAAAAAACTATTTCTTGAATTATTAAAGTGATCTATACTTAAAATTCTTATGAGAATATTGGCCTATGAAGAATTTTTTTATTAAAAAGGTGATCGGCCACCAATGAGCCGTTTTTTTTTTTTTTTTTCAAATAGAAAATGATTCATGATGACTCCATTTGTTTCACAATAAAAAGTTTCCATGTGAAATTTTTGTACGTGGGAAAGTTTTTGTTTGCTTCCCATTTATTTGTGATTATCAAATAAAAGGTTTTTCATGTAATTTTTTTTTACTGAAATTCAAAGTTATGTCAAATTTTCAAGTTTAGACAAAGTAAAACACACCAAATAAACAAATATGGTTCATACTTATTATAAGATAAAAAAAAAAATTAATCAAACTACAAAGAGAAATAAGCTTGGAAAAGTTTAAAACGTTAATGATTAAAAATCACAATTATTTTGATCGAAAAAAAAACTAAAACTTATATATTTATTTTAAAACTAAAACTCCTCCGTTTAATACAGGTACTCCCTTCAACCACTTTTTATTTCTTCTATTTTTATTTGCAATGAATCAGATTGCTTTTTTTATTCATTTCTATTAAGATAGTCCATCTTGTATATATATGCATACTAGTAACAGTTGCCCACGCGACGCGTAATGATACGAAATTCTTAAATATAGCTTACATGTCACACCAACGGATATGGATGGGAGATGATACGACGTTAAAATAATACCCATTAAACGGTAGCAACTCGATGTTTTTAATAGATACCCAACGCAAATATAGTTGAGATTAAGATATAGTAGTTTTTTTCTCTAACGGATTTGAGAGTAATTATCTATTGATGTTAAAGATCCGATTAATAGAGCCACAACACTCAAAAAACTCATGAGTTGACAAATGAGAGCGACACTTATCAACATACTGTGAAGCACGTACCCCTATAAATAGGGTCAAAGAGCAGTACAATAGGGGATCTGACTTCTCAGCACAAAAGAAAAAGTACAATACAGAGACTTTTCAGAGCTTATCTCGCTAGAAATTACGCATATAGAAGAGTTAAGTAAAAGACCGAGCACCGAGACCAAGTTAAAGACAGTATCGAAATCAAGTTATTAGATCGAGTATAAGTAGAATAAAAGTTGTAATCCCGATCAAAAAGATTCACCGATCAATAAATAAAGAACAATATCTCATATAATATTTCACATCGTCAATTTATATCATTATTGTTGAGAAGTTTAACTTAACCGACCAAAGTTAACGTTTTATTTAGCTTAGTTTACTCGATCAAAGTTAGTGATTTATCAGGACAGTTCTAAAATGAATCTATAACTCAAATTTGTTATTAATTAGTGAAACTATGCGGGGGGAAAAACTAAACATACATGGAACACAATGCCATCATTTTAATTATTGAACCTCGAAGCATATGTTCGACCTAAAGTGTGATCCTTGCTTTTAGGACATTTGTTCTATTGTACCACATGCATATTACAATTTCTGGTTATTTTTGTTCCAAAAGTTATATAAATGATAAATCAAATCAAACCAGCAAGGGAAATTAAGAGTAAACTTCTAATGTGCATCAGCAAAAATTAAAGA
Source organism: Primula vulgaris (assembly GCA_963920805.1). NCBI lineage: Eukaryota > Viridiplantae > Streptophyta > Magnoliopsida > Ericales > Primulaceae > Primula > Primula vulgaris. The sequence continues at coordinate 5,105,958 of OY987218.1, read as the reverse complement.
GAAGTGTGTGGGTCTGCAAGTTTCCTTGCGGTCTATGAAGACTGAAATCGGAGTTTTTACAAAATGTCTAAGGCTAAATTGAAGTTATAAACTAATTACTATTGTAAAAATTCGGATTTTCGTAAAAAAATACCGGTGTAAAAAGAAAGTATTGTCCCACATCGCCTAGATACGGGAGTAGATATATGATATATAAGGTAAGAAAACGCTTATTACTATTATCAAGGCCTTTTAAAACCGTACGGCACGAGAATTAATTGAATAAAATTGAATTGAATAAAATTGAATTCCTAAAGGCTAAACTGTAATACATGTGTATGAAATCCAAGAAAAAATTCCCTCCATTCCTAAATAAGCGTCCAATATAAAAATAGATGCAAGTTTGACCATCCGATTTTTCATATCTAAATTATTGAAACGGAAAATTTAAAAATTCCGTCATATAGTTATAACCATGAACTATATAATTAATTTTTGAAGGAGTTTTTTTTCGACAATCTATGTATAAGAAAATTAATTATGAAAATTACACGTATTTTGACAGAGTGGTAATTATCATGCATGTCTTCGTTGCACTCTTTCGTCTATGTTCTCCTCTTTTACCTTTTTGTCTCTCATTCAGTTTCTTTGCTAATAGCAGCTGGGTAACGTGATGGGGTAGTATATGTGTTTTAAGTCGCTATGCATTGATAGTGCCGGTTCCCTAGTACATGTTGTCCGAGACTAAAAAAAATTGGTTACCCCGATTTGTATTTTTTTATATAAAAAAATTAAAATTGAACGTTGAGCAGATTTAAACCCATGACCATTGAATACTAAAAGTCTATCTTTAACCACTACATTACACTACACACATTCATGATAATAATTACTGAATTAAGTTTTAATATTCTAATAATCATATACTTAGTTGGACCTTCAGCTTTCATTGCTCGAGGCTCGAGCCTTTCTCGACTGCCATCTGGGCCACGCCTGTGTATTTGACACGTAACTAAATGGCATATATGTAATTTTATTAAAAATTTCACGGCTTCACCAAAATAACTGCCAAAAAACCCCTTTAAATATATATAGTAACTAGTAATAAAGATATATGGAATAGTAAAGATATCAAGGCAATAAGTTTGCACTCAAAAGATATGCTAGTTCAAAGCTTTATACTGACCTATTATTATAGGACAGTATTACTGAGTCAGTTTTCAACAAAACACTTGTATCAACAAAATACCAGGCAGTTGTAACATAAATCCGGTAATCTTGTACAAAGGATCCGCCACATATAACTACCAATCTCAGAGCAAGAAATCGAAATGTATACAAAATCTTTCTCGATGATAAAACTGAGATGTTAAATGGCCAGATGCCAGTACTATCCAAATAAATTCAAGAGCCAGTACCACCTAATATCGGCGAATATTAAATCTCATCAATAACATCAAGAAGGTCTTCTACCTCCTGCCTCAAGGTTGCTATTTTCTGCTGAATTGAAGCAACCCGGTTCTCAGCTTCCCGTCTCCCCGACTTCTTCTCATAACAGTCTACTACTGTCGAGTGTTTGGCCATTAGCTTCTCCTGCAATTCTCTCTCCTTGGCAACAAGCTCCTCGACCTATTAAAAAAACATTAACCCCTCAATATATTTAAAACTGTTAAAACCCCAAAAGAGAGAATAGAGATACAAACCAACTTCACACAGGATTAATAGGCATAAACATGTACCGAGCAATAATATTATTACTATTGTTTGGTTGTATCTTATAAGGACAGAAGTACATTTTTTTTGTTGGATGAGGAATGGTTAACTTTTTTTAAGTAATATTAAAGGATTTTAGGAAGAAAGTTAGAAAGTATTACTTTCTTATATCTGGAGTAGCAGAAACTTCACTGAGACCAGGGTAACTTATTCGAAAAGTATACTTTTAAAATAAATAAATAAAAAACATATACAAATATCTTGATCTTCTAAATGCACATTTTTTCTTGTTTTAAGAAAAAAATCAAGTTCATTTTTGAAATGCTCGCCAAACACCAATTTTTAAATAAAAGTAAGCCAAAAGCTTTTCTTTTTTTGTTTACCAATCAGCCCATCTTATCTTATGAGGTCGCAGAAAAGGAAAAGAAAAACTCAATTTACTTGGATGAATTAGATTTTAATCAATTTCATTTTTCTGCAAACCTTCATCCTTTTTCTATTTCTGTTCTTTGCTGGATACTTGTTCACATTGAAAGCAAAATAAAAGAGGCAAGTAAGTACCTTAGGCGATATTTGAGCAGCCTGAGGGCAAGAGTGCAAGAAGGCCAACAAAGGCTTCAATTCTTTAGGCAATTCTTTCAATAAAACATCAGCAGCTTTTCTAGATGCTTTGCAAGCCTGAACATCCCCTGTCCTAGAGAGATCGTATAATGACAATTCTATCTTATCATGGACCGTAAGACATCTATTGACGATGGCCAGTAACTGCTGGATAACTGTTCGTACCTAGATAACGACAGCTCAATATATCATTTACAATTGGAATAAATTGGCATAGGACAGAGAATAAGATTGAACCATTAATACCTCATCCCATTGTAGCCTTGCTACATAAGAAGCTGAAGTTTTGGAGATCGTCAAGTCAGCGTGCATATAAACAATACAGGCGATAAATAAGAAGAAGATTCCAGAAATCAGCATCAATGGCTCTAGCAACAACGAAAAATTGCTGAACTTGTAATAAACCTGGAAAAAGGTAGATAATTAATAGTTCGACATCAGATGTGTTACCACAAAAAGTAACCAACTAAGCAATTTGTGATGTTATTTACGAAACAACTGTTCAAATTGCACAGAAAAAACACTTGGTCAATACCTGAAAATGCTGGTTATGGTCCCGTACAACATTCTTCTTCTCTAGCACGACTACGGGTCTACCAACGATATCCAAGTGGGACAATTTTATCTGTTTGAATAGTTGGAAGAAAATAGAAGAAATTACAACGAAAGTTGAGGACAAAAACTAGGATAAGAAAAGGGGAAAATGTGTAGATGCGTGATTAGAATACCTCACTCTTTTCCTCTACGGGGAATGGAGCAGAAACAGAGATATCCCATGAACCCTCCGGTAAAACAACCTTTAGCACAAAAATAAACATGCCATACAAGATTAGAAAATTAACCCAAGATTATACTTGATTACATACTACTTTACTAAGCGGCGATGCAGCACAAGGAAGGAACTTGATTAATAACCAACCCATCGAATTCGAAAAACAGGTTTTCCCTATTGGAATATATTAGAGTCCATCCATTCCCACCAAAAGGCCTTGTGATAGGAAGGAGAGGAACTCATATATAAGCATAGAGTAGGATCAATAACCCATCAATGTGGGACAATATTCAACACTCCCCCTCACTTGTGGGCCGAGCTAAACAAACGCCTAATGGGCCAAATGCCCACAAGTGTAAACAACGAGACAATGGGGGAGCCCAACAAACAAGAAATAAAGAAAGCCCGCTCTGATACCATATTAGAGTCCATCCATTCCCACCAAAAGGCCTTGTGATAGGAAGGAGAGGAACTCATATATAAGCATAGAGTAGGATCAATAACCCATCAATGTGGGACAATATTCAACAGAATATAACGCCATGAAATAGTGATCACAAAGAACACGGCAACAAAACTGTAATCAAATACAGGATTTACACCTGCCTAATATTTTATTCCAACCACCCACTTCCATTCACCTTTATAGAACTAATAATTTCTCGGAGAAATATGCAAAGCGGATCAAATCGTTCAGGATTACTATAAGTAGAAGAAATAAGGGAGAAAAGAAAGGGAACAAGTAAACCAATGTGTAAGTAAAACCAACTTCTTACCTAGAAAAGAAAAAAAATCAAACATGCTTTTAGACACAAAAATATGAAACTACGATCAGTCAGAGCATTGGAACCAGTTCAGCACTTAGTAAGACACACCTTACTTAATTTTAAATATATATGAGGGTTCTTTCTCAAAGAAATGGAAATAAGAAAGAACTTAATATATCTGAACAAAGATGTTACCTTTACGATTAGATTGTCAGTCACCAAATCACTGATCGGGCTGCCAAAAGAAATGCTTAGAAAACGTTTCCCCTCTGACTGAAACAAGAAGTCTTTCAGAGGCAGACCATATCCAATAGTAAAAGAAGTTCTCCACCCACCGAACATTGGATATCTTGGTTCTATTTCTAGCTGAGTCTGCAAAATGGAAAAGCTACAGTAAAAATCAAACAAGGGGGAAAAACACCGCTTTAAAGACAGAAAAGTTAGAATATTCTTCACCTTTTTCGAATCATCCCACAGATTAGATGTAGAAATATTTCCAATTTCGTCTCTGTAATAAACAGAGTGAGCTCGAGGTGGTAATTTAGCAACTAGTCGCTTGAATGCTGCAGCACCTCTAACATGAGGCCTAGCCTGAAAGTCCATCCTACAGTACATGGGCGGATCAAGCATTAGTAAAAAGAGATTTAACTTCTAGTTTCTTTTTGGCATGAAAACAATAAAAAGATAAAGATACATCTATAAGAAATCTAACATGGTCTTCTGAAAGTCCACAAATTAACAACCAATCAAACTAGATTAAAGAAAGAAAAGAGAAAACCCAGTGAACATTTAAAAGTATAAAGACGGGAATAAAGTTCTAGCTTACAATAACTATTTTTTGGAATTGCCATGAAAACCCTTGCGCAAACATAAAATTTTAAAAATGTATACTCATTAACAACAATTATTTAAAACATCAATTCAATGTGATGCGCCAACTCATTACACAATCAAATAAAGTATAAGAACCTAGAAAATTCCCCCTTGCTTTCGGCACCTCCATGGATGAGGTTGTAATGCTCAGTCACCTGCACGTTTCCCCAATGGGAAATCTCTATTTCACGTACCAACTCTTGAGCAACAGCAAAGGGTTGCTTATTTTCGAAGTGGACTATTATAGGTGAGTACGAAAACGAAGGAATGTTCTCGTATGGACCATATTTAATCTCCGAATTAGTAACCTTGGTTTTTTCCAAACTCGTGTAGGATTCAATTTTTGGATCCTGGGGTAATTTTACACTTAGAGACTGGACCTTGACCATATAAGGAGTAATATAATACGCGTTATCCTGGAATACAACAAACTGAAGTTGATCTTGGGTAATTTTCTCAGGGAATGGTTTCAAGGCATGTGTAAACACAGATAGAATATCCAAAGTTAAGGTTTCCCCTTCACCTAATTTCTTGGGTAAAGATACAGAATATATTGTGAAATCTTGGGGGAACTCATCGCGATAGACAACTTGAATAGGAAGAGTCGTAGAAGTTTTTGCTTTCTTTTTTCCTTCACTGGCTGATGCGGCCAAATATGCTAAATTCTTAGCTTGATTTTCAGGAAATGGCAATATAACTTCCGACACTGGATCAGTTCCCTTGTTTTCAACCTATAAACAGTCGATATATGAACTTTAGATCGAAACGGTACTTTAAATTTTCCAAAAAGAAAACTAACAACTCTCGTTTTATGCGGAAAAGGAGAAACGATGAAATTTTTTCACATCAAAACACAGATAGAGCAAGCTAATGCTGGTAATAGGAATGAAAAGCACACCTTCAATGTTGAGGTGACGCGTACAACCTGGGATGTCAAATCAACCTGCAAGAATATGGACCAGGTACAGTGAGAGAGATAATAGAAAGATAGAAACTGACACCAAGAGTCAAATATTGCTTTAGAAGCTAGTATCTATCTCTTACCACGGAATACAGACAAATATGCATCCGTACTACACATGTCATTTCCTCCAATTTTAACTTTGACATAGTAATGTTTATTACTGGAGAAAGGATAAGTTTTTAGTAACATGTTCTCAACTATCCTTGGTTATAGATAATAACTCAGGACAAATAACTAGAAAAACTAAAGATATTCATAATCCAAGAAAAAAGAGAGGAGTATTAAACATCATCACGGAACTGACTTTATACAGTACAATAACATGAGTATACTATAAAACTTTTCTCCTATTCGATTTGTCAAATATCATGGAACCAAGCTTAAAAAATTAGTCCTCTAGATTGGAAAATTAAGTAAAATATGAGATCAAGACATGGGTAGGAGCACATTCTCTACCATCTCATATACAGAACGGACAGACGAGATTAGTTTGAGGTCGGTGACTGTGATGATACTGATACATAATATTTTCCTATCGTCTCGTCTTACGCTTTCTACCTTCCTTTCTCTCTCTCTCTCTCTCTGCTAACAAAATCAGTTTGTCGCCCCCATCCCAAATTTTCCTTTCCATTCACTTGAATTAAAGCAATATAGAAGCAAACATAGGGTTCCAAATTTACCAACTTTGTTTCAATCAGCACCTCTAACAACCTTTTAGGCTTAAAAATTAGTCATTTTATAGTGTAGAGTCAATCTCGGGCCAACCTCCTCAATCAGAAACAAATCCTCTTCCCAAATCTTAATTTTAAATTGAAGAGTAACTAGTTATTTAACATAATTACATATGATGGGTTTTCAATGTTTTAGAGATCTTTGAGAAATACTTATGATAAATCAGTGTTCTGAGCCCTTGGTTTGAAATATAATAAATTAGATTATTAAATGAACTCAAAAGAAAAAGGCCTTAAGAGGGTTCTAAGATACCAGCTATTATAATAGAGCTACACAAAACTAACAACCATTACTCGTATTCTTCATCAAACACTAACCAATTTCATAGAGACGAAACTCGCAGGACACACTCTCTGAAAATATGTGTGCACATCGAAATTGAACTCAATAATAAACCGTGAAGTAGCTCAGAAGACATGCATTTTTCAACACTGGTCCCCTAATTGTTTTATATCAAGCATATTGCTGAATAAATTTTCAGTTTTAATAGTATGATGTGATCAGATGTGATTTATTCAGTAATATGGTGTACATCAAAATAGGCTTCATGAGGGTTTAAAGAGTGGGATAGTAGGTAAATTAAATAGAGGTACCCAGAACTAGATCATTACTAACATTGTTTATCAATCTTTTACCAAATAAATGGAGCAAATATTAGCAAAATGCACTCCATGCAAAGACACAAATAAAAAAGAAATAAGTTGGCATTCCATCGCATACACTAAGCAATCAAGTTTGTGCAAATTATATGAGCAATGGTGGTTTCTTGGAAATACAAACAAATAAGAAACACAAGAAGCCACTTGAAAAAATAAGTGAATAAAAAAAATTGCTTCATAAGAGCTGCACTGCAGTGTTTGGCATCATCTTAGTTTTTCTACTTACGAGCGACTTATAACTTATTTTTACTATTTTGTCATTTTTTTACTTTATATCATTTTATAAGTCACTAGGAACTTTTTCACAAACAACTTTTATTTTGTTTCATTTCATAAGTGAACTTCAGCTATACAAACAACTTTCATTAGAAAATATCTATTTTTAGCAAGCATTTTTTTCGAAAAGCTAAAAGAACATCTGCTTTTAAACCTTTTCTTCACCAAAAAACTAGCTTTTTTAAAAGCTAAAAAAGCTAGTAAACCAAGCACCCATAGTTTTTAAAAGCAAAAAACTAAGAAAAAAAGGAGTTGCCAAACATGCACATACATTCTTTTAACAATTAAGATGGTGTTGAATATCATACGATGTAAATCATGGATTAAAAACACGAGATAGTACACAATTGATAAATCAACAACAAAAATAAATTAAAATCCAATCTTTATAAACAAAACAGAAAGTAATGAGATACATATTGTTACTACAGTAATGATAGATTCAGCACTCCTACAGTATATTATACTTATATATACACATAAGCTAGTTTTTTGAAAAGCTAAAAAAACTAGTAAACCAAACACCCATACTTTTCTTAAAGCATTAAACTAAGGAAAAAAACAGTTGCGAAACATGCACAATCTGTAACAATAAAGATGGTGTTAAATCTCAAATGATGTAAACTATGGATAAATAACACGAGATAATATTTGTTAGAAAACATCTACTCTTGGTAAGTAATAGAGTAGTATTTGTTTAACAGAAAAAGCTCCTAGCTTCTCTGTTTTTGAGCTTTTAAGCGTTTCTTCACCAAATTCTAGCTTTCTTAAACGCTAAAGAAGCTAATAACCCAAACACTTAGTATTGCTTTTTTAAAACATAAAAACTAACAAAAAAAAAACAGTTCCCAAACATACACATACAATTTGTGACAATTAAGATGGTGTTAAATCTCAAATGATGTAAACAATGGATTAAAACCCAACATTTATAAAAAAAACAGAAAGTAATGAGATACACACACACACACACACACACACACATCTATATATCTATATATATTATAATAAGCAAAGCCAGAATTGGGTGAAGCTGTTCTGATTTACAAAATTACCCTATTGTCTCGTATTCTATTTCTTTTTATTTTAAACCCTCAACTTCTATCAACTTTTACCAATTACCCCTAAAAAATTCTTAATTTTATTTTCTTTCTTCGTACCATAACTGTATATATAAATATATACTAGCCGACCTGCCCACGCGATGCATTGGTGCGACGGTACCCTATATTCATAGATACCAATTAAATACGCGATGCGTTGGTGCGACGGTACCCTATATTCATAGATACCAATTAAATCGAATATAAACTTGACAACCGTAAAACTGAAAGCACATAAATTAATAATAATAATGAATTTGAAAGTGGGATGGCAGTTAACGTAACATAGTAGTTTTATTTAGTATTTATTTTATTTGCAATTTGTGTAATTAGAGGGGGTTTTTTGTAAATATTTGTTTCAAGCCTTCATAATATATATATATATATAGAGAGAGAGAGTAGGGCCGGCCTAGGCATAAGGCAAATAAGACTATTGCCATAGGCGCGTGTGAATTTTAATCTTTTTTACACCGTGATAAAATACACGAAGAATCTACATTTATTTGATGGTCTATTTTGTGTAACGTAAACGACAATACTTTGTGTTTAGATCTAAATAGCTCAGTTTTTTTTTTAATATCACGATATGAATTTTTTAAGACAAAGTTAAAAAAAACGCGTAAAAAAAGTATAATGTAAAAAGGCACCGAACCGGCACCGAGAGAGAGAGAGAGAGAGAGAAATGCAAACCTTCCGATCAACCTTGGATAGTATGAGATCTGATGATACAGATGAGATTATCAGAACCGTTGTTATTATTAATAAAACGTACCCAATCGTCATCTCTCTCTCTCTCTCTCTCTCAAAGAGATGATCAACTTCACTGCTCTTTCTTCTGTATTTTTTGCACTTTAATTTAAATCTTTATATTTTCGCTCAGTTTTTTTAATTCTTTAATATATAGTTCTTATTTTTGTTTTAGATTAAAAAATGTATGACTTTTTCTAAGCTAATATAAGTTGATTCAGTTTAGTGGCTTGTATTTTGTACCAAAATTGATTTTGTGATCGATTATAAAAAAAAATTGATTTGGTTACATGTGTCGTACAATTTTAATGATTTAGTGACCCTCCGTTAACTTTTTAGATATAAAACGTTAACTTTAGAAGTTCAAAACATTTACAATGCAATCCCCAAAGTTTAGAAATTAACAATTAAGCTGGTAAATGGATGAAAATAGCAAAATTAACCCATTTTCAGATGAAAACAAATATTATTTTATGTTGGGAAAAGGTTTTTTTCAAAGATTTTCAAAGATTTTTCAAAGATTTTCAAAGATTTTCGAAAAAAATGCAATTTTTAAAGATTTTTTTTTCAAGGAAATGCGAGTTTTTTTTTTAAAAAAGGTTAGTTTATGATTTAAAAAATTATATTAAATTGTTTTCTTTTTGACCAATATAATGTTTACTTAAACATTTTCTTTTAAATTGTTTACTAAAGAAAAAAAGACATCGGAAAGAAAAGTGATAACACGAGTAATACAAAGGTTTGCATCCGCATATTAGTGTATCCTTTACCAAAGGCACATCTTCCTTGAAAAGTAGTCGGTAGTATTTCTTTTTCTGTCCAAAAGTAGTTTATCACTGCAATATATAAGCTCAAAATAATACCCGAGAGCAGAAAACGAATACCAGAAGACGCACCCACCACACTACCTGGCTTTTATCAAGTCATGTTGCCAAGTTACATAGAAAAAAGTTGCTTTTACTAGCATTTCTGCGCTTCTAGCTTGCGTGGAAGCATCCAAGTTACTACTAACGTATTGATTGTATCGGTAGCTACATAACTTTTCATAATCTAGCTTTTACATAAACGGTACTTGGATTAGCCATTTTGTGCAAATCAAAAGCACTACAGAAAACACTAATACAGTACAAGGAATGTTTTGTTAAGCAACTTGGCAAAGGGAAATAATGAACTGGTAGAACTTCCTAGGATAAAGGAAATGCTACCATGTAAAAATTCTACAACCACATTTGTGTAACATTATGAGCGCAATAATAAATCAAGGTATTGGAAGTGAAAAACAGAAGCTCTCTTTACTTTCCAGTTCAGAACACAAACAATTTTATCCACATCTAACAAAAAAATTACACTTGACAAGAACTTTACGAAACTTAAAAGCAGAGGTTGTCAGTAAAACTGTGCCGCGCCATTCGCCTTAATATTATTAACTCATCATGTGCACAACAATGATATAAACATATTTGCTTTGATGTAGATTTCTACTGAACCAAAGAGTCTACTTTCCTTCAGGTGGCATTACTTGCAAAAGCTCAAGATTCAATTCAAATGTAGCTCCAGGCTGAAAAAACGTACATCAAAGCTTTATGGTGAGCAATAAAAAAAACATTGTACTCGTACTTGTTTAGACCACTTTTTTTTCCGAATTTCATAGACTATATAAATTTTAAAACAACAGCAATGTGAGTATCAAAATAAGCAAAGCTTAAAAGGTTTACCGGAATTTCGTTCATTCCCCTCTGACCGTACCCAAGCTCAGGTGGAACAATCACAGTTCTCTGCAAGTAAGGAAGAGCGAGAAAATACATCACTATGAGAAAAATACGAAGGGATTTCGATTACGCAATTTAGATGGTCAAAAAAAGAAATGATTACGAAAAATTAATTGGTTCGACTTGGACAAAGAAAAAGTTTAAAATTACCTTTCCCCCAACTTTCATCCCTTCGGTAACTGAATACATCACTGAAGGTGGTTTTGGTGCAGCTTGTGCAGAGAACAAACCGTTTGGGTTGTCAACAAAATCCCGCTTTCTTTCTTTTCCAGGAGTAGCTCCCACCTTGAACTCGTAAGGCTACAAAATCTTACAAACAGATATAACTTTACAAAACATCCAACCAATCTATATAACATTTTTCATGAGTTATTGAAAAAATAGCTCTCTGTGTACTTGTTATTTATATTTAGAATAAGTAGAACGGAAGTAGCCATAAATCCACAATATAGATTATAGGTCGTCATCCCGATTAGCCGAATTTAAAACAATGCATTGTGACAAATTTATAATTCTGTGGTGATCTAGTTTGGTGTTACCGAATTGCGTTCTTTAGATATTTGCACTTAAGCTTGAACCGCACATTTATATTTTCCATATCAATTTGTTTAAATAATCAAACCATGCACTGTGACAGCCTGCTTCTTACATAAAATTTATCTAAGCATATTGTTGGTGTGCTTAGTTGGGTCTAGCAAGTTGAGTTTTTTTTAGAAGAATTGCACTTAATATTGAAAGGCACGTCACCATATCAATTTATGTAAATAATCAACACTAGGATGATTTGAGACTGTCCCCAAGTACGCGTAATATAACAAGTATTGACGATATTCCAACAAACAGTTAAACAAGGTTAGTGTGACATACTGAGGTCTGTTTGGTACCCCTATCATCAGAGTGCTTTCATTTTCTTTTCCATGATCATTGATATGTTAAATTTTGAAAGAAAGAACCATATTAAAAGTAGAGATAACTCAAGAAGCATCAAGAAAGTAGAATAAACAGGCATGTAAGGGCCACTTGTCGAAGGACTAAGAAGAGAAAACAACCTGTGCTATGCTACGATTTCCAGCTAGAAGTTTGGATTCCCGACTAGACACAACTGTAATTTTACGATAAATACAGTCGAAATGCACCTGTGGAGAAATTCGAAAGAGAGGGTTGGTTCCACAATTTAATTAAAGAAGTTCAGCCAATTTTCATTAGATACACCAACCTGTACTGTTGACCCTTTTTCAGCTACTGGGCCTTTTCCCTCGACAAAGTCATAGTATTTTATCCCATCAGCTATATTTACATGCAGCAATAGAAAATGATCAGTCGCCATCTAACAAACAAGTGGTCAGTTTTAATCATGAATATATGACAATAAATAACATAAGAAATGGAGCATCTCCTAATTACCAATCAGTTTAAAAAGATCAACCCAAAATTGGAACGCGAGGGTCCGATTATCTATAGTAACTTTTTTTCATAGTATAGAAAGGGCGTACACACTAAACTTTATAAATTTCAATTAAAACACGTGGTGAATATTACATAATTCCTTCTTCTTCTTTTTTATCAAAAGCGGAAAGGCTACAGCTTGCGAGTGTCTCGACCAACATATTACTTCCCCGCCTTAGATAACCAGTCAAAAAGTGCATTTAAAAATTAAGAGAGAATATATAGGCATATACAGAATATAGTCATCAACTCATCATCGTAGTAGCTCAGTAATATTGACAGTATATGTGCTCAATTCATCATTATTGTAACTCAGTGATATTGACAATAATACAATGTACATACATATAAATATTATAAATACACCAACACACACACACACACATATATATATATACACTCATCATTAAACTAATACAGTATAAACATTGATTCGTCATCGCGGTAGCTTGGTAATATTGACTATATATCATATCATATCATATCATACTATTAATATAAACAAACTCAAGAAAAGTTGAGATTGCCCAATTTTCCCAACTTTTCCAAAAATACCCTCACTCTATTTTAATAATTATCAATGTACCTAATATAATTAATTAACAATTTGTCCTCACTATATTTTCCTAATTACGGATGTAGCCTAAATTAATTAATAATTCGTTTTAACCTGCATAATTACATTAAACAAACTAAAGAAAAGTTGAGGCTGCCCAATTTTACCCAACTTTTTCAAAAATACTCTCACTCTATTTTAATAATTATCAATGTACAATAATCTAATTAATTAACAATTTGTCATCACTATATTTTCCTAATTACGGATGTAGTCTAAATTAATTAACAATTCGTTTTAACCTGCACAACTACAATAAATGATACTAAATCTGAATATTATATTCAAAATAAAACATATTACGAGATTTATGTTATTACGCGTCTCGCAACTCGTGGATAACTTTTACTAGTGTATATATACACTAATACACACACACATAAATATAAAGTGAAGAGATAATTAACAGCAGAAACAAACAATTTAGATTAACTAATTACTAATTCAATCCATTTTCCCAAAATAATCAGTCAGAAGGTGCATTAAAAAAAACAAGAGAAAATAATTGGGAGAATCATTGATTAGTTACATAAAAAACATACTTAATTTCCAAAAGTATTACGCATCAAAGTTAAAAACAAAGAGTCGAAAAAAAATAGCATCACGTAACGTATTTACTACATTACTATTTAAAATTATATAATAGTCTCTCTCTCTATATTACGTGTAACGCGATAATCTTCTATCGGAACCTCGTTTCTGTACCGCCTCTCCCTCGACTCCGCCGCCGGAACCCTAGACACCACCGCCGTCACCGCCGCAGCAGCTATCAGAATCGCCGCCGTCCTTCTCGTCGGGTTCTGAACGGCATTTTGCTTAGCGAGCACCTTGCAACGAATATTATTATAGTTATTGTAATTTAATGATAATAATAAGCTTTTTGCAAAAGCAGACATTTTATTTTATTTTATGAAATGAACTTTTATTTGCTTTGCAAGAAACTATGTTTTTCATTATCCGAAACTATATCCTTTTGTTTTTACTACACAAATGACCCTATAGTTTACATCCTGTTAATCTTTAATGTTGTGAAATGCAATGTTATCAGATTTGGACCAATACTTGAATCGTTTAGGAACGCCCTCACTCATTGAACGAATTAAATGTAGACGGAAATATATTGAGTGATCCGGTTACATCCACTAAAATAGTGGTCCCGGACAATAGTCTTTTATTTTTAATTTAGGGTAGGTCCCACAAGGGTTTTTCAATATTTTCATTGAGTTTTATTGATTGAGACTACCAGATTTTGATAGATTTGGTTCACCAAATATTTACTCAAGTGCAGACAGTCGGGGTTACAACCCATCCTATTTGTAAAAGAAATTTGATACTTTTTATTTATTCATGTATTTTGATTAAGTTTTGAAAAATTAACGTTCTAAATTTTCCCATATTGCGAATAAAACTTGTGTAGAGTATTAAAAAAATCATATAGAACTTTAATAACTTGCCGGCAATAGCGAGTTAAAACTTTAATACTCCATCCGTTTCCATTTAATTGTCCACTACGAAACTATGTGCAATTTTGACCGGCTTATAACTTGTATCAAAATTGTCGAAATGATTTTTTTTAAATCTAATCATAAAATTTAACATTTGAACCATATGATCAACTTTTGAAAATTTTCATTCCGACAATTTTGATACAAGTTCTTGGCCGATCAAAATTGCACGTATTTTCGTAGTGAACAATTAAATAGAAACAGAGGGAGTAACACGGAACGATCGATATTTATTAACATAGTATTTGAAAAGAAAGTAACATACGGGGAAAGAAATTGCATAACAAAATTTAGCACATTGAGGTCGGCCCCATTAAAAATATATTTTTTCCCGTAATAAAAGGGCTCCTGCTGAAATGCTAAAATCGATAAAATTACAATAGTTCATTTTACATGATAAAAGATCGTTCAGGGATGTTGGAGTCCGTTTTACTCTGTTACTAGTTCCTCCATGATCGGCTCAGTGAATAGTGTAGTCTCCGAGGATTATCTAATTGAAAACATGGTTCAGATGTATTAGCGTAGTAAGTATATACTATTATGTGTGTAATGGTGAACAAACTAAATCAATATTAAACTTATGTATAGTTGGATATGGAATTTAATGAGCACATAAGCACATACCTATTTCTTTAACCAATATAAATAGTAGAGTAGCAGATTGTACGGATTAATTTGGGTTCAAAACCTATCCTTGTTCTTCAAAAACTTTGCTACATTTTCTATAAATATTTGCCTAGTTAAATTGATGTGAATGATCACAACAGCTCTTCAAATCTTGTTCAGAATGATTAGATTCAAATCATACAATTTGACTCTCATTTGATAAACTACTAAAGTTGATAAAGATGGTTACTAAATTAATACTAATTGTACATTTCTCTGGTTGCATATGTGAATTAAATCTACTAAATTAACAGTCTCTCAACAATTTCTTCTAATTTCAAAAACAATCTAACATTACAATGTACACAATAGATCACGTATAAGAAATAGTTAATGCAATTACACTTGAAGTATCAGTCATCATTATACAGTAAGAGTCTACTATAATATAATTTAGTATACATGGATGAATCTGCAGCCCATTATCCATGACCAATCATCCATCCCATGTATGTAATCATGTTGTATTTTGGGTGGATTATGGGATACATTACAAGTCATTTTGCAGTTGTTACTTTTTGTTTTTCTTTTTTTGATCTCATGATACTAATGAGTACAAAACTTTCGGAATACTAACAATTTACACACTCATGGGTCTGATAGCAGATCATGATTGTTAAACCCTCTTCGTTGGTCACCGTAAGGTGGATTTTCCGCAAGAATATCCACACTAGCAACTGTATGTGCTGCTGCCTGTCTTGGGGAACGATACGGAGAATGGAGGGGGCTTGTTCCTCCGCCTAGCGTACGCGTGGCAACATGTTCTGGCTTCCCATCCGTATTTTTCTTCAGGGCTTTTTTATGCCAGTTCATTAGAGCCTTTGATGTTTGGTCATCAAAAATCGTTTTCTTCATATCCGACCCCATCTGAAATGTTCACCCAAAATTTTTGACTTAATATTGTAAATAGAAAAATTAAGTGATAGCATGTAATGATTTTGGTGAAGCCAAAACGAATACCTGTGTGACAAGAGAGTAAAGTGGAAGTGTAACGTAACTGCACAAAACTTGAACTGCCACCCTGCAGAATCAGATGAATGTACACATTACGTAGGAATCGAACTTCGTAATAATAATGAAATTAGAATTTTTCGAAATTTGTAATAATGGTTTCTCATGAAGCAAGCGGGGTGCATCAACTCTTGTTCAGTAAAATTAGCATTTAATACAATCTGATAAACACATATTCCTATATGAAGCTACATGCGACTTACCCGAAAGCCATTCTTACTAGTACAAGAACCTTACTGCTATGAAAGCAAGAATCCCACTTGAACTCATACTGCACAAGGGAAAACATTATTAATTAGACAATAGGGTAAAAGAACACAAGTACAAGTTCATGAAATGAGAAGAGTATGGTAAAATGAGAGATGTTCCTTACCCATGTCCAGAGGAAATATATAATCTCGAACGCATTCTGAACAATATAAACAAATTAGACCACCAATTTAGTTTCCTTTTCAGAAAAGTTAGATAAATCATAGGCTTTTATTTATAAGCTTAGATACGCAAAAGAGATTACCTGAAAGAGAGTAAGATGGATAAGATGGAGAATTAATCGTGGCCAACTAAACCAAAAATGCCTATCAGAGACTTGAACTAGCGGTATGCCTTGGACAACAGCATGTCTCTCCTTAATTTCAATTGCCATTTCGGTGATTATTGCTTGTAGCTTTGCTCCAACTGCTAGCGTAACCTTATTTAAAATAATTGTACATTAGTTTGTCTTAGCCATATACTAACAGAACATCCATTCAACTGTAAAGCTATTTTCACTGAGTTCTTACTATTAGCGGCATTACAGACAGCCAAAGCATCGCGTGCCAACCTGTTAAGAAACCAAGACAAAAATTCTTATATCCAAAAAGTAAATACCAAATATGTTACCCGAAAGAGAAAAATCAAGAGAGAGAGACTCACCATCAACATTGAGTAACAGGAAAACTACAGCAGAGGCCCATAACAAGGGGCTGATAATATCATGGTATACGAGAGTAAACGTTAGTTATTAAGTATAATTTTTCAAAGACGAAAGAAACTATGAATTAAACAATCTTAAATAATGCGCAAAAGTGAATGATATAACTTGTACAGTACCTAATCCCGACAACAACTTTGAAATCATCTTCCAGTGACCTTTTGATGTACTTTTGGAAGTTGAACTTACTTCCTGG
Organism: Primula vulgaris; assembly: GCA_963920805.1. NCBI lineage: Eukaryota > Viridiplantae > Streptophyta > Magnoliopsida > Ericales > Primulaceae > Primula > Primula vulgaris. The sequence goes on along the minus strand of OY987218.1, from coordinate 5,088,573 downwards.
TGCTAAATGAACCTACCAAAATAACATAAATAGGCAAGTAAAGACTGAGTCTTAGTTCTACCAAAAACCAAAAAATAAAAGTACAACTTTATAATTTAGTTGAAAACTCACCGAGATGAAACCTTGGCGCATGCTCAAGTAGTCAGCTTTGCGAATTGCTCTGAAGAATTGCCGAAAGAAGCAAGCCTATAATCAAATGAAGCAGCAAGCCACATAATTAATACATGAGAGGTGAGTTATTAATGCTCATCTCTTTTAACCAAAGGACTAAACGAGGTGCTGATTTATTGAGTTTAAACCACAATTGTTGGAACCCTTTTTTTTTCCTTCTCAAAATCACTATCTCAGCAAAACATTTAGGTTAGTGATTTCAGAAAATATTGGTAATTTGAACAATTAAATTTCAGAAAATTCGTTCTTACGAAGTAGAACATGACTTTCGTCTTGTTCCAAACACTCAGATGATCTTTGACAAAAGACGTCTCATGAGTAAGCCTGAATCTTTGAGCATCTGCATAACAAAAATCCTTTTCTATCAATATCTGAAAATAGACGACCCGATACGATATTATAAGTACATCCATATATATATATAGTTACCATGGATTGCATCATTTTCAGCAGCTTCGTGTTCCCATACTTTCCATCCTCTTATCTAGTTAACCATGATAAACTGTAGGTCTTAAGATAATATCACCGAAATATTCAAAGAAAAAAAAAATTATGTAGTCAGGAAAAAGAATGTAGTCCTTGAATATTTTACCCTCATTCTACCAAGCAGCATAGTTAAGGCGCTGTACATGACATGAAAAACGGCCAAAAAGAATATGAAGATGTGGAGTTGATGCAATCCATTGATGGATATAAGCGGTACTTTCCCCTGTAAAAAAAAAATCACTAGTTAATACATATGCAGGAAAGAAATTCTTTTTGGTTTTTAAGGTGAAATCACTATGTTATTAAGGGCTCAACTGGTCGAGATTTTGAGCAAATAAGTTGTTCTTTTTGAGATTCATAAAAAAGCTATGTTCATCCACCTTAAAGCTTTAAGCTTATTCAGGCTAAAATAACAGAAAAGCTCAGCTATAAAGCTGATTAACTAAATGCTCTCCATCTTTTAAGTATAAAAGATTTACTGAGCGTATTAGCAGGAACCAAACAACGCCTAAGTTTAACACGCAGTGAATATATTAAAGATACGAATAAACTTGAGAACAGAATAAATCAAAGTACAAATGGACCATATCCTCTTCTTCATCAAGCCGAATCTAATAAATTAAGGTTATTATTAAATCTGGAAAGAAAAAAAAACGAACCTCTTTGCACCCTGAAGTTACGGCGGAACCAGCTAAAGATCTCCTTTGAGCCCACAAAAGCCTGCGGTGATGTGCAGCATCTTTTGGCTCTCCATAAGCCAAATCATTATGTTTGGCACATGGCAACATTTGGTTTGCGAGTGCTTCGGGTATACACATTTTTGTTATGAATTTTTGTCCAAATGTCAAAAGCAACGATATGAATCCTAGAATCATGAGCTCTGTCCAGAAAAAATTAGACAAAGCATATTAGATAATTGTAAAGAGCCTGACAGAGTGAATGTAATAAGCCCTATTGAAAACTCATTATGACTATGATACAATCGAATTTAGCAACAAGTGGTTATACACTTACCCGCTTTGATCTTCTCGAGAGCTTCAAGCATAGGCTCCTTTTTTCTGTCTTTAAACCACTGCAATATACGGATTGATATTCCATTAGCAAAAAATAAAAGGACCTTGAATATCTATCACTAACCAAAACATAAACAAAAGGTGGCAAAAAAAAGTAAATTTTGAAAGGAAAAAAAAAACCAGAATGAAGGGAAATTCCGAAACAAATAAGCTAAATCGTATGTAATACAGATTGCAAAAGTTTGTCACAAATTTTCGAAATATTGCCAGGAAAATCTCACATGCAGACTAATCAAGGGGAAAAAAGAAATTGAAAGTTTGATATTAAAAACTAAGCAAAAAGAAAATGAATGAATTACCTTTGCAATGCCATGCAAAACTTTTTCCAACATTATAGAAATGGTGACTATAACGGCACAAACCAAGGCAACAGCCCATGTCGGCGTCTGATCAAGTTCCCTTTCTCCTGCCGTTGCTCCCGCCATTTCACGGACTTATTAAACCTTTTCCTTTTTATGAATTTTATTTGAATAAAATGAATATATTCAATGCTAATTAACAAACGTTCTTATAAATAATATGGAGAAAATGTGATAGAGAAGCACATTTCTACAGATCTCCCTTGAACCAGAGAAATAAAACTTTTTATTGAATGTCATTATTCATATTTGCTTTGATATGAATCCGGTTAAAAAATTTACCACTTTTATTTTTTTCCATTTGCAACGGACTTGAACCAGAATTGTACGGACAGAAACTCATTGGCTGTTATTTGTTGTAATTTTTTAACTAACTCCCCCTCATTTTTATGGTATATTAAATTTGCTCTATCAAGGGGCAATTCCCCTTTACTAAAAGAAAAAAGGAATTTAATTTGAGTCCTAGTTCAAAAAACTAATTCACTTTTGTTATAACTTTTCTCTCATTTACTTTAAAACTTAAACTGAATAGACGTTTTTTTTTAAATTCATTTGAAATATATTTTTTTGATTTTACATTTTTACATTTTTTTATCTTTATATTTTATATATTTTAATATTTGAATATTTTTTATTTTCATTCACTTCAAGTTTTCAAGTGAATGCGAGAAAGATGCATAAAAAAAAAACTCAATTCATTAACTTCAAAATACCAACAAAATCCATTCACTTCGATATTTTGAAGTGAATAGACCAAACAAAATATCATTAACTTCAAAATACCAACAAAAAATCCATTCACTTCGATATTTTGAAGTGAATTAGATTTTGTTTGCTACATTCACTTCAAAACTTGAAATGAATGAACGTTTTTTTTATATAAAAAAATCATTTCATTTCATTTTTTTTTTTACATTTTATATATTTTAATATTTTTTAAATTTATTTTCATTCATTACAAGTTTTTAAGTGAATGGGTGAAAGATGCACCAAAAGGTAGTTACTTTTTGAAAGTATGAGTAAAAGAGAATTAGTTTTAAAAAGATGCACTAAAAGAGGAATTTACTCAACTCCATTTCCTTATTTAGGATATTAGTAAATTATAAGATTGCTACAATATTTTTGAAATCATTTTTAAACAATCACGACATTTTCAATGTATACCATTATTGTAATAATTAATAGTGATTGGTGCCCAAGATGCAAGCGATTATTTAACGTGTCATGTCAATTGAATATGTAGATTTTGTTCCTTTTTACTTTCAAGAAAAAGGTATGCAAGCTTTCTTTTCTTGGCCAATTTTAAAATTTCATTATATTGCTTTTTTTTTTTTGAACAACTTTTGATTTTTCCTTTAATAATATTTAAACGATGAAATGATTACACGGGGATAGAAAGCAAGCGAGTAACAAGTTGCGCCGCTAGACATTTCTGAATAGCAAAACCAATTCTGTTAAACAACTACGTCAATAGATCTAGGAGTCATGACATTACTATGCATGACCATCTAAATTATATTAAGAATTTACACGCGTCAGGTGCTAAGAACCAAAAAAAAATATGTTTTATGTATTAAAAAGATAACGGTTAATGATGATTTAGAACTCAAAAATTATGTCCGTGATTATTCCACGCCTAGCACCAATATTATAATAAATTAAACAATTGTCCATGTATGTTTCATAAATTGTAAAAACATGTTTTTTAGGTCATTTTACTTCATAATTGTTGTTTTGCTCGTTTAAATAAATAAAATCCCCTCGCACAATCTAGATATGAAATATACATCCGCCAACAAATGTAACTTTGTTAATATGGGTAATGAGTATCTTTGCAATTGTTTTAAAAATTTTAATTATATTATCAGTTTTTTTTTAATTCACTACTTACAAGTTACATAGTAGTAAGTTTTTTGATGATTGTTTTAGAATCAATTGAATATAAAATGTTTTTTTATAAGTTGACCCTACAACAGAGAATACATAGTTTCTAGGGAACCAATATAGGCAATTAGTTTGAGATAGATCACTATTTTGGTCAAATACTCCCAAAATAGCACATTTAAATCATTTTCAAATAAATAAATACAGTTTCAGTGTTCTAAAATGCGAGGCTATGCGTAATTTAGATGGAAATACGAGGATTAGAAGGTAATTAAACGTAATTTTGCGATGATTAGGCGATAGACGGACAATTTCGTCTAAAGTCCGTATTGAGCCTTTTAAAACATGGACCGGTATTGAATAAGAATCTAGAGGGAAGAGCCAAGTTATTAACGGAAATATCTTGGACAATATTTTTTTGTGACATTATTTAAAAATTATTGCTTGTACCTTCCTAATTTGTGAAGAATTCAACACAATAAAATGCTACTATCAAGTTTTTTTATTGTGACTCGAGCTAAATTGCTCATAAAAATTAGATATGGTAGTCAGAATGCAGATAATATAGAGAATATTATCTATATTTATTTTATGATATTCAAAGTCGGCCCTTTTATATTCTGAACTTGTTAATTCTAGTCTGCTTCATCACCTTCGAATTATCTAATCAGTTCATTTCCTTTTCGTTCAACGCACCTTGCGTCAAAAAAACTAAACTTTGATTCTTCTTCTCCTAACTGCCTCGAGTGAGGAAGAGAAACAAGGAGGATCCGTAATTACGCCGATGGGCAAGATCGCTAGTTCACAATGGACTTTAGCAGCTAAGGTTTCGATATAGACCATTGGATGTGCATTGAACATGCGAAATGATTACATGTTAAAAAAAGAAATAAAACTTCAAGATGACCGTTTGATGCAAATTCAACGGACCGCAGTGCAACTTTAGCCGCTAAAATTCAGTACCCTCGCAGTTGACCTCAAGTTTAATTACTTATACAACTTTTAAGCCAAATGAGTTTGCATAAGAGTAAAAGAGATCCATGTACTGTCAATAAATGTTATACCAGAAAACTTTCTTACAAAATGTATATAAATAAAATAATTTTATTAAGAATCCTCAACTTACATTACTTGTCAGCAGACTACTACATGGTCATAAAAAAATCACGGCTTCGTAAAGGAAAAATCAATGCTATGACTTTCTTCTACCCCTTGAGGTTGATTAGGCGGTTGACTTTTTTCCATCCCTTGAGATTGATTCGGCAGTTGGGTCGCATTTCGCACATTATGATTAGAAATATCATTTTCTGAGAGCTCCAAAGCATAGTGAAAAGACGTTGGAGAATTGTCAAAACTTTCGTATTGGTCTGGCGATGCCATGACATGGCTTGGCTTGTAGTCGTTATATTTATGAAGCAAATGTACAGGCGATGAGCCTATATTCGGAGTACTGGACCCCGAAGTGAACCCAGAATAAGATGCATACTCTCCTTCTGTTCGTGATTTTCTCCTTTCTTTTGCGGTTTTTCGCCACTTTGTCAAAGCCTTTGCTGTTTGATCTTCAAATATCGCTTTCTTCATGTGAGATCCCATCTATATGAGTTAAACAATGTAAATAATTGTTCTGACATATATCTAGTGCAGGCCTATTTGAATATTAATGTAACAACCCTAACTAAAATGGTTATAGGGGAACGGATTAGCCGACGCTGATTTTCTGGCCAAGAATTCGTCAATAAATGTACACGTTTTTTTAATCAGAAAATGTACAATTGCAATCGGAAGATTCATGTAGAAAAATACTTATGATGAAATAGGACATTCTCTTGAGAGCATAGATTGGATATTTGCCATCTCGAGTCTGCCTTTTCATCATTTGTATTCCTTTTCTACCCCTATTAAGACATATCCTATCGATAGCAGTCCACATTTATATCAATCATATTAGCCCATTAAATCCATTTCTTTACGATTTCAACCTTGTTCTATACTATATCAAGGTGTTAACATTTTGATAGGTAGAATAGAATGGGTACTTACTTGGGTGACTAAAACATAGAGGGGGAATGTGATATAGCTACAAATGAACTGAAGGGCTATCGACGCTGCAACTTCCAACACAACCAAAGCCAGTGCTTCTCGGTTACATGAGTATATACCAAACTCATACTGCATTAGTTATCACAAACAATGTGCAAACAATAATTAGTTCAGATGTAATACATCAGTCAACAAAATTACCATTGAAATGAAGGAATAAATATTAAAGATAAATACTTACCAAGGACCATAAGAAATATGCCATCTGGAATGCATTCTGCACAGATATACGTTTACCATTTAGTGTGATGTTACTCATTTAAGTGTACTCGACTTCAAATATTAGCGCGTGGGAGTAAAAAAAGTCTTAAGTTACTTATAAGTACCTGAAAAGAGGTAAAATGTATCAAGAATAAGACCCAGTGAGGATTATTAAACCAGAAATAGTTGTTGCTTGGTTCTACAATAGGTGCTCCTCTAACTACAGTTGTTCGGTCTTCTATTTGCTGAGCCATCTCCATTATCACAAGCTCGAGTTTGGTGCCCACTACGAGAAGTATCTGACAGAAAAATGAATGGATCATTTAAGCAGTCAAGCATTTAAGCTAGTATATTTTACCCAAAATTGAAAAGTAAAGACCCGAATCCTTACTGTTAGTGGTACAAGTGATACCCATCTAAGGACGTGCCAACCTGTTCAGGTTCAAAAATAGAAAAACATTTGATCAATACGATGATGATTAAATCAAAGCTATGTCACAAGGATTGGTCAAGCGGAAAACATTAATTTTCGTGCAAATTGGACATAGTAGTTGTGTAATCAGAAAATTTGACTAAATATATATTCTTACTGTATACATTCAACAGCAATAAGATGACAGCATATAGCCAGAGTGGATAACTGAAAAATTGACAAAAACCATATCGGGATTGTTAGATATTTCAAACACTCCACCACTTTACACTAGGGTTCGAGTACTTAAAGAACGACTGGGAGAGTACCTTATCCCCACCACCACTTTGAAGTCATCTTCCATAGATCTCTTAATGTACTTATGAAAATTAAATTTACTATTGGGAGCAAGATGTGCCTGTATTCATAAGAAGAGGATGGAAATAGAATTAGTCTTTTTCATGAAAATTCATGGATTATGTCAGTCCTGGGAGGGTAGATGTGCGACTTACATTGATAAATCCATGTCGCATAGTCATGTAATCCACCTTTGATACAGAACCAAAGAATTGCCTGAAAAATGCCACCTGTGCACATAAAAAAATTATCAATAGGTATGCGTCGGTCAATTTACTTTCTAGCTCAACTTATGTTGCAAAAGACTTACAATCCATCTCAAACCAGGTATTCTAGAAAATCCAGCATGACGCCTCACAAATGAGGTTTGATGAGTAAACCTAAATCTCGAAGGATCTGCATTATATAATAATAACATCAACGCGCAAACATTTGTTAGTAGCATAGTAAAGAAGGGAATATTTTGATACATACTTTATGTGTACAAAGATCAAAAGAGAAGGAAAATCACCGTTTGTGAACTCATATTCCAAAGAGGTTGTTTCCGCTTCCCACTTCTTGAACTTCTTCATCTGATTTTTTTTAAAAATATTAAGCATAAAATGGAGCTTAACATAAGTAAATCAATATTGGAGGAATTTAAGCAAGTTCACGTTGTTGTCTTTACCGTCCTGGTAATTTTCACAGTTTAAAATGGAATTACCGATTCCAGTTAAGTTTTATGTTAATCTAAAACATATCGTACTTACTTTGGCCTGCGAAAGTCCCATGATGATAACACTGTAGATGATGTGGAAGAGGGCCATCACAAATAAAAATATATGTAGCTGGTGCAACGCTTTGTAGGATATCAAGCTCACTTGTCCCTGAAATTTTCAACATATAATGAAAAGAATAGATATTGATCAACAAACATTGAGCCATTCAAAATGTAAAATGCAGTTTTAAACATTAGAAACAACATATTGCATCTCGGTGTTTTTTTTTGTTTGAGGTGTATGTGGACAAATTTTACCTATAAACATCATACAAGAGAAAAATGGACTTACTTTTTTGTTGCAGTACTCGCCATACTTGTCAGAAGCAGCAAGCACCCGATGCCATGCCATGTCATCTTGGTGATGTTCTCCAGAAAATGAAATCAATTTTCTCTTAGGATCATCTCCGACTTTGCTTTCATCATCCTTTCCGTATCCCTTTTTGCCACATGGCAGCATCGCGTCTCCAAGTTTTAGAGGGACACATATCTTGGTGATGTATGTTATGCAAACAGTAAGCAACAGAGATATGAAGCCCAACAACATGAGCTCTGCATACATGAAATCGTAATTAATTACAGTATTTGACACGTGTATCGCTAAGAGAAAGTGAAGAACTTGAAAATGACACAAATGGTCGGAAGCTCTGCTATGCTTATCAATCAAACACTCAGAACTGTTATTCCTCTATCGCTAACTTTTTCCAAAAGTGGAATTTTTGTTTAGAAATCGGTCTTCTTAGAAACATACAGATAAAAAAATATTTCGCTTAGAGCAAAGAAAGAGGCCCTGAGGGTAGTAGCTTACCTTCTTTGATCTTCTCCAAGGCTTCCAACAGAGCATTTTTGTGCTTCTTTTTGAACCACTGTCATTACATACATAAAGGGGAAAAAGATAAGATATCAACTCATATATTTTGAGAATTTAACAGTTGCTATATCGGACCTTCGACATTTTAGTTGCAGATATTTGAAACTTGAATTTGTTGTTGTAAGGTATAACAATAAGCTAATCTCAACAGCAAACTCATAAATGTTCAAGTGTATGTGTCACAATAGGCGAAATAGTAACATGGTTTCCATGTTTGTTTACCTTTCCAAGAGAGTGAATTCCATGTTCTATAAGTAAAGAGACGATAATAAAAACGGCACAAACAACAGCAATAGCCCACGTTGCAGTGTCCTCTAGTGACCTTTCTTTAGGCGCCATTAATATATAATCCGATTCCCGCAAGTAATTAGTACTCCAGTCTCAGACTATTAAGCTTTTCACTTCTTTCCAAACAGTTTATAAGCAAATATGTTTATTCTTTATCCGGAACAAAGGTGATTAGTGTAGAGAAGTAAGACCAAGATTTGGAGCTTAAGTTTTGTAGTTAAATATCTATATATATATATACTGAGTGTACTAAACTAAGGCAAACCGCGTATCAATGGAATGTCAAAGAAACATTTATAAAATAGCTACCGTAATACAATACACTTAGTAGGTCAGATTATTATTGTTTTTATGAATGATATTTGAAATTATCTGTGGAAATGAGCGACCATTTGGAGTTTATCCGATGGAATGTCTCAAACAATCACCATATAAAAAAATATGAGAAAACTTGACCGGCCGAATTAAATAGCACCCTCTTTTTTCTGGCCAAGTCCAAAATAAAATTCTATTTAGTTGTTACTCTTGTCAATTGTCATTTTACCCGATATATAATCAGAATTCTATATGCTCGTGTGCGGGAATGCATTAAACTAATCTTGCTTATCAAAAGGCGGCCTTGAAAAGTTGATATAATTAATTATTCATAATAATTTCTCTCTTCTCCCACAAACACCCTTATATTTTTGGTTTCGAATTTGTCGAAGTCGTGATGATAGTTTAACTATAGTAAATTCAGACTCTATTAACCTGGGCATCGACAGGCACAGTTCGATCATATTGGTATCAGGAAAATCTGGAAGACCGGAACATATTGGGAAAATTCTGATCAGAATAATCAAATTCAACCGGATTCAGATTTAACATATCAATTTAAATTGGGTTTACGGATTCAACATCCAAATTAATACCTGTCAATGCAACAAAAATATAATTACTTCCAAATTGGCAATATCTGAAGATTCAGTTCAGGGCGGAGGCAATGTACGTCTAGTGAGGGTTGTAGCCCCCGTTGAAATTTGAAAAACTATTATTTTATATGTATTTGTTAATCAAAGTCTAATGTAGCATAATGGTTCAATGTTAAAACCAGGATCTTTGATGTGATACTTGGTTGTTGGTTCGAATCTGCACAGGAGAAATTATCATATTTTGGTTTTTTGTAAAAATATTACATTGGTACTATTATCTGTGTATTATATGTTGAGATAATTTGTGTTTCATTTTTACAAAAAAAAAATAGTCTATAAACATTGTACGGTTTCTCAAAATCTTCATAAATATTAAAATTTAAAACCACTAATACATTTATATAGTTGTACTAAATATAAATAAACTACATGGTCCGAATTTATTAAAATGCAATTGATTCTTTATTGTCATCGTTCAATTCAACCAATCAGGGGAGAATACTAAAGAATTGGGAACATCATTGGTAAAACGCTTATCATGTCTAAAAAAATAATATATATATCCATTATATCGTCCACTCGCTCCCTCAACCCCCCTACTGAAGTCCAGGACTGTCATGACTTGCAAAATACAAAGCTAAAAGTATTATCTTCTAACATTATTATATAAACGTTACTAATCATGATTTATTTAATGGTTCAAGATTCACAAATTCAACCACCAAGAATGGGTAATGATGTAAAGGTACTAACTACTTTTTGTCCAGAATCTTTACATTATTGTTTCTATTATCGTTTAATTAAATGGTTAGTCAAATATAATCGAGAAGACTTGTTCCTGATTAGTTACAGACTAGGTCTTCTTCTTGTATATATGTTAACAACTCTTGTTGTTTGTGCAACATCAAATCGCATATTAAATCATGAAGAATTATGCTTACTGATTAGAACAAAGCAATTTGGGAAGAAATATTCCTTTTCTTATTAAATAATTTATATTCCAAATCGTTTTCCGTTGGGGAATAAGACTTGATCAATTGGAACATTCACTCGGAAAGTCTCCGATATCTTAATACAGTATTCTTCGGTCTTTCTGCTTGCATTTTTTTTTAAATCAGTACAGGCCAACTTGTATTAAAAGAATGGAGCGTAAAGGTTTTTACATAGGCCATGCCCCCATGTTAGTCATTCCATTCAAGAAACGGTAAACAAAATTACATGAACTCAGCATAGTAAAAACTAGTCTTTCTGCTTACATGCATGATAATGACCCTCAAATATCGTTGAATGCCAGCGATAATTATCACTATGTTTGTGCATTAAAGATGAAAAGGTTATCAATGTTTAAGTGAGTGTGAAACTGCAATATATAAAGAAATGTAACAGTTCAAAGTTCAAACAACGGAAAATGAAATGGTATTTGTACATTTAAACAAATAGAAAATCAAAATTACGGCCCAATCTTGATTTCCCTGGTCAACTTGCTGTTTTACAAACAGTAATACTTAAAAAAAAAAAAAAAAATTGAACTTAAAATTACGTAATATACCCGAAGCAACAAATAAACAAACATATTTTGTTAAAGATGTTGATTGGAATTATTAAAATAGTGGAGAAATCATTCTTTTATAGGTAATTTGTTTGACTATATCGCAAGTTAATTTGGATGCCACAAGAAAGCTGATAATTTTTTTAAGTTTCGGTTATTGATTGATCAGATTCCAAGTTTTGGTCCATTTCCACATATACACCCCAACTCCCGAGGAAGTAATGTCACAAATCCGAATGAAACCCGATGTGTCATTGAAAAAGAAAAACTTGGGTTCGAAAATCATTTTTATTCGTCTAATACGTACATACCAGAAATATTGTAGTTGTATTCATAAAGATAGTATCATGCACAATTCTCATTAACTAGTCGATCTCGTCGTGTTAAGCTGAAAATGACCCATTAATTGAAGTGCAAAGAAAAATATGGAGGTTGTCACTGTATCTTGGGCCGGTTTTGGGTAGCCCGAGAGCCACGGGTCTAGCCCCCAAAAACTTGCGATTTTAGAACCCTCTAACGTGTAAAATATATAAATAAATGATTCATCAGTCCCTAAACAAGTGTCCATTACGAAAATACATCTAATTTTGACAATCAAAATTTTCATATATAAATTGCTGAAAAAATTCTTTCAAAGGTCGATCACATAGTTCATGCTTAGAACTATATGATGTAAATTTTAGATTTTTCATTTCGGGAGTGAATATATAAAAAATTTGATGATCAAAATTGTACGTATTTTCATAATAGACACTTATTTAGGAGGGAACAATTTATATAATACTAGTTTTTAGTGCTAGTTTCGAATCCTGCTACATTACTTTCTTTTTCAAGCAAATACATTATTACACTTCAGAACCTCATAATTTCAAGTAAATAACTTTTTGCTCCCATTACTCATATGCATCAGTAAAAGGCATGTATTTTTTTCCAAAAACAACAGATTTGACCCTCTTCAGGAAAAAAAAACTATCATTTTGATTGCTTCTGGGTTTTTTTAATCACATAATTTACTACACCGAAGAACCTCATAGTTTCAAGTAAGGTATTTTATGCTCTCATATATAAAAATGCATCAGAAAACCCCTTGTTTTTTTAAAAAATAATTAATAAACTTGGTCCACTTTTTCGAAAAAAAATACTGATTTTTGTTACTATCATTTGTTTTCGGTCTTTATGGCAAAGTTTGTATGAATTTTATTTGCTATTATCGTCATGTTGGTTTGTGTGTGCTTATTTATCATTACTAGTGTAGGACGAAATTTTAACTAAAACAGTTTTGCTACTTTACGCAAAAAAAAAGGCCCTGGTGACCTACATTCACAAAAACTCTGGAACCGACATCTTGATAAATTCACTCCAAATGATCCCACAAGCCACACAGTGCATTGGAAAAATGGTGGTTTTGTAATTTATAAAAGCTGAAAAGTACTTTTCCCATGGCTACGAGTGGTAAATGGGAAACGAGATGAACAGTTCATTTATCATCGATTTTGGCCATTATTCATACAAATGACACTAATTCACTAAGAGAAACTTTCTCAGAGATTCGGCAGTTCCTAAGACAGCTAGCCTCTTGAAGGATTCGAAAACTATTTTTTTTTCAAGTCGATTTCCTGGATTTTTAATCGGAGTTTATAAGATTATTTACAATTACTGTGGGGAAGGAAAACTACTGAGCAAGTATGTCAGAAACAAACAAATTTGATCAAAGACTCAAAGTTGCCATATTAAGCTAATCAAGACCGTGTTAAGAATTTTTGTAGCATATCAAATGTTTACATTGTCTAAGATCAAATTAGAGCAAGAAAATTTGTATTGTAGGAAAATTTGGGTCGAATAGAAATGAAATTCTGTGAATGAAAACCAAATGAATATCATATACAGCTATCTTTGCTATATTCTAACATAATTACTCCTCTTTAGTCGATGATGCATTGCAAAGTTAGAAGCAATCTAGGGATGCTGATCTGTTAAATAGCGTCTAGACTCGTATTTCCTATATTATTTTCTGTTGACATGCACTCCATTTTTCTCTTCTTACCCTCCCTTTTCGATCGGTCCTTCTTTTCGTCAATTAACGACAATAACCTAGTAATACCCCCTGAACGTGAATTACCTTCCCCATTTGATAATGAATCGGCTGATTTGGTACGGTGATACTTGCGTATAATCTGGGAAAAAAATATGAGAAGAGCAACAAAACAAACAACCCCACACACGAGAAAAAGGCCCCAAAAGCTCTTCAGATGTAGTTGATCTGAGTCAATCTCGGCACTGTCCAAGCTACAACTAGTCTTTGTAAGCCACTTGTCATGTATTCGTTGTAGTTCCCCATTCTCCGAGAGGGTTAAAATTGCAGTCGACAAATCAACAGCCAGCGGGGAGTCCCTTGGAAATGCCTTGCGAGATTAAAGAAATGAAAATCAAAGAAATCATCTAATAAGTCTCAGAAACACGAGGAAAATTAGAAAAGATCATGATCATTGACTATATTTTTATTTTTTTGTAATCTCATGAACATTGACTAAAACATACAAAAAACGTGGTTAATACATACATTCGTGAGCTGGCAGTGGGTCACAGGATTAGAAAACATTACACTGCGACCTCACACATCTATTCATATCTGTACTACATAGCACTGCTTAAAAAAAATATGAAAAAGAAAACAAGATAGGAACTTACGAAACCCCATCCGCTTTTGGTAAATTCTTGACCGACAATCCTAAACTTGCACTGACTTGACAAAAATAGCTCGATATACGGCTTCTCATCAACCACAGCAGCAACACCCTCTTTTTCTGGTCCCCTTTGTAGTGCCTCGGCATAAGCTTCTGGTGTACCAAGGGGAACTAGCCGAGATTTAGAAATATTTAATTCTACACTAAGATAATGCTCAGCATAAGATCCTACTTGGTATCCGATTGGGTCATCGTTTTCTTTCAGTGTCTGTATGCCTTTGATAGGAGAATATAGCTGTTGTACTGTAAGGATCGAGGTTAAATTGGCAGTGTAACTTGAGTTGATTATCAACACTACGAAGAGCCATATGATTAAGACGATACGTCCAAGAGTGGTCACTGTGTTTTCTCCTGCATAAAGAAATGATATTTAAAATAAGTTTAAAGATTATATTTAATGGCTAAAATAGTAACAAGTTATTTTGTATTTCATTGGTTTCACTTACTATGGGCGAAAAACATGGTTGAGAGGCTAAACCTGCACAGAGCAGGATAAATGTCAGGATGATATAATCTTGACAACAATTTAAAAAGAAAAAATAAGCAGTGCAAAACTAAGTGCAGGATTGGTTCATATAAACCATATCAGCGTGTGAAAGATCTTCTAATTAGTGCATCACTAAGTTAAAAAAGCAGATGCTATCGGTGGCATAAACAGCGAATGAAAAGCATTTCTCAGTTCTCACAAGGCAAAAGATGTTGCAGTAAATAACAGAAGACAAACAATATGGTCGTGGAAATAGGGAAAATGATAATGAAAGGTATTAAAAAGAAACTTTACCCAATTTGGGGAACAAAATTTATCCAATTTTCAGAAACCTCAAAAAGTTGGTTTTGTCGTCTCTAAAAATCGCCTCCTTGGTTTTTAATTTCCATTGCCTTCAGTCCCAAAGTTAGTAAAATGAGAGCAAGTGTTAAAAGCAGTATCCATATTAACAAAGCCAAATAGTAAATACAAGCTAAGGTCTGATATCAAACTCATAGTTGAACATATTTCAAGACTTATAATGACAATCAGAAACATAAATGTGTACCAGATAATGGTTATAAATTGCTCTTTAGGCGGCCCTCTAAATTCATCATTTGTCCTATGCTCTAAAATCCATACAACAAATCCGACCGCAAAGAAAAATGCAGCAGTGACCCCCCACATACGCCACGTAAATGGACGCAAAAAAGCCCAAGCACTACTGTTCACCTCTTTAAACGGAACTACTACAAGCAACCCCGATGCTGCATAAGGCTGAGTAAAATCAACAATCATTGACCTGTTTGTGGTTATCGCTATGTCACCAACTGCCCCATCCAATTCCTATAACAAATATTCCAACAGAAAAGGTAAATTATAAAGCTACCATCAAGTGACTAATGGGAAACTTAATTCGCAGTTAGTCACAAAATAATAGTACTAGTTACTCATATATTGTTACTTTAGAAGGGCATTCTCGTCACTGGTTTTTAATTGGCATACTATTAAATTAACTGGTTTCCACAAATCAAAGGTATACGCTTCAATTAGATAACTTCTTATTGGCATACTGAATAGTATGGTGTACGACTAAACGAAAATGAAAGTTCTCACAAGCATTTAATGAGAAATAAGTCGAAAATAGGTCTCTTGATAAAAAGAAGAAGCGAAGATATAATGTTCATTCTCACGTAACTTGGTACAATTAGTTGGCATACCGTTTATATAAACTGATTTTCATTTTTGAATGAGTATAAAACATTGATAAAGTGGGGTTTTAGCGTATTATTCAATAAACTGATTTTGCATAATGTTTTTTTGATGACTAGACACTTTAATAAGCTGATCAAGTATATTAAAATTGAAGAATATGCAGTAGCACTACATAGTAATGGAAAATTCACGCTAAAACTTGATGGAAAACAAGTCTGAATTATGCATATGTCACTTGATTAGAAAAGTAAACATTTTGTTCATACTTACACCACTTGCAACTTGATTGACAAGTTCGGTGTAGCTCGGATTGTGCTTGCCATTTCCAAATGGAACAAACTCGTAAGGAACAGCATATGGTAACAGGTTAGCAGCAGCCGTAAATACATCTATACTAAACCCTTTAAAAGTATTAGTTCCTCGAACTCTTGTCACAAATTCCCTATAACTCACTCGATCAGGTACCCCTATTCTCAACATCTTTCCTGTGTTTGGAAAAACCCATCCACGTGGTTTAACCGTTGTGTCTCCGGGCCAAAGAACATCGTGTAGTTTTTGGTTTGCAGTTGAACGATTAGGTGGCAACGCGTATAGCTTCTCAGGAGGCACGGTTGTCAGACCAGAGTGGTTCGACCAGTAACCTATTTGTCTAACTCCGGTCCCGGCCACATTAAAAATATCATAAGATGGAAAAACAAGTGACTTGTCTTGGTTAAACTTAATAGGACCGGTTACTCCAACAAATTCGGTTTTCAGTATATTTTCGAGAAGAAATGGTCCGTTATTGAAAATACTCATCGCGTCTAAATTAAGATGACTCCCTTTGACGGCTTTTAATCTTGAATCGTTTGAGAACGAAATTACACCTCCTTGATTGAAAAACGAATCAAGTGCATTGGCGAGTAACCAAACTGTATCATAAGCGAAAAGTCCAAAAGAATGTAAACCAATAAAACCACTAGTTAATTTTCGCCACCTCGAGGACAAATCCTTATTTCTCTGTGACTCTTGCGAGTGCGTACGTAATACTAAAACTCCTTGAATCGTGTCCATGACCGAATGCGGAATATG
The DNA here is from genome assembly GCA_963920805.1 of Primula vulgaris. Taxonomy (NCBI): domain Eukaryota; kingdom Viridiplantae; phylum Streptophyta; class Magnoliopsida; order Ericales; family Primulaceae; genus Primula; species Primula vulgaris. Next base: position 5,071,658 of record OY987218.1, on the reverse strand, counting down.
CGGGGACGAATCTAGAAAGGAAGAGAGCCAATCTGTAGCTATCCAAACGTACCCGTTACTCATCATTCCAAGATAATGCGCCACCTCAAATACCATAAATCCCGAATCTGGATTTACCTGAAGAACAATTACTCGGGACTGTAATAGAGCAACCTTAATAAGTATATTCATTATTTCACCCCTACTAACTCCTGGTCCTGGTGGGATCCTGGCCTTGTAAGAAACTTTACAGCGTTTAGATCCGAGTACATCGTTTAACGCAGACACAGCGTTTCTTCCATAGTCATCATCAACAAAAATCACAATAACGTCCTTCCAATTATAATAATCGACAACTGCGGCTACTGCAGACATTTGGTAAAAATCACTATGTATTGTTCTAATAAAATAAGGGTATTGAAGGGACGACAGAGTGGGATCTGTAGCTGCAAATGACAACAAGGGGACTTGGAGTTCATTTGCTGGGAGCGATATCAAATGGGCAATTGTAGAAGATTGAGGGCCGATAATCGCTACAATATCAGTTTCCATGAATTTCAATGCTGCAAATATAACCTCGCTGTTAGATTTTCTTTATTGAAAACAGTTTGCTTTTTCTGAACAACCTTTTTGTGGGTACTCATTAGTTATGAAATCAACTATCTTATACACTATCCGATAAGTTTTTCTTTTTTATATCCCGCAAACTGTTATATCACGCCTTTTTCTATTTTAGAATCCAATCTATGTTCATATTCCTAAATAGTGTACAAAAGTGAAGTGCAATGTTAGGTCGGGATACTACATCGGAACAACGTGATAGTTTGGTATACTAAATTGTATAACCCAAAATTAACACTTTATCAAAAGTTCTACATATGAAATCAAACTAAATAATCAGACGATAAGCAATAGCTTTAAATAACTGTAAAAAAATTTTCTATTGGCAACTAATGTGTTTCTAATAACTAAATCTGTCATTGAATTGCAAAACAAGAAAGATGAAAAACTGAGTTTAAGTACCTTCAACCATGCCAAGAAATCCACTGCAATTAGAGTTCTGCATATGTACTACGAGTTTGGTTCGTGGTAAGACGCTAATATTTGAATTCACATCTTTCACAGCTTGCTCAACCGCAATCTTAGCTACTCTACCGATAGTTGAATCAAATGTGAAAAGAGCTCCGATATTCACAACACTAGGCCTCGAATTAACATTTCCACAATAAACAACTTGGAGCAGCATCATATGGAAAAACCAAACAAGCCCCATTTTGTCCCTAAATGAATGTACTACCATTATGCACAGAAAAATCACTTCTTTGCAGAAACACTAACCAAAGCTTATGAGAAATTTGCACCAAAAATGCACAAATGAATACTGTAAAGGAGAAACTTAAGATCAGATTCCTTGGAAATACTATAAAGAAACAAAATATCTAAAATGGGAAAGAAAACTATTCCTAGCTGATAGTACAATGTAGCAGAATAATATTGATAAAGAAAAAGATAGATTTATTGCCCAATATGTGGTACATACAGTCCAACAGCTTGTTACAGAAACAAGGTTGATTGGGAAGGTATGTGGGGTCAGCTCAGATTACTGTTTTTATTTTTTTATCCCTGCAAAACTTCACACGTAACCGCATTCGAACCCGACGATGAGCGTGGTATACTAATTAGATACCTACCAACCAATTGATAAGATTACCATGTCTATACGGTTAAAATTGTACTTACTGTAAAGTATTCAAATATGTCATTATATACTTCTGTTATAATAAGTAACCATTTTTTTAAAAAAATACCGCTACACCTTTATATTAATTACAATAATATCATACTTCTATAAAAATTAAAAACTAATAAAACTATTTATCCCTCTTTAACAACCAAATATTTTTTTAAATGTTAAACTATTTTTTTTTATTATCCATATATTTATATCATAACTATACTTATATTTTACGAGCCGCACACGTAATGCGTGGGGCTCGCATGATTAATAGTTGGGGCTCGCACGATTAATAGTATATTAATATATAAAGGCTGATTACTATTGACTATTGAGTAATAATGTGTCACGAGACCAGTTCACGTAGACTGCATAGTACTGCTACTCACATGATTATAGTGTCACACTTTTTTTCTTTAAGTACGGATAATGTGATTTTTTATGGAGTCAGATCAGGTTTCTAAATTCAATTATAAAGCATAACTACACACATGCTATCAAAACATATAATTTTTTAAGTCTAATTAATAAAAGTATAAATCAAAATTTTTTATTCTCGAAAACATACAAATATAATAAATACGTAATTGTAGGTATGTTTTGTAAGTTGCACATCCGATGAGTAACAGATGTGACTCAATCTGTACGGGTAAATATGTCTCACGAGACCAATAAACACAATACTAGACTAGTACTTCACAGGATTAGATATTTAGATTAAAAAAAAACTTCACATGATTATAGTGTAACACTTTTTTCTTTAAGTACAGATAATGTGCTTTTTTTACTTTTAAGCTGTGTACACACAATTATTTTTAAATGATTGAAATACACTGGGTTTTATAATAAATAAACAAGAAAGGAAAAGTAAGATGGCATAATTTAGGTTTGGACACTGTTTTTTTTTTGTTTTTTTTTGAAATAAGGTAAGGTGTTAATTGTTCACGGACGAAATCTTAAACGTTAAATGGAATGGATTGTCTTCTGTAAGATTATTTTTTCATAATCGAAGATAGTACTTACTTTTAAACACGTGGGTGAAAACGCTAATTTTTTTTTAAAATTAATCAAAAGATATAGAAGTTTTTTACTCGCTCCGTTCTATTTTGATCAACAAACAACTTTTGCCTAAAATGTCAAAAATCAAAATTTCAAAAGTTAATCATATACTTCAAATCTTAAACTCTATGATTCACATCTGAAAATTTTCATTTATCACTTTTGCTACATGTTCTTAAAAGATCAAATTTGTACGTTTTTCATATAAGACACTAAACTTGGAAGCGAGTGTGGTGGTTTTTTTTAAACAAAACAAGCTGACATTTATTAGGTTGAACGGAACACGATAATACATAGGGATCATTTCTAAAAAAAAACAAAATACTTGGATGCGATTTGCAAATCACTCAAATTTTCAAACCACCGAGAGACTACGTTTGAAAACTCTCCGCTGATTTTTAGTTTTTGTTTTTGTTTTTAAACGTGTTTTGAACAATTTTTTTAGCTTTTTCGTTTGACTCTGTAAATTTTTGATTTAGTGCCAAAATGAACCTTATGGTCCGTTTGGTATCAACTTCTTCAGTCAAAAAGCTGTTTTCAGAAAGCAGTAGTAAAAAATCATGTTTTTCAAAATATGCATGAGTTGAAGCTAACTTTCAACGTATTGAACTTTCAACGTATTGATTTTTAGCCTTAGCTAATAACATTTTGCTTTTTCAATCAAAATAACTTTATAAGACATTTTTTTGATAAATTTTCAAAATATCATATTTAAACGTGTAAGTAACACATCAAGTATACAAATAAAATTTTAGTTGAGATAAGATCGATATTCATTTAAATTATTAAAATGGTGGCGAGAAAGCTATCAAAATCTTCAAAATATGTGGCTTTTTTTCTTTTAGCTTTTCTAGTTATATTCTTTCAAAATATAGATTTTTAAAAGCTAAAAAAAACAGTTATACCAAACGCATATGACTTTTTAAAATCAAAAGGCTGAAAAAGCTAAAAAAAAAATGATGTGAAACATGCACTGATCTAATAGTCTCAGAAAATATCAGGACTATAATGTTACAATACAAAACAAAGGGTACCAAATAGAAAACTAATAAATAATATAGGTACCATCAGTCTCCTCTCTCCCGTCTCTCTCTATCACTGCCGGCAGAGATCACAGAGAGAGAGAGAGAGAGAGAGAGAGAGAGAAAGAGATGGGAAAAATTAGATTAGTGGGTTTAATAGCTATAATCATTATTATTGCAAATATATCATTTTTCGTTAATTCAGTTGACGATAAATGCGCTGCTTGTATCGCCGTTGCGGTATCTTTTTCATTTTTTTCCCCTTTTTTTTCTGTTTAAAATTAAAATTTTATTTGGGAACTGTTTTTTATTTAATTTGTGACCATTTGTGGACCCTTATATTCTTATTGTATTTTGTTTATTATTTGCAGGAAGAACTTGAGATTGGGCTTTCAAATGTAAGAATTTTTAGTCCTTTTTCTATTATTTTATTTACTTTGGGTCCTTCACTAAATAAAGCTTTGTTTTTTTTTGAGATATTAGTAAAAGATTTATCACCTATCACCACTGAGCTGCACCCATGGACAGTGACGGGACTAGAAACGTTATTTTCGTAATTATGGGGGTGCTGAAAGTCTAATCGATAAAAAAGTTTAAGATACATTATACTCCCTCCGTTCCTATTTAATTGTCCACTACGTAATGAAAATTTTCAAAAGTTAATCATATAGTTCAAATGTTAAATTTTATGATTATATTTTAATAAAATTCATTTCAACAATTTTGATTTAAATTATAAGCCGATCAAAGCTGCACGTAGTTTCGTAATGGACGATTAAATGGGAACGGAGGGAGTAAAAGATCATTTTTTCCCTCAATATGGGGGGTGCTGGAGTCTATTTTAGCCCGTTACTAATTACTCCCCTTCCCATTTTAACCTTCATTGTGCTTTGTTAGGTTGCACTTTGTATTTACAAAAAAAAAAAAAACTGTTGGGAGTTGAGAAGTATATTTTTAAATACTACTAGCAAACCCGGTGGGTCCGGGGAGGGGTCGGGCCACTTTGGGCCTAATGTAGCCTTCCCTTGCAGGCTGCTTCCACGACTCGAATAAGTGACCTTTAGATCACATGACAACAACTTTACCATTGCTCCAAGGCTCGCCCTTTATGCTCTTAGATACTACGTATTAATTATAAATATATTTGGTAGAAAGTGAAAAAGATATGCTTTTCTTATTGTTAGAAGTGAATAGTACTTGGTAGCAGTTTACAGTAGGTGGGTGAATTTATGAAAAAACGCTCGAGAGAGCTCGGAGGGGGCTGACAGGGCTGCAACACCCCGTATTAAAAAAAAAACGCAGTACATATTTTTCATACAAATTTTTAAGATAGTGAATTACCGCCCCATTTGTTTTTTTGCGCTTGGAAGTTATTTCTTTTTGGAATTTCAGCACCCGGTTTGTTGAATCCTAGCTTCGCCACTGCGTATGAAGTACTAAACCAAGAAAATGCTTTTCAGATTATAAATGCACAAGTAAATATACTTTTTTAGTATTTGACAAATAACCAATGTTCTTAATGCATGTTTATCCGATCTAATTGTTGCTTGTTTTAAGTATCTATCAATTTGATACTTATTCTCCATACGCAGGAAAAACCAAGAAATCATTTGGATATGAGGCACCGTCTGGATTCCACAGGTCAACGTAGAGGAAAAGTAATTGATTACAGGTATGGACAAATCTTGAAGTCGGTTTGTATGATGTTACTACTCCCTGAAAAAGCGTACATGTGCCAATTACCTTTTAGTGTTGGTTTTATCATTTCAATGATTGTGCCTTACCCTCATCTTTGAAAGTTGCAACAAAAATGAATTCGTGGCTGGCCGCTCAAATGTCTGCCAGTTTACTTTAAATTGAAATAAATGAATAGTGCTTGAGTTAAGCTTCAGGCCAATGCTCAATTAAAAGATGCAAAGTTCTACATGTCTTGTTCTTCCTTTTTTGTTTATCTGTTTTTTTGTTGTCTTTTGAGCAATTAGAGTATTCTCACGAAATTGCTTGCTCTGCATTTATTTAAAATAGAGTCAGTGAGCTGAGAGTTGTCGATCTCATGGATGGTCTCTGTGATAAAATGCAAGACTACATACTAAAAAAGGTAAGGGTTTTTCTTTTCTTTTCAATATATATACTGATCTGTTTTCGTATCTCATCTCTGTTTCTTACTGTTGGCACAACATTCGATACTTCAAAATTGTATGGACTTTCACCCCTGTATCAAAAGATCACAGCTGTATAACGATTTGTATTCGTAGCTGCAAAAAATCTTTCTTGTTCTATTCCCCCCACTGCTACTTTGTCAATGTTGTACTAGAACAATACAATTAGTGATGATAATCAGCTTCTTTTGTTTGTTCTACCGGGTGCGATGAAATTTTATTTGCTGATTACTTCTTTCAAATTTTACAGGCAGATTCAACCAAACAAGAGTGGGTCAAAGTTGATGACTGGGATAATCTAACTAGTGGTAATTATACTGGAATCACATTTTTTTTCTTTTTTTTACAAGAGTCCATCAGCCCTATTCTAAAAAGAATGTTACTTGGTAGTTGAATTGATTTATTGTCACCCAATATTGCACTATCGGTTACATTATCTGATCATTCATACACAAACAACCATTCTTCCCCAGATGCTCTTTGTCTGCCCTTATTATCACTTTCAAACAACCAGTATTGAACTAGGCCTAAATTATGTGATCTGATAGAAAAAATCGAAATTCTTTGGTAAATGATAGTTTTTTAAAAGAGTGTCGCATATGATCACAACGACAGTAACTGAATGACAGGCTTCTGGTTAATAAAAGTGAATGAACACTATAACTTAAAATTAAGCAACAAGACACGGGATTCAACTGGTATAGTGGAATAGTAATCTAATAGGATGGCACTATGGTAGAAAGTAGGAAAACCATGCTACTTGGACTACAATGAAGAAGACATAGCTTTCTGTTCCAAACTAGGTGTGTATACTATCTCAGGTCAGTCCGCATTATTTGCAGATGTAATTCACACAAAGCGAAATATGGCACAAATCTATAGGTCTGTGTGAGTTTAGGTTTATTACGATGTTAATTGCTCTCACATTTCATGTAAATTAGACATTTTAGTGTTCCTGGAACCTGGATAGATCTTTTTTATTTATCATTCTCTGGCTGGGCAGGTTTACACGCAACCTCATGGTAGTTTTTATGATGGTATTGCTCTAAGTGATACTGGATATTTCATGTACTTGACTAATGATTCAATATTTTCCTCTTTGATGTCTGAAGATAGACAAGCAGCCCGAGCCCATTCAAAAGATATTTCAACCTATTGTGGAAGGTGAGTTGTGAAAAAAAGAAGTTAGGACCTTAAAATTCTAGTAATCACTTGATAATTCTGTAGAGTTCTTATGCATTTGTTAATACTTGGAACCGTTTGAGAAATGCACTCTTATCAAAACAGATGCTGATGTGTTTAGTTGTGCATTTATTGACTCAGGCTGCTTGAGGATACTGAAGATGAGGTGAGTTGTTATCCCCGACTTTATATTTCTATAATTCCATGTTTCAAAAAAATTATGGTCTCATAATTGGGTGGCATTTACATATCCAGCTTTCAGAGCTGATACGCAAAGGTTTGGTCAAGGCCGGAGAAGTGAGCAAGGTCCTATGTGAAAATCTCAGCAAGCACTGTAGCCAATCAAGGTAAATTGGATTCCTCTAGATTGTTACTTACAACAAACCAGCAAAATAATGTCCGCCTATCTCAACTGGTCGGAAAATGCTGTATACAGAGATTTGTGAGTTGACAATGGGTCTCACACGTTTATATGAATTGATTGTTTACTGTTGAATGAAACCGACTATCATCTGTGGTATGTAGTAGGCCCAACTTATTTTGGCAAATACTATTCCTCCAAGCTAACACCTTATGTTTTCATTTGCAGTGGTTACCAACAAAAGCTTACCATAGACGAGGACGAAGATGATGGAGAGCTCTGAAATTGATACTCATTCTTGGTCGATAGCAACAACTATGATCAGCAAGGAACTCTAAAGCATTTTTTTTCTAGTATACCAATCCATCCATATCTGCTAATTTACTGAATTCATTCATCGGAACTATTGTGAAAAGATAGAACATTCTTAAACACTTCTCTTATTCTCTTGTCCTCCCTACCTTATAGCAATTGATTTGGCCAGTAATTTTCACCCTAAAGGGGACGTAACATACTGTCTTCCCTAATATCGATGTCTTGTTGAAAATTGTACTGTTTCAAGTGACATTTATGCACCCAATACCCATTATGGTGTTCTGAATTTCTATTAATATCCAGCTTGTCTTTAAATATTTCCTCACTTGTTAGCTACTAAAGGTCACAATCTGCCGCACTAAATGAGTAGTTAGTATGGCTTAATCATATTTACAGTCATATTGACCTCTAAACTAGGTAATGGGTCTCACTGGCCCATTTTTACCTACCAAATCAAATTATTAGGAAAGAAAGCTTTAGGCAAGTACAACATTTGTTTATTAATACCTTTGTCTGATGTCTTATATAGTTATATAATGTTGTTATATGTTTTCACCTAATTTCTGTTGTTAACATTTGCTTAGTATTGATTTGTTTTAGGAGTGTTTAGTTTTTCTGCATTTTTATACCTTCTTACTGTAAGTTTGCCAATCAGAGTCTTATTGATATCTAACTATCGATATAATTTAACCTGTTTTTAACTTGGCATTTTATACAAATATGGCGAAAGCAGAGTATATCCGTATGTATATTCGGCATTGTCTTTTGGGGGTGTCTGCTCTTCTTGAGGGGCAAAGCTCACCTTCATATGAATAATCTCCATATCCCTCCATACATAGCATGAGATCATGACATGTGTATTATTTTTAATCCAACACTCCATCATTAGAGAAATAGGTAGGAAATTAAGAATCAATTTTTCAAACAATATTAGGTATAATATAAAAAAATCCTCTTTTACTAGTCATGTCCAATTTATATTATTGTAAACAACAGTGTAACCTTTAATTGTTGTCTATTAATTTCCAAATCTATTTTATAAAATGGTAATACCGTGTTATGGCTAAAAACCCAAATCAGATTTTCCAAATTGCATTCGATTTTATCATATGCAATTTAAAACCCAAATCTGATTTGGAAAAATCAATTTTCTTTCTTTAAAGAAAATAATAGTAAAACATAAGTCCTCTATATCTATTAAAAATTCAGCTTCATGTGTATTTAGTTTTTTTTTTCCTTTTGTAATCTCATGTATTTTCAGTTAGTTAAAGAGAATTGAGAAAAAAATTTATAGTTAATTACAAGTGCAATAAAAATGAGACTTTTGTTAATAAAGAAATAAACAAAGCCTTAAGGACTTTTGAATCATAAATAATACACGTCAATGTGTGCATACACAGACAAAAAATGATTTGACAGACTAAGACACAACATAAACTGGGCCAGATCTAGACTTGTTATTAATCATCACCTTCCGAACCTAAATAAATATCTCATACGAAAAAACAATATACAATTTTTACTATCGAATTTTTCATATCTAGATTGCGGTAATAAAAAATTTAAAAATTCCGTCATATAGTACTAATCATGAACTATGTAATTAGTTTTTTAAATAATTTTTATCGGTTAAAGTTACACGTATTTTTATAGGATAAGAAGGAAGAAGTACTTATTACTGTTTTACTGTTTACATGATTAAGTGCCGATTATTAAGCACCGACTTAAGATCACCAAGTGGAACTTAATCTATCCTAATAATACGCCCATCGATATAAATATGCATACACACTAATTAGTAATTACATCACTAGTAAATTAGAAATAATTGCATCACTGCTATTGATAAAAAGGTGATTTGATTTTAGAAAATGACATGAAAATGCTTTCAGATCTGGTAAAAGTTCATCCAACGGCTGTAAGCTCAAGCTTTTCAAGTAAAGTTAAGCTTGTATGCTCCTTGAGTAATCATTAGCAACATTTAACAACAAAAAGAAAAAATAAGATAAAAGGAGAACCAACCCTTTGCTCAATACTCCTACTATTATTAAGGAAATTTCACTTTTCTACTTTATTTTTCTATTACAACAATTTTCACCCTACAAATGTAGAAGAAATTATACATACACACCTTTTATGTAAACTTTGGAAACCTATATCAAAAGGCCGATTTACCTTTCGCTAATTCACACTATAGGGGAAATTATATATCTTAAACAGGGGCATAGATTATGCGTTTTTTTTTATTATCATTACGAGAGGGTTGAACTCGTTTGTTATGAATGTTTAGTTAGTATACATGATAAAAAAGAAAACTCATTTTTTATCAAAATAAGAGTGTTGTACACTACAAAACAATGTTGATATATTGACGGTCAAATAATGTGATAAACTTGTCATAAATAGAGAAGCTATCATAAAACTATTACAAATCGACTAAGTCACAACGACATCACTAAACAACTCGTCACAATTTAGCCGTCACTATCTAGGCATTTTCTTTGTAGTGATAGTTTTTTAATGTCTTCACGTAGTGCTCTTACATTCTTTTAGTGTGTCTACATAGTCCTCATTTATCTTTTCGAAAATATTCAATAAAATTCAAACCGATACAAATAAGGTTAGCATGGTCCATGTGCAAAGTGACACATACAAATCAAGAATGGTCCTCCCATATGAATTAATAGGGGTGGGTAAAAAATCCGTAAACTCAATCCGTAAATCAATCCACACGGGTTGGGACGGGTTGAGTGTCCAAAAAAATTCAATCCATCCCACCCCAATCCGCTATATATTTTGCGGGTTGGGTTAGGGTTGGAGATTTCAAACCGCGGGTCAATCCGCCGTAATTCGTTTCAATATATATATATATATATTGTGTGTATTTCAAGATACGAATATCTCATTCTTGTTATATTTTAGTTTTGTTACTTGTTCGTGAATGTTATAAACGTATTTTGATTGCTTTTGATTTGTATTTCTTTTTGAAAAAAAATTCAATTTATTTTCAAATTTAGGTTGATTATGCAAACTATGAAAAATAAAAGACCAAAATAAAAATTTAAGAATCAAACCAAACTCAACCTGTCACAACCCGCAATTTATTTTACGGGTTGGGTTAACTTGGGGTTTTAATTATAACGGGTTGGATTGAGTTAAGATTTAAATTTCACGAACCCGTGTTAATCCGCCACATGATTTTTTTTACGAGGTTGTGATAGGATTGAACTAAATCCGTCATAATCCGTCCTATACTCACCCATCTCGATTCAAATAAAGCAAGTGACATGTATTTACCCAAAATAAAGGGACTTAAATGAAAAAAGCAATTATTGAAAGAAGTTAGAAAATGGGAGAGTAATAAATTTAATTCAAAAGGTAAATAAAAAGAAAAATTGAATCTTGGAAAGAGAGAGAGAGAGAATAAGGAAAATGATTAAATTGAAGAGAGATAATAAAGCATGTCTCTGTGCCTTTCTCTTTTGATTAGTCGCTTTAATTAAATTTCATTAGATACCCAAAAAGAATTAGTGACAAAAGGTACTATCTTGATATAGTTTACACAGATTTGTTGATTTATGTATATATGGTAATGTTATAATTTCATTTTGTTATTTGGGTATTTATGGAATATTGTTGTTTGAGTTTGTTAAATGCTGATAGATTTTGTTATGTGCCACACTCACTTGGTTTAAGCAGATAGGTTCATTTTTATTGTGTTTAATACATGAGCTATATATGTGTGTATATGTATGTATTCTTGTAAAATGTCTCAATTTAGATTTCATATGATTCCAGGTTAGGACTAGTAATAGGCTAAAAGGGACTCCAGCACCCCTGTATTGTAAAAGAAACCCGCTATTTTACCATGTGTCTTGAAATTTATTTATCGATTTTACCGAGATTGTGTTGATTTATGTATATTACTAGTGTTATAATTTCATTTTGTTATGTGTGTATATGAAATACTGTTGTTTGAATTTGTGAATGCTGATAGATTTTGTTGTTTGCCATACTCACTTGATTTAAGAAAGCTGGGTTATCTTTCTTTTGTTTAATACATGTGTTATATAGGTGTGTATATGTATGTATTCTTGTGGAATGTCTCAATTTAGCTTTCATATGATTCCAGGGGAGGAACTAATAATAGGATAAAAGGGGCTCCAACACCCCCGTATCGTTAAAAAATGGATCTTTTACAATGTATCTTGAAATTTATTTATTTATTTTAGCCGCTCAGCACCCCTACGAAAAAAATAGTTATAGTTCCGCCACTGTATGATTCTTGTTTGATTGAGAAATGTGTGTAAGGAGTTTGTAGCTGAAAACTGGATCTGCTCATTTCCTTATTGTTGGTTTTGCATAAATAGGAAGGTTTAGGTGTTTTGAATATTGGTATTTGCGCAACTTAGATTCGGATTCTGAAAAATTGAATCTCGATTCGTAAATGAGTTGTACTTCATAATATTTTCTAAGTTTTAGAAATTGTCTACTCATTTTTCACTATTGTAATACGGAAAGATTTTTTTTACCGGGTAAAGGATAAAACGGTGTCTTTTCCTTTTCCTTCTTTTCCCAACTCGTGATCGTTCACGTGATAGTAGCTGTAAACTGGATGTTTCTTTGAGAAATGTGTGTAGGATGGTTGTAGCTGAAAACTGGATCTGCTCATTTCCTTATTGTTGGTTTTACAAAAAACAGTTTTGCTAACGAGTGTCCCCGAGCATCGTTTAATCATTAAACACCTTTTATAATTCAAGTTACATTTGTTGCATTTATACGATAACATTAGTGCTTTCGCAAAATTATATTTTTATTTACTTAAGTTATAGAAAGGTTATTAATTAATCACTATAATAAACATATGAAAACAAATACCATACAACGCATTGGTTAACTTTGCCCTTGCAAAAGTAGCAAGTTTTAGGTGTTCTGAATATTGGTATTTGCGCAACTTAGATTCAGATTCTGAAAAATTAAATCTTGATAGTAAAAGAGTTGTACTTCACGACATTTTCTCAGTTTCATAACTTTTAGAAATTGTCTACTCACTTCTGACTAGTGATACGGTTTTCTTTTTACGGAGTAAAGGAAAAAACAGTGTCTTTTCCTTTTCCTTTTTTCAGCACGTGATCATTCACGCGACATTATTTTGTAGCTTGCTACCAAGATTGAAGAAGTGCAGTTATGCGATATCGATTTGGTCATCTGGGTATATTATTTTTATGAAACTAACACATTTTTCTTCTTTTATGAGGTCTAAAGACACCATGTTCTGAATTGGTACTATTGTAATCTGATTTCATATAACTATCTATAGATTGCCTGTTTGTCTCTCTCTCTCTCCCTCTCGATATTCATTTAGGCATTTCCGAATCTTTTTTAATGACATCCTCGTATATGTATCATGATTCAGGTATCCAAGAGCAAAAACTGTAGTACAACGATGTTTTAGTTCCCGTTTTCTCATAAATTAAAAAAATGGTTTCCCAAAGTTTGATGGGAGAAGTGTCCCTACGACGGGATCTTGAGGCCTTAACTATGTCCCAGCGTCTCGTAAGAAACCTTAGCCAAAAATTGAAAAAAAGGATATGTATAGGCGATGACGACGATGAACATGAGGCAGGGGTTTCTCTAAGATGCCTTTCGCTATACGGTAGAGGAGGAGGTTGTAAAGTAGGCGCCGATACAACCGAAGACTTTGGTGATACAACTGCCAGTGGAAACAGCAAATATACCCCTCTATGCGGGTCTGAAGATACTTCTCTCGATTGTTTTGCCCACGGAGTGAGAGACAAGTTCTGGAAGAGGAATAGCAAGAAAGCAATAGAGCTCGAGGAATCTGCTCAAAATAGTACTAAGTCCAATGTTTTTATTCCGGATGATATTTTAGAAATGTGCCTAATGAGGCTACCCTTAACGAGTCTCATGAACTCTCGCCTTGTATGCAAAAAATGGAGAAATATGACCACAAATCCACGCTTTATGCACTTGAGACGCGAGGGTATGCATCAAAGCCCGTGGATTTTCCTATTCGGTGTTGTTAAAAACGGTTATTGCTCTGGTGAGATACACGTGTTAGACGTGTATCAACAACAATGGCATCAAGTGGACGCGGGAATTATAAAAGGAAGGTTCTTGTTCTCTGTCGCGAGCTTTAGAGACGATATTTACATTGTCGGAGGTTGTTCGAGCTTGGCCAACGACGGAAGGGTCGATAGGAGTTCCTTCAAGGTTCATAAGGGTGTTATCGTCTTTTGTCCCTTGAATAGGTCATGGCGAAAACTTGCACCCATGAAGTACGCAAGATCGTTACCTATTTTAGGAACTTGCGAGATTGGCTCGGAGTATTCTATTGTTCGTAACCAGCAAAATCGTCAAGAGAGGCGTTTTCCGAGGGTTGGTGGGGCCCTTGACGTTTACGAGGACCCTCACAGGCTCTCGGTTCGTCGCCAATTTAGAAGAACTCTTGACGAAAATGATTTTTTAACTTTGCCCACTACTAAGCCTTACAAATTTGTGAAACAAAAAAATGGGAACTTGAATGATAATAATTGTAAAAGATTACTTCTAATTGCCGTAGGTGGGCTTGGACCATGGGACGAGCCCTTGGATTCCGTTGAGATATACGATCCCTTATCTAATAAATGGATGGAAATTCAACGGCTGCCTCAAGATTTCGGCATAGCTTGTTCTGGAGTAGTTTGTAACAATATATTATATGTTTATTCCGAAAGTGACAAGCTTGTTTGTTACGACATAGAAAAGGGATATTGGGCCGCGATACAAACGTATCTGTCACCTCCACGTGTACACGAATACTACCCAAAGCTCGTAAGCTGTAAAAGTCGTATGTTTATGTTATCAGTCTCATGGTGTGAAGGTGATGGTCAAATAGGTAGGAGAAACAAAGCCGTTAGAAAAGTTTGGGAGTTGGATTTTATGTGTTCTACATGGGTCGAAGTCTCGACACACCCAGATGCTCCAATGGATTGGAATGCTGGTTTTGTTGGTGATAAAGATTTGATTTTTGGGGTGGAAATGTTTAAAATATTTGGCCAGGTTTTGGATTTTGTGACAATGTGTGACGTGGCAGGGTCTCAGATGATGTGGAAACATATTTTGAGGAATCATGCGAGTAACGAGTTGGATGCTTCTTCGTGTATGACGAAATCTATGGCAGTGTTGCATCTATAGCGAAGAACCTGGTGTTGTAAAACTAATGATCATGGGAATATGTGTTGTAAGGTGTTTTACGTTCTTAAAAACGCTGCACTTTTAATGAAAAACCTGGTATAGAGAATTATTGATCGCAATCCAAAAGTGACTATTTGAGTAACCTTTCTACTCTTGACTCAAAACTGAGAATGTAATTCAACATCTGCAGGAGACTTCGATAATCTAGAAGTACTCCTCTTTTGCAATTGTTTTATTTCAACTTTTTCTTTGTTGTTCAGACTCTCGACTGTTTTTGGTTCTTTAGTTTCTTGTAATTTGTTCAATTATAAATATTTCCTCTCCTCAAGGCTGTTTCTTCCATATGTTGTCATATGGATCCTATGATTGATGCCAAATACCAACAATTGTGCTATTATTGAAAGTCGGTGCATAATCATGTTTGCTTTTATAGTTTTCATAAGTATACTTAGGGTGCACTTGACATTCTTTTCTATGCATGATACAAAACACTTCATTCTGAAATTTTCAGATTGCTTTCCTACTTCTGTTGCAAGATGGCCTCAGAACTTGATCAATGTCATTTGCTAACTGTGTTTTTGGCATGGTTACAGTCTTAGAGCAACAAACCCAAAACTTACAGAAATAAATCTATCATGAGTGAACAATGACTTGAATTGGACGAGCAAAATATGAAGAAACCTCACTTATAGTCACTTGCTGTTATATTTTTCTTTAAGAAGCCGATAAACAATATACACAAATACAAAAGAAAGCAAAAGAACAACGAATGAATGGTTTATGAAACTATACTTTACAAATAATACCCAAAAAAATAACAGCATAATGGCCTTCTCACCTACCAAAATTTTACAAGAAGGTAGAAACTACTATCGAAATCCACGAGTTCTTTTAACCAAAGAAGAATAACCCAAGGAGAATAACTCCAGCACAGCAGTGGCTGTTTCTTGTCTTTCATTTTCCATTTTTTGTGTGAACATCTTTAGTACCGCAACTTGACAGTAATCCAAGTCTTGCTTACACGCGCAACACGAACAAATGGTTGTAATTGCTATATACAACCAGCGATTGAAAAGCATTGGACTGTTTGAGGAAGTTGATAAAAAAAAAACCCGGGTTAGAAGTGGTCCTATTTATTGTCACCCTCTCAGGCTTTCTATTTTCTATTTTTATTTTGAAAACTGAGTTTTATGAGTTTAGAAGAGGAAGTTTCATTTAAAAGGGGATTTGAAACCTTGAAATCATACGAGGATGTTGATACTCTGCTGACATTTGACGAGGATGATCTCAAGAAACAAGCACAATACAGAAGAGCTATGATAATAATTACTCTGACATTGTACAGCTCATACAGAAAATTTGAAGACCACAGTATAGCGTTAGCATAATTAGATATCATCACAGGCAGCTCTTTCGTGTTGTGCTTGTCCCTCGAGATCATCCACGTGAAAAAAGTTGGAAATCACCACATTAATAATTTTCACAAATGGTTTCAAGGTATCGAATCCCCTGCCATAGTAATATGTCTCTCCTAAACACATAAAACTCAAGCTCTATAAAACAATAAAACTGCTAAAAGGATGACGATAAAATCGGAGCACTCACATGGCTGTGAAAATAGAGTAACGCTGAATACATAGCATTACTCTATTTCCTCCTCGGTTAACATCGTTTGTCATCTGTTGGGGAATATGCCCGAAAAGTTTGGTATTCTGTCAATATGCCTCAGCGCTTGCTCAGCAATCTGTTTTGTCCGATAATCTGCATGCTGAAATGCATCAACGAGGGCCGTGCATACATTCTGATCGCAAGAAATTTCAATCGCAATATCATCTGTCCGTAAAATTCTCTCAACTACCCAAACCGCCCTTCTCAAGAGATACTCTGTTCGTTTCTCAAGCAAAACACTGAGAATTGGCTTAATCCCCTCGGCCTCTTCCAAAACCCTCACCCCTTGTTCCACATCTACCCCGTCCTCTAACAAAGTTGACAAAGCTGAGAGGGAACCCTCGACCACCTTCTCATTCGTGTGATCCAAAAGTGCCACCAATTTCTCCACCGCTCGACCTTCACAAAGGCAAAAGGATTCTCGTAATGAACAAAACCCTCCGTGGACTCTACACCCTGTCACAACGGGCGGCTCACTAAAACATGGAAACATCAAGGCGCAAAAACCAGGTTTCGGCAACTCGGGTAGCCTCGTCAGGTTCCTAGACTCTAGAGAGAGATTCTCCAATGCGTTGGCGGATGCCGTCTGCACGTTGTCGAGCCCGTTGGCTTGTAGCAAATCCACAAACGTTGTGGCAAGATTTTCCTCACGACACAAAGCAATAGCTTCAGGTTCTTGAGCCAAGACGAAAGTAACCCTCGAGAGGACACGCACGAGCCCTTCTAGATAAGGGGTCACAAACCTGCTCCCCCTCGTCTCACCCTGGCGGATCCTTAATATCCTCATGACAATTGACTGAAACGCCCCTTCGTTGAGCATCTGCCGGGTAAGAAACACGTCCCTTTCTGGAAGATCCGCCAGTAGCCCAGCCGCTGCCGCCTGCTCCTCCGTTATACCGATATTGAATCCTTCATTTTCAGATGCTACGTGAAGTAGTATACCGAGCTGACCAGCGGCTCCACGAAATGCGTCGGCTAATTCTTGCCCCATATATGAAGAGAGATTCTGAAGCAGTTTTATCGAGGCCACGCGTAAATCCCTTTGTGGGGCCTCGATAAACTGGACTAAACTAGTTGTAGCACCTAAGCTTTTGATAGCCGAAACCACGTTGAGGACTAACGTCGTGTCGCTAGTCAAACCAACTAGAACTTGAACGAGCTTGCACTCGATCGCGGGCCCGGTGTTGCTAATCAGTTGGAGTAAATTATGAATCGTTTCTTCTGAGACTAAAGTAGTGTTATTGGGACCCACAATTATGGAGTCCAAATCATAGCCAGAGATGACGACATTGGCGAGGATAGTGGCGGAGACTTCTTTTAATCTCATTGGGAGTTGGTTTGATCCAACAGTGAAGAGGTCTTTGACGAGAGGAGGGAGAAGGCCGGCTTCGATTAGGACTTTGGCACTCATTTCGCATGAGATTTGGTTTAGCGCTCGTAGGGCGGCTTCTCGGGAGTGTATGTCGTTATTTTTCATGAGATTGATAAGCGATGGGCCGACCGTTTTGGCCACGTGAACCTTCACGTCGTTGTTAAGGACCAATTCACCGAGGTGCGCGGCCATGGATAGCTTTGTTTCTGGTGAACCTGAATTAATTTTCAACAAAAAAGAAACATTAAAATGATAAATACACGATAGTAGAGATTCAATTTAACCGATCCAAGAGAAAAACAAACCACATATTTCACTCAGCAGAACATAACAACCAACCAGATTCTACTTCTTTTATCATATTTACTTACAAACAAGAAAATCATTAGACTACTTCTTACAGAAACAAGTTCAACACCATAGACTGTCGATTCTAATCTCAATATTACTTTGATTGCAGCTTTTAAGCACCTGAGGATAAAAAAAACAGCTGGGCTCATCCAGCTTAAAGGTTCTAATTTTTTCAGGTGAAAAGACCACAAAATCTGAGGTTCGGTGATCAACCATTTGCACTTCAGTCTATGATTTCCATGTTGGTAGAAAGGACTTGCTTGGTTAAAGCTTTTAAGCTCAGCTTTTTTGTTTGGAAGTTGGGCTTCAATTGGTTAATTTTTAATCCGGAATTTTGGCCTTAAAAGTTACTTCCTTTAAACTGGATGAACCTAGCTCTTTTTCTGAACCTCAAAAGTTCCAGCTTTGCTCAAGTTGTATAACACTATAACCGAACATGTCCTCTATTTCTAATCCGAGAATATAAACCAAACATTATGTTTAATCACCTTTGCTTAACGATAAACAAGATTCTAGTTTTCATTTTGACACTTCGCATTACTTACAAAAAAGAAAATCATAGACTACTTTGTGCAAAACCAATGACTATTGATTCTAAGTTTCTGACCTTGCTTATTTGGTTGCAGTGCTAAGCAAATAAGACGGACTTTATTAAGCTTGACAAAAAAATGGGATCATCCACCTTAAAGCTTCTATATTTTTCAAGCCAAAAAGACCAACAAAGCAAATATGTGGACTACTTTGTGGTTTTGTGCAAAACCAATAACTACTGATTCTAAGTTTCTAACCTTGCTTATTTGGCTGCAGTGTTAAGCAAATAAGCTGGACCTTTTTCGCTTAAGAAAAAAATGGGGTATCCACCTTAAAGCTTCTATCTTTTTCAGGCTAAGAAGACCAACAAAGCCATTAAAAGAATGCAGTCCAGCTTCTAAACCAAAAATCTGAGACTAAAAAGTGTAACCAAACACGGCTTAACATACAAACAAGCAACCACAAACTCTTTTCTGCTGCACCAATAAAAAATGATTAAGATCTAAATTACCTTCGAGGAGTAGCGTCAGAAGGGGTTGCAGTCTTCCATTTTCAGCCATCTGTTTGACATTAATCTCCAACTTTGCTAAATTGTCCAAAGTTTTTTCGGCCATATCAACCGTTAAAATGTTTTCTGATTTGCTACTCGACATTCCAACTAGTATAAGAATTGCTCCATTTACTGAACCGATTTTTTCACATAGAATTTCAGACTTGGATAGCTCATACAGCAATGAGATAGCTTCTTCTCTTTCCTTGGATTGCTCGTGAGACAAAAACTTGACTATTGTCCGTACTGTGTCCCCTTCAGCCAACATTTCCTTCAATGTTGAATGAAAATCGAGTAAATAAGAGGTACTCATTGTATTAACAGTCATACGAATACTAGAAAGAATGACCTATAAAGATGAAGCTACTGTGTATACGGTCTGAATATTGTTATCTAATTATGGCTTTCTTTAGCCTTAAAAAGCTAAAAGAATTAAGCTGGATGACAGAATGGCTCTAAGAATTCAGCCCCCTTTGGAGCATTCTTTTTCTTTTTCTTTTGAAAATACCTACTTTTGTGTATGGTCTAAGTACCTTTCTTATATTCCGTCAACAAATCAATCTTGACTTGGTCATTTAAAAAATTTGGTTTTCAAAAAGCAATTAGATATCGTCCATGAAATAATCTCATATAATATGGTGCGGAATGATATTTTAAGGCAAACTAGCTGATGTTTCTCTGATTAAGAAAAGATCTGGGTTTATCTAACTTTACAAAATACTAGCTAACTCAGGCAAAAAGAAACAGAAAAGGTCTGCTTTTAAGCTAGCCAACCAACTCCGGTCCATCTTGTAAATAAACCAAAATGCTGAGCTTAATAGCTGCAGCCCGAACAATGCTGACCGTAGAAAGTGGTGAAACCGTGAAAGAAATTGGATTATCTTAATTTACATTGTATTAAGTCGCTTAAATCCCTAAACAACCTTATTATCATCGTCATCCTGGGCTACAACTTGAAGAGTTTCCAAAGCTTTACAACGAACCCTTCGACTAACACTCTTCAACATATCAACAATCATCGGTATCAGCTCAGCATTACGAATAACATGTTTATTTGACCAACTTTTATGACACAAATGTTGAATAAACTTCAAAGCCGCTAAAATATCAGGCTCGGAACTCCCCAAAGATAACGACCTGCGAGCCATATCCAACTGAGCAGCTTCATTCCTAGCATTCCATTCTTCGATGGTATTTCGCAAAGCTAAGCTCGGGTTCAATTCAGTAGTTTTCAATTCTTTAAGGGTCAAAGGGCAAACAAGTCGTTTTCTACTCTCTTTGCATTCCTTGAACCATTTTTCGATTGCTTCACGTTCAAATGCTATTCCGTTTTCCAAAGTAACGGGATCACGCATTATTTGTTTTGTTAAAGGGCATAGGAAAGCATCGTAAATGGGCTCTATGTGAAGTCTCTCGAAATGATAACTATCATCCGATAGGGATCTATCCTGTTCATTAGTTTCATCCCAGCTTCCAGTTTTATCCATCAGATAATTGGCACCTGCACTGAAATAATATATGTTAGGCGTATTTAATACCGTTACATTTCTACCTAATTTATTCACAAACCCTACGTCCTTATTAAATTGACATGACAGATTTACACACTCAACTAAATGATCACTAAATTAAATAACTCTAGTGTCCTGATTCATCGTACTGTTTATCAAGCATGAGAGATCTCCCAAGGTTGAATTTGAAAATATGATTGGACGATTAGAAAAAAGAACAAAGAAAAGAAGCAGCACACATGTATAAAAAGGCTTTGTTCAGAAACGTAAAATTGCCATTCTTAAGCTGACTTTGGGCACATCCTAGACGGCTAGACTAAGCAATTCCTCAAATTAGCAGCATAACGGGAACAAATTATTTTGTCTCTAATTGGGTTTGTAAATAGATGTTGATAGACAAGGGTACTAGCGGTATACTTAAGATATAGAACCGATTATTCCCATCTCATACTGTCTGTTTTGCTTCAGATTATGACAGTCTGTGATGATCTTTTCAAAAAACAACGTCATCTTTTGATACTTACAACCTAATCACTGCAATAGCAACGCGATCATGCACTTTTCATTCCACTGTTTGCAATAATCATAACGTTACAAGCCAATAAATATTGTAATGATGAATAGATTATGAGTAAAAGACTTATTTATAGAAAAATCTTAATCAAATTGCTCCGAACAAGGGAGATCGATAATTTTGCCGGCAATCTAATATAGTACAAGTCAAACTACATCTAATTAAGGAGATTAGTAAACCAAGTACTAACTAATCAATCTTAGACTCCAAAATTCAATATTAAAACCATTAAAATATTGAAAAAGATAATCATGAATCATGATTGAATATTTGAATGTTCGACAACCTAAATCATCACAATAACAGAAGTCCAACTATTACATCTATTCTTGAAAACTTGAAGACAAAAAATTGGGAACAAAATAAAAAAAAACAAAAAAAAAACAATCAAATCAGAAACCACTAGAAACACTAATTCAAGCCTATCAAATCATGTTGCTAAGTATCAAGAGGAAAAAATAAAAGACTTAACATTTACTTACCTTCTTGAGTAAATTATTCAAACTTGAAAGGGGATTAAAAGACACTTAATGGAATATTCTGCTTCATGTTTCTAGAAAATTAGATAAAGGGATAGAGAACCAAGAGAGAAAGAGGCAAAGAGAGAAAGAGGCAAAGAGAGAAAATGGTTGTATGAGAATTCAAGAAAAATATTAAATTAAAGAAGAAAGCAGAAGAGGACGACAAGGTTGACTCCAAACCATTATGCATTTAATTAGTTTAGTCATCATATCATTCACTATTACCGAGCCTAGCCCAGTTGTTCAAAATTTTTAAAAATATTTCATGTACATAAATTACTTCTTTAAAATGTTATTTTTCACACGTTTATATTTCAAACAAAATCGTTGTGTATTTTTTATAAGTGTACAATATTATGTTACTTTTTATATACGATTTTTATTTAATTATATTTAATCATTCGATATTTAAATTTTTTAAAAAATATTAATTTTATTTGTCGTGATCATATATATATATATATATATATATATATACAATGATCAGCCAAGTATTACTATACTGCAAGATACATACATAGTACTATAGTACTAATATATATATATATATATATATATATAGATGAAATTAATAATATAGGTACTACAATTTATTAGACCGACAGCAAAATTAGTGGCTAAATAGAATTATTCAAAATTTAATAATATATATTCCATCACTATAAATAAATTTAATTATGATTTTAATAAATGCAATATAGGTAGTTTATATATCAAATTTTTAATTCTTAAAAAGTCCTAATTTTCAAGAGGAACACACAAAAAGGGACGGAGTAATGGTTTAAACGACAAGTTTTATAATACTTGCTCCGTCCCAAAATAATTGTGGTACTTCGAAAACTGAGAAATTTAAGTATTTGAACTAGTTTCGCTTAAAATTCAACAAAAGATATCAAAAAATCAAAAAATTCAAACATAGACTATTTATTAATTTAAAATATGAGATTATAAATGTAAATTTGATATGATTTTACTATCAAAAAGGGATATTTTAAAAAACAAAAAATATATAATTTACTATAAAAAAATGGACACTTATTTTGAAACGGGTGAATAATATATAATTAACTCTTTTTTTATATATAATATAACTCTTTTTTTTTATAATATAAATACTTATATTCTGAAGCAAACTAGTTGCATACATAAACTCATATTATAATGATAAATATACTTCGTCACGTTCCGAATTGATTGTCTATTACGAAATTACATACAGTTTTGATCGGTCATTAACTTGTATCAAAATTGTCGGAATTAAATTTTTTAAAAGCTAATCATATAGTTCAAACATTAAATTATACGATTTAATTTTAAAAACAATTTATTTAAACGATTTTGATAAATGTTATAAGCCGATCAAAATTACACGTAATTTATTATATGATAATTAATTGTAAACGAATAGATTAATATATACAGAGAGAGACAAAAAAAAAACATGAACTGGCATTTTACTCTGTACTTATTATAAATTGGGTAATAAATTGGGGTGGCAGATTTATAGTAGAAAGTATTTGATGTTGAAAGTCGTTGTACGTATACATGTACTTGTTGTTACACGTTTGGTATAAATTCGTTGAACTTGTGAGTCCTGTGACATAATTCAGTTTGGCAAATGTGTGAAAATTAAAAAATTTATAATTGGGTTTTCAATTTTTCTAGTCAAGCAACTTGAGTGAAATGTCATTTAGTTGTAGTAGCCCAAGCATGAACTTGTTTTGTAGTGTAACTTTTAGTAGGGTTGGGTTTAGTATGGTTCGGTTCGGTTTTTAACAAAATCGAAATCGAAACCGAGCATATTTTTCGGTTCGTTTTTTTTCGGTTTCGCTCTTTTTATTTTTTGAACCGAACTAGATCGGTTTTTTTCGGTTCAGTTTCGGTTATTTTTCTGGTTTTTTCGGTTTCGGTCTTCTCCGGTTCGGTTTTATTGAAAACCGAAACCTACCCGAAATTTTTTCGGTTTTTCGGTTTCGGTCTTTTTCGGTTCGGTTATCGATCCGGTTTGGTTTTTCCGGTTTTTCGCTCAGCCCTATAGCACCGATTGATCCCCGATAGATAGATAGTTGAGTTTACACTTTTGTAATTGATTTTATATTTAAAAAGTGGAATTTATGTGGAAAATTATTATAAGAATTTAATTAGCTATGTTGAAAACCGTCTCACTTATCGAACTGGCAATTTTGTACTAAGTTACTAACTAGTTTTGTTGAAAAACAGCTCACTTGTAACGGACAGACGTGACAATTATGTACCTAATTCGTTTTGTTAAAAAATGACTCATTTATCACGGTTATTCGTGGTAATTCTATTACTCATCCGAATCAAAACTCGAGACTTTTACAAGTTTACCGGAAAAAAAATGACAATAAATATTAAATATGAAGAAATAGCAATATATATATATATGTATTGAAGATTAAAAATAGCAATATAGTTATACAGCATAATAAAGTGAACATTGTAACAATTGTCATAATATAGCAAACTTTGGTATCTAAATGGACAAAACCAAACTTAAAGCAAAAGTACATTGTTATTATGCAAAACTTAACAAAAAGGCAAACCAACACTGGATTATTCCATTAATTAGTGTACTTTAACTCATGCATGTAACTAACACTAATTTTCAAGGTTTTCAAGGTACAAATATTAAAGACTCTCTTTATTTGTCCTCTAATAATAATCCGATTTTTTTTATTATGTTAAAAAATGATAGTCCATTTTTTTTTAAATTAACTTCCTCACATATCAGTGGTTGATGACTATTATTTGCAAATAATAGATATCATTGATATTTTGAAGTACATATATTTGAAAATTGAAACATTATTAGTCCACCTCATTGTAACAAATCAATATCTTAAAATTTATGTAAAACTCAAATTACATTATTCCCACAGTAATATTTGTACCAGTAATAAACTTGTGGAAATTTACAGATCTAATAATAATCGGCCAAGAACAAACACATCAAATAATTTAGACGTTTTCTCGTATTTAAATTAAAAATTACATTTTTATAAATTATAAAGAAACGTTTTGATTTATATAAATTATCATATTTCTTATCAATTTATATATCATAACTATACAACTCATTTTTTTATTATTTTATTAATTTATATGTGAAAATTACAAATAAACGAGAGTGAATAAGATAAAATTAATAAAGATAAATTATTATTTTAATTATAAGTCCAGATGTGCTAAATAGATAACTAAACCGATGCGTGTAATCAATCTCCTATTTAGGGTAAATTGGTTATTGCTCTAAGTATTTTACAAAAATATACAAAAAGGCCTCAAAAACATCTTTCTAGTTTGAATATTCAATGGAAGGAGAAGAAGACGCTGAACAAAATACCATCAATATTACTAATAATATCAATATTACTAATAATACCAATAATAATAATAATAATGATGATGATGATGAGACAATTTTGGAATTTCTTGATTCAGTGGACTCTTACCTTACTCTCTTCGATTCATTATCTTCAACTCTTCGTCAGGTTATTTATTTTACAATCCTTTTTACAAAATTACCCATTTAGTGTTTATTCTCTTGTTTATAACTAATTTGCTGACCCTTATTTTTGTTTTAAACCATTTTGTTATTTGTGTTTGAATTTAGTTATATGATGTAGTTTTAGAAGCGAAATTACCCATTTAGTACTTATTCCCCTCTAATTATCCATTTATTGATGTCTATTTAAATCAGTGTTTTTAAAAGCGAAATCTTAACAAGCGCGTTTTTGCAAGAGCTATGCGAAAATTGTAAAAAGCGTAAGCTTTTAGCGGCCTAAAAATCTGAAAATCGTGCTTTTTCGGTTTTTGGTAAGCTTCGATCGAGCTTTTTTACTACGGAGCACACTCTTTATATTAGTTATTTTAATCTGAATCAGGAAAAATTAGTGTTGGTTAAGGGCTTGTTTGTTTGGAGCTATTAAGCAGAATAAGCTGGATTATTTGTGGTTAAGTTTCTGTGAAAAGAAAAGTCAGTGTTGTAAAGTTAAGGGCTTTTTCATACTGTAAAACCAAAAGATCAGAAAAGGCAAAATTCATTACAAAATAACCAGAAAAGTTGATAAGTTGAGGTTAGCATCATCCTCTTAGCTACCAATAAGCTGATAGATTACAGAACAAAAGCTCTATATTATAAAAAATTTATTAGAATTTAGGGAAATCAGTGTTGTAAAGTTAACGGATTGTTTGTCTGCATTCCTAACCAAAATAAGCTGGTTTATTTGAGGATACTATATTTTTTTTTTCAAGTGTTGTACTCCTTAAGCTTCTAGCCTTTTCAGGCTGTAAAACCAACGATCTGGAATTGGCAAACCGAATAGGCTTAGCATCAACCTTTTAGTAACACATAAGCTTGATTATGTATAATTTTGAATAAAAGCTCTAATTTTTATCTTCTGTATTAGCTCTCATCATTATAATTAATGTTTGCATATCGAAAAGGGAGTTGATTGATTAAAATTATGTTAGCTTGAGTCTTTGAGTATAAGACCAATGAACCTAATTGGACATCATCATTTTGTGAAATTGTGAAACCTTGCAGGGATGGATGGAATTAGCGAGTGCCCGACATTCAATGGGGGTTACGCGGATTGGTAGTTCCTCATTCAACCTTAACTGCCATGATGCCGCAACTTCAGTGAACCTTAGCAATGGTAATATTCTTAGTTACTAATTTTATTTTATTTGTATCATATATTCAAATTTGACCAAGATTACACGAAATTCATATTGTTTATGATTTTATGACAGATAAAAGCTACGCTCTTTATTCTTGAGGTTTATTTTTAAACAGTGCAATGTTGATTGGAAAGAGTTGCTTTAAACCTTAGTTTATTTATTTGGGGGCAGTTTGCCTCAGAGCAAGCTAGAGGTTTCCGACTAAGAAAATGACTCTGTATAACCACTATCATCCCAAGGTTGAAAGTAAAAGTATCACATTCGAGAAAATAGTTTTTCAGAATTTCAAATGATTTATAAAAAGTACTGTTGGAATTATTATTCCAAATCACTTGAGCATTGTTAAAGCCAAGTAAAAGGCCCGCTCACACTAAAAAGGCCCGCTCTGATACCATGTAGAAGCCCGTCCATTCCTCGCTAAAAGGCCTAATAGTAGGGAAGGAGATGAGCTTATGTTAATGCTTGGCTTTAACAATGTTAGGATAATAATTCCAACAGGTACATAAAATGAGAAAACTTCAAAATATTTACGGGTTACACAAACTTGTATTCATACTTCCAGAACTTGTCTAATTATGGTTCATAGCAAACTTCTTTGCCTCATTAAGAGCGATTTTGGGTTCGACTGTGCTGATGGGGTAGTATTATCATTATAGGTGACTCTCAGATGGAGCAACCAAAATTTGCTTTGTGCAAGTGGGGATCCTACAATAAGCAAAGCTCCCACGAGGATGCAAAACTTGACGTGGATGAGCCATCACAAGGAAAATCAACAAATTCACAACTTCGGCGTAGGGGGAATTCTGGTACTTAGGATGTGGTTTTAATAGATTGGTGTTTTTTGTCTTTGCTTGATTTTGGTACTTGAACTTGTATCATGTTATCTTATGGATGCTTTCGGTTTTTTTATTCAAAGAAATCCAGGAGAAAGATCACCTAACTAATGGGACTACACTCAAAGTTGAAGACCAAGTGAGTATTTCACATTACAATTACATATAGTGTGTCGTAGTGGTTTGCTATCATTTAGTTGTTTGAATTTGCATAAGCACTCTGACCAAACTTGAGGCTTTTTGGTTTATTAAACCACGTTGATTCGCAAACCATTACATATCTGTAACGGTTAACTTTATAATTTTAGGCCTAGAAATATCTTCGATAACAGTAAACCTCCAAAAGTCTTTCCATCTGAATGCTTGCTTTGTGAAGATTTGGGGTTGAAAGCGTCCTTCAACCCAAGGAGTGGTCTTTTTTAAATGATTTTTTCGATCACCTTGGGATTTTGTTTCCATGTCTAGCCTTTTTACTTTTAAGGCAAATGATAATTTATCTATTGAGGTTAGGCTTGAATCTTTATCAGAATGAGCTCTTTAAGTCCTTATGGAGCGAGTGTGGTCTATTGAGCTTAATTTTATCTCGGGATATACTCCTATAGTCTGTATCTTTTGTTGATTCTATACAATGCTGGTCCTATCAATCATACATCATTATTTCATCAAAAGTTATCCTTATAATTTATTTTGTTGGTGCATGTCATCCTGTGACTGGCGGGAATTTGTCCATACAATTTAGTAACTGTGAAACTCGTATTTTTTTCTGTGGGTTAGGATTCTCAAATGAAAGAATAGGATGAGATTTTGTTTAGAGCATCTGCAATAGTATTGTTAACTTTTTACTGTTAAGTAGTGACACGTCATCATTTAAAAATCTATTAAATGACACATGCATATTAAGTTAAACACCCACATTAGTTTTAACTTTAACAATGTTATCTATTTTAATTAAAAATCAATTATCCAAAATATATGACTTATATGTTTTTTCCACGCCATACATTAGCGCCAAATTTCAGAAATATAGAATTTTAGAAACATAGAAATAAGTTATTCTATTTTCAACATGCATTTATTTTAAAATTCAATTGTAAACAAAGGGCTGGTTCAATGATTTGGTAAATACTTAATACCAAGAAAATATGTTGAGTATTATGAATAACTGCTAGGAGAAAAGAAATAGTAGTATGCGTACAGAGAAAAAATATGCGTGAGATACCAAATTTTAGTGAATAACAGTTAATTGTAGAGTGGGTTTGTCCTTTTTGCCATGTTATCAAGTAATAACAATTAAAAATATTGTTATATTTAACAATGTTTTTAACATCTATAAAGTTAACACACTTTAACACACCTAATGGAGAGACAAAATTGCATTGTTAGCTAACATTTTTAGTTAAAAATAGAGATAACAACACTACTGTAGATGCTCTTAGGTTTGAAGGTACTGAAAAACCTCTCCGCAAAGCGCCCAAACAAATACTTAACATGTTTATGATTGATTGTAAAATACAGCAGAAACTTAAACATACATTATATTTGATGGCACCTTCTTCTGTTTGTAGATTCACAGGGAACGGGCGAAATCCCTGTCAATGTTCGGGACCTTGGTATCTCCAAAGCTTCGATCTTCGCAACTTTCATTTGAGTCCGGTAATAGCATAAAAAGATAGTAACATTTTGTTACCCAACTCACACTTTTGCTCTCTCTCTTTCTAGTTCCACTGTTCATTGATGAGTAGATGGCTTACCTTGTTATAAAGATCATTGACGTTAGTGTTTAATTGTCTTCATGCAAGCAGCTCTTGATATTCTTGTGGAAATAGCAAATAAGCGTTCAGTTATGCTATCGACTTACAATGAACTGCAAAAGGAGATGGAGAGCAGCCGAAAACGACAAACAAATAGTTGATATGAATGTTCAGGTATTGCGTGTCCCGATTTGTAGTTTCTGTACAGTGCTCTATTTATTCTCTATCTTTCTCGCATTTTTTTCTCATAGTTCTTCTGGTTTGGCATGCAGTAACTTTTTCTTAGTTGAGTGAAGCTGTACTTCGTGAAACTGTGAAAGACTACAAGTAATGGCGGTGGGAAATTATAACGTAGTTTTAACAAGTTGTCTTTGAGGACTAGTTGCTTGAACTCGTTACATGTGGTTGATGAGCTTATTTGGAACTATATTCGAGTGCACAAGTTTTGGCAATCTTTGCTTTTTTTTACCCCTTACTTTTGTGTTCGGTATTAGCAGCAACTTCTAGACACATACTACTTTGTTTTACTTGTGTTGTAAACAGACGTTAGGTGCAAGACCCATAACTTAATATATGCCCCTTCTTAATCCTCTTGTCACCCTTATTCAGTTGTTATGTAAATGTTTTAAGTCTGTGAACAAGCGTAATTGGTGGCGGGAGTGCGCAACTAGTTAGCGTGCCAAAAAACGTATTCTTCGCAGTAATGCCTCTATCATACTGCCTCTAGAAGTAAAATAAAAGCCCAGCAACATCTTGTAGTCTTTCACAGTTTCACGAAGTACAGCTTCACCAAATATATAAAGCCATTTAAAGCTTTCTCATTTACCCGAAATAAAAGAAACTTGTAAAATAAAGCCACAATTACCACTCGTACCGCACTTTCCCTATTACCATAGTTATGCTACAATTTTCATACCATATTACCATTCATATATAATACTCATATACAAATAATAACTAAATACTTCACAATTTAAGATTATTATTTTTAATTTCAAAATATAAATTGACATGTACTTTGTATGATAATGTTTTTAAGCCTTTTCAATTATTTTTATGGGATATATTATCTAATAGTACCATGTAAATACAGCTTTTCCATTGTTTTTAGGCTGTTACTTGAATTTTGATAATGCTAAAGTACCTTATAATATCATTATTATAAATATCCGTAATGACATAAATATTGTAATATATTTAATTTTGAATATAATATTTAGATTTGGTATTATTTATTGTAGTGATGCATGTTAAAACGAACTGTTAATTAATTTAGTCTATATCCGTAATTAGAAAAATATAGTGATGACAAATTGTGAATTAATTGCATTAGCTATATTGGTAATTATTAAAACAGATCGAGTGTATTTTTGAAAAAATTAGATATGTTTAACTTTTATTGAGTTTGGTTATATTAATACTATGAAACAGTACATACGATAAGATGATATGTAATTTTACAAACGTTAATAAAATTTCGCAAAATATAATGAAATGATTTCATTTTCAAAAAGTAAATAAAAATTACAATTTCCATCCTAGTTAAAAAAAGTTGGTACCAAATTAAAACCAACCCGCGAAAATGAAAAATTTATAATCAGATTAAAAACAAATCCCGCCTTAAACAAACCCTCCAAATCTCCCTCTCTCTCTATATATCTATATTTATATATCTATTCTCATTCTCTCTCTATATACATACATATATATATATAAACCATAGAATGAAGAAACCAGCCCTAAAAATGGATCCAACAAACAACGATAAAAAGAACAAAAACACATACCACATAGGTGGAATAACAGTGGATTTCCCATACCAACCATACGGTTCACAGCTAGCCTTCATGGGTCGGGTCATATCGACTCTCGACAGGGCACAGAGAGAAGGACACTGCCACGCCTTATTAGAATCGCCTACCGGCACCGGAAAATCTCTCTCTCTCCTCTGCTCTGCCCTCGCTTGGCAACACTCTATTAAGCTTAAAAAAGCGGTTGTTGGTAATCCGCTTGCTAATATTAAACCTGATCCCGAGGCTTTTGTCGACCCGATTGGGCATGGCGGCGGGTTTGTGCCCGAATCTCAGCCTTCTTCAGGTCCTTTTTTTGCCAATTACTTTTTGTTGTGTGCTTGTTTGGCAACTGCTTTTTTTCCCTAGGTTTTTTCATTTTATTTACTTTTTGTTATTTGCTTCAGTGACTTGGCTAGGGTTTGTATATGGGGTGTTATTAGTTTTTGTTACTATGTGCTTGTTTGGCAACTGTATTTTTCCTTAGTTTTTTTAGCTGTTTGATTTTTTTAGTTACTTTTTGTTATATGCTTGTTGGGCAACTCTAGTTTCTCTTAGTTTTTTAAGCTGTTTGATTTAGTAAATTACTTTTTAGTCATGTGCTTGTTTGGCAACTGCATTTTTGCTTAGTGAAAGCTATGGATGTTTGGTTTATTGCCTTTTTATAATTACTTTCTGTTATGTGCTTGTTTGGCAACTGCATTTTTTTGTAATTTTTTTGCTTAATTTTAACTACCTGTGTTTGGTTTGTTAGCTTTTTTTAGCTATTAACCTAGTAGTTGTTGGGTCAAAAAAACTGAAAAAAGCTGAAGCTGTTAATTATAAAGTCACTTATAAGTAAAAATATGACTTATTAATTTTCCTAAAAAATCATGTCACTTATAAGTAAAAAAGCTGAGGTGGTGCCAAACACTACCTTCCATCTTCTCAATTCAGCTTAAACACAATTCCCGCCTTCCTCAATCCCTCTCTATAACTCTACAACACACACGCATCTCTCTCTCCATATATCGACTCTCGACAGGGCACAGAAAGAGGGACACTGCCACGCCTTGTTAGAGTCACCTACCGGCACTGGAAAGTCACTCTCTCCTCTGCTTCGCCCTCGCATGGCAACACTCGATTAAATTAAAAAAGAATGTTAATAATCTGCTTGCTGAGTTGAAACCCGCTCCTGAGGCTTATGCGGACCCGATTGGGCTCGGGGGCAGGTTTGTGCCCGAGTCTTAGCCTTCTTCAGGTCCTTTTTTTTTTGTTAATTTTATTTAATTGCTTTTTGCTATATGCTTGTTTGGCAACTGCTTTTTTTCTTAGCTTTTTAGCTTTCTGCTTAATAAAAGCTATGGGTGTTTGTTGTTGGCTTTGATATAAGTATTTTAATTCTATTTGCTTTTTTAAATTACCTTTTGTAATGTGCTTGTTTGGCAACTGAATTTTTTCTTAGTTTTTTTAGGGTTTTGCTTAGTAAAAGCTATGGGTGGTTATTTGTTGCCTTTTTTTAGTTTCTTTTTGCTACGTGCTTGTTTGGCAACTGCTTTTTTCTTCGCTTTCTATAGGGTTTTGCTTAAGAAAAGCTATGGGTGTTTGGTTTGTTGGCTTTTGTTAATTACTTTTTGCTATGTGCTTTTATGGCAACTACATTTTTCCGTAGCTTTTTGCTTAATAAAAGCTATGGATGTTTGGTTTATTGGCTTTTCTTAGCTATTATAAACCTAGCTTTTGGGTCAAAAAAGCTGAAAACAGCTCAATTGCGTAGAAGCTAGAAATTTTGGGAGTCTTAGCTTTTCACTTAAAATTTATCATAAACAGAAATGTTCTGATAGAATTTATTTGTTTATTTAAAAGTCACTTATCAGTTAAAATAAGTTAAACGTGACTTGTTGATTTAAAATATTATAAGTTACTTGTATCTGACATTCCATTCCATCTGACATTGGGGCGGATTAGTGTCTGAATCTCAGCCTCCAGATCTTTTTGCTTCTTTTTTTTACTTACTTTTTGTTATGTGCGAGTTTGGCCACCTCATTTTTCCTTAGTTTTTTTAGCTATTTGATTTATTTAATACTTTTTGTTACGTGTTTGTTTGGCAACTCCATTTTTCTTTAGTTTGCTGATTTGGGACTTGTTTTGCTTTTAGTTTCAGAGAACCCACCACCAGCTTCATCTACAACAAAAGAAAAGGCAAAGAAAAAGATTGTTCCTACCATATTCTATGCCTCGTAAGTTATAGCTCACAGGCTCTAAACTGATATGTCTGCTATATGAAATAATTTTTTTCAGAAAATTGTTAACTACGTACCAATTACCATATTGTGAAATGTAAATTGGCTCCTTAATTCTTCTTCTCTATGGAGCCCAAGTCTCTTTTAGTATATTGCTCTTCTTCGCATCAATATCATATTATTTATACTTGTTTCCTACCTAAACACACATTTTTGTGGTTCCTGTTTTATATCAAAATAATTAGTACTGTTACAAAAAGAAGATCATTACTAAATGGATTATCAAGCAACTTGGAACTTCTTCTATTCAGAAAATCATCTTTTCAGCACTTTTTTTTATCCAATACCATACTTGCAGGAACAGAATATTAGTTTCTATCATGCTTATTATTTTGAAATGAATTATTTACCTTTTTGCTTTTATCTAGAAGAACACACTCACAAATCACACAAGTGGTCCGTGAATACAAGAAGACAACTTATCGAGTGCCAATGGTAGTCTTGGTAAGTTTATCCAACCGTCGTAACTTAAAATTTTCTGCTTTATAACATCAAATTTTAAATTTTTTTGTAACGAACTCGAATTTAATTTCAGCTGTACAACGATTTGTGAAGCGAAACTCAAAGAATAACCAGCAATGAAACTCTTTTTGATGAAATTTTCTCAATATATTGATGACGAAGACGAAACGTATA
The DNA here is from genome assembly GCA_963920805.1 of Primula vulgaris. Lineage (NCBI taxonomy): Eukaryota > Viridiplantae > Streptophyta > Magnoliopsida > Ericales > Primulaceae > Primula > Primula vulgaris. Next base: position 5,037,572 of record OY987218.1, on the reverse strand, counting down.
ATTAACTAAATGAAAATAAATTGCAAGAATCTGAAAGACAAGTAAAGAAAATAACATAGAAAAATAACAGTAATCCTTTTTTTTTTGTTAAAGCAAATTTTCTGGGTTTTTAAGAAGATGCAGGAATTGAGGACTAAAGTTCAAAGGAAAAGCACATAATTTTAAGAAGAGAAATAATCGTTATTTTCTTCTTTCCTCTGATCTCTACTCGTCCTCCTCTTTTTACTACTGAATTGAATCCATGAAATTGCAAAATGACCCCCCAAGTTTGGTGCTGCACTGCTCCAAGTATCCAATTAATGACAATTAAGTCCACATCTTTTGTTTGTAGACTTAACGTCTGCTCTCTTTCTCTCTAGTTTGCTCTCTATTAGGGTTCGTTGCATTTACCCATATTCTAACTCTTTAAGAAGAAAGTATTAACTTTTCCATGCTTTCCAGGCATCAAAGAAGCACTACTGCACAAACAGTCATGTCCGTGACAACAGCAACGTTGATGAGGACTGGTAGATCTTTACCCTTGGAAAGTTATTTAATATTTTATTTTCAATTTCATTTTACTTATATGTTTGAATATTGCAGCAAATTGCTTCTAAAAGATAAAAGGGATGGGTGCCCACATTTCAAGTGAGTTCTTTTGTTTAGCAACCATATAATTCCAAATAGCTATTTTACAGACAGTGTAGTGACATTTGATTTTATCAAACAGAAATGTGCATAAAGTTAAAAGCCATAGTTCTCTCCAGAAAGGAGGCCTTTACGAGGTTCATGACATTGAAGATCTTTTAAAAGTTGGACAGCAAATGAAAGGTTTCCTATCATATTTTTCATTCTTCATTCTTGTTTTAGTTTCTCCATTCGCGCTGCTGATACTTTCATAATTTTCAGGTTGCTCATATTTTGCAGCTCGTTCTATGGCAGAGGATGCACAACTAGTTTTTTGCCCATATAGTTACATAATTAATCCCATCATCCGCAAAGCCATGGAAGTTGATATTGAAAAGGCCATCCTTGTCCTTGATGAAGCACAGTATGATTTGCAGAACCTCTATCTCCTAGAATACAAGTTGATACGTCATTTATTTCTTACATATAGGGGAATGATTTCTTTTACTTTCTATAAATTGGTAAAGTGTTGTCAACCAAAAGGTCTGAGACATCAGTAAAGGATTGGATTGTCAACTTTTTAATACCCGAAAAAAGTAACTTCATTCCGAATTATTCAGATCACTTTTTACACAAGCCTCAGTTTAAACTGTTACTAGTTTTTTTGCTAAATAATATTGGCTTTATTATCTGACATGTTTGACTAATTCCAGTAATATAGAAGACATGGCTCGTGATGCTGGCAGCGTTGATGCTGAAGAAAGTGTTTTGCATAGTAAGTATAAGCTTTTTTGGTTTTATTCTTTGTGGGTTAGAATCAGTTTACTTATTTTTTGTTGAAGGTTATTGTAATCCCTAATGTATTTTGTACTTTTCGAAAGAACTGCAGGTGGAGTTAGGCCAACTAATTTTTGGAAATCCAACAATTTACCAACCTCTGCATGAAATGATGATGGTAATTAGTCAACATTGTGCTTCATACAATATGGCTCTGAGTCTTCAAAGACAATTTTCTGTAGTGTGCTCCCTTTACTTTTTTAATTTCGCAGGATCTTATCGAGTGGATGGGACGAAGGAAAGATACGTTAGAAAAACGAGAGTTTCAGCACTACTTTTCATGGTGCGTTAATTTGGATTCTGGAATTGTTATGCTGTAGTTAAACTACCAAAAGCAAATGTCTAGTAATAGTATAATCTCAATTTTGAAACTGGTGGGCACTACGATTTTGAAAAAAAAGCACTAGGATGGTTTTTGCTTTTGGGTCCTGATATAATTCTTGCTTTTATGCATTTTCAGTTAATCCTTATTGGTTCAAAGAATCAATGTCAATTGCATTTGTACATGAGGTTTCCTTTTCACTTTCTTTCAATAAGTGGACGTAATTTGGATTTTCTTGTCTAATTATTTTTCTTTAGTTGGACCGGAGACAAAGCTGTGAGGGAGCTCAAAGAAGCAAACATTTCACAGCAGTGTTTTCCTATATTACAAGATTGTGCTACAAAGGTACTTCTTCCAGATCCTAATGTATATGTTTGTTCTGCTCTTAATTTAATTTTGAATGTGTCATACCCAATTTTTTTGTACTTTTTATTTCTCTTTAAGGCTTTCAAAGCTACTTTAGATGCAGAATCCGAGGAAGCCCATTTAAGTCCCATGTCAGCAACAACATTGGAAGGTTCCTAACCTCTATCAATTTTATTAGTAAATCAGTGCAAACTTATCTACCAATCCATTCATTTTGAATAATTTCTTACGAACCTTGCACAGGGTTGTTCTCATCACTTAGTTACTTCTTTTCTGAAAACGGTGCACACATTAATGATTATCAGCTTGCGTTGCAACGATACATTAAAAGAGATGATGGTAAGCCATCTTTTTCATTATCCTTACTCCATATAACTTTGTCTAATCACTTTATGTTTCCTGTGAAATATTTCTAGTGGATGATATTGCACCGTAACTTGCTAAAAAACACATTTTGAACAACCACAATTCTTCTAAATTGTATATAATGTTCTGAACTAAAGGAAAATTTTGCAGTCCTCAAATTATTGATTGATCTGTGAAGGCTTGTCATTTTTTTTTCTCACTTTATCAGATGGAAAGTTTCTGAAAGTGGAAAATGCTCATTTGAATGTGCTAAAATATTGTAGTCTGTTTGAGTTTCTTACTGGAAGTTAATGACGCCTTGAATAATCCTTACATGTTTACCAAAATTGAGAGGAAAAAATGGTTTGTTTTAAAATTTTGTTTGGATTGGTCGTGCAGGAAATGCTGGTTCGGAGTGGACATATACATTAAGTTTGTGGTCCTTGAATCCAGCTATTGTCTTCAAAAGCATTGCTGATCTTTCTTTATCAGTGATACTAACATCTGGGTAAGTATGAATGTGTTTAGATTGAAAAGGAAGTTAACATGTCCAGTTTTGGTCCTCAAACTTTAAATTAGGTTGGGTTGTGTCCTCTGCATGGTTTTGATTTCCATTGTATCCTCTAGCATAGGTTTCTACTTTCTACCTATATCCCAGTCTCTGTTGTTAACGATAAAGCTAAGTCTCACATATTCCATGTAGTGATCTCGATCAATAATCATTCGAATTGTATACAATTGTAGTGTAGTCCCCTTTGTTTACTAGGCTTTAAAGCTTATCAGGAGAAAATTTGACATGCACTGTTTCAAGTTCTGTTATTAAACGGCACATATATTTGACTTTATTCAAGAGAAACTGACTTTTGCGGGCCTTCTAAACCACAATTTTAAATAATATTTTTTTCTCGTTTTTCAGTGTGTTGTCACTCGACAGAGGTTGACCTAGCCGCATGTCTAAAAATATTTATGATGTGTAACGAATGTTATCTATGTTCGTTGCATGCAACAAATAATCGGTGAACACAACTTCAAGTGATTTTGAAACAAATTACATCCTATTTTTAGAAAGTAAACAAATCAGTTCCTAGTAACCTATTAAGAGTAGTTTTCAGATTGAAGGAGGGCTTAGATTTTCGTTCTTTTGATAATGGCTTTTCAATATAAATGAAGTGGACATATGTTCACATCTTACGCTGACTTATGTGAACCTGAATGAATTTTATATCCTGAAAAACTGTTAACAACAAAAACGACACGAACACAATTGGTTTTCCAATTTTATTTTCATTTACTTCTCGAGTAAACTTATATTTTTCTTTTTGGAGAGTATGAACTTATATTTGTTGTTGTTTCCCTAAGTTTCTTGAACTGTTTTATGCACTTATATTAATGATGAGTTTTATTTTCATTTACCAGTGATGACATATAAGCATATAGGTTACTGTTTCCCAGATACCCTTTTACATGAACCTGATAATGCATCTTTTCTTTAGTGGTTTTCCTAGAATTGCACTGGACTGCCTAGTTCCGAAATTTATTTATGTGAAAAACGTTTCACACAGATTTATTGTTTTAAATTCATCATTAATATAATTGGCCATATAAAAAGGTGCCAATTGGTGAAACGCTGATATGGATTCCCTTTTTTCTAACACCTAAACTACGATGGTCATATGTTCGATGTTCCCTTTTTTGTATGCAGGACCCTCTCGCCTATGAACTCGTTTTCATCTGAATTAGGGGTTCAGTTTGGAACTTCTCTAGAAGCGCCACATATAATCGATGTTGAATCTCAAGTGCGACTCTCTATATCTGTATTGCTCGTTTATTTTTTAAGACAATTTGCTGTAATTATATGCTAGCTAACTAATCAAATTTTTTTGTGCAGCTTTGGGCAGCTGTAATCTCGACCGGCCCAGATAATTATCCATTAAATGCGAGTTATAAATCAGCTGATGTATATGCCTTCCAGGTACAGCTTGAGTTCTATAAATTGTATACATGTTCTGATCAAGTATTACTTCGTCCTTTTCATCGAAAGTTTAGTGATTGTCTTTTTTAAGGATTCTCTGGGCCAATCTTTGGAGGAAATATGCAAGATAGTTCCTGGGGGTTCACTTGTTTTTTTCCCAAGCTATAAATTGCTGGATAAGTTATGTAAACGTTGGGGTCAAACAGGTCAATGGGCTCGACTTAATGCTCAAAAGCCCCTTTTTGTTGGTAAGATACTAAGATTCCTGGTTTCTCTTCTTCTACAACTACAAGCAATTAAAGAATCTTAGAAAATAAATTTAACTTATAAGTCATGCACCTTATATAAATCTGGTTTAAGTGGAACACACATTATATATGATACTTGGCATATTTTGACTATTATATCTTTTGATCTCTAAACTTCTCAGACAATGATTTTTGAAGAATTTAGGAACCCTGTTATTTTTGGTTAAAAGACAACGCTTTTAAATGGTTTCTTATAAATAGAATATACTATATTGCATGGAGACCAATATGATTGTGTAAGAAAACAAATTTGTGTTAAGAAGAGTATCAAAGAAAGAGAATAAAATAATATATAAATAGATATGAAAAAGTTGATAGAGAAGATGGTTTTTGCGTAAATGCGAAATGGTTTTGCAAAATTAAAAAGGTAGTATCTTTGCTACAAATCAGAGGAATTTCATAGGGAAAGTGTAGTGTGGCTTGCTCTGATATTTTCTTTTGGTTTGGTCAGAACCACGAGGAACCCCGGATGAATTTGAGGCTGCGTTGACTGGTTATTTTGACACCATTAGTGGAAAAAAGAAACCTGCTGCTGCTGGAAAAAAGAGAAAGGGGAAAAAACTTAAGAGTTGTGATACCTCTCCGTTGTTGGAGAATCATGAAAATGGGGCTGCTTTTCTAGCAGTTTGTCGTGGAAAGGTAAGAGAATAAAACCAATTTTTTTTTATGACGCTTCCAGTGTTTCTTTGAGAAAGAAGATTGATTGGTTAAATCGTACCCGTCATGATACTTATTGAACATGAGAGTATGTACATTGTACACAATACAGAGCTTCAAACATTTGCAGATGTAACTTTGGAAAAGTAGTTCTTTGTTTGTGTTTTTAATATCATTTTTTTTTGCAGGTTTCAGAAGGAATTGATTTCTCTGATGAAAAGGCTAGAGTGGTTGTATCCTTTCTACTCAATGAATTCCATTCACCAATCAAAGTTCATAAAACAATCTGTGTGTTTATTTATTCTATAGAAAACACGTTATTCTTAACTAATTCAGATAATTGTTGGCATTCCCTTTCCGAACATGTACGCATTCTCACAGTTCCTTTCACTTGTCATTGTTTTGTCTGATTTTTTACATACTAATGTGATTCAATTGTATTATCAGAAATGACATTCAAGTTAATCAGAAGAAGAAGTACAATGATACTTACAGGTCATCTAGAAACCTTTTGTCCGGTAGTGAGTGGTATTGCCATCAAGCCTTTCGAGCCCTTAATCAAGCTGCAGGTATGTATTGTAACTAACAGTCTGTTTTTTAACAATACTACATATATAATTCTCAATACTCGGTATCGCAATCTATAGTTTGATGATTTACATGTCACAAGATTTCCTATCAAATAGCCAATTTAAGTTTTGACTTATGGACGAGTACATTTGACCAACGTTACTTGGTGCATTTCTCTGTTTATAGGTCGATGTATACGACATAGGTCTGACTATGGAGCAGTCATCTTTTTAGGTACTTTCTGTCCTAATTTTATAGATTTATATGCAAGTTCTGCGATAAATTCAGGACGGATGGAGTTAGAAGCCATCATTTGTAATGTGACAAACTATGCATTTTGTTTGTCAATATTTTTATTTGTTTGTAAGGGGACTTAACTCTGAACCTTGGATTGTTTTGAATATTCAATTTCCCAGTGACCACCATCATCAGATTTTTGTTCAATTTTTTGGCTAAACAATTATGGATGGAACTTTGTTCTGAATTTTCCTTTTCCATCTGTTTCTCTACTTTCTACCATATTAACTGCAGAAGTTTCTGTTGATTGTATACTTGTATCTCTTTGGTACAGTGAGGCCTCAAAAACTTTCTTAGTAAGTCAACCTTATAAATCGTGATCTAATTTGCTTTTATCTTCTATATTATATCTAGCCCATGCCTTTTATTCTTTACTTGTTTATACCCGTTTGATTATCGAAAACGTTACTTGAACTACCTTTGGTATAAGTTCACTAAAAGCTTTGGTCAATGAATTATGATTTTTTTGTTGCGTACCTTGTTCTATTTTTTCTGACTGCTTTATTAATAGTTATTAATACTGAGGCTGATTAACTTGAGTAAACAGATGAACGGTTCTGTGAAGAAAGGAATAACATGTACATTTCTAAGTGGCTGAGAAAATCTATGAAACAGTACAACAGCTTCAACCGATCCCTAGAAGAATTAAAATCCTTTTTCAGCCAAGTGAAGGTAACTTGAACATCTCATTAAGCGACTCTTTATCTATGTTTGATGTTGGCTAGAACCATGATGGTTCTTCATATTTAAATAATGCAGGAAAGGCTTCCAAAGATTACGCAAATTTCTGGTGCCAATGAAGAAAATATTTCTGCCATGGAACAGAAGAAAGGGATCTCAAGTAAGGACGCTCCAGAAGTGAATAAATCTGATAAACGTTCCCAAAACCTAGACTCTGACTGCAGAATGGCACCTTCTCTGATTTGTGTTGAAAAATATGATTCGCATTTTACCCAACCAAAATATGAAAGCAATCTCAACGGCCCAGGTGAATATATTGACTTGGAATGCAATTACCAGGAGAATTTAAGGTAATCCTGAGGTTTTCTTTGATTTTTGTTATACAGCTTGCACTTATTATATATTCTCAATGTTTGTGATTTCTTAGTAGTTCTCTCTCTATGCAGGAATTCCCCGGCCCCGTCAAGAAGAATTTACGATGATGACCTAGATTTAAGTGTTGTCCAGGAAACAGCTGATATTAATATAACTCAAAATCTAGCCTACAAGTATGAAACTTCAACTTCAACAATAACTCAATGCAATACCACATCTCTAACAAATTCTAATCTGGGCCCTCCAAAAAGTACTCATTCACTGACCACTCCTGAGAAGCACGTAAGTGTTGGTAATAACTACTCACTACACGAGTCTGCCATATGTTCGAGTGTTAATTCTCATACCCAGAAGAGGAGAAAATCTATGATAGGGTCTACATTTGTCAGCCCAATTGAAGCTGATAATTTTGATGTGCAAAAGCTTGATTTTTCTAAGGGTCATAATTCACCCTCTGGGAATCCGTCTTTGGATCATGTTACAACTGAGAGTTTACAAATTTGTTGTTCACTCTGTAAGAAACCGTTAGGTCTTCCCGAGAACCATTTTTTTGTTAGTTGCTCTATAGCTTCATCATCAAAAGTTTACTTGGCAACTCTTCGAAAAGGAAAACGTGATTCTTCTCTAAAAAGTACACCTAACATGCCTGTCTTAATATGTGACATATCCTCAGTTGATCATCAGATCTATAGGAATAGAAATCGTGAAGGTGACACAGGACAGGGAATATGGTGTAAGGAAGACGGGTGTGTATTTAATTTGGTAATTTGCCCATTTTGTGTGGAGCCAGAGAAGTGCCTTGGCGTGCAAGTCATGGCAACTGATGCAGCTAATATTGAATTGCTAGACAAGGTATGGTTAGCAAGAATATAGAGACATTTTTTAGAAACGTAGCTTTTGATAAATTAACTTAAGTGTATTTCTGTTATCCTGCAAAAAAATAGGTTATTGTTGTTATTTATCGAATCATTACATTGGTATCTCTTGCTGTTCAGGTACTGTTCTATCGTGATTGCTTGGAAATTATGGATCTTGAAGCATCAAAAGGAAGTGAACAAAAAGAAGAGGTAAGCTTCTGATTTTCGCCTATAGCTCATTTGTGTGCTATAGGTCGTCCACTGGAAACAGAGGTGTATGGACCAATTGCGCCTTAGATGTTTTGACAAAATCAAATAAATCAAAATTCTTTAGGTCTTTCACTCACTTGTCGATTATACATCTATGAAATTCTTAGATCCTCTTCTTGCGGCGCATTGTACAGGGTTTTGCCCTTAGGGTGTTTTTTGTCAGTGTCATATATATTAGTTGAAATTTAAAAGGAAAAATAGCTATAAGTGTTACTATGGCAAGAAAGTCAGGTATCTTTGTTAAACTGTTTATAATGTTTCGACAGTTTCTGCTATTTGATAAGATCTTTCTATCTGCAATAACTAATCTCTTGTTATACTTCCCAAGTAGCTTGCAATGTTACTGTGGCAAAAAAATCAGATATCTTTTGTAGAAAACGTAAACCACTTGATGAAAGTTTTACTGCTAGTCTTTAATTAGTGATCTAGTGATATAGACAACATCTTTGGAATTGTAATTGATTTCTAATTACTTCACCCTTGCAGTTTCATTTAGAAATAGATAATGTATTTTTATTTACATATTTCACAAAACGAACATATACTTAAATGTAGGGCTCAACACCAGTCCATGTGCCAGAAAAGCGAACATACGCAACTCCCATTTCTATCGAAAACTTTGCATATGTCCGTAAAGAGCCGAAATCAGATGGCTGGAGAACTACAAAATCTAAGGTAGGTTGCAACTATCTTTGGACTTTATGGCTTTGAAATCATATTCCTCGATAATAATGATGGTTAAATAATCCACAGATGCAACTGCCAAAGAGAGGGTTACTTCATACACGCTGAGATGAAACCTATATCTCAAAGTTAAAAATTTGATGTTTGTTGGTTTTTTCCGTCAAGGAGAGCTGCTGTTAATGAATACATTCCAACGGGTATACTCGGGATAAGAGAGGCATACCTTTATATGACTTTGAAGTAAGTTGTATAAGCTGCTGATCAAGTCCCCCTCTCTTTGGTATTTGTCAAGTTTTCCCCTATTAAAGAAAGAATCAGTAAATGTTTGGGTGCTTTAATGTGTGATATTTTCAACTTGCAGTTGGCAGTGATAACTTTGATATATGCACTGGTGCTGAGTCTCATTTGGATGCTTCTTTGGCAGCTTGCCCTGAGTTGATAGACCTGGAATCTGAAAAGGCTTGGGGATTTTGTAGATCAATGGCAACATCAGCTTTTGTTGATTGTTTTGTTGTAAAATCTACCGAGTTGTGTAATTTAAGTAGATAGTTTTGTGATGAGAAATGTAAATAGGAGTTGTAAATTGCAATTGGTAGTCGTCATATATTTTAATAACAAAATGAACCACTCGGATATCATGTTTTCAGTGATATTGACCAATTTATTTTCACTTCATGAACATACATGTATATTGAGGCATTCATGAACATACATGTATGACTTCTTAAAAGTTCACGTCATGTTTGTTTAATTAATTATTCACTAATTGGGCCTCGTTCAAAAAACAAGCAATCTTGAGTAGAGCCACATTTGGTTCTTCAATGGTTGGAAATCAAGTTAAATGCATGTGCATTAATAGATATAAATGCAGCAAAATTGCATCCCTTCATAAACTCGTCTTGTTTGATTAGATTATTATTTAAATATTTGTATCGATTTTGTACTCGACATATATATTTTTTTTAGTCTAAATAGTTGGACGAATTACGAGCATAAGTTCAAGAGTGCAGCAAGACAATTCCATACCCGAACAATACCAATAATGAGCAAAAGTATGAGTTACACCCGAACAATACCAAACTTGTCTTCGTTCATTTCATTTGCCACCCCATCCAAGACTCGAGGGTAATATGGCTTCAGGAGCAATGATGGATAGGGGCAGAATTTTACAAATAATACTATGTGCAGACGTTGCAGTATACATTGACAAATTTTGTCCATATTATTTATCAAAAATAACAAAATCTTCCTCCGGGCTACAAAATGGTCCAGATTCGAGCTTTTCTAAAGACTAGGAAAACTCAGTTAAAGTATACTTGTAAGACTTCTGATATAATGATAGTTATGATTTGCAAATAAAAATGTTCATTTATGAACAAATGACAAATAATGGAATAAGTACAAGATTGGCATCTATATACATTCATACCAGTGGATAAGGTTTTAGGAAGAAAACGTAGTGTTCAAAGTCAATTTTCTAGCTTCACATATTATCGTGAGAGAAGAATTAACAAACCATCTGAATGACGAGATTCGTAAAGAAATTCTAAGTAATATAAGCAGCAAGACTCCGGTATAGCAGTGGAATGAACAAATTATCACAAGAGTTGCAAATAAAGGCAACTTCAACTCACACTAAAAAAATGAATGCAAAATCAAAACCACCACCACCAACTCTCACAGTATTAAAACTATCAAAACACAGTTTAAACTGACAGCTAACCTCTGTCATGTATAATCCTCTTTCCTATAATAAAGGACCGCATTTCCTAAAAATCAAGTTCTTCGGAACACGTGATTATAAGCACTCTGTAAATCTTGTCAAAAATCAAAACCCTGGAAGTTCCCGCCAGCTTATGCACTTTGGCACTTTGGCTCAAATGTTATAACTTATATGTCACACTATTAAACATTCAATACAATACCCTAACTATATGTTACCATAGCTCATCGCCAGTGCAAAGAACTGTCATCCACTGATATCAAATTCTTCACCCAGCTGATAATGATATACCTCAGGAACTTCCATTTTATCAAGCAAATAGTCCATTCCTACATAGCACACATGTAAGTATATAAGACTATAGCAATGGTTCGGGATTATAACAGATGTATGAGATCGTCGCCGATATTTATATACGTGTGAAAATGCAGCTACTTAGCTACAAGATGAAAAATAGTATATGACAAAGTAATATTAATGAGCATATTACATTGGTGGCGGTAAATTATCACAAATTACATCTAGGATAAAAAAACTCATATAAGGTATGAAAAAAATTAGTTTAGTGGCTCCTCCAATTTAGATTCCCTCGTTCCGTCACTGCTAGCAGTTTAGCTTGAAAACCACTTAGCAAACCACGAACTTCAAGTTTAGCTTCCACAGATAATTTTTAGATTACACACTTTTCAGCATCTGATTTTTTTATACAAATAGTTTTTTTGTGAGTGGTTTAATGCAGGATATCTGAGTAAAATACTCAACAGTATTAATAATTTGACTGTCGGTACAGACTTAAGTGAACTATGACTAGAATATTGTTACGTTCCGACGTAGTTGATCGGGTTACGGGTTTGTTTACCGGTAAAACACAAAAACGCGATTTACCTATGATGATAATTTCGGTAGGATACTTGCAGGGATCCTAGGCCTCCTTGGTTTGGTTTAATTCGAGAAAAACCACAACTCCAAATTAACACAAAGTTAATGAAAATATTTATTTGATAATTATTACAAGGCCTCCTGGCTATTATATAGCTCAATACTCCAAGATATTTACTTTATTAAGGAAAACATAATTCAAGGATACAATAATAACCATACTAGCAAAACAAATTAACAAAGAATAAAATCATGGGCAACTTATTTGTGCAATCCCCATTAATATTGTCATAACGAGTTTTGATACGTAACAAATATAAGCATGCTAAATTAGTTTAAACTTAGCAGAGACACAAAATGACCAGTGAAATAAAGAATCAAAAGCAGGTAGATAGCGGATACATACTTGGGACGCTTTCGAACAAGGGTGCATTATCGAACCCTTCCGAAAATCTCAACTCTTGGTTCACGCCAAACATGGAATCTTCTTTATTTAGTTGTGTATCAAAAGAATACACATTATCACTTAATTCTGGACTCTGCACATAAACATTTTCACCTATTTTATCCAATTTCTCATTGGATCCAAAGTGTTCCACTTTGCTCTTCTTCTCTTCTGGGGACTCAATTTCTCCCTCTACCCCAACCGACTGCTTTCTTTTAGAACGAGCTCTTCGGTTTTGGAACCAATTGTAAACATTAGTTTCTGAAATAGGTCCATGTTGAGACAGCTCATTAGTTAATTCTTTGACTTTTTGCTTGCCAGGTGTTCCATTGCCTTTTCCAAAAATACCTTCGAGAATCTGAAGCTGGGTGGAAGTTGGAGTCCAACGTTGCCTAGCGGATATCTTCTGACCAGAAGATGTCATCATGGGATCGCAGTATCCCAGTCTCGCCCCTAAGCAAGATAAGAAAAATAAATGAAAAAGAATAGGACTCGCTTTGACACCTTAAGGAGATGTACAACTCATGATCTTTTTTCTTGTTCTTTTTGTTTTTACACGAAATGATCAACTATTCAAGGATATAATGTGGGAAGAGGCAAACAAGCACTTGCAAACAAAATGATGTGGCATCAATTCACTGGTTTATGAGAAGTCGATGGCTCGACCATTTTGGTTTAGAGTGTGCTGAATCGCTGCCACGTCAGTTTATTTGAATGTTATGTTTGAATAGTTTGTTGGCTTATCATTCCTCAGATAGGAATTACATAAAGTACAAGGAAGAGAACCAAAAAGATGATTTATATGCTCAAACTTTAAGGTAATACTCCCTTTCAAGATATCCATCCATTATTCAGAAAAAACAGAACCTAGCCATAATATTTTAGATGCATTTCACTTGAAACACACTATCTAGTAGAATCGCTAAGAATTGTAATGGACATGACCTTTCATGACTATTATTGCTGCAACTAAGTAGAAATCGAGCAAAATATAGATAAGTGCGAATAAGTAATACTGATTACTGACCAAGAGGAAACAGACTATAGACACCTTTCATTTTCTCGTAACAAAAAATAATAGAGAATTAAAATCAACTTTACGTAACTTTCCTCCACCTTTTCGGTTCCATGTTTAAAGAGAAGGCAATTAGGAAAAGAAAAGAAGAGTAGGAAATAATCATTCAGGAACTTACTAATGTTATGCAAATTACAGAAATAATTAATGTGATTGAACAGATCCACAAATTGCTACCATGGTTCAATTAGGTTCTGTAACTGTGTAGTTGCAATTGCCTGATATTATTAACTTGTTCCTCCATTGTGTGATTGATGCTTCAACAGTTACCAGCCAGTTTACGTTTTACTACCAAATAAACCAAAAAGACAGGGTTGCGAGAACAAACAGTGTGAATTGTGTATATAAGGTACATTGTAGATCATTAAAAAAGGGCCTAGAAACCATGAATTTCGACCTATTTACCTGGACAATCATCATCCCATAACTTATTGCCTCCCATAAATGAATGGACCAATAAATTACTGCAAACTAATGAAACAAACAAAGCACATCAAAAGTAACTGTATAATATACTCATATAAGTATAACCCCAAAGTCTATGGATAAAAAAATACTATAGAACGAAGCATATATATAGTACTGACGGCGTAGTGATAAAAATACTATTTCGACCATGTATTTTAGTCAAAATCATCCAATTATAGCATTTGAGACCCCAATAAATAAATAAAAACTTCCTACACCCCTCTTGCCCGAGCATATCTGATTCCCCCATAAAATTCAAGAATGAAACAATTGTAAAAGGGTCCCGACACAATATCGACAACTACCTTTGTAACCATGTACTTAGTTGAAATTGTCCAATTGTAACATCATGTACTCCAAGATCTTTTTTAAATACCGATTTTAGCGTTTTTGTGCACCCCATGGAACGAAGCAGTAATAGCCTAAACGGGACTTAGTGGTCAGCAACCCCCATAATGAGAAAAAACCCTATCTTTTACCATGTATCTTGAAATTTTATCTATTTTAGCCTTCCCACATCCACTATAATCACAAAAAAAAAAACAGTTCTGGTTCCGCCACTACCCATAATTACAACAACAAAAAAAGTCTATATACATAGATATAGAATCATAAATAGATAGATGCATATATAGTGTTTTTGAGCACCCCCACGAGACGAACCAGAACCAGAACCAGTAGTAAGCTAAAAAGGACTTAGCACCCCCGTATTGAGAAAAACCCGACCGTGTACCATGCTATTTTAGACTTTCAGCACCCCTTTATAATTACGAAAAAAGACAATTCTAGTCAGCGTTTTAAGAAAGCGAAATCTTAGCTACAGTGTTTTTGCAAGAGATATGCTAAAATGTGGCCCCAAAAGCGGAAAAGCGCGCTTTTTTAAAACAGTGATTCTAGTTCCGCTACTAGCCGTAATTAAAAAAAAATAAAAAAGGAGAGAGTTATATATATAGATAGAGATAGAGATATTGAAAAATAGAAAGATATAAAACAGTTCTGGTTCCGCCACTACCCATAATTACAACAACAAAAAAAGTCTATGTAGAATCATAGATAGATAGATACATATATAGTGTTTTTGAGCACCCCCACGAGACGAACCAGAACCAGAACCAGAACCAGAACCAATAGTAGCCTAAAAGGGACTTAGCACCCCGTATTGAGAAAACCCCGATCGTGTACCATGTATCATATACATATTTTTTATATCTATTTTAGACTTTCAGCACCCCTTTATAATTACGAAAAAAGACAATTCTAGTCAGCGTTTTAAAAAAGCGAAATCTTAGCTACATGCTAAAATGTGGCCCAAAAAGCGGAAAAGCAAGTTTTTCACTACGAAGCGCGCTTTTTTTAAAACAGTGATTCTAGTTCCGCTACTAGCCGTAATTAAAAAAAAAAGTAAAAAAAAAAAGAGATATATATATATAGACAGAGATAGAGATAGAGATAGAGATAGAGATAGATTGAAAAAAAGAAAGATAGAAATACCATGAAGATGGTGATGGTCAGTAATAGTACGATGCAAAAGAACAAGTTGGTCACAAATAGTACTATAAACACTTATTTGTCTTCGTAATACCTCCAATTGCTCATCAGTCATCACCTTACCATTATTATTATTATTACTAATATTATTAGTATTAATTTCATCATCGTCACTAACATACACACTTCCCCCTATTCTCTTCATTCCATCCATATTCTCTATTCACCTTTTCTAATTTATATATATAAATGTATATCTATATATCTCTATCTATCTCTATACATAGATATATATATATATATATATATATATATATATAGAGAGAGAGAGAGAGAGAGAGAGAGAGAGAGAGGGACCGGTATCCTGTATGTATATAGACTTTGTCAAATTATTTACAAATAGTTACTCATGTATGTAACTAAAAATATGTAACAAAATTAAAAAAATTAAAATTTGGTGTATACTCAGGTTCAATCATTAAAAAAAAATACTCAAATAGCGACGGGATTAGTGACGGTATTTTTTGTCACGAGCTTATTAGGGACAGTTTTTATGACGGCTTTGTGACAGTTTAGTCAATTTGTGACAGATTTGTGACAGCTTTTTAAATTAGCGACAGGTTTGTGACACCTTTTGACTCTCACTAAATCCAACATTATTTTGAAGTGAATTCTGTATGTCTAATCATGTCCAATCTTTTATGTGTAATCTTGTTTAATCTTATCTAATCATGTCTAATTTTGTTTGATATTATGTACAAAATTTATGATTTTTTTAAAATATTTTTTTGAACTTTTTAATTTTTTTATATTTTATTATTTTTTATGACATTGTACGTAATTATAAATAAGTATATGTACGTAATTGTAAAGAATTACACGTAGATGTATTTTTTTATAATTAAATTGATTGGTATGTATATATTTATAAATATACCTAATAAATTATTTAGTGCGGTAATAATAATAATAAAGTAATGGCGCAATAACATGCGGAGTTTTAGCTTTTTCTATATTTCTAATCATATTTCCCCACGGGTCAAACCGACTCCATAAATACTGCTACAAAGACGTAACATCCCAATAATAATATCAAGAATGAAATGAAAATTATGTTTGATACTAGTATTTTTTATGAGCAATGATATTTTTACTTTCAATTATATCAATGTATTTATGAACACATAAAAACGTAATTTTATACATCATTTGTCGAGAATTTTTTTAATCAATTGTATAATTTGACATCTACTGTTATCACGTCATGAAGGACATTAATTAAGAATAAAAAGTAAGTGTAAGCATCATTTCTCACATTTTCATGTTTGATTAAAAGAAAAACCTTTTTATTACGAGAATGGTAAATTGTTCCGATACACTAGCTTGTACCAATGTGAAGTCGGATTGATTTATCTTAACTGCGATACGTCAACTCATATCACAATTGTTTGGACCATTTCTTTTCTTCTTCTATAATTTGAAGATATATTTGTATTCATAAAATTTTATCGATCTGTTTAACATAGTGATCATGCGAAAACTCTTACTACAATTTATTGTAAAATATATTGTAATTATTTTCTGAAGTTGAAGGTGTTACAATTAAAGCATTATATAAGTACGGGGGCGAGTCGCCGAAATGGTAATTTGCCATCAGTTGGTGAAAACTTATCCATTGTTATCTGTTTGATGCTTTTAAACACTAAACAGTATAGCTTCTGTAATGACATGATAAATCTTCTGTTGTTATGTGTCACATTGAGCACAAAATCAATAGAGTTATTAATCTTAAATGTTATTTGTCCACATCCACGATTACAGAGAATCGCCATCCAATTTACGACGTTGCGATTACAACACTGCCCCATAAAAAGATGCAACCAACAAGACCATAGGTGTGACTGTGTTATCGTACTGTGAACTTGGACCAACAATTAACATTCCACTAATATTATAATTAGATTCATGTGGTAGACTAATATAATGGTCAAGAATGTTTTTATTGAGCGTATTAAGACTTTATATACAGTTGATTGCAACATAGGAAACCCCAATGTTGTTTTATGGTCACGGGTGTAACAAGATACATGTTAAAATGGTCTAAAACACCTCTCATATTACGAAAAACATGAATTTTTTCCATGTATTTTATTGAAGATTTGACAATTATTGTCTTTTAACACCTCCTATAATTACAAAATAGTATATATATATATATATATATATATATATATATATATATATAATTCAGCATCGCCCATATATAAATTATAGTTCCGTCACTATAATTACGGTGTGTTTACTATTTTTTTACATCACTTAATCCTCGACAAGCCATGTGCCTTGATTCCCATTTGATCAAATACATTATAAACCATTGGTCATAAAGTTTATACTTTTGTAAAGTGTATTAAGTAATAATTAAAGAAAGGTTTAGTTGTTTAAGCGGTTGCCGGTTGTTAGTTCACTTTTTATTTTTTTAAGTGTGCTTTGATAGTCTTGAGTACTGCATACAAATATTGTTGGTCATATAAATGCAATATTTGGTCTAGATTTTATTTTTAGGCAAAAAAATGAATGAATTGCCTGTGTTCAAAGGGTGTCCTATGTTGCTATCAGACTATCAGTCAATATCTCCCCATATTTACCTTCAAATTTGCTCAATAAATAGCTTATGCCATAATACTTGCCAGAAGGTAAAACAGAAGCGGGAACCAATCGGGGAACGGAAGCATAACATATAAAAGATTTTAATATATATAAATTCTAAAATGGGGAACGAGAAGAAGCGAAAGACGGTAATTTTTAAAAAAAGAAACAAGTTTTCCGGTAATAATGTTAAGCATACAAAGCCTTCTTAACCCTTGTGAAAGTGTTACAAAAATAAACAGTGAAAAAGTCTAATATTGTGAACTATTGGTAACATATAGGGCTCGTTTGGTCGTGTGATTATTAATTCCAGTACTACCAATCCGGCCGGACTATGAATGAGATTTGAATAGAACTTCCGACTAGTATTCCCTCCGGGATTGGACTGTTTTCAATGTAACTACCATATGTTATTGGAAATACCTCATTTGATCTCCGGACCGGACGTGTGCTTATGAGTTCAATTGTATTTTCGAATACACTACTTGTGGGGTTCATTGGACTCATAGTCCAATGGCGAGTTGCAAATAATGCAACTTAAACAACGCGTGTGCTTGCTTATTTTCATTGGTGTCCATATCCGGTTGAAGCCAAGTTATGTGGATATACATACAAGTGTAGTATCTCTGATTTTGATTCTCACTCTCAAAACAAAAGCAAATGTTTAGGGACCCAGTGATCTATCTGAATGGAACACTTTGATTAAAAAGTGGGTACCGGATTGCTTTAAAGAAGGATTTACCATTTTTATACCGAAATAAACTACCTACCTGAGGAGTCAACCGTCGAATGATCATTTACGCTTTAACTAAAGTTTCCATTATTTCGATAGTGCAAGATTTGTTAAACTTTAATCACACGCTAATTACTGTTATCATATCTGATCTTAAGAGACATGGAGATTTGGTAGGCCTGACTTCACTAAATTAAAGCTTAAACATTGGGATAACAAAAGTGATGAGCATGACATATTTGGCTTTCTCGGCCTTACTACAGTTATTGATTTGTTTAAGTGGCCTTTTTGTAATTTTGCTTACAGTTTAATGACTAAATCTGTTATTTTAATTTTGGTGTGTGAATTGTTTAATCTGTTATTTTAAGTATTTACAGAAGAGATGTCGATATGGACGACTGAGAGATAGGAGGGAGGAGATAAGAAATGGAACAAGGATTGAAAAAGCTTCCTTTTCTAGCTTCTTTGGAATATCATTTACCAACTTATCCACCTTGTTCCAGTGTTCAGCTAAATAACTGAAAAGTTACTTCGACGCGGCAAAACCTAAATAAAGCCTAAATTCCCGTAGTCATACTATTGTTTTACCTAAAACTAGAGACATTTTCTGTTATTACTGTACACCAGATACAGCCTTCTCGGAGTACAAAAAATAAGAAGAGACGGAATTGAATATACAACACATCATCAGGTTAAGCTTGAAAAAGCAATATGCTAACGCTTGCTTAGGGACAACAATGAAATACTTATTCCTTGCTCCACTAAAGATTCTTCGGAATAGTTGGTGCCTCAGTTTAGTCGAGGAAGATTACCAATAGAGGGCACAAAACTAAACACCCATAACGTATTTCAACATTAAGGTATGTGTGGATTAAATGAATATTTGAAGGCTAATTACCAGTAACCAATGAACAAATTATTTGCCAGAAAGGGTTGCTCGTTTAAGTTACGAACAGAAGAATGTTAGTATAGTAAAAAAAGAAAAGGGCAGAAAAGGGTTGATGGATAGAGAGAACTTACAAATATGTTAAAAAAATATCCCCAAAGAACCTGAAGAATAGCCTCCTTGAATAATATCAGTCGTTGATCGAAGATTTACACTTTGTAGGCATGTTAGTATGGGGAAAAGCCGAAAAGGAACGCCGGTTTCCACAGTAAAGCTTTAGGGGGACTTGATTTGAGAAATTTAAGGAGTGACCTTGTTTTTCTCCATTGATTAAGAAAACGAAATATACCACCTTAAATTTTGCCCGAATATAGGTATGACATCTATCTCAATCTTAACAATCTGGATGGATGGGAGGGTAGGACTTGTCCATGTTGAAATAATTAAATTTTATGTATCTGTTTCTAATGTGCATGACGATTCATCTCATTTAATCCGAAAGAAAATGGATAAAAGACGGGCTAATTTTAAGATCATAAAATCAGTTACATATTTTATAAATTGATAAATAGAACAGTATAAAAGATGGAAAAGTGAAAGAAACTAAGATATGACAGTGAAAACCAGCCCTGATATCTACTTACAAGATGGGACAATTTGATCTCTAAATGTTCCTCGTCGTTACTAATTTCTGGTTTTAGTTCCGATGGAATAACTTTAGAAAGGGAGATTGATCCTTGAAGTTCAACTTATAAATTACATCTACTTTGTCTATCCATCAGTTCGAAAATGAGTTGTGACATAGTTTCATCTATATCCTGATCATCAATACATTATACATGTGACCATGTGTAAGCACAACTGCAAGCTTTATAGATGGTCAATGCTATCCAACTTTGTTAAGGGTGTTTGGCAGTAGCTTTTAAGAAAGTAAACTTGCTTATTTCAGTTTAAGAGAAGTAGAGAACAGTTCAATGTTAAGCAAAGTTTTGGCTTTTCATGGCAGAACTAAAAGAACTCAATCTTTTAAGTTGTCCATCCAAACACACAGCAGCTTATAAGCAAAAAGCAGATAAGTTGAGCTCGAAAGCTGCAATCATAAACCTCAACCTCTTTAGTACATTGAAGCACCGGCTTGTTTTGCGCTAGGTTTTTCACGTACACTAAGATTTAAAAATAAACTACTTCGCTGATGTTAGCAAAGAGAGGCTAAGATTCACAATTAAGAATTAACAAGCAAACGTGATTGATGCATTTACCAAAACATCAATATCGATGAACATTGCCCTTCAAAATAAACATGCTTTCATTGAGTAGGAATTAATAAAGCCAAAGGTAACCAACCTGGTGGATAAAAACAACTGCAGATGAATTGCAACCGAGAACATTCAACTTTTTTTCTTTTCTAAAAAAACAAATCAAAAACTGCAAGGCATGTATTGTTCAAAAACAAATATAAAACTGTAAATGTTCACATGATTGAACATCCAATGACACAGTTGAAGCGTTAATAAGACGAGGTACTCTGAATTTAATTAAAGTCAAGTGAAATAATTGATCAAGTACATCCAGATTGACACAAGTCAAATGGCACTGCTCAAGCTTTCATGTTTTTTTTTTCCATTTTTTTAATAAAACATCAAGGACAGCTATTAGTCAACAAGTGGAATTCTTTTTACGTTCAAAGAGAATATAAGAAAGCTGGATATAGAGATGATGCCAATACAAGTGACACTTATCGAAAAATACAAAGCCAATATTAGCAATTAGATGTACCATGTTGACAATCATGATTAAGCAAGAAAAGGAAACACATAAATAAAGGATTTCTTGTTGCAATAGATGAAAGATAAGTTATACCAAACCCTAATAACTATTTCCCAAATGGAAAACAAGATGATAGCATAAAGTACACAATAAACTTAAACTGAACGATAATCCAAAGGGGTTAAAATGATAACACTACTGAACATCACGGTAATCAGCATTTAACCTTCAACTTCTATTCTTCATCATCCTGAAAATGAAAAAACAAGCAAATAATTAAAAATAAAATCACACTGGTTAGCCGAATTAAACAAACAGTAAATTGGTAACAAATCTTGAAATACTAAACACACTACCTCTTCACTGCCATCCTCCTCATCATCCTCGTCGTGTACCTCTGACTTGGATTTGTCAGACTCATCATCATCCGCACCACCGGCCTAGACCATCACAGGCAAAACTTGTATCAGCCTTTTAGTCAGCACAAAAAGGTTTAATTTCATTTATAGTCCTTGAACTACTTTCAAAATCCCAGTTTTACTCCTTTACTCTGAGGCTCTTACACCGTCAACTATACAAATTGAACATTTTTCATTCCTGAATGTTACCGTTGTTTGCCAAATTGGAACAGTTTTGTTTCTGTTGAATAAGTTTTTTTTTTCCAAAGTTCATATCTCATTCACTATTTACAGCTTGATTAAATAGAAATAATATAGTTTTAGAGTGTAAAATACTCAACGGAAAAACTAACGGCTATAGGTTTTAGGACGAAAATGCATATTCGGTAAAGTTCATAGACTAAAGCTGCGTTGTACAGTGTACAGAGGTACAGAACATAAGTGGGACAAATACCATAATTAGAGACAAAACAAAATCAACCCCACAAAAGATGAGCAAAAGTGTGCGTTTCATTTGAGTTACCTGTTTCTTGTTGTAGGCTACCATGGTTTTCTCATAGTCCTTCTTGCGCTTGTCTGCCTTGTCCTGGAAAGGAGCTTTTTCCTGAACATAATAATACAATCTGGTTAATAAAAAGTCCTTAAGAAAAATTAACAACAAGATCACCCACTGTGGTTTCTTGTAAGTGTATAAGAAGAAAGTTGCAAACGAATTGATTTAAGTGATTACTTACGGCATCAGACATTGACTTCCACTTGTCACCGCCTGCTTTCGCAACCTAATGTTGAATAAATTTTAAAACCATACAAATTAGATAGATAAACTAATTCTGTAAACATCCAACAACAAAATGTTTTATAAAATAATGAATCTTAAGAAGCTACTTACAATAGCCACAGATTTGTTGCTAGGATTACTCGCTTTAAACTCCTGTCGAAATCCTTCCCTGAACAATTACATACACAACTTTAATTAAGATATCCTACCAAAACATTCATTAAACCAAATAGAATATTTTCCTTAAACTCATTGAACCAGATCATGAGTAATATATAAATGCATCTCAGCACGTACATGAAGACAAAGAAGGCACTGGGAGGCCTCTTGGGCTTGTTGGGGTCCTTCTCTTTCTTGGCCGATTTTCCACCTTTCTTCACAGAAAGCCTACAGACAACAATCAACATAAGCTTGAATAGTAAACACAGCATAAAAACAAACTTGCCTTGTTGAGAACACAGCCAACTCGTTCTATAAATTACTAATAACTATTAACTTCAATAAGAGTTTATATGCATCAAGTGAATAATAAGCAGAAAAGATTGGAAAAACTATTTTAAATATACCAAATGTAAAATTGATCAAGTAATATTAGATGGTTGTATCAGGTATGTATAATCACAGTTGAGTTTAAGTTTATGTCCAATTTTTAGTCAAAGCTTGATTTTATGTGAATAAAAAAGAGACTTGCAGTGAAGGTAAAGGAGTTAATGGAGGCTCGATACATGGTTGATGCCTTTTTCAAATGACCCTATCCAACCACAGCGATTTCAGATTATTAGCCCAAATTTTCACTTTTTTATGTGTATCTATATAGCATTTACTCTTAAGAGGTTAGGCTTTCAAATTTAAGCTCATTCAGGAGTTACTGATTGTGTCTTGTACTTTAATCATTCAATGGAACTCGGAATACTAAGAAAACTATTTCAAAATAAAAATAGAGATGTGCATTTGTGATTAATAATTATACACTCATGACAATTTAGCCAGAATTTCCATAGGCAATCATAAGTAAAATCAAAATTCAATAAATTCTTCCACATAAATCCGAAACTGTTAAAACAACCAACATCACAGTATTCGTACAACAAAATAAACCCAAGACATAGCAATTATAGAGTTAAATTTATGTATCTATTGCATCTAACAAAGTTATTTAGAGAGAAAACCCTGCATATAGGGTTCTACACTTGCAGGTCCATTGTAAATAATAATTATTCCATTACAATAATAACACAACAAAACCAAATATTTCGTAACCGATATTATAATCTACTAAATCAAAACAGATACACTTGAGAACAAATAAAATCCACCAGCCAAACATAACAGCAGTTAAATAGATTTTTAACATCAACTCAAACACTGTTAACAGAAAACATAGCAAATTTCTATATCACAACAAAATTAAAACATATCAATCATATTAGTAAAATGCAAAATCCACTGATTAAATATGTATTCATCAGCTTAATTACTAGTTTGACTTTTAATTTGATACTATGATCTCTATACATAACGTTTTAAACTTATAATTTAATAGTCTATCACTGTTAAGCAAATAAGAAACAGTAATTCGATAGATCTTCTCGTGAAATCAAACACAATTAACAAACAAATAACTTGAACAGAATTTTATTTTTTTTATAAGCAAATAATATATCAGTTATTAAATAGATCTTCTTATGAAATCAACCACAATTAGCACAAAAAAAACTTTTAACGGGTTTTTTTTTTATTTTTTATTTTTTTAACAGCAAAGTCAAAAGATAATAACAGTAAAAGTAAAAGTAAAATCTCAATCCACAGAGATAAATAACTGTATAATCATCCAGCTAAATAAATTTTAAAATCAGTAATTTAACAGATCTCATCATCAAATCCAAAAAAAATACAAACAATTACAATCACAAATTTACACAACAAAAAAAGTCAAAAGCTAATAACCGTATGAATAAAATCATAATCCCCAAAGTTGAATAAATATATAATTAATTAATTGTACGGAACTGTAAAAATTGTAAATATACACGCATAATATAATAAAAATAATAATAATAACCGTATGAGTAAAATCGTAATCCACAAAGTTAACCACATGTAATTAATTGTACGGAACTGTAGAATTTGCAAAAACATAAAAAAAAATATTATAAAAAAAAATATATATATATATAGAGAGAGAGAGAGAGAGATTACTTGCTGGAAGTAGAATCGGCCTTTGATTTGCGCTTCATATCGATAAATCTGCAATCATATAGATGAATTAGATACGAAAAACGAGATTAACATGTAAAAATAATGGAAAAAAGGCTGTAAATCGACGAACCTGTGTTAGGGTTAGGGTTTCAAAACTAGAGAGAGAGAGAGAAATAAAGAGGCGGTAGAGAGTAATAGAAGGCAGGCGAAATAATAAGCTAAAGTAAATAATGTGGTAAAGTATTAATAATATAAGGTTATGATGTGGAAAAATTAAAATTAAATATTAAGTAAAAAAAAAGTTGAAATTGTGCCCGCGAAATGAAATACTGTAATATAGGCGGGATGTGAAATTTTGTGTGTGATTTCCAATTCTATGAAATATTTCAAATTTGTGAGTTGAATTTCATATGTAACTGTAGTGTTACATAGTAGTAGTTCATTACATGGTTTGATTTTTAAAAGGAATGCTTCTTTTAAAAGATACTTTAACATTTGCTCGAAACCCACAAAAATGGTCACTTTTTCATTTCCGTCATGTCACGTTTCGTTCCGTTTCGTTCTTGGGAGTCACCGACAAAAGTATTCATCGATAAAATTGAACTTAAGCAGAGGTCGAGTCAGGATACTTTCGTTTTTTTATTAATATTAGGTGGTGTTGAAAGTATGAAAACCTATAATTTGTGATTTTTTATCATCAAAATCGTTTTTTTTCTTCTTAATATGATCTGACTTGCCACCACTCACCGTTTACGCATAGTTGTCCCATGTCGATAAGCATTATTGCGCTTAAAAAATGTCATTGGAAGCTCATTTTAGCTATTACGAGATTCAATACAATTATAAGGAACTCTTTGTTATCATGTTGTCTATCGTTTTTATTATTCAGTATTATTATTGTTCATGATTTTAATTCATTAACCAAGATATATATTTGTAGTCAGAAATACTTCCGGCAAGAGCAAACCATATATATCATGATTTCAAATATTAGCAGTATGAAATAATTTTAGCTCAATTTTTCTATACTCTACAACGAGAATCCGTGTACGTAATTGTTTCTTTAATAGGACCATATCGGATGAGATCCCTAACATTAGCGCACACAATGTTGTATGAAGGAAATAACAACAGAAAATAAGCCGAGCAAGATACTTCATCCGATTACATTCGATATGTAATGAATAGTAAAAACATGTTACATCTGTTTTTATATTTTCTACAATATGTTTTGAACTTAAATTAACCGTGGTTATATATATTTATTCTTTTTTCATTCACTGTGGTTACATATGTGGAAAACGTTTGACCCATTTTTTGCTTGTATTATTATACATATCATTAACCATTATCATTTTTATTATTCATACTATTATATATTATTATTGTTCATTATGCTAATTCATTACATAATCATGATGCACATTTGTAGTAAGAAATTCTCTCGTAAAAAAATAATTGTTCATGATTTTAAATGTTAGCAGCATAAAGTAGTTTTTAAGTCTCATTTTATATTATTTATAACGAGCGATTTGCGCATGTAATTGTTTTTTTTTAATCAAAGAGACCGGTCAAAAAACGACCATTCAAAATAGTGTGTCGGGAAAGACGCCGAACACTAGCGCGACAAAGTTGTACAAGAGCAAATAGCAGCGGAAAACGGGCCGAGCAAGATCCTTCAGCTGAGTATATGCGACATGTTTTAAATAATATAAACAAAATGTTCAAATATCTGTTTATATTAACAACATTTAGAACTGAGATTACTCGTTGTTGTGTTTTTTTTTCTTTTTCCCTAACCGTGGTTACACATGGGATGTTGAATGACACTTTTTGATCTTCATATGATAAAAACGTTGTTAACGAGAAGATATTTTGACGATTACTTATTTGTATTTTTATACTTATCATTTGTATTATTTATATAATAAATTTGTATTATTTATATAATAAATTTGTATTATTCATGATGTAGATTTGTAATTAGAACTAGTCACATGTAATTTAATTTCAAATGATAGCATATCCAAACAACTTACTTTTAAAGTCAATTCATATTCATCCCCCCACCGGTTTATATATATATGAATATACCGTCTCGAAACTTGTTAAACATACTTTTCAACGCAGTCGAGCACGACTTATAATATTAGATGTTTAACACTTAACTTACGACTTAAAATCGGTAATTTACCACTTAGAAACACTCATAGTTTAAGTCATATTACCCAACATACATACCTTGACGAAATATTTAAAACTAAGTATGATGCATATATACGTACTTTAGTAGCTCATGAAATGGTAAAAATGTTAACATTTATGCAATTTCCCATTATATAGTCTATAAATAACCGATCAATGTAAACGGAACACCCCACGAGCCATAATCTATTTTACAACTTATTACTCTCTTATTTACGTATTGAATAATGAGTTCATCCACATTTAGAAATCATCTCAAACAAATTACTCAACTTATCGAAACATATAACAAAAACTTGGCTAGACATGCTAAAAGGGTTAGAGATTTAGTTGAAGAAATGACTAGCCATAATCTATTTTACAACTTATTACTCTCTTATTTACATATTGAATAATAAGTTCATCCACATTTAGAAATCATCTCGAACAAATTACTCAACTTATCGAAACGTATAACAAAAACTTAGCTAGACATGCCAAAAGGGTTAGAGATTTAGTTGAAGAAATGACTAAAACACACCACATCTTCATTATTGCAGAGATGAAAGACAAGGTCAAATCTCTCGGATATTTTAGCAATGAAACTGGGTGGACATGGGAGATGGGAATCATCACGAAAACAATACAAATAAATATAAGGATTAAGAATAAACTAAAGCCATCTGGTGCAATCGAGGATGTGACTATGTTGTCACAGTTTATGAAACATGTTCAGGTCAACCGTTTGGTACTGTGTTTATTTGAGTGACTTTTTATAATTATCAATAATTAATGATGTAAGGGTAATTAAGAGTGTGTGTTTTGTGTATGCACGGTAAGTTAAGCGGCGTATTTAAGCAGCTTGATTATGTTGTGTCGGGTGAAAGGTAAGGGTGAGTGTCTTTTTTAGTCTAGTGAACTGATTTGATTTTGTAATATTTTGATATCGTTCTTAATTACCTGAAATAGGTATTTTCTTTGTCACTATAGACATTTTTTTTTCATTTCGCTATCCAATGATATTCAATTTTCACAAACGCATGCATTAATTATTACAAGAACCAGTGAATCATCTAGAATTTTGTTGTATGATTCTATAGTTACAGTACTACAGTTCGTTAGAGAGTTGCATTTTTGCAATTTTGATAGACCAACTTATATTTTCCATAGAAATTTCTTTCTTTCTTTTTAGATATGTGCTCGACTATCATCGATTAATATATTTCTGTGATGAGATTGGGTATAAGACACCTGTAACAACCTGAAAATTTCTATATGTATAGAAGGGTATTTGAAAATAAATAAAATAAATAATTATTATGCAGGTGTTGTATTGTAAAATACTAAAAGAAAGAAAAAAAAACTTATTATGTGAGTTAGCCACGTGGGGCAGGACTCTTACTTCTTATTAATCCTCATCAACTATACGTATACTATTTGACTGTTAAGAAAAAAAAAATAGTAACTCTCTCTCCATGTGTAAGTCGGCGGAGATGTATAACACAATAAAAATCTATCAATCAAGCTTAATAGTCAGTATATCCATACAAGATAAGCTAGATCATGTGTCTTGTTTCAACATATAAGATTTGTGTGATTCGCCATAACGAATTCGAGCCTTACTTGACACTTTTATGATGGGTTGGACTTGATTAGGTTTTGATTCATTTTATGATTATGTGTTATCGGTAGCATTGGTCTCTTGATATTTTCGTATATTTAAATAAAATAGTGGTATTAGTAGGCTAAAGTAAATGACAGGAATATAACAAAAGGGGTTCTTGCTTTGTTGTTAATATTTTCTTCATGTTTGGTTTTCATTAAATTGATGCCCAAAAGAAAATGAAGAACAAAAATATAAGAAGTTGTGCTAATTTTCCAGAAAAACGGTGGTTGATTTATTAGTATGTTATTAACTTTTAATGTCCGAAATTCTTTTTCTTACTATTTTGATACTGGGTTTTGAGGACCAAGCACGGTTAATGTGGGTTTCTTTTGAATCAAATTTTGTTTGGTCAATAATTAGTCAATAGCTGGGTATGAAGGGTACAAGGGGAGATGGAGATGCAAGTACTAAGAAGCAAAAGAAAAACTTCATTTTAAGTTATCATTGAAATTAACATGATCGATTGTGTTCAGATTCTTTTCGCTAGTGTCAGTGATACGCAATGTTATCTTACTATGAGAAAACTTCTACATGCTCTGGTTTCTTGTTAAATTTTAGTGGGGAAGTTTTTAATTTGGGTGAAGTCTATGTTTACACGTAAATAGCGAAAATGAGGAGTTCATCTTTTGTTGAGTTACGCTTTTGAAGTTTTGGAAAGACGTATCGGTGAGAGTTCTTAATTAAGTAGGTACGGGAGTATTTTTAGCATCATTACTTAATGCTATCAAATTGTGTTTTTGTTAGCTATTTCAGTGATGTGAATAAAATGGTGAACTTGCATACATGATGTCTTTATTGTTATTATTTGTTGCATATGGTTTGAGAAAATTGGGGTGTGACAACACCGCTTAGATGTAGTTGTACATTTATCAAGCACGAATGTCCACAGTTATGCCGAGTTTAGAAGACGGCCAACAAGTGTTACAATAATCGATTATATGCAAATTTCATGTATATCACGGAGAAATGAGTTTTAAAAGAACATCAAAATAACGTCTTTGTTGCAACCAAGTCAACTTGTATAGAGAAGACACGCTGACATAGTTTGAATATCGTATCGCACGATCTTTGAAAAATATTCGTTTACATGGTATTTGTCAATTCTTGAATAGAGTTGTCGGGGCTTTTCTATTATTACTGATGCTTATGTAGAAGATGTTGGATTCGGCAGCAGAGAGTATGAAAATGGTCTATGTGTCGACATATCTCATGTCATTTTTCTATTTTTCCGTAAAATTTATAGTTGTTATTGTGTCGATACCATTATCCATGTTTGGTGCTATTTTGTGCATCTTACTAGGCACAACGACGACATGGATCCGCATGATCGAGACGTGGCATGGACGACCCCATTTCATATAATTAACCGGGATCGAAGAAGTCGACAATTCTATGCGTTTGGGTATTTATTACAAGATAGTCTTAGTAAATTTAGAGACACATATTACTGTGTAAATTTAGATAAACGAAAATATATATGCTTAATTATGATTTAGTACACCAAACAGTTTGATAGTTAATGAATTATACACTTGGTATGAAGATTTCTTATTAACTTAGCAATATATTGAAATCACTCAAATTGCATATTTTTACTCGAATATAAAAACACTCATTTTGTTACTTATATCTCCACATAAGATTTCTTGTTAAATTTGGGTGAAGAAAACACACACATGATGTGCACATAACTGACATTTGTATGAAAATCGAGAGATTTTTAGTCAATGGATACAAAATGTTGGTTTACTAACAAATAATTAACTCATATATATATATATATATATATATATATATATATAGTAAAATCTTATAATAATAAAAAATCTTCAAAAACTTAGAATTACATATGTGTGCTGTTTAACCAACTAGGAAGATCTTTGTTGATTATAACACATTCGACATTTTTCTAAATAAAAATCCGTCTTTTAACAAATGAATTAACCCAAAAAAAATAACAACTATATTGTTATCATATTAAAATGAAAGAGAAATTAACAGAAAAGAAAAATAAACATAAGCGGAGTAGGTCAGTTGAAGTTCTCTTCAATACTGTGCTAGAATCTTGTGACATCTTTATAAGTTTATTACAACTTATGTTATTATTATTATTATTATGTTATAAACATAATCAACATAATCCGCTATAAGACATTTTCCTACATAATGATGGGTTCAAACAAGTAATATGCGGTGTTTGCAAGTAGCTTATCAACCACTATGCCATCGCCATAGTAAAATATAATATTGGCGCATAAAAACATGAGAAATGATAAACTCGCAGATTAACTAACATATTGCTATACATATTTACCATTAAAACCCAAAAAACCATCCAAAAATCAAGTGGTTTGTGTTTTAAAGCATGAAGCCCACCCTCATGTAAAGCCACGTCCGCAACCCTATCTGTTGGTTCATCTGTGACCATAACATGCCTCTAAAAACATTCATCGGGCCAAATGTATTCATCTAATGTCGAAGTTTTTGAAAATATAAATTCTATTTGTTTTGTGTTGTTTCAATTTGCTCCATTTAGTGTTTTAGTTATCCACGTTGTTTAGTTTCGCTAGCTAGTATCAATTGTTTTAGCTTTAACTTTAAGTTTTATTTCAGACATCAATTGTTTTCAAGTTGCTCCTCAAAATAGTTTTAGCACTCCCAATAAAAAATTTACTAACTAGTATGATATCTTGATTCTCACAATAGATTAAAATGATATAGCCTATTATGATTTTGATATATATATTTATTACAAAAAAAAAAAAAAAGTATGCATCACTTATAGTTTGCTGTTAGATTTTAGCTCCCACATTGCTTTGACGATTTCAACAATCGTTGTGTCATCTTTAATATTTGTTTTTATAATTAGAACGTAACGATTAATGTTTAAGATTATGTTATTATAGTTGATAAACAGAGTTAAATTGCAAAGATGTATATAAATAATTATAGAGTGATTTAAATAGTAAAAGGCTAAAAACAAAACAATATAAGTGATATGACCTTATATTGACTTACATACTAAACGAAACTAAGGACAGGAAAAAGTGAAACAATGTATAGGGATATTGAAACAAGACTAGAATAATAAGGTGCATAATAAAATTTAGCCTTGAAACTTACTATCAAATTCATTATAGAAAGGAACATTGAGTATAATAACAAAAAAAAATCATGGTATACTCTCGGAGTATAGTGTTAAGTCACTTATTATCTAACATTTTTAGTTAATAAACAAAATTTTATTCTCATTAGTCACGTTAAACTACCCAATAATTTTAACTTTGTTAAAAAAATTATCAACTTTAACCCGAAGTCTTTTAGTTGGTGAGGTGACAATAAATTAAGTCCACTACCCCATAGCCTTTGCAAATAAAGATTGAGCCACTTATTTCATTTCCTTCTCGGTTAGAATCAAAATAGATTTTCTAAAAAATAATACAAATATAATAGATAACCTTGTTAACATTAACCGCTAATGTGACACTTAATTTTAACATACACATGCATCACTTAAAAATCGTTTAAATATCAATATTTAAGAAGAAAAATATATAAAAAAAAACATTGTAGATGCTCTGAAACATTATAGTGAATATCTTATTTATTCAATACACAGCCAAATGATTTTCAAAAAAATAATACAAACCAAACACCTTTGGATTTTCAAAATCAATAAATCAGAAAGTCATCCTAAAAAATCATGAGACCAGACGGACCCGTGTAGCGAGAGTGTTAAAAGGATGTTATATTGAATGACTAGATTATTTCTAATTAAACCAAACTATACAGACTAAAAAAAATGTGTTATTGATATGTCTGGTTAGGCTTTTTTTATCAATTAAGATTAGTTTACACGGCTCGATGACATATATGGTCCGTTTGTTATCAAATTTTTTGATAAAAAATATGATTTTTTAAAATTCAGCAAAAAGATGGATTCTGAATTTTTTGGATTATTTTGACTAAAAATCTGAATTTTAGAAATAAAAAAATACTAGTAACCAAAACACATATTAAAAAATCTAGATTTTCAAAATACAAAAATACAAAAAAAAAATTGATATAAAAAACACTCATAATCACCCCAAGGCCTAAACCATGTAGTCTTTTTATCTTTCAAAAAAAGTAACAATATATGCTAATTTCGTAAATGTAGTAATTAGACCGTAGTTTGGTCGGAAAGTGAACGGAATAAGTAAGAACGAAATTAGAAACTGAGTTTTATTTATCTGATAATCTAAACTGTTACAAATTCCAGATATTTATACTAATGCAAAATAATTTGAAATTAAGTAAGTTATAGTGCAGTTATTAAACGGTCTCATCTCCACCATTGATGCAGTATACATGACATCATCTGGTTACACATATTAATACGAAAATAATAGATCTAACGACTAATATCCTAATACACTATTACAATTCAACGCACATAATTAACCCTAATACAATATGTTTAGAGTATCTACAATAGTTGTTGTTATCTCTATTGTTAACTAAAATACTTAACTAACAATACATTTTTTTTGTCTCCATTATTTATGTTAAATCATGTGTTATATTTATAAATGTTAAAAAAGTTGTTAAATATAACAATGTTGTTAATGTTGTTAATTAATGATGTGCCAAAATATCATTAATTTGATCGTGAACTATATTTCAACTATTACTATTTTAGTTCCTATTTTAGTGAGGTTTACAAAATGACTAATTAATGAGATTTTAATTAAAATTAGGTGATTTTGTTAAGTTAATATACTAATGTGAATATTAAATTTAAGTTAAATATGTATCATTTAACATGCAATTAAATGATTATGTGTGAAAGTTAATATTATTAAAATTAACATAAGTATTACAGATGCTCTTATACATATACAGTAATAATAAACATAAAAGTGAAAAACATTTCTCACCCGCTCTCCTCTTTATCTTCTTCATCTTGTAAATCAGGAATTCTTGACACCATTAAAGCTGAGTTCAAACATCGTGGGATGGTCTCACTACACTAAACAATCTACTACAGTATTACTTTTACTTTCTACTCATCATAGTAACTATAGTATACTAATTTTTATTTAATTGTAGTATTTCGGTAGGTAGACAAATAAATAAAAGAAGTGCACTCGTATCTAAAGTCTTACACAAAGTAGCAGGAAAGTACAAAGAGAGCTATTCATTGGGCCTTCTAATCACGTGCCACTTTCTTTAAGTCCTTCTAACCTTGAACAAAAATTATATACTGTACTAATTTCATAAACAATTTAGTATCATTTTTATTTTGTACTACACTAACTACTACTAGTAGTATAATTTTCATTTAAGTTCGCTAGGTACATACTGTAAATGAAAAAGTGCACTCGTATAGAAAGTTGTAGAATAAGTACTCCCTCCCTTACCGGTCATGGAGTATCAATTAATTATTATTTACGAAATTACGTACAATTTTAAACGATTTATAACATGTATCAAAATTGTCGAAATGAATTTTCAAAACCAAATCATATAATTTAATTTTTGAACTATATGATTAACTTTTGAAAATTTTCATTCCGATAATTTTGATACAACTTATTTGCCTGTCAAAATTGCACGAAAGTACAACGGAAGGAGTAGCATGAAAGTACAATGGAGGGGTAACAAGTCCCTTGGTCCTAAGTTTGGGAGTTACCGTAACACACCTTCCATTTTCACTATTCGTAATTATTTTTCGGTTATATTTTTTTTTAATTATTTTATTTTTAAATTGTTTGTTATAAAAATCTGTAATTTTTTTATATTTTTTTTGTATTTATTCGTAATTACTAACCCTATAACACTAAAAAAATACTCAAATAACGACGGGATTAGTGACGGTATTTTTTGTTATGAGCTTATTAGCGACGGTTTTGTGACAGTTTGGTCAATTTGCAACAGATTTGTGACAACTTTTTAAATTAGCGATGGCCTTGTGACAGATTTTGACTCTCACTAAATCAAAAATTATTTTGTAGTGTAATCAAATTGCCCCAAAAAAATTCAACACTAAAAAAATACATAAACCTTTATATTTTAAATATTTTTTAAACAAACAGACAATAAACCTAATCGTGAGAATGGAGGAGGTGTTACGGTAACTCAACGGATGCGATAGTCTGGTGAGCCTTTTAATCACGTGACACTTTTAAAAGTCATTTAATTAACCTCACCCGCGGGTCAATTTCCATCGGTCACCACAAAAATAAACTAAAAACTAAAAAACTTTTAACCCCCGCCCGGTGTATAGACGGAGAGAGATACATACATACACACATAGAGAGATACATATATAGATATATAGAGAGATATATATAGATATATAGAGAGAGAGAGAGATCGACGGAGAATGGGGAAGACGGAGATGAAGAAGAAGAAGAGGAAGAGAGGGAGACCCTCTCTTTCAGATCTCCATAACAGCTCCGGTCGATCCACTCGCCGGAACCCTAACTACTCCGATTCCGATTCCGACGAAAGGATTCAGAAGAAGCTCAAGCTTGTCCAGCGTCTTCCCAACTCCAATTCCCCTTCTCTCTCTAATTCCCCCGATATCGAACCTTCCGCCAACAGATCCGTTAGTTTCCTCCCCCAATTGAGGCTGATTTTGTTGTGTTTTTGAATTTATGGAGGCTAATTTAAGTTGTGGTTGTGAATTAAAGGGGGGATTTTGGGAATATGTTATAACCAATTAGACCTGTCAGTTTCCTCCTCAATTAGACCCTATTTGGCCCAATTGTGTTATGTTTCTGTATTTAGGGGGCTAATTGTGAATTCAGGGGGGGATTTTTCAATTTGGGGAAATTATTAATTTGTGCTTTTTTTTTTGTTTCTGCTTCAATTCAGCCCAATTAGGGCCAATTGTGTAATGTTTCTGAATCTAGTTGGCTGATTGTGTTGTGGTTGTGAATTTAAGGGTGGGATTTGGGGATAATCTTTATTTTAGTGATTTTTTTTAATAGGGTCCCTCTTCAATTCAGCTCAATTTGACCCAATTGTGTTGTGTTTCTGTATTTAGGGGTGCTAATTGTGTTGTGGGTTGTGAATTTAAGGGGGGAATTTGGGAATAAATTATAAATTTGGGGATAATTTTTTATTGGTGGTTTGTTTATTTTTTGTGTGTGCTTCAGTTTAATAAGGTGTGTGGGGTTTTTAAGAGAGAGAATAAATAGGGAAATTGGATATGGATTTTCGCGCCCTTATTGGAACCTTCCTTTAATGGGGTCTCATTCTAGATCTGATGGGGTTTTGACTTTTTCTCAAGGTTTTGGATATATACTTACATATATACATACACATGTATATATATATATCTATCTATCTATATGTGTGTGGATATATGTAGGTGGTGTGTATATAATTAATAATTTATTTATTTACTTTTCTTATCCACTGGTTTTATTCTCTCCTTTTTTTGTTGTTGATAGTTCTTTTTTTTTACTGCTATTACAGTAATTGACTTTCTCTGTTTTGTATCTATATTTATAATTTATAGATTTGAGCTGATGAATTACTATTTTATGTATATGTATATGTGGATGTGGATGTGGATGTCTATCTATGTATTATTTATTGTATTTATTTAGTTAATTTTCTTATCCACTGGTTTTAGGGTTTTTTTTGCTGATAAAAGTTTTTTTTTTTTTTACTGATATTTCAGTATTTGACTCTCTCTGTACTGATGAATTACATATATATGTATCTGCTCTCTTTTTCTGGTACTTTTAATATCTGGGTTTGACATTTTATTCCATTTTCAGTTATAAAAATGAGTTCTTTTGCTGCTGCTATTATTTTACTCTTTCACTTTTTGTAGTATTTGAAAAGGTGTTAAATTAATGGTGTGAGGAGATGAATTACAGATATATGTATAAATATGTACCTTCTCTCATTTTCTGGTACTTTTGATATCTGGGTTTGATATTTTCTTCCATTTTCAGATATAAAAATGGGTTCTTTTGCTGCTACTATTATTTTACTCTTTCACTGTTATAGTATTTGAAAAAGTGTTAAATTAATGGTGTGAGGAGATGAATTACGTAAGTCCACTATCATGCTTTGGAAAAAAGTTTTGGAGAATTTGTCTTATCCTTGATTATTCTCATTTGTACTTGCCTTGTGACCTTTTTGCAAAACTTTCCCAAAATGAATCTTTATTTAGTAGTAACTAGACTTAAATAGTTATATTACTCTTTATAATAAATATGGGTACTTGTATGTGTACACTAACTATGGGGTTGGATTGATTTTGTGCAGGTCATAAAGGCTGAGAAAGTGATAGAGCTCCAACAAGGTTTAATAAAGATTTCATTTTTAGAAAAAATAAGTTACAAGTTTTTGTTGGTAATTCTCAGTGAAGTACTATTTTTTTTTCTTCTTAAATCTGATTAGTATTGCATTTATTTGTGGGCAGGGTCACCCTTAGAGTCTGGTCCCACAGCACCTTTGCCAGACAAAAAGTTGTTGGTGTTCATTCTTGACAGGCTTCAAAAGTGTGTGCTCTTCTTGTTGGGTCTTTTGATTTACATTTGCCTCTATTATTTGCTCTATAGTTATACTGTTTTTTTTAAATTGCTTATCTTTTCCCCCATTTTTTGATTGCAGGAAAGACACTTATGGGGTGTACTCTGAGCCAGTTGATATTGATGAGGTTATTGATCATGAAATGATTGATCTTTTCATTGTTCTTTCTTATTGGTTCACTTCTTAAACTGGTACTAAGTCAGTTTTATTGCAGCTCACTGATTACCTTGAAATCATCGAGCGTCCAATGGACTTTGGAACAGTGCGGAAGAAACTAGACGAGCAAAGTTATGCAAACTTGGACGATTTTGAGGTTTGTTAATGTCTCTCGGTTGTTTTTTTCCCAATTTGTGCTGTTTTGGTTCTTGTGCAAGTTCTTGAGGTTTGCAAATATCTTTCGACTGATTTTTTTCCAAATTTGTGCTGTTTTAGTTCTTGATCAAGTTTTTGAGGTTTGCAAATATCTTTCGGTTGATTTTTTCCAAATTTGTGCTATTTTGGTTCTTGTTCTGATACAATATGTCTATCGAATCACTACATTCATTTGTTTTTTTTGGTGATACCTCATTCATATGTTGATGATAACGAATGTTGGTGCTTTGCTATTTTGTGGTCTCTGTTTCCATCACCGCAGTTGTTAGTTATTACATTGTAATTTAATGCCTTGGGTGGAATTGTTTAAAATTTACAGTTAGAGCAACTATAATGATTTGGCGGTTTATGGATCATAATGTTGCCAAACAAAGAAAGATGTTTTTTTGGAACCTTTTAGTCTTAGTGTTGTCTTTAGTGACCAAGCCTGCGTGAGCCCTCTAAGGTATGAAAAGAGTTGTCAGTTTTAACATGTTCTTCTAATCAAAAAGGTCATTTATCACTTTTGCTTCAATTAAAATCCTCAAAGTAATACTGTATGCGTCCTTAAAGCTTTGGTTTTCTTATATCTCATCTCGTTATGTGGATTTGTGAAAAAAGTCTATGTGAAAGTCTTTCATTCGAGTCTGATTCTCGTATAACCTAAGTCCTGTTTGTGGTCTTGGGCCTTGAAGTAACTTTATGGGCTCATTTTCTAAATTAAAGTCTATACCCTCTTAATTTCCCAAGTTAAATGGAACTTTTTTCTGTTAGCTCTGCATTTAACACCTCTTAAAACATGGATGCTATTTTTAAAGATTTGTTATATGTTACAGTCAGATGTACTTCTTATCTGTGCAAATGAAATGCAATACAATGCTCCGGATACAGTTTACTATCGGCACCCTCTTAATTTCCCAAGTTAAATGGAACTTTTTTCTGTTAGCTCTGCATTTAACACCTCTTAAAACATGGATGCTATTTTTATAGATTTGTTATATGTTACAGTCAGATGTACTTCTTATCTGTGCAAATGAAATGCAATACAATGCTCCGGATACAGTTTACTATCGGCACCCTCTTAATTTCCCAAGTTAAATGGAACTTTTTTCTGTTAGCTCTGCATTTAACACCTCTTAAAACATGGATGCTATTTTTATAGATTTGTTATATGTTACAGTCAGATGTACTTCTTATCTGTGCAAATGGAATGCAATACAATGCTCCGGATACAGTTTACTATCGGCAGGTATGTTTTGTAGCTTTATCGTTCTCACACTATGTTATATTGTGATCCATGGCTGGTTTTGATACTGTCGAGACTTTTCTTTTTCCTTTTCTCTATATGGTGGAAACTACAGTTTGCAAAATGTGTGCTGTTCTTTCTTGTTCTGTACCATATTTTGAGAAGGGTGATCCCCCAAAAATGCCAGATCCAGCAATTAATTTATTTCTGGCTTACTTTTCAATTTTCATTTTGGAACTTTAGGCAAAATCTATACAAGAAATAGCGAAAAGGGATTTTCAGAACTTGAGACAAGTGAATGATGAAGGTGTACCTCAGCCTAAAGTTGTGAGGAGAGGCAGACCACCGAATTTGAAGAAGGCCCTTACCAGCCCTCCTGAGCGTGTTGGTCCAGAGTCTTCCTCCGATGCAACTCTTGCTAATGCTGGAGATAATAACAATAATATTGATGATCATAAAAGTAACATTGCTAATGATACGGTCGGCTCAAACGCCTATAATCTGAGAAAGGGGATTGCAGCGTCACTTAAGTTCCAATCAAGTGATGCTCTTTTCAGAGCATCTCCTCAGTCTCGTAATAATGAGACTTATGCCGACTATACAACTGACTGGAATAGTGAATTTCCAGGTTTGGCAGCTTTACCACACTTTCACAAATGTACTGCAAGCCTTGTCTGGTTACAACTTTTGGGTAATTAAGCTAGGTTTTTCCAGCTTAAAGCTTCTTGCTTTTTGAAGGCAAGAAAACAGAAAACCAAAACTCAGCTTTTAAGCTGCTACAACATATGCGGTTAGCTTTAAGCAAAAATTATGAACACAAAAGCTGTAACCAGACAAGACCCAGAAGAAAGGTATTTTTGGCACGTGGTTTTACTCAATTTTTTGTTTGTTGTTTCAGCTTCGATATTGAAGGCTGAGGCAAAACATACAAAGAAAACTTTTACGACAGATGAGAGTCGGCGTACCACATACAAACAGTTCCATCCTAATGATTCTTCTTCATTGAATACCATAAATGGAAATGCGAAGCACTTAATAGGGGTATGTTTTGTCCTCGGTGTTTCTTGTAAAATTTCAGGTGTTAAACTCCTAATTACATTTTGTTCTGAACTAAACATGTACACAAGTATGGTAAAGAATGTTTTCCTACTAGGTAGTGATCATCAACTGTAATGTTGGCTTTAAATGTAGATCTGCTTATTCGTCATTCCTTTTTTATGAGAGAGTTTAGGACTCAAGTCAAGGAGTTTTAAAAGAGCAACAGTCCTTGTGCAATTTTGTAGTTATTTAAAAGCAATATGGAATTGAGATGTGAATGTAGGAATTTTGACGTTGATGAATGATGGTTAGATGGAATTATTGAATACTGATGCATGTTTACCCCTTTAAAGTTGATTGATTTCCTATGAACATGGTGATCGGTGATATGTAGAGTTTAGTTAATGCCTTCCATACTGTATTGCATAGCAATGATGTTTTAGTAGTGGTGAGGGCAGGTCTCCCCGGGCCCCACATCTAAAGAAGACTTTTTATGGAAAATTTAGTACTTTTTTAAATCTAATTGAATTTTGTTTTGGTCCCACGGTTATTTATCCCACAACTTGTGCGGCGCGGCCTCTTTGCCCCTTCTATTAGATTAACTAACTCCTTGTCGTTGTCCTGCAACTGTAGATGGGTCTTCATTCTGAACATGGGTATGCAAGAAGCTTAGCTCGATTTGCTGCAAATCTTGGGCCAGTGGTCTGGAAAATCGCATCGAAAAAGATTGGGAGTATTTTGCCAAGTGGAGTAAATTTCGGACCCGGATGGGTAGGAGAAAATGATGCAATATCATCACAACCACAACCCTCTGTTTTACCTACAAAAACTTTGCTTCTTAGTAATAGCAGTCATGTTCAAGCTGGACCATCACAAATGCCTTTCAATGAGCAATCCATCCTAAGAAACAGTGTTTCCACTACAGGATCTGGTCAAGTTCGGAATGGTTTTAACAACCTATCAGGGATTGATTTTCAAACTCAAGCTGAGATTTTGAGAGCAAGACTAAACTTGCCAACTGGACAACAATCGGGTGCCCAAGAAGCTCATTTATCAACCCCTAATCACTCTACCCCTGAGCCAATTATGGGTGTTTCGAGTAGTAAAGGTCCCCAGAATTTGGCTTATAACAATATTATTCCGGTTCCTCCTGACCTGAACGTGAGATTTCAGGCACCGGGTTCTCCTTTTCAACCAGACTTAGCATTACAACTATGAGCAACACACCTGTTCGCTATTTACAGCATCTCTTATGATTATGTTGCAACAAAATGTAGCACTTAAAAAAAGCGTCGAGTCTGAGGATAGGAAGGAGGTGCGGATAAAATACTGTGTTGTGATGGATAAGGTAATCCCTGACCGTGACTATTGTTATAAGTATATGATAGCATTAGGATTAGATAAAAGGGTCTTGTTGTACAGATTCGAGAATTAAGATTAGTTGTAAACCCCTAGATTATTTTCAATTGTAATATTTGAGTTTGAATTTTCGGATGTCTCAATTGGTT
This sequence comes from Primula vulgaris, assembly GCA_963920805.1. Taxonomy (NCBI): domain Eukaryota; kingdom Viridiplantae; phylum Streptophyta; class Magnoliopsida; order Ericales; family Primulaceae; genus Primula; species Primula vulgaris. Next base: position 4,996,406 of record OY987218.1, on the reverse strand, counting down.
CGTAATAAGAAATGAACTAAAACGTGTTATCCCATTGATCACCCGTGATTATTGCATTGATGTCTAGAAGCATCAAAGCCTTAATTTCATGTTAACATGCTAGCTCCTACTTGAAATGATTGTTTTAACTGATAATGGTTGTCGTTGTCATACATCATTTGTTTTTAGCAGCCACAATTTGTACCATTGTTTTCTTTCTTTCTTAACGCAGCAACACTTGTGGTTCATTAGCAATACTATTGGGAAGAAAAAGGAGTACTAAATTGTGACACACTTTTATCCAGTATTTTCATTTACGAATTAACTGAATGAATGTTTTCCAAAATGATGGGTTGCTACATGTAAAAGCCCACATCACAAAAGTATGATTATATTATGATTTAATCTATTTTCTTTACAAAATTAAAGAAGAAGAATACGGAAAAATCTCCCTGCTGGTATATATATGTATCCAATTGTATGAATGTATCGTCCCTCTCGTTCAATTACGTCCCATATTTTTCTGTACTAATTACTGGTCTTGTAAGTATGTCATTATCAAATAAACTAAACGTAAAATTATTCCATTCCTCCAAATTACTATGCCTTTAATTCTGTACGTATATGTCATCTTTGCCAAGCCATGTGATACTGAAGTAAAGACTTGTGACCAAACCATGCCCTGGTCAAGTCCCTCAAAATGTTATCATGAACTTCGCAAAATCGTTTGGGCCAGTCGTTAGGCTCCACCGCTACAACGCCTAGTCCTGGGGCTCTGTCTTTGGAACGAAGGTTTGCTTTCCGGGTCCAGTCTACCACGTAGGCGGATACACGTCTTCTGTACTTGGTCTTGAATTCGGACCATGCTTGGTACTTGTAATGGTTCACTATCGCATCTTCAACTCTCAATTGTATTGACCTGTAAATTAAGAAATGAAAAATAAAATGAAACAAGGGAAATGTAACTTACTCCAACGGCACATGTTAAATATTTGAGTTGTGATAGCTTCACTATGTATCAAGGTCGACATGTGTACTTTAACCAGCTTCAAATCAACTACTACTATTTGATTATTTATTCTTTATCACTTTCTAAAGCCAATATTACAATAATTTGATTTACAAATCACTACAAGATGACGTTACCATAATTTAACTATTTATTCCTTATCACTTTCCAAACCCGATACAAATCACATATTTATATAATGACATTTTGACAAGAAACCACGTCCAATTAAAGTAACATTCCACAATGCATGCTTTAAATGCTTTTACATTCATGCATATACAGTATATATTCTTCAGAAAGAAATGCATTAAACCCATACATCTTTTTTTTTTACTAAAAATTCTGCAATCACAATGATTCCATTTTGAGCATATAATCATGATTTTACAATTCACATTCCTATTTTAAATCCTGTGATTAATATTTTCTTCTTTTCGACAGTACTAGATGCGGACATGGAGCACCAGACTCCTAGAACAAAGGGAGTAGTTAAGACTCCTATCTAAGAGTAATTAAATTTAATTAATGATATTCAACGGGTTAAACAAAAATTATAAGACAGCCTCTTTTTATAAAAAAAAAACAAAAAAACAATAAAGCTAACCTTCCAAATCCATAAAAACTCAAATAAAAATAAAGAACCCTAGTTGGTACTAACCTAAATTTAATTAATTAATTAAAAAAATTGCTAATTTTTTTTGTCAAATATTGTATGAAAAAAACCCCCATAAAACTAAACTTTCTTTAATAAAACCCAAATAAAAATGAAGAACCATAATTGAAACTACCCTAAATTTAGTTATTAATTAAAATAAAAAAATCAATATTTATTTTCTTATCAAATATTTTCAACTCTTGTTTAATGAGAAATTAATTACTGTATTGGGTAGTACTATATGTTTTGTTTTATTGAGAGAAATATAGTACTATCAAAATAAGGTAAATTAAAAGGATTGAGAAAAGTAAAAGATACGATATAATATTACCATATATCAAAATCTTTCAATTTTATTAACATTGAATTGAATCAATGGTTGATAGAAGGAGAGTCTGAGTACTCATTTCTTAGGGGGGGGGAAGTCCATACTATAAAAAAAAAATACTCAAATAGCGACGGGATTAGTGACGGTATTTTTTGTTACAAGCTTATTAGCGATGGTTTTTGTAACGACTTTATGACAGTTGAGTCAATTTGAGACAGTTTTTTAAATTAACGACAGGTTTGTGACAATTTTTATCTCTCACTAAATCAAACATTATTCAGCAGTGCTACCTCCTCTTTTTCACTAATGCGCATAGCAATAAAAATAAAATAAAAAGCATTAATTAATCCAGATACATAAAATAGCTAGGTATTGATATTGTACCTGTAGCCCGGCTTCAAATCAAAATGATGAACCAAGTTATGTAAAGACTCATCAACAGCATTCAACAACACGATCGACTTATGCCTATTCGCCTCTCTCATTCTACAGTTATACCCCTGTGTCACGCCTTCTACCGGATGCTCAATCTGATCCGACGGTCCAAACTCGTAGCACCCTATCATTATCTGCATTATGTAAAATAGTTCAATAAATAAATAATGATGCCAGTTACCACCATTAAGAAAATCATAGCCTATTCCTTAATATAGTCTTTGCAAATGTAATTAGTAACATTTCAAAAAAAAAACGTGAAAATTATGTGCAGTTTACAAGAATGCCTTTAACCCTTATAACTTTATTGAACAGGAAAAATCAACCCTTTTGTACAGAGTCAGCTCTTTTAAAATTGGATAGACTTGAATTGAATTTGACAAATCCTATTAGTAGAGACTTTTTACGAAAAAAAAGAAATTGATTGTAATGCTTACGTTTTTTTCGCTATTTCATGCAGAAACACTTTTAAATGTGTTTTACCTTTTCAAAAATATTCTTCAAAATTAGATATTATCTATAAAAAATACAAAATTGATTGTAATGCTTAAGTTGATTTTACGATTTCAGCATAAGCTCATGCATAAACACTTATAATATGTTTTACCTTTCGAAAACATCGATTGCATAAATCGAACATGACAAATATAGTACCTGATACTAATATCATTAAAAAGCAAAAACTTAGCTCAAGTGTTTTTGTAATAGATACGCTAAAATATAAAAAACCATAAGCTGTTAGCGGCCGAAAAAGCGAAAAAACCGAGCGTTTTAAGTTTTAAATCGATCTTTTTCACTATGAACCTTTTTCAAACAGATACCAATAAAAAAGACAAGAAATCAACTACTATGATACAAAATCGTTTTTTTAAAATAGTAAAATTAGCAACCTGCCCAACGTTCCCACCGCCCGCTCGCTCCACCATGTCCCCCAACATCCCTTTCATCGGCCGAGCCTCACCCACCCACCTCGGCGAGTACACAAACTCGTCAACATCCACATACACCATCCACTTACACATATCCCTATACACCACCGCACAATGCGAGAACCCTGCTTCTTGCGTCTTAGGCCACACCCAAAACACCACACTCACATCAAACCCCTTATCAATAAGCCCCCGAACCACCTCCGATAAGTCATCATCACTATCGTTATCGTACAAAACAAACTTATCAACCCCGATACGAGAATAGTAGGTCACCCACTCAATTAAAAATTTCGCAGAGTTATACACCATCGTGCATGCGCATATCAACGACTTATTATTATAAGGCTTATAAGAGTCCGTGTGATTATACAACGCCGCTGGCTTTGGGGGGGTGTAGTACGCTACGGATGGGACTAAATGTGTCATATTTTGGTTTTGAGGGTGTAATTGGAGGGTGATTTTCCCGCCAAATTCTGTTAGGTTGTTTGGTCGTTGGCAACGGAAAACTTCTTGTACGGCGGTTATAACGGAGGTTTTGACGCCGTTGACTAAACAGTTAAGCTCGTTGACCGGACGGTTAACTCCTTGCCTATTATTAATCCCTTTTACAAATAAAACAATTTCATTTTTTAATATAATAGACTCGTAGACTAAATAGTTCCACCTCATCATCTCCGCCGGAAAATTCACCGGAAAATTCACGAGGATCGGAGACGGGGAAGGATCTCGCCGGAGGTTCTTCGGAAGCTCGCATTTGACGGCGGTGAGATTGAACGAGGTTAGGGTTCCGGTAAAGGTCGCCGGAGAAGTGATATTGTTAGGAAAGAGGCAAATTAGGGTTCCGGCAGCGGTTTCCGGCGAAAAAACTAAAAGGATTTGCCAGTCGGGGAGGAGGACGGCGGAGGGCGGCGGAGGATTTGCCACGTGGCGGTGGTGGACGGCGGATGGAGGAGGTGACACGTGGCGGGGTTTAGAGTTTTGGTGGTGATGGTGGAGGAGTAGGGCGGAGGTGAGACGTGGTGGGGAGGTGAAAGAGAGGGTGGTGACGGAGATGTTTACGACCGGAGAGAAGTGAGTGTAGAGAGAGAAGATGAGGAGGAAGGTGGTCGAGACGGCGATAAACGCCGTCTGAACTCTATTCATATGTATGTATGTATGTATGTATGGGAATATTTGGTTATTAAGTAGATGATCTTATTTATTGAAGAAATTGGAAAATTGTTTTAATTTTGTATATTGGTAAGGAACTATGGATGATAATGGTGTAAGATTTTAAGTAATTATGTGTATTTATGTATGAAGATAAATAGATAATAGAAGCCTAATTAATTCACCACTGAATTGTATTTATATTCATGTATCTATAGTTGTGTGTGTGTATGATCAGTCACGTTTAGTCGTTTACATAGGAGTAGAGGATAAGAAGGGAAAGGGAAGGAATATTTGCTTCTTATATTATGTATATGATCGTGTTTACTGAAGAAATTTAAATTTATTTTGTTTATGGCAAGTGTGATAAGATAATGGTGTGAATAATTATATGTATGAATAGAGTATAAATCTTATCTCTCATGTTCCATATATCCTTTCGTGTCTCCTTGTTTATTTTGATTCAATTTTTAAATTTTCATAACTTTTACCGTAACTTTATAAACTTTTATATTATATTGTATTCAAATTTTAAAACATTTGAACATAATATTGTTTTAGACAATTTTTTTAATATTTAATTTTTAATTTACACTAATTTATACATTTATTCTAAAATAAATTTTGTGTGGATTTTCTTTTAAAAATAGTTATTTAAATGTATTGATACATGTATTATAGTAATTGTATATTTTTTTTCAAATTTTTTAGAATTTTCTTTTTGATAAAATAAACAAGGAGGCACAGAATAGAGAAATAAGATAAAATATTTTAACTAACAAACATTTACATCGGAGTGGAAAGGATAAGAAGGGTCTGGGAGTGAATATTTGCTTTTTGAGTAGATGATTGTATTTATTGAAGAAATTGAATTTTGTTTTGCTTATGGTAAATGTGGTACCGTAATGGTGTGAATAAGTATTTGGTTTCTTTCTTTCCAAAAACGATTATTGGAGAATGGAGAGAATATTCTTTAATTTTTCAATTAGTTTCCATTTCCATTGATTGATTTTATAATAAATAATTTCATCAGTTGAGATTTGATTATTGGTGACTTGGTTGTTATCAGTTGAGTGAACGACATGGAAATGAACTAGTCCTTTTTTATGGCAAAAATAGTTGAAATTGGAACTACCAAATGGGATTATTTTTACTTCAGTCTATAATGCTATTTTTAAGGCACATGTACCTCAATCTCAAGAGGGTCGTATAGCACATATTGAAGTCTGTTCATTGGTCAATTATGCAATATCAAATTTCTTCATTTACTTTTTCTTTTTTGTAATCCAAGATAAGTTTTGTGTTATCGATGACTTCCTAGTCCCTACAATTCTATTTTTAGCATTTTCATTTATTGTGCATACAAACATTTTACACTTGTGGTTACTGGAATGCATAATTGATGTCTCTATAAATAGACCAGTCTACTAGTAGTATTTATTTAGTCTTCTTGCCTATTAGATTTGTAAGCTAAATTGCCAACTTTTTAAATGCTAATCACTTCCGAATACAATAAAAAAATGAACAATCTGGAAGCAGAGTATCTGATTCTGAGTCAGGGTTACTCTGCTTCCCAAACCATTGGATATGTTATTTTATTAATACTGTATTAATAAAATAACAGATCTAATGATCTGGAAAGTAGAGTAATCCTGACTCAGAGTCAGGTACTCTGCCTCCGAACAATCTTGAGAAATTGATGTAATGCAGTCGGGCAATCTTTATTTTTTTGTACCAGAAATCAAAGTCAATCCAATTCATCATTTGCACATAATTGACACTTTAACAAATCATTTTTTTATGATCATTATCCTGTTAAGAATATAACCTCAATAAGTACAGAAATAATATTTATTTACTATCAAGTTAAGATTTTCAAGAATATAAATATGCATAACCCACAATAAGACCAGATATGAATGTGTAATAATATGTCAAGTTTGTTCCTTTTAGGTGAGGAGACCAAACATATGTTGTACTATACTTCAATCGAGCTGTGGGATTAAGTTTTTGAGTCTTCTATCCAAAACAATTTTAATTATTCGGAGTAATATTTAAACCTAGTAAATAATAAACCGAAAAACGGTTAGCATAGACTAGACAGTTGAGCAAAAGTGGTTGGCACAAGTGGTTGATATCCGAATATACTATGCTCACCATTAGAGTTTAAACTCTGGTGACTACGAAACAGGTTTACTCTCCAAATAAGGGTTATTAATTATAAAAAAAAAATGCTAGACAGCTCATGTGTACACACATGGTAAACTGGTATATGTGGTTTTGACCTTCAAATGCACACAAAGGTACATTTCAAGAGCTTTATGCCATTTTTCATACCTTATACTAGTATTACGTCTTCACCTTAAAGTTTATTTTATCCTTGAATTGTTTCTAAAGTCACAAGCTCACATGTAACCAGTAATCAACGGATGGTTTTTTGTATCTTTTCTACCAGTTTCAATTCTAATCGGTTAAAATGACTGACTAGCTGGCTATGGTTGAAATTGGCAATGTATAACATGTAAAATCTCGAGCATACAATTACAACTTCAAATGAACCGAGTTGTATACGGTAATACCCTTTTGCATTGAGTCAATCCCTTTAGATTAAGCACTTGTTTATCTGCAAAGCAGACTATGATGTTGTTCGACTTCGAAAAATGATTCGAACTTCGAAATACGTACGCATCACTTTGAAATATGGGCTAGCTAGCAAGGTTTAAATAGGTAATTTTTTGGGCTAAGGTCCAACTCTACCAAAGAAGTTCCATAAGGCTAACCAAAAACTATATATTTTTATTTTATTTTGAAAATAAAAGTTACTTTCATTAAATTAAATCATTACACAGTAAGAACCCAAAATGGTCAAATATATCAAAATAACATGAATTATCAGAAACTATTCTAACATGATTCGCTAAACAATTTGTCGGGACATCTGTCAATCTCGGGCTCTAGAAAAAATTCCAATTATTACCGCAAACACATTCACGGATATCTGTAACAAAAGCTTCAATTTCCCACGAAACTTCATTGGTATTTCCTTTGCAATATTGTATCAGCGTTATGTTATCCAATTCGAAATCTATATGCTGATCACCACTGATCCTCGCCATAATTTTGAGGGGAAAAGTTCATATTTGCTAAGTTGGAGGTCTTTAGACTCTTAACGCTAGCCATTTTCTTAAGTTGTGACTAATATGAACAATTGAATATATTATTAATGAATATAACAAAATTTGAAAGGTTTATTTAATATACTACAAATAATTCTCTTTGTCAATGAACATCAGCACCAATCTTTGCTAATGCTCTCTTGCTAAGTTTCTTGTAATTGCTAAAAAAATGAACATGAGCAGCCATGTTAACCTTATACTGCCTAGATTTGATGCATACATAGCCCATGTTATTTTAGAGTTTACCTTCCAATAAATGGACTATCAGGAATTGGTGGAGCAAGAAGGCCCATTGAGTACTAAATTTAACAACTGGGCTAATTGAGAAGAGAAAATGGTAATGGTCGACTCAATCGGTATTATTCACTATTATGCAGTTGTCGTGATTGAACTATCAACGTGAATGTGCAAGTGGAATAAAGATAGACGTGCGACTTGAACCATTTTCAATGCAATATCCGACTCGAAAAACACTCTTGGTGATCAGAAGGCGTTTATATTGCTTGCATTGTTATTTTTTTTTTTGGGTAAGTTATTGCTTTTATTGTTAGATGAGTTGAAAAAATACGACGAATAAAATATTAGCTTGACTCGACACTATACACAGTCTGTAGTTCCATTACTTACTTACTTGTGGCTGGCTATGACTAGAAATGTTAACTGGGTGATTTAAGGTTTCTTAACCGGAGGTAAATTTGATCGCCATTGACCACTATTGAACGAATTAGAAGGGAGTATATATTAGCGAGTCATAAAAAGGAAACAAGGGGGAAACAAAGTTGTTTTAAGTAAGAATATGAGAGGGACTAACCAAAGCAAACATCTTGTTACGACATAGGCATTTGACCTCCAAATTTGTATCACGCATATCGGTATATATCATATTGGTATGAACCTTAAAATTTTAGGATCAGGAATTCAGAATTAGCATATTACGTACGACTTATATACCGTGTGTAAAAATCCAATCATAATAATAGCATGATGATTAAATTGCCCTCTTTTAATCTCTCGAATTCACCTCTTAGAATACAGTCAAAATACGTTCAATAAGCTTACTAAATCATCATTAGTTAGTGAGAAAAAAACAAGTGCCTCAATTTACTCGTGACTAGTAATTTTTTTCTAAATTAACGACTTAGTAATTGGGCTTACACCTTAAATTTAATTATAAGGTACTTATTATTGTGGAAAGTCATGATGACAAAGAATTAAAAGTGTTATAAGTATGAATATAGCATATGATAGCATGTTACGGGGTTAAGTGTAAAGGTGGTATAGCCACGCCTCTAATCCCCATGTCATTGCTAATAATCATTAACCTCGCATGCAACACCATTTGCAATCAATATTATTCTTCATCATCATTTCACCTTTCTTCAACAAGCTAAGCTAATTTTGATATATTAAGTAACTTATAACGAATAGCTAGTTATTTTCTAAGTATTAAGCCCATGCTTTCTCAAACCCAAGACCTCTTATATAATGAAACTAAAAATCATTCAATTATTAACAAGTGATTTTACATGCTTCCTCTATATAAATATGTTCTTTATGATTGACCCCCATACTGCATGCTATGTCTATATATACTCTACTGTATACCTAGGCTTAATTAGGGACTTTTTTAGCATATGGTATGCATGCAATTCATTTGGAATTTATTCATATCATACGGCTTAGTTTATGCTACATATGTTTAGCATGAATGTGAATGTTATAAATTTGACGAAAATATAGTAATCATGAAAGAATGATTGTAAAGGAATAAGGCTCTCACGGATCCCAAAGTGCCTTTTTATTAAATATCAAATGCTATAGTTTTACTTTTACTCAAACCATAAAAAGGCTTGAATTTAGAATATTGATTATATTCAGGATTTCGAGTATGAACTTTTTTAAAATTTAATCTTTGATTATTCAGGGCCAGGGGAGAGAGCAACTAGCAAACTTGGATAAAGATATAGAATGTGATATATTTTTTCTGTACATAACCACCACCAATTTAATAAATTATGCATATAAGTTGATAGTTGAAAGGGCCGTAAACTGATTTCCATAATACTAGCACCGTTCACCTTACTGAATTCCAGAGGCGACGCTGATATTTTTGTTTCCCGGTGTCTGAAAAATATTGTTACCTTTTTTTAACTGTCGTTTTAATATGAAATTTCAAAATAAAATATTTTAATAGTAGAATAATAAAAAATTATCTCTCAAACAAAAAAGTCATGGATATAAAAATAATTGTGTCATTTAATTTACTTATATATTTTTTACTAGCATATACTTAAACGAATAATTTTTTTATACATATATAATTATTTTTTATCGGCATCATGGGGCTTGAGAGGTTTACCGGAATCGTGAGCCTCGGTACGGTTGCTCATCCTGCATCCCCTCAGAGCCACCATGATGAATACAATTATGTACATAAAAGCATCAGCACATTTTTTTTTGTTTTACAAAAATTAGCAAATAGTCATCGACCTTGCAATATTTTTCATTTTTTTGCGCCACATAGTAGTAAAAAAACATAGTATTAGGGACGAAAATATTATTTGATGTAAGCCTGATGACAAAATTCCAAAAGAACGTGACAAAAATGTATATCAAATACTTGATACTCTTCATTAACGAGTATATATCCGGGATTACATATATTTTAAATTTGGCACATCAAATATACTAAATACATAAATTAATTTTTGTATTTCTACATGCATCCAGTAAATTATCTGAAAAATATTGAACCCGATGACTATTAATGTAAAACTATAGTATTTAACATGATTCCATCCCCTAATCTACCGTGTATCCAACTTTACGAAGGCTATCTATTACAAAACCGGGCATCGTAAGTGTCATTTAGTTAACCTGTGTGATAAAGCAATAATTTTGATCGGTTCACGTTATACTTCTCAACAGTAATAATATAATTTAAATAAAATAAATATTGGACGTGTTGTTATTCTTCCTTATTAATCGGTAATTGTTCTTGCTTGGGTTACAAATTCTTATTACACTTGTGCTCGGTATGATACTTTAATCTTAATCTTAATCATGAATTTTATCCTTAATACTCGGTTTTTATTTGACTTCTCTCGATATAATTTCTAGTAAGATAAGTTCTGAAAAGTCTGTCTTGTACTTCTTTTTTATCAGAAATTTTGGTCCCTTTTTCCAGTGAAGGTACTTGTCTATTTATAGGCATTTATGCGTCATAGCATGTTGAGAAGTGTCTCCATCTCATGCGTCATCTCATGGGTTTTTCCACTGTTGACCTTTATTAACTGGGTCAAGATATCTACTGTATAATTGCCCTTATCATTAAATGGGAAAAACACTGTTATACCACGGGTCTTATTATAAATGTGTTGTATACCCATTAATAACGCATGAGTCGGTTCGTATCCAAATAGGTATATTCGAGTCTGATTTTTATATTCTATCACTGTGAAATCCAAACTTCTACAAATAATATCAAGTCTAAGCTTGCGGCTTGCCAACAAACAATGATCCCACGAGGGACAAAAGAGCTGCTATCTATGCTGACCCCTTAGGCTCATATGAGAGTGAGATCAAGGGCATTCCTCATAGCAGGTCATCTAGCTTGAGAACGAGAAAGCGACACGGCGAGAAAGATTTGACAGACCTTACCCCCTCCACAAGGAAGAAGTGTGATCGCTATCCGCGAATCCCATACCATGATAGCCAACTCCTCTATTGACGAGAACACCGAAATGCAGAAGCGTTCTTATATTCCCGAAAAGAAAGGAAAGCATTTGCTTGTCCCGCGTAGGGCAAGGAAAAGAACAAGACATTCGTATTTGGTTTAGGATTCAGTCAGCTGTTAATCCGTACAATAGTGCATCAAAAGTTGACGGAGGGAAATCCACCGAAAATATGTAGCAAGTCTGTCGCGACGAAACAATCTGTCTTATGTTTTTAGTCGGTTTTTTACTACTTTTTTTGTAGTGAATATAGAAATTGACGTTTTCTTGCAACTAGTTTACTATATTTTACTATCAATAGGGATCATGTAACAAATTAATAAATGAAAGTTATTTCCGGGACTTCCTAATATTACACATTTCCCACCCCTGATAGATGAACTTAATTGGAAGACAACGTGCTTGAGTACTCTTGTGAACGTTCAATTGCTTTCATAAGTTACTTTATGTAGTAGTCACACTTAAATTTCACACCTGTAAAGCTTTAAATTTTATTAGCTACTGCTATATTTTTGAGGATTATACAAAAAAAATTGATTGTTAATGTTTTTACTAACCGTAAAGGCGTAAATACTGGGAAGAAACTACCATACGAGTATAATTTATAATTAAAACGCATTAGAATTACTGAAAGAAAAGAGTCCGGTTTATGGGAAAAGCCTCCATAGTAGCCAACATACTACAATGTCCGATTACAACATATAATACAAACTAACTAGACCAAACTGAACCTATCTGATTATAATTACTTACGATTACGAACCATACTTAACTTGTCTATCAAGTCCAGTCTGAACTAATCGAAAATGATCAGTTCAAATTTGCTCCGAGCGACTTTGGTTGATCCATTTTTGCCCTATAATACAAACTAACTAGTCCGGTTTGTAGTATCCATTTTTGCCCTATATTCAGTAGCTAGTTTGTTGCTACTTGTAGAATACCACAATCTAGTAGTATATGTGAGTGATTGTATTTATATAATTGGAATATTTATATATGAAATAAAATGACATTATAGGGGGAGGGAGAAAAATAAAATGATTTTATTAAATGATAAAACTTAGTTACTATTGAGTCCTCATGGGGTATTTATACCCTATCAGATGATAAAGTTATGTTTATATACAAATTAGTATCAAGAATGTACAAAGTGACAAAAATAGTCCATAGTATTTATTTAGCCAGCATAATGTAAAGCTGTTTAATCAAGTCCTTTATTCCTGAAATATGACACATTAGTCCAACATAGAAAATAACTAAAATAACAACATTAACATACAATCAATACTACTGTTTTTCCGATCGGATTCAGTTTCACTTAAAAGCTATTCATCGAGGCTTGTTCCATGTTCCCATTCCGTATTCATATTCTTGTTGTAATAAACGTTAATGTGACCAAACTTAGGTATTTTTGTCGATTATACTTGTGGCTTTGTCCTCTGTTAAAGGTCAAAAATAATAAATTAATATGCAAAATTATTTTTTCTTGATAAAAACATCACTAAAATAATAAAAGATGACATCTCTCTCAAATGGCATTGGCATAGCCATAGGTAAACCCGAAAAATCCGAACCTAACCGACAACCAAACCGAAAAACGAAAACTTTTTCAGGTCGGTTTCGGTTCACAATAAAATCGGACCGAAAAAAAACCGAAAATCCGGAAAATTCGGAAAAAAAACCGAAAGACTGAAACCGGTCCGAAACAAACCGGTTCGGTTCGGTTTAAAAAATAAAAAGACTGAAAAAAACCAAATAGAAAAATCTGTTCGGTCTTGGTTTCGGTTTTGCCAAAAGGCGAATAAAATCGGACCGAACTCAGTCCGGAAGCAGAGTACCTGACTCTGAGTCCGAGTTACTCTGCTTTCACAGCCATTGAATCTGTCCTTAAATTTAAACTTTATTAGAGGTAACTCTAACTCAGAATTAAATACTCTGCTTCACTCAGTCCAGTCCTGGACACATGAGTATTACGTTGGGGATGTCGTTATTTAAAGCCGTTAAGTGTATGAAAGGAGCAATTTTCATTTTCATTTTTTTCTTTTGGGGACCCCTCATGTACAGAATCTGTCTTTTTTATGGTCCCACCATTCACAACCATCATTAAGCCACTACTCTCTCATCATTAATGAAATTTCTAGTCTCAACTGGCCCATATATCCAGCTTCCAAATTAAATTCTATTTTGTCACTTAACAATTAAAACTCCACTGACATGTTACAGTTAACTTTTCCTAATCCCAACATTATTAATCCAAAGGGAGGACTACCCAGAATTAAGTACAAACTTGTCATTTTCTGTTATTTTGTATTCCATTCCAAGTTCAAATCTCATTTTTCGTTACTGGGGGTCATAGGAGGTGACTTCGATACGGTACCGATTTTTTTTACCATATATCAATACCGAACCGAACTTGTTTTGTTTGAAAAAAATTATACCATAACCGAACCTATCGGTTACCGAAAGTTCGGTAACCGACTTTTTCGGTTCGGTACGGTTCGGTTTTCCGTTTTATACCGAAACATTATTATTATTAAAAAATAATTCTTGATAACAATAAAATAGCAAAAAAGTTTGTAAAAATTAAAATGTGTACAACTACAGTAGAAACTCGATAAATTAATACTCGATTATTTAATAAACTCTCTAAGATAATATTTTTGGCCGGTCCCGACTCGGGGATAGGGTGCTAAATTAATAATTCGCTAAAATTATAAGATAATACATTTTTGATAATTTCTTTAGACCCCATATAAAATATAAATTAATAATTCCTTATATATAACATATTACATGAATGATTTACGAATGTTTCTTGAAAAATGACTCAATTGTCTTTTGTTTTTTGTTGAAATCAATTTCCCCTTGAATCTCGTCTCTAATTTTCCTTAGCATAGTAAGAACTTCTGGTGTTGTTTTCTCATAGTTCAAGAAGCATTGAACACAAGAAGCATAATAAGGTGGGAGATTGAAGGTTTCTTTCAAATTGGGCCCTTCATTTGATATACATGCATTGTATACAATAATTAAGTGGAAGCTTGAAAGGTGTTTGTAAACTAAGTATTTTACTATAAATTAATAAAATATTAATTAATATATAAATTAATAATTATTAATTTATCGATTAATTAATAACTCTTTTAATTAATAAATTTTGGTGGTCCCAAGTGTATTATTTTATAGAGTTTCTACTGTATTCTTATATTTGCTACTTTAACGATTGTATTTGGCTTCGTAAATAGGAAAGTAAGTCATGAGAAAAATTAAAATAAACTATAATACAATTTATTTGTAAGTTATAACTATGCGTAAATTTATATATATTTTATAATTTTAATGTTTGGTTCGGTTCGGTATTGTACCAAACATACAAAATGAATACGGAAACCGAACCGACTTTTAAAGTTTGGTTCGGTTGTACCGTACCGAAAAGTCGGTATACCGAACTTTCGGTACCAACTTGTTTGGTTCGGTTCGAAAATTGATCGGTTGATACAAATCGGTACAAAAAGTTCAGCCCTAACTCGTGTTACTACCTCTAAACGCCCATAGTTTCAGCAAAATATAGAATTTTGGGATGGGGAAGGGGGTTGGGGAAATTAGGTAAAAGCAAGCATTTTAGTTCTCTAAACTCAACCCCAAAAAATACTACACTAATTTTATATAACGTTTTTACATCGGTATAAAATATCAGCTTCCCTATAAAATTCTTTTTTATTTTATTTTTTTTCTCCTTCTAACTAAGAATAAAACACTAATAATTAGAGTTTTAATATTAAATAATTATGGGAGAGACTTTTTTCTTCCCCATTCCTCGTTTATGAGCATATTGGAATACATATATAATTTGATGTTACAAAAGAGGAACTTGATGATTTTTTATTGATAAAAGTCACAGTAACCCCCAAAATATGGATAAAAAAATAATATAGGGTGTTTTTTTTTGTAAAGTCAAAATAACATGAATGTTTTTATTAATTACTTTATCCGTTTTAAAATAACTGATTATTTTTATTATTATACAGTATCTCATAGTATATATTAAAAAAAAGAAATATTAAATATGAGGCAAATGGAGTATTCGACTTTAGTTCTAGTATACTAGTTTTCTTAAGGTTGAAAATTGAGATCAATTAAAGTTATTAAGTATAAGATAGTTACCTATGATCCACATTATTATTCTACTACTCTTCACTCTAATTTATAAACGATTTGTAAGTAATTTGAGTCTATTTATAGATTGTTTCTACTACTCTTCAATCTAATTTAGAACCAAAGTGGCCAAAAAATCTTAAATTTGAATCTATACATGAAACAATCTATCTTCTCTAGTCGTCATGACCCCAAGTGTACCGATTATCATTATATTATAATAAGTCAACACAGAAAAAATCTGTCAAATTTTGTCCAATTTTTCCAAAAATACTCTCACCATGTTTTAATAATTACCAATATAGCTAATTTAATTAATTAACAATTTGTTCTCACTATATTTTTCTAATTACGAATGTAGACTAAATTACTTAACAATACGTTTTAACCTGCATAACTACCACTACAAAAAAATACTCAAATAGCGACGGGATTAGTGACGGTATTTTTTGTTACGAGCTTATTTACGACGGTTTTGTGACAGTTTAGTCAATTTGTGAGCTTTTTAAATTAGTGACAGTCTTGTGACATATTTTAACTCTTACTAAATCAAATATTATTTTGTAGTGTACAATAAATGATACAAAATCTGAATATTATGTTCAAAATAAAATATATTACGATATTTATATCATTATACGTCTCACACGCAACGTATGGATAAATTTTACTAATAGAGTGACGTGGATATGTAAACATATATGTGGAAATGTGAAGTTTACATGGGTATGTTATTTTCATTTCCGAATTAATTTAGGAACACATTGTTAAATTTATAATATTAAGGGTAAGTTTGATTAATTACTTGATAGGAGCATGAGCATCTCTCACATCAAAACTTACTTCTCCCAAAAATTAAGGGATTTTTAGCTAAAAAACAGGACTGTATACATATTAGTCACCCAAACAGTTCTCTATTTTTTAGGTGGATCGTCAATTCTTCTTAAATTCTCTATATAAATTAAAAATTAGCTATTTTTAACAAACCCATTAATTTATTTCATTCTACTGGAAAATAAACAAGTATCAACCGGAAATTAACATCCTGCACCTCTCCCTTTCTCTCTCTCGTGAGTTTTTTTTATATATATAATTTTATCACATATTGTTTATTTTTAGTACATATTATGGCGTGATTAATTGATCATATTCAGACCTAGGTTTTGTTTGGGAAAATGATTACTTAATTATGAAAAAATATATATTATAAATCTATTTTAAAGTTTAGTACATACACCGATGATGCTACTACATACGCTACGTGATGCTACTTATTTTTACTATTAGTTTTTAAGTTTGATGCTACGTGATACTATATTAAATATACTAAATGATACTTCATCCGTTCATAATTAATTGTCTTTTACGAAATTACGTGTAATTTTAACCGGCTTATGACATATATGAAAATTATCGAAATAAAAAATTTCAAAACTAAATCATATAATTTTAACTTTTGAAAAATTTCATTTCGACAATTTTGATACAAGTTATTGGCCGGTTAAAATTGTACGTAGTTTCGTAATGGACAATTAATTGGAAACGGATGGAGTAAACGAGATTTGAGAATACGGATTTTTGAAAATTAAGTAGGTTTTTATGTACTATCAACGATTCACCCGTTTTGTTTCCGGTTGTTAATTTAGTTTCCAATTGTTTGAACGTAGTTCTTCATGAAAATTATGCGAAATTTTATCACTTAGGTGCGTGCGAGAGACATTTATCATTTAAACTAAAATAATAAATAATATCATGACATGATGGTAAGGGAATAAACTGAAAAATCTTCCGAAGTGTGAACGTATGTAAAATTGAAAAAGTGGGGATTTCATGGACCATTATAGGAATGTTGATTATGAGGATAGCTACAAATTTTGTATCTCCCAAAACTGTTGGGTTTGTTGGTGATGGAGACCCCGTTAATTAAAGTGGCTTTTTTTGTGCAATTTATAGTGTGTCCAATTAATAAATTAGTGCCATGTGTTACGTTTTATAGTGCGCCGATGCCTTTTAAACTCATCCTTTTGCTTTCACAAATAAATCAAAGACACCATTTAGTAAGTAGGTGATAGTTTGTATGAAATTAAAATTACTAAGTTAACTTAGACCAATCAATTGATTGCAACACTGTATGTACGAAATCTTAAATTTAATTTAGAAACCGTAAAAGCTATGATATGCAAGCAAAGTCCGGTCCGTCGATTAGACGACCAGCCGAAGTGCAACTTTGTTTTCCTCGGCTTAAAACTGACCGTTTTATACGTCTTTAAATCAAAATATGTATATGTTCGGATTAAACATACCACTTCATTTGTTCAATTTTAACGAGGTCGTCTATGCAGAGATCAAAGAGAGGGAGTCAAGAGAGAGGCGCATTACGTCCTAACATCAGCTAGCAACAACCAAATTACTTCCGCGGTAGAACCGAAAGTGGGGGCATCCCCGGCTTTTTTCTTGATCCGCTGACCATCAGGTTTCTTATCTATCTTAAGTCATAACCATACATTTTCTTTGTTAATTAGGACTTGTAAAATATTTGTTTGGAGTGCTCAGTAGTTCATTTATTAGTTTGTTAATTAGGATTTGTTAGTATTGATATTTAATAGAATTTTTGATAATGTTGTTTTTTCCCTCTTAAATTATAATACGCGGAATTTTCGACACTTTCGGGTCGGGTCGGGTGCTTGGGCCAGTCCTATGCAGCAAGTTAATTAGTACTTCTGATTGGTTATTGTTTAATTTATTCATCGTATTAAATTCGTAAGTTGTAATTTAAATTAGTAAAAGAATAGTAACCATCACTATCATTATGTTCGTTACACTTGCATATTTCTACTATGATGGGAGTTCATTATCCAGTTAGCCAACTAATCGTGTTTTACACATCACTTGACTGCCATTGGTGACATCATTTTGTAACGGATTAATGTTTTGATAAAAAATATGGTCAAATAATTATGGTATGATTCTTTGTCAAATATGGTCAAAATAATTCTATGATTTGGATAATATTATTTCATTGGTGACATCACTTTATTTATGTATTTTTGACGTGTTAGAACATTTACAATATTGTTGTTATTTCTATTGCTAATTAAAATATTTAGCTAACAATACATTTTTTTGTCTCCATTAGTTATGTTAAATCATGTGTTATCTTTATAGATGTTAAAAAAATTGTTAAATATAATAATGTTTTTAATGTTGTTAATTGATGATGTGGCAAAATATCCGTAAACTCTATTTCAACTATTACTATTTTAGTTCATATTTTAATAAGGTTTATAAAATGACTAATTAATGAGATTTCAATTAATAATTAATTTTAATTAAAATTATATAATTTTGTTAAGTTAATGCAATAATTGAATGCTAAATTTAAATTACACATGTGTCATGTAACATATAATTAAATGATCATATGTCAAAATTAATATTGTTAAAATTAATATAAATATTGTGGATGCTCTTATCATCAACGACGCTAAACTTATTAAAAGATTACCTAATGAAATAAATGGGATTCATTTGTTATTTTGTTAAATATGTTGTCTTCCTGTTTGACTGTTTATTGGTGAAATTTTATCTTAAGATTAACTGGTCATTGATATTAATTGTTTAAGTGGGAGTACTTAATTTTAGCAAGACATTGTGTCCAAACACCGCATCTTTTATGGAGTTGCTATTTTATTTTGTACCAAAAAAACAAGAAATTACAAATAAAAGGGAGAAATTAAATTTTTTTTAACGTAATTTATGTAAATACGGCACAATTATTATGGGTACTCACACTTTTGACACCCATCACTCATGACAACAAAAACCGAAAGTAAGAGTAACTATTTGCACAAGTCTTTGACTATTGAATATTTAAAAAATAGTCTTTGACTTGGTAAAACCGTAAATCATGTCAACTAATTTCGTCAAACTGTTTGTGTTTTATTTAATTTTTGGCATATTATACAAAATTACTGACTAAAATGATTTATACTTTTTTTTGTTGATATACCAACTAAAATGATCTAGGAGTAAATATATATGGACAGAATTTTCATTTCAAAGGGCTTGATTACACTAGCAGTCTCTATGCTATTATAATTTTATTAAAATCAAATGTGATAATTTTGAACACTCGAATTTGAACAAATGACATAAGAGATACAAAATCATTTTAAATAAGAAAAATCCTACTAGCTATAATAACTTATTCTTAATAATTTAGGTGCAAATTGTATTTTCTAAATTATCTTATGCTGATTTTCTGCCTTACTTTCATATAGGAACATGGAGGAAACTACAAAAGAAACCAAACATGTCATTTTCCTAATATATCTAGAAGCAAATCTGTAACTTTTTCAAAAAAAATTCTAGCATCACTATCCGATTAACCAAAGGGTGGGACCAAATATAACTTTTTAGCTAAATTAAAAAACTAATTTTTCCAAATACAATATGCCTACTAAAATTCATATTATTTTACTATTAAAAGGCTTCGTAATGGTAAGGATGAAAACTCTTTATAAACCACAGACTTGATTAATATTACATCGATGTGTGATAATATAACTCTAACACTCCTCTTCGCTCGTGGCCCGACAAGGGTCCAACGGGCGGATATAATAAACGGGTGGAGGTGAGGCTCAAACATGAAAACTCTTTATAAACTACAGGGTTGATCGATATTATATCGAGTGTGATAATATAACTCTAACAATGCCCAAGCCAATTTAGGAAACAAAACAAGTTGTCACAATTAAATTAAAAATTACATTATTTCGAAACAAATTTCCTCAACTTTGTCTGATCAGATTTTCGGTTTTTTCATGTGTATTACTAATTATTTTTCGATTTTTTTTTGTAAATCAGCGTATTATTTTATTTCTAAAGTATTTTTTCAAAAAAATCTATAAAATTTGACCTTTTATATATAGTTTTTAAATATTAAATTATTTGTTTAACAATTTATAAGATAATAATATTAATAAATACAAAAAAAATAATATAAAATATCAAGTTTTACAGATTTTTTTAACAAACACTTAAGAAATAAAACATTACATTGATTTAAAAAAAAACAATTATATTTTAACAGACTAAAACATAACCATACAAAATTGACAAAATTGATAAAATTTAAAGAGTACTTCATATACGGTAAAAGTTAGGACTACAAGTGTAAAGGTATTTAAAAATAAAATAATATTAGCAGATATGACCGCCTATTAATTCTCGAATTGACAACCTACTACTAGTGTGTGTATTTTATTATATATACACTAATATAATATATTTTACTTACTATTTATTTAAATTACTATATATATATATACACATTTCTCAATCTTCTTCTCTCTCATTAAACATAGTAACAGTTTCTCTCTCTCTCTCTCTCATTACAGAAGAAGAAAAATGGAACTTCGAATAGGGTTACAAACGGCTATTTTTTTACTCCAGGTAAGCCTTTTTCCTTAAATTTTTCTTCAACTTTTTAAATTCTTTTTTTAGTTTTTTTTTTCATTTTTTTTGCTACTATTACTTGGTATTTTGGCATTATAATATGTAAGCTATAACTTGTAAGCAGTGATATTTTTCATTAAAGTTTTTTCTGTGGTAATTAAGAGACTTTTTTTTTCTTGAATATGTTGACTTTGGATCTTAGAATTTAGCTTAAAAATGTGATATTCTAGTTTGATATTTTGAGGATTAACTAACGTGAGTGTATTATTGTTTTTTTTTTAATGTTGATTATATTAAAGGTCCTCTTAGTTTGAATTCTAGTTAGTTTTGGTTTAACTATGACAGTAACAGTCCTCCAAGTTGTAAAACTTGCACGTTTAGTCTTTTTTTATAGACAGGAAATCACAGGAATTGGCCCTGGTGTGGTTTATTTCAATGTATGTTAGTTTTTTTATATTCAGAGAGAAAGTTTGTTAAAAGACAAATCAATAACTTTTTTTATACCTATTTCTTAGGGTGAAATACAACATTTTCAAAATTAAAGTAATATTAATGCGTTTTTAAAATTTAAAACATAATTAGCTTAAATTTAGTGTTTGTTTTCTGGGAACACAACCTCTGTATTTAAGTTTGAAAACAAAGAAAAATCAGGAACCTTTACTTATTTTCGATATTCCTCATTTTTCAAATTCAACTTTTTAGTCTTATTATTTTCAATTATCTGGGAAATTTTCCTTATCAATTACCAGTGATTCAAATACTTGAGCTGTTTGTAACATTAACATGAACGTCTTCATGCTTGTAATTTCCGTGGAGGTTCAGTGGTTTAGGAAATCAACCTCTGTTTCATAATTAAAAAAATTGATTGTTTCAATTTCACATATCCTTTCCTTTTGGAAAGGATTCAAAGTATAAACAATCAGGTAGTTTTGCTAAATTGTGGATATTTTATTGCAGGTGCTGTTCTTTATATTTATAGCCGCGGCAGAAAGATCTGATACACGAGTTCTTTTAACTTCTAATTCGACATGGGGGTAAATTTTGACTCCACAAACTAATAAATGTCTTTTACTTGACCTTCTGTTTTCTCTCATATTATTAGGTAGAATTATAATCTAAAACGCCAACTGGGCAGGTTATTAGGACTATCAAAATAAACTGATGATAGTGTATTTTCACACCAAGAAGCATGATCCAACCTTCGTTTTTATTTTATGTGTTTAGAGTGTATTCTGACTGATCTGCTACTCTGGTTTGCTAGATTGAATCAACTTAAGGGTTGCTTATTCTTTTCGTTTGAGCTTACTATGGCCATGTTTACAGGTCAAAAATAAAATGATTAACGTTACTAACTACCCTAAAAATTACTACTTATCCCCATGCCCTTCTCAAACTGCGGTGATTATTTTTGTTCTGCCAAGATAAAAAGTAGCTCAGTGGACGTCATGGTTTTATACTTATTTCATATATCTTTACATACATGCTATGCTTAACGTCAAACTCTATCTGCTGGTTAGGAAAACGCATGCCGAAGGATATTGTGCGATGTATGATATTTGTGGAACGCGCAAAGATGGGAAATTATTAAATTGCCCTTATGGTTCCCCATCTGTGAAGGTAATATTTTAGGCCAAAAGAAATGTAATTATGTTATAATTTGACAGTTGCATTTAGCTGACTTTGTATGTGTAATGTTATAATTTTCAGCCAGATGATTTATTTTCATCAAAAATTCAAAGTTTATGCCCAACAATTACCGACAATGTCTGTTGTTCAAAGAAGCAATTTGAAACATTGAGGTCACAGGTCCAACAAGTAAGAAGTTCCACATTACTCTTATCTGTGAGCATTTTTTTGTATTTTTCTGCAATCTCTTTGGAATATGACATGATCCTAGGTAGGTGTGTTGTAAGCGTGCTACTTCTATTTACTATCTTCAATGTAGTTTTGACCGTACATTTCTAACACAGGTCTTTTTAATGTTCGTTTTAGGCAATTCCTTTCCTTGTTGGTTGCCCAGCATGCTTGAGAAATTTTTTAAACCTTTTCTGTGAAATGGCTTGCTCTCCAAATCAGAGCCAGTTCATCAATGTTACTTCCGTGGCCAAGGTCAGGATCTTACTAAACCGTTTTTGATGCTTTGGGAACTTCTATGTAGACCTCTGTTTTTTTTAACATTACTCTATATTTAGCATTTCTGTGTAGTTACGTATTTACACATCTTAGTTTGGTCTACTTTCAGGTTGGTCGCAATATGACAGTAGATGGAGTTCAATATTATATAGCTGATGCTTTCAGCCAAGGGTTATACGAGTCTTGCAAGGAAGTAAAGTTTGGTTCCATGAATACTCGAGTTATAGACTTTGTTGGTGCTGGTGCTAAAAATTCTAAAGGTAGTTTCTCTTTAACACCCTCAAATTGCACACGCTTGAGATTATTAGGATTTGGTAACTGAAACAAAGCAAAAGTCTTGTATTAACATTTTCATCATTCTTGATCTTTTAGTGAAATGATTGCGGACTGGAGGATTTATAAGCATGTTTTCCACTGCAATTAGATTTTTTTAAACTTAATATGGAGAATGATACAGATCTCCAGCTCTTAATTTATTTAAGTTTTCCTTGGTAATATATATCCGAATCGACATGAATTCGATATGATGGTCACTCACATGTATTTTTTGTTTGTTATATATTCAGAATTTCTAACACTTTAGAGTTCATAGAAAAATTAAACAGGAGATTTCGCGTTAGGAAACTGATATATTTGTCATCTCAAATTTTCTTAGGAGATTAGCCACCTCAAATCCTGACTTTATCCTTAGTCCTAATTTGCTTTTGTGTGATAGTTTATATAAGACAATCAGCCCAAATTTGTATTTATTTTTACATTTCAAGTTTGATTTAGTTTGTAATGGTATTATTATATCCTGTTATTTTTATCTCAGGATTGAGTACATAAAAAATTAGACATGAGATCTCCTATAAGGAAACTTGTATATATGTGATATGTCATCTTTAATTGGCTTGGACGATTTGCCATCCCGAATCCTCCTTTCATCTGTAATCACAATTTATTCTTGTTTGATAATTTATATCAGAAAATCAGCTGAAGTTTGTATTCTTTGGTTATATTTCAAGTTTGATTTGACTTGTAATGGTTATTTGCAATTTTACTCTAATTAGATTCCCGCGCCTCACTTTGCATTTAAATGCCTTAATTACGAAGTGGAATCCTTGACAATAAAGTAACTTCTTGTCTGGTTGTAGCTCTTTTAATGATGAAGCTTATTTGTTTTACTTTTCCACAGAATTTTTTGCTTTTCTTGGTAGAAAAGTAGGCTTAGATGTGCCAGGTTCACCATACCTAATAGACTTCAAGCCAGTTGCTTCTCTTTCGTCCGAGATGAGCCCTATGAATGTAACTTCATATTCTTGTGGTGACACTTCACTTGGTTGTTCATGTGGGGATTGCCCTTCTTCTCCTGTTTGCTCTAATATAGCTCCTCCTTCATCAACCAAGAAGGGTTCATGCTCAGTTAAACTTGGATCTGTAAAGGTGAGATAGGATTGATATAGAGCCTCCAATATATCAGGTGCAACGTGCAAGGGTATTTTACCGGTTCACACTGAATTTTTTTGTTAAAGATATACAATTTTAAGCTAGTAATATGTCAATAGGGATTTTTAGTGAACCTTATTTTTTTTTAAAAATCTGATAGTTGTTTGGTTGACATAGTAAAATAGTACTTATTTAAATTTTTAAGATAGAAATTTTTACACGTTAGTAAACAGATCCATACTTTTTCCAGAAATACACTTTTCAAACAGTTTAGCCTACCTACAACGGTACGTTCTTTCTTAATTTTTTCTAAACACACCCATGATAATTATTATTATACCTAAAAGCGACTTTATCACATCGAGAAAACATACTTTTATACTCACAAGATACAACCAAACAAGCCCTTAGTCTCAATTTGGAATATTGATCACTGCAGGCAAAATGTGTTGACTTTGCCATGGCAATTATCTACATTGTATTGGTTTCTGTGTTTCTTGGATGGGGATTATTTCAACGTAAAAAGGAAAAGAGACCAGCTCATCAGACTAGACCTATATCGAATGTGGCAAATGTTCAGGATATCAACTCCGGCACACGTGAAAAAGCAGAGAATCCTCCTATGCATGTCCATGTGAGTTTTTTCTTTCCCAAAGTTTAAAGTTCCTTACGTTTCTCTTTTTATCTCTCTAAATCTTTATCTTTTTTTTAGATGCTTGAAGCAGTAAATCAGTCTAAGCAAGGTGTTCAGCTATCAGTCGTGCAAGGATATATGTCCAGATTTTACAGGTCGCCATTTATGCGGGTTACACTTTGTTTAGCTTATAAGTATCCTATTTTGTCCTTTCTCTAATTTGGAGGCATCATTATTGATTTTCAGGAGATATGGCACATTAGTTGCCAGGTGTCCATTGGTTGTCTTATGTGTATCTGTTGTGGTTGTTCTGTTGCTATGTATTGGTTTACTCCATTTTAAAGTCGAAACACGACCTGAGAAGGTACGAAACATTGTTTGAGTTATTTTTTTCCTCTCCTTTTTGTTTATTTTTGTTAAATGATATGTTACCATCTAACCAAGAAGCTTAAGCTATTAGGAAGAGGCACATTACACAATATACTAAGACTCAATACGCACCCTCACTTGGTGGTATAGTTTTTCAGCCAAACAAGTGTGATCTGCATTTTTTAACTGGATAGCTCTGAGACTTGAAATCATGATCTTTAAACTTTCTTAATTACCATGTTAAGGGGTGTGTTACCATCTCAACTAAAAGCTTAAGCTGCTCGGAAGATGTGTATTATATTATTTTATTAAAATTTACAATTGGTATTTCTGCCAAAGTTACCTACCAATGCCATTTTGTTTATTTTCAGCTCTGGGTGGCACCAGGGAGTAAGACTGCAGAGGAGAAAATATTTTTCGACACACATTTAGCCCCATTTTACAGAATTGAACAGGTTCGTTCGCCCATTTAACTTGCTTCTTCTTATCTTCTATAGCTTTTTAACTTCGAGTGAGACTCATAGTTTTATGTCATGCTTTGCAGCTTTTGATATCAACAACTCGAGGTGCAAATTCTCCCAGTATTCTCACAGAGGACAACATCAAGCTGCTCTTTCAAATACAAAAGAAGGTATTTTCTGAAGAAAAACGAACCAGAATTGGTAACTGTATATACATTTTACATGTTATTGTTAATTCTTGCAGGTAGATGGAATTAAAGCAAACTATTCCGGGTCATTAGTATCCCTGGAGGATATTTGTCTAAAGCCTCTCGGCCAAGATTGTGCCACTCAAAGTGTTTTGCAGGTAATCGATCCGTCCCATCAAACTTTTGTTTATCTTTATACTAAATTTTTAACTTGTACATCTTTCTTGCCTGAACACAAGCTCGTGTCTATTTCATTTTGGTAGTACTTCAAGATGGATCCTAACAATTTCGAGGACTATGGCGGTGTTGACCATCTTGATTTCTGTTTTCAGGTATGTTGGTTATATTTTACTTTTTAAGGCCCGTCTTTTCTTTTCTTTCTGGTTGAGATTTAAACTAAGGGGATATTGAAGTATTTTTGGATGCATGTTCTTTTAAGCATTATACGACAGAACAGAAATGTCTAAGTGCGTTTAAAGCTCCAGTTGATCCAAGCACTGCATTAGGAGGTTTTTCTAAGAATAACTATTCTGAGGTCAGTTTTCAACACTTCCCAAGTTGGATATTCATGTATAAGATATTTATGAATAAACATTTTGATCAAGCTTTGATGACAGGCAACTGCATTCATCATCACATATCCCGTGAACAATGCTGCTGACAGAGAAAATAATCAAACTAAGAAAGCAATAGCATGGGAAAAAGCCTTTATTCAATTGGCGAAGGTATACATCCAATAATCCTGTCTTTCACTATTTTTCTGTTGATTGAAAAGTTCTAAACAAAATTTTCTTGTGCAAATATTTACTCATGGATACTGTTTTAACGGTTCTTGTTGTCCATGTCTGCTAAGTTTGCTAGTTTGGGATATTTTTGTTGACAGGATGAAATCTTACCTATGGTGCGGGCTAAAAACTTAACACTTTCCTTTTCATCAGAAAGCTCCATTGAGGAAGAGTTGAAAAGAGAAAGTACTGCTGATGTTATAACTATTTTGGTAAGTCCCAAGTAACTTGGCTCTTTCTATCTATTCATTTGCCTTTGTAATTTTTACGATTGTTGGTTAAATTTTCACCCACCCTTGTTTCAGATAAGTTATCTTGTCATGTTTGCTTACATATCTTTGGCGCTGGGCGATTCTCCACGTTTCACTCAGTTTTACGTGAGATCTAAGGTATAAGCTCTTTGTATTCTCGGAATTTCTCAAGTTTTTGTGTCACAGTTCCATCCCATCTGTTCTGTAAGGCTTAAATAGCCATGCTCACAGTCTTTCGCTTTTTTGAAAACACTAATTTAGTTAATATTTTTTGTGAATAAGTCACAAATTTAAGATTGGCTAAGTAACTTATTATATTGACCGACTGTATTTTGTCCTAGGTGCTGCTAGGCCTATCAGGTGTTTTTCTTGTTATGCTCTCTGTCCTTGGATCTGTCGGTTTTTTCAGTGCTATTGGTGTCAAATCTACACTCATCATTATGGAAGTCATTCCTTTCCTGGTGTTGGCTGTAAGTTCGAATTATAGCCAAGTTGAAGGATCTATTTGATATTCATTTTAACGAAATTCATAAATATTCGTAATGGATGTCAACCGTTCTCAAATAATCGCATAAGCTTTTTCATTGAAATTTAACACAGATCTCTTCACAGTTTTATGAGTTGGCAGCACGTGCCACACAGATTTATACATATTGATTAGTTTGTTTTGTATAGAGATCACTGCAGGGTGCCACCTCATAAAACTGTGTAGAGATGTGTACGTAGTAATATTGCATGATTGTCTCTCCTTAGCTTTCTTTCCTATATTATCGCTCGTTAATAATTATTGCTATTTTATCAGGTTGGGGTAGATAACATGTGTATATTGGTACATGCGGTTAAGAGGCAACCATTAGAGCTACCTTTAGAAGGGCGCATTAGTAACGCACTTGTAGAGGTTGGACCATCAATAACTCTAGCTAGTCTTTCCGAGGTTTTGGCATTTGCAGTTGGAAGCTTTATTCCTATGCCCGCCTGCCGTGTTTTTTCGATGTTTGCAGGTCCGAAAATACTCCTTATTCGATATGTATGTAAAGATGTGTTGTTGTGATGTTTTTGATTGTTTTAAAACGTGAAAGCATGGCTAAAGTGTTTTTGTAAGAGTTTCACCAGACTGTAGGTTTTGCATAAAAATATATTAATATCCATAAAAAATAATTATGTAGCTAAAGTGGCGGTGCATAGTTCAAATTCATTAGCAACAAATATTAAATTTTTGCTTATGATTTTCGGGAATACAAAAAAGCTTTTAATGCTTTGGAGCTAAAATTGCCGCGTCAAAGTGTATAAAATGCAAGTTTCGAACTTTTCAGCAATACCTCTTGGAAGAAAAGCAAGCTAATAAGGCTTTTTGAGGCGAGTTTTTTTGCACGTAATTTGTTATTCGAGAAATTAGTTGTGGATACATTTGTTTGAGCCTCTTATTTATTGGCTTAATAATCACATATTTTCTGCAGCATTGGCGGTTCTCTTGAACTTTCTCCTACAAATCACTGCTTTTGTTGCACTGATTTGTTTTGATTTTAGAAGAGCCGAGGACAAGAGGGTTGACTGTTTCCCATGTGTAAAAGTTTCCGAATCAAGTGAAAACCCTAGTGAAGGTATGACTGAAATTTTTAATAAGACCTTTATCGTCATGATATTTCGTATAACTATTTTTTTTTTATATGGGTGATTGTGTAGACATCGGCCACAAAAGAAGCGGTGGACTACTGACTCATTATATGAAGGTAATAATTTCTTCAAATAATAGTTCTCCTCGTGACCAATTTTGTGATAGGGACCTTATCGTACCCCAGTTCTTGCTGTCCTCCAATAAATTAACAAAGATATATTTTACTGAAATTGCTGAATCAGTAGCTTTTATGTAACATATTTTGGTTTGGTTTCTTCTGCTTCTTTTGTTTTAAAGTTTCCTTGGGTACAGTGTGTTCCTTACAGAAAAAATACAGACTTGAAATGAGTACTTGTTCACAAAACTCCTGTTTGTTGAACTGTAAAGGGATATGTATGTCCTATGTTACTTGTGCTAGCTTTAATGGTGTGGTTTTTGGTTGTCCTTTTCAGAATATTCATGCACACATTTTGGCTCTTTGGTGGGTGAAAATTATCGTCGTTGCTTTATTTGCCGCTTTTGCATTGATTAGCATTGTAAGATACTCAACTTTTTCTGATATAATTATATAGACATATAAGAAAATATATGACAATCTGAATCTTATAATTTGCACAATTTTGGTTTTATTAATACTTGTAATTTCTGAATCCGTGAAGGCATTATGTACAAGGATTGAAGCTGGTTTGAAGCAACAGATTGTTCTTCCTCAGGATTCCTATCTGCAGGTTTAAACCGATTAGGCTGAATTTTATAATATATGTCATAGTATTGTGCTAACCATATGCTTGTTTGGTGTAGGGTTATTTTTCCGACGTGACGGAGTATCCTAGAATTGGACCACCAGTTTATTTTGTTGTGAAAAACTATAATTACAGGTGTGGTGGTCTCCCCAAGTCCTTCTTTTGATCAACTTCTGTTTTCTCGTAAATTTTTCATTTTTACTGAGACACAGCTTCTTTTTATCAATAATTCATGATATTTCCCGCACAATGTTGATCTCTATTTTCAGCTCAGAATCAAGTCAAACCAACCAATTGTGCTCTATTAGTAAATGTGACTCAGACTCCCTTTTGAATGAGGTAAGTAGTTATCCCTATCTTTCTTAAGCTTAATGCTGAATTATATTTTCCTAGATTCATCATATATCGATGCCGTAGTACGAGTTCTTTAACGAGCCTTGAAGTGCTTCCTTGCAAACCCTTTTTCTCTTCTCTTTGTTGATCAGTATTTTCATCCGAAGGATCTCGTGTTTTCCTTTCTCTAAAGAATTTTTGATATGCGTGTTCATCAACTCTTTTTCCTTCTCTCAGTTATTTCCCTTTTAGTCCATCTCTTGCAATAACGGAAATTTTCTAATGTTAGGAGTTCTTTTGTATGTAGATCGCAAGAGCTTCATTAGTGCCAGAATCGAGTTACATAGCGAAACCAGCAGCTTCATGGCTTGATGATTTTCTTGTATGGCTATCTCCAGAAGCTTTTGGTTGTTGTAGAAAGTTCACAAATGATACATATTGTCCTCCTAATGATCAGGTATACATAATGCTTTTGTGTGTTTTTGACATACTTTCTCTTGATTAGTAAATTTTATCTTTAGTTTAACTTTGAAAAGCTTAATTGAATTGTACTTCATAAATCAGACTAGGATTTAAGCAATTTCCATGTTTGCATGTTAAAGTTTGACAGGACATGGTTATTATGTGATGGAAAGCATTAAAATTGATTCAATGTTTAGATAGAAAAATATTTTTTGGAATTTTTGGCTCTCTACTTCCTGTGTTTTGGAAATGAGCTCTGCCAGGGGACAACTAGTTTTGTAATTTTTGTTTTAACATCGTTTTGTATACCTTCAATCTTCATCAGCGAATATAAATCGCGAGGAAATTTAGTCTATCATTGGAGCCTGTGTTTATTTAGCTACTGAAATATAGTAAGTCATCATTTATCGTATTACATATTCGTTTCAGCCTCCTTGTTGTTCACCAAGTGATCTTATGTGTGGCGTTGAGGGAGTGTGCAAAGATTGTACAACGGTAATTTTACATTGCTTATGCCACCTTCCCTTTTGTTATATTCCATTGCTTATAAATGGGGGTCGACAGATATACCACAACTTGGCCTCAAAATAGGATTTTCTTCTTACTAACACAGTTGGAGTATGTTCAGTGTTTTCGACATGCAGATTTGCAAAATGATCGACCATCTACCGCACAATTCAAGGAGAAGCTTCCGTGGTTTATGGAATCTCTGCCTTCAGCCAATTGTGCTAAAGGTGGTCACGGCGCTTACACAGACAGCGTGGAACTTAGGGGTATATATATATAAAGAGAGAGCATATTTTTTTCTCTTCTGAGCCTTAGCAAATTTCAACTACATTTCTTGTCTTACGAGTGTGTTTTTTCTTTGGATTTGTTGTTTTTGAGTCGGGGGGATTGTTCTTTCCTACTCTAAAACATGAGGCAATTTTCAATTTAGTATCCACAACCACAACTGTTGATTTTATACAGGTTTATTGGAATATACTTTTTGGCTGGTTTTTGTACCTCCGTCAATTGTGTACCCGCACCATTCACGATTTTTAAATTCTTAGAAGTTAATTCATAATTTTGAATTATTGGCAGTAATTCTGTGTATAACAATGAATATCCGTGTAAGTTCAGGATAGGAAGTTGATGCCAAATTACTAGATTATCAGAAAATTGTTGTTCATTACACCAAATCAAAATTCTCATATTCTACTATGCATTAGTTAAGTGTACTAAGCCATAATAAACGCTCTTTGAGTCTGTAAGTCTGATAATTTATTTATTGTTCCTTTGCTCTGCATCAGGATATGAGGATGGCGTTGTTAAAGCATCGTCTTTCCGAACATATCATACTCCTCTCAACAAGCAAGTATGCAGCCTTTCATTAAATGTTTATGTCACTGTTATAACTTACAATGATACCTAATTTGTACTATCCCTTTTCTGTTTCTTATTGTAGAGTGACTTTGTTAACTCCCTGAGGGCTGCCCGGGAGTTCAGTGCTAGGGTTTCTGATTCTTTAAAGGTAAATAAGACACGAAAATTGATTTGTCAGTAATATGTACTAGCAGTTTGTCTCTTAATTAACTCCCAATCTGTTCTTCCCTTTCCTTTCCTGCAGATTGAAATTTTCCCTTACTCGGTATTTTATATGTTTTTTGAGCAATATCTTGACATATGGAGGACGGCGCTGATCGACTTAGCTATAGCTATAGGTATGTAACTTCTTGATAGTCAATCATGTTTAAAAGTTGGAGTCTGTTTTGTGTTCATGTCTTTGATACGGATCTTTCGTCGTATTTTCGAATCTGGTCATTTAGATAAGGTTATTTGTTGGCATTACTCCACTAGAAGTTTATTTTTTTAGCATCCATTTGTTCATTTATATATGCACTAATTAGGTTTAATTCTTAATGACTCAAACAGGTGCAGTATTTGTTGTTTGCTTAATTATCACATGGAGGTGAGTATTTATGCTTCTTGTGTGTCTTTTTTTTTTTAATTTCGTGAAACTCTTGTTTTTTCAAGTAAATTTGTTCATTTTTATTTTTCGTGGTTTATGTAGTTTTTGGAGTTCCGCTATCATCTTGCTCGTGCTGACAATGATTATTGTGGATATGATGGTATTTCTTTACTTGAACTAACTTCATAAAATTCTGTCATATATGGTTAGGCGTGTGTTTTCTTCCTAAATGTTTCATGCAAATTTCCCCTCAACTTACAAGATGGAAATTGGCAGGGTGTAATGGCAATTTTGGGTATCCAGTTGAATGCAATTTCAGTAGTTAACCTTATAATGTCGGTGGGAATCGCTGTTGAGTTCTGTGTGCATATAACACATGCTTTCTCGGTTAGTCATATTTCACCTCTTATTATATCCTCAAGTTTTAACTTTATTTATAAAAAACAATTTTGCTTACATGAGTACAATGTGAATTAGTTGAAACTTTCACCTAGATTGCTAAACATAGTAAGGTCCACAGAGAGGACATATTTGAAAAAATTAATTTCAAATAGTAAATTCTTGCGGAAATTTCAGTTAGGTACAATTTATCATATTTGTTGAACATAAAGTCAAGAACATCTCAAGACTTTCCAAAAGAAAAACTTTCTATTTAATGATTAATACTATGAAACCTGGGCAAGGGGATCTGGACGACGCTCTCTGGTGGTGATGGGGATCCTGCCCTCGCTCTCCATTGTTATATACTGTCAATTAAGTTTTCTAGACGGTAATTTTTGCTAATTTCTCCAAGTCTCCTCTTGAAATTAGCATGTTATAGTAGGTTGGCAACATTGTGACTTTATGATGTTTTATGATTGCCTATCACTGTGTCACACAATCCTAGGCCCTTAGCTCATCCCACTCTCTTGCTTCCTTTTTTTCGCGCAGATAAGCATTGGAGATAGAAACCAACGAACAAAAGAGGCTTTGGGTACAATGGGTGCTTCTGTTTTCAGGTTTCTATCTTTTTTCTCCTTCTCACTCTTCTACTTATATGAGCATATGTGGGCTACATTTGATATGATATGTAACCAATGTATATTTGCAGTGGAATTACACTCACGAAGCTAGTCGGTGTCATTGTTCTTTGCTTCTCAAGGACAGAAGTTTTTGTGGTCTGTGTTTGACACCATTTTTGTCTAATTCTTTTATACATATGCTTTGATAATCCAATTCATAATCATCAAGATTGTATTTTGCAGGTTTACTATTTCCAGATGTATCTGGCTTTGGTTCTTCTAGGCTTCTTGCATGGCCTTATATTTTTGCCTGTAAGTACCTTAGTAGATGCCTTCTAGATAAATATAAAGGTCCTACATAGTTTAATCGTAGAATGAGTAGTTTAAGTTAAGAAAGTAAAAGATTTTTGGTGTGATGAAGATGATGATATGGATAAGTGTACAAAATGTAGCATCTTCCCTACATAAGGAGTAGTAAATAGTTGTAACTGTGTAATTTTACATGCAGGTATTATTAAGCATCATTGGTCCATCCTCTAGGAATTTGCAAAGGGAGACTCAAGATCAAGCTCAGATTTGATTTCACTCATGAGATAGTACAGTGCATTACTTGAAGCTTCTGGATAGGAATTTTGTTGAAAATTAGAGCTTTATCTGTTTCCTTATCCAGAAATATTAGAGGCCACCCTTATGTACATTGTACAGTAAAGTGTATCTGCACCCATTTGTTGTAATAGAAACACAAAGGGAAATTAAAGCATAAAAAAATTGTCACTCTTGCAGTTTTCCACTTTTTTGCCCAGTAAATCTCTAGAAAAGAGGTTGAAAGAAATGTGACATGGCCTTTTTCAAGGACAATGCTATAACCAAATACCACTTTACAATTTAGTTAATGGAGAGTGGAGGGCTTTTCATTTTGAAGCTAATGGTTTTCACTTGGCATTTGCTTTAGAAATTAGCACCACCTCTTAATCTATTACCTGGTCTCGGATCTCTTGACAATGAGCACAACTCTTGTCGCAATAACGTCAGTGTGATATATAAATTGCCAAGTGTGATGTACATTTTGCCATCAATCAATTTGAATAAATCAGAAATACATTTAATTTTGTTGATTCTTCTGTCAAGGCTTTGCTTTAGAGAGGTCAAATGGACATAGTATTAGTATATGCAAGTACCACCTCCACCACTGGTTATTGAGCTCACTGCCTGGTTTTGGATTGAGAAACAGACAACATGCTAATAATAACTCAGAAGTCATAAATCTCAATAATTTGACATCCAATAGTATTTTGTCCAGTGGCTTTAAAAAAATTTAAACAGTGATCAAGTTTAACTAGGTCCACCTTGGTTACCTGTAAATAGCAAGATAGCTTAACTTGCATATGTCTAGCATGTACCGTATTTTGACAGATAAGCTAATAAAATCATATACGATGCTTTCAGGGAGGTACACCTGATTTTATTGAAGTAACTAGTAATAGGCAAAAAGAGATTACAACACTCCCAACTTTGGAATAAAAGAATGATAATCATATGTATATTTGAAGGAAAAAATTGCAGTTTTCCAATGAATGCACACCATTTCAGTTTGATTTCATTTCAAAGAAATTTAAAATGGAATTTGCAAATTATATTATCGTTGTCCCGTTATAAGTTTGTCGCTCGTTGACAAACGGAAAAATAATATGCTCCACATAAAACTGCTGTTAACAGCAAAGTCTGTGTAGAAACATGAGTGATTGAGTCGTCGAGAGTCGTAGTGTAACATAAACAAGAAGAGTAGATAACCCCAAAGCTACGGGTACGGGTACGGGTAAACGCAGAATTGAAGTCACCGGTGATGAAGTAATTGTTAAAATTACCAGGCATGTATACATTGTTGAGAGTAAAAGATTTATAAATTATGTATATACTGCAAAAGCTACCTGAAAATATTACTCTCCCATTCTTGCTGGTAGTTTCATCCTCATTTTCCATGGTGATTTTTCTTGATACTTACTGTTTCTCTACTCAGATTACGACTACAAAGGTCTCTCTTATACCACAATGAGACTTTTTCAATGAAAACAAAACCATAATGTAAATTCACTGGACCAACTTTCTTGTTTGTCAAAGAAAATGATGGCCATAGCAAGTCTCAAAAGCATTTTTTATGTTCATTCAGAGTATTAAATGAGATTTTTTATTAGTTCTTATCTCAAACATTTCGAGGATTCCATGATCTTAATCAAGTTAGCAATCCAAGCACTAAGCAAATGTCATTTACAGCTTCAATTCGAGTCAAATGTCATAAAAATGGGATCTCTAAAATGTCCACTTAGGAGCATTATATGGTCTATTATCATCCCACATCATGAACAAATAGATACATAAACTTGTTTATATATGTACACCTACCAATGTTAGATTGCCGAGTTGGGTAGCTCCAACTTGTAACCTGAGCAGGGGCATTAAGGTGTGTTGGACAATGGTTTGACTCACTAGGTAGGCTCATAGGTCTTTGCAATCTCTGACTGGCCCATTCCAAGTTAAGAGTTGGACTATGTAGGCTCGGATGAAAATCCTGGTCACATAGTCCTTAGAGTGGAAGGCACTGCGTGAGGCTGGTTTCACAGAGCAACGACCACCCCCTGCTCCTAACGGTGGAACGATAACTAGTCAGTGCAACCTTGGGTTATATTTTGCCTAGTGACCGGCTTAATTGAACACCACTTTTTTCAAATTTTTTGATTCCACCACCTATTTTACACTTTGAGCCATCCAAGTTAAGAGTTGGACTATGTAGCTCGGATGAAAATCCTGGTCACATAGTCCTTAGAGTGGAGGGCACTGCGTGAGGCTGGTTTCACAGAGCAACGACCACCCCCCGCTCCTAACAGTGGAAGGATAACTAGTCGGTGCAACCTTGGGTCATATTTTGCCTAGTGACCGGCTTAATTGAACACCACTTTTTTCAAATTTTTTGATTCCACCACCTATTTTACACTTTGACACTGTCGTCGTGAAATTAGTCCCCGCGTCAATAATTGAACACCACTTTTTGCCTAGTGACCTTGGGTCATATTTTGCCTAGTGACCGGCTTAATTGAACACCACTTTTTTCAAATTTTTTGATTCCACCACCTATTTTACACTTTGAGCCATCCAAGTTAAGAGTTGGACTATGTAGCTCGGATGAAAATCCTGGTCACATAGTCCTTAGAGTGGAGGGCACTGCGTGAGGCTGGTTTCACAGAGCAACGACCACCCCCCGCTCCTAACAGTGGAAGGATAACTAGTCGGTGCAACCTTGGGTCATATTTTGCCTAGTGACCGGCTTAATTGAACACCACTTTTTTCAAATTTTTTGATTCCACCACCTATTTTACACTTTGACACTGTCGTCGTGAAATTAGTCCCCGCGTCAATAATTGGCCGGTCCGGTTTATGTTTTCAACCTTTCACGATATACAGATATGGTGTGTCGGTGTGAAATTACAATGGCCAATGGTGTAGTTCGGTCTTTGTTATTTGTTTGTCTTAACGTCAAACCAAATGAAATTATGATGTTAGTATCATTTTCTATTCTTGGGCAGATCAATTTATGGTCACTGGTGGTCCGGTCCTTATTATTTGTTCGTGATAACAGTTAATCGTAACGTCAAACCAAATGAAAGCACAATGTTAGTATCATTTTCTATTCACGGGCAGACCAATTTATGTGGGCCCACTCTCATGATATGGCATATCTCAAGTCGAAGTGAACAAAACTCATGATATGGCATATCCAAGTCAAACCGACAAAATCATAATGGTTAGCTTTCTCCTATCCAAATTTGTCGAAAATATGTTAGTTCACAAACATATGAATCAAAGCTGTAAAAAGTCACAATTTGAGCAAAAGAAGCATGAGAGGATCTCAACTCTAAAAAAAAACCTAACAACAACAAAATACATCATTTACTGGTTTCAGATCTCATGATAGAAAGCTAAATAGATCACCAAACATCTCAAAGCAAATATAGAGCAAAAGGAAAACCGATCATAGAAAACTGTATAAAGTATCTGCTAAACAAATCCGAAAAAGAAAAAAAATCATTGCAAATAATCTTTCATAACAACACCGTCGTCATTACCAGACATGTACACGCTATTTAGAGTAAAAGATTTAGAAACTACACATGTACTGCAACTTTCTTGTTTGTCAAAGAAAATGATGGCCATAACAAGTCTCAAAAGCATTTTTTATGTTCATTCAGAGTATTAAATGAGATTTTTTATTAGTTCTTATCTCAAAACATTTCGAGGATTCCATGATCTTAATCAAGTTAGCAATCCAAGCACTAAGCAAATGTCATTTACAGCTTCAATTCGAGTCAAATGTCATAAAAATGGGATCTCTAAAATGTCCACTTAGAAGTATTATATGGTCTATTATCATCCCACGTCATGAACAAATAGATACATAAACTTGTTTATATATGCACACCTCCCAATGTTAGATTGCCGAGTTGGTTAGCTCCAACTTCTAACCTAAGCAGGGGCATTGAGGTGTGTTGGACAATGGTTTGACTCACTATGTTGGCTCGTCGGATCTGCAATCTCTGGCTGGCCCATTCCAAGTTAGGAGTTGGGCCATGTGTCTCGGATGAAAATCTTGGTCACATGGTCCTTAGAGTGGAGGGCACTGCGTGAGGCTGGTTTCACAGAGCAACGACCACCCCCCGCTCCTAGTCGGTGCAACCTTGTGTCATATTTCCTAGTGATCGACTTATTGAACACCACCTTTTTTCAAATCTTTTGATTTCACCATTTTTTCTAGAAACTTTTGACGCTTTCGTCGTGAAATTAGTCCCCGCCTCAATAATAGTCCGGTCCGGTATATATGTTTTTAGCCTTTCACGAAATACCGATGTGGTAGATCCCAGCATGAAATTACAATGGCCAGTGGTGTGGTCCGGTCTTTGTTATTTGTTCGTCATAACAGTTTATCGTAACGTCAAACCAAATGAAATCATTTTCTATTCATGGGCAGATCAATTTATGCCTCCCCACTCTCAGGATATGCCATATCTCAAGTCGAAGTGAACAAAACTCGTGATATGGCATCTTGCAAGTCAAAATCATAATGGTTAGCTCTCTCCTATCCAAATCTGTCTAGAATAATGTTCGTTCCAAACATACGAAAAAGATAGAAAAACAACAGTTGAGGATCTCGACTTAAAAAAAAACACTTGTCAACAACAAAATACATCATTTATTGGTTTCAGATCTCAGGACAGAAAGCTAAATAGATCACCATACATCTCAAAGCAAATATAGAGCAAAAAGAAAACCGATTATAGAAAACTGTATAAAGTATCTGCTAAACAAACCCGAAGAAGAAAGAAGCAATGCAAATAATCTTTCATAACGCCGTCGTCGTCATGATCAATGAATGTAATCCTTAATGTAGAAACTTAACAAAAATAACTTCCAATTCCCTTTTACATGTGTGCGCACTTAGACCCAACCCAAAAAACTTTTTTTGGGGTGCTTTACCTATTTCGAAAACATGCTTTTTGACTACAAATGAAAAATAAAATAGAATTACATAGTATAGGAAAATAAAATTGGCTATAATTTTTGAACCATGCGGGGTGGGATACCTGGTCCTCTTGGACTGTTTACATCCCTTGGGCCGTCCTGTGCACACCCCAACTTCTCAGTCATAAAATCACCATCATTAACCACGACAAATTCACCAGGATAGAACGAAAATGCAGAAATAGATATCACGAAGAATTCAAAAAAAAGCTTTTTTACTTAAAAGTTGCAACCAAATAATCTCTATGCAATTAAAGAAAAAAAAGAGAGATGAAAGCAAACTCCAGCTAAAATAAAGGTGATTTAAAATAAACAGATTTAAGGTTTCCGATTTATTAAATATGGGAAATCCATAAGCCAAAGTAACACACATACGCAACTTGGTTTCTATAGTACAGCATATGAAAGGGTAACACCCAACACAGTAATTTCATGCAGATTTGTGTTCTTCTCCCTCTATTAAACACTCTGCAGCTCGAAACATCCCAACTCAGTATCAACTTCACATGGTTGGCCTCACATTCAAACGAGACGCTAATTTCTGGCCTAGCGATTTGTCAGCCTGAAAAAGCATTAACACCACCAATATTGCATCAGTATATGAAAATTAAAATCTTCCGAAATTGTATTTGAAATTTTGAAGTCAATTCTCTTCACATGTGAAGAATAGAACTTGTAGGAATCTCTAAACTTGACATTATGGAAGTTGTGAACCACAAAAAGTATTGCCGATACATAAAATTGGACAGAGAAACCTATCATTGGGCAAAGAATAAGATATTTCTGTCGTTAAAACTACTACAAAATCTGAGTAAAAGATGCATCTCCAATTTAATAGAGGTAAAGATGATATCCACGACAACATAAAACCTTAGTATAATACACCAAGTTGCTAAAAACAGATTGTACACAAATTTGGTATTAAATTTCGTGATAATGTGTTTCAACTTGCATTTAGGTAAAAGACGATGTGATCTAAACGCTCACAAGAAATCAAAACCCAATAATATAGTTTTATACTCCTAAGTTGCTAATTACAAGACACGATATGATATTAACTATGTTATGAGTAAAATGATGCGTCTCAATTGAATTAAGACAAAAATGACACTATGTTGTAGCACCGATGTCCACAATATATACCTCATCAGGATTATACGTCTTAATTAACAGTATGTATTCAGACTGATATTTCCGAGGATAATATTACAGAACAGTGGATGCACCTCAACTGAATTTAGTTGAAGATGAAATCATGCTCATGAAAAATGGGACCCCAATATAGCACGCCTAAGTTACTAGAAATAGTCTGGACACATCCAACCTCTCATTTCCTCTGAAAATCTATGTACATATGTAATATTACTAAATTAATCATTTAAACTAACCTGGGTCCAGTATGAAATCCAGATGCTGCGGATCTCATAGGTGACACGAGGGTCAGATAAAGCCTCAACCCACCTGCAGATGAACCTTTCTTGCCTGGAGAGGAAAAGGAAAGGAAATAGAGAGTACTATCGTTAAAAGGGTTCATCACAATATGAGAATATATACCCATTTCTAAAGGATTTGAGAAACAACAGTTACCTGTCTGGTTCAAAGGTTCTGTATCTCTCTCCAGGCTGCTTGAAATTGTTCTCTTTCTCAATCATGCACTGAAATTAGAGAGGAATCAACAAATTTAAACCAACACAAATAATTTGATAAAAAGATATATGCAAAAAGACAAGGTTCATAAAAGCCAGTAAAATGGGAAATAAACGACACCTAGACCTAGTAACTAATATCATTTACCAATGGCTAACCCATAACAAACCACTACCGGATCACTTTTCAAGAAATACAACCCGTATATGAACACAAATGAAACGATCACGGTCAATGTTGAAGATCTGTCCAAACACATGATCCATATTTAAGCTTCATGGAGTAGTAAATAATATGGAACTTACCCTGTCACGCCTTCCTGTCAAAACAGCAGAAGGTATTGGATGTTTCTCAGCATGGCGTACCGGATCAAACCTTGATGGGAAGTAATTTACCTGTAAAAGTATGGGGTGGGGGGGTGGGGGGGTGGAATTAATTCGAAGTTGTACAATTAAAATTAAAAAAGTACTAAACCTATGCCAGAATTAGCTGAATATAATTAAAATTAAAAAATAATTACCTCCTCATCCCTGTGCATAAAGTTCATAAAACCCTCATGGTGATTGTTGTGATGAGCACACTTAGGGGCATTAGGTGGAAGCTGCAAATAATTTGGTCCAAGCCTGTGCCTTTGTGTATCAGCATAAGAGAATATACGAGTTTGCAGCAGCTTATCATCCGAGTAATAAACACCTGGCACTATTAAAGCTGGGCAAAAAGCCAACTGCTCATTTTCCGCAAAAAAGTTGTCAATATTTTTGTTCAAAACCAAACGACCCACAGGCATTAAAGGTATAATATCCTCGGGCCAGGTCTTGGTCACATCAAGTGGATCAAAGTCGAATTTATCCTCATGGTCAGGATCTATTATCTGAATAAAAAGTTTCCATTCAGGATAGTTCCCTGCTGATATAGAATCGGTTAGATCTTTTGTAGCATGGCTATGATTGGCTCCTCCGACCTTGATGGCTTCATCTTCTAACAAACACTTAACGCCACATGTGGGTTTCCAGTGGAACTTAACATAGTGGGCTTTTCCGGA
Source organism: Primula vulgaris (assembly GCA_963920805.1). Classification (NCBI taxonomy): domain Eukaryota; kingdom Viridiplantae; phylum Streptophyta; class Magnoliopsida; order Ericales; family Primulaceae; genus Primula; species Primula vulgaris. The sequence continues at coordinate 4,954,786 of OY987218.1, read as the reverse complement.
TTTATTGATTAAGGTGTAAGTATTCACGCCAGAACCTTCCATGTGTCGGTAATCTTGTGGAACACCCAAATCATCGAAAAGGAAAGTGAACATGTGTAAACTCTCTGGGTGATGAGAGAAGAAATCGAGTATTCTCCAGTTTTCCTGGATGTGAGACTTGGGGTTGGGCTTAAGGGCATGGACCATATCCGGGAACTTCATTCCATCACGAACGAAAAAAACTGGGAAGTTGTTTCCCACCAAGTCAAAATTACCCTGAGTTACAGAAGAACGGGAATTATTTACAAATTGAAACCGTAGCATCGAAATTCCATAAAGCATGAGTTTTGCAAAAAAAGAACTATTTACATAACAAATTAATTAAAAGGCATTTATCTAATCCATATTCATTATAGTCAAAACTTAAAAAGCAGCAAAACACACAACTTAAATCAAAATTGTCCAAATGTAATCTAACACTTACAATTGATATTTAAATCGGAAACACAATTGCTAATGATCATAAAAAGAACTTTACTATATCATGGTTTTAACATTTCAAAACAAAATATCACCGAATTTTGCTCCTTTTTTTTAAAATAAACAATTAAAAATGCTTAACTTACTCTTTTCAGCAAAAAGTAACAAATATATATATATATATGTATGTATGAATATAGTAGCTCTACGATGAAAACAAGCCTAAGCACTTTAGAAAAAGACAAGGAAAACTCGGACGAAGTATAAGTTTTGGATGTCAACCAACACTAAAGGGTAATTTATAATCACTGTCCTACCTCTCTAGTGTAGAACTTCACTGCAAAACCTCGAGGGTCTCTGAGGGTCTCAGGGCTACCACGTTCATGAATAACAGTGGAGAAACGAACAATAACCGGGGTTTGGACACCTGGCGCTCTTAGAAAATCGGCACAAGTAAGGTGAGAGATATCATGTGTGACCTCAAAGAAACCTTTGGCACTTGCTCCCCTAGCATGGACAACACGTTCTGGTATACGCTCTCGGTCAAAATTCGCAAGCTTCTCCACTAAATGGTAATCCTCAAGGAGAATTGGTCCTGTAAAAATATGAATCTTAAATTTGTATAACTCTTTTCAGCAATAAACAGCAGCAATGCAAGTCACACAACATTTCATAACACATGGCAATATGTCATAATTTGGAGAAAATATCAGGACAGTAGAGTGCCTTGAAACACTAAAAATATGGTTTGAAAGATAAAATTATTTCTTTAAGAAACATGAAAACGATGCCGAAAGTTTACTGATGGGGATTTCAATGTGCAAATAGATGCTGCCTTTATAAAATGGTTGCTGAGACTCGTCCCCAAGTTTTTTTTGAAAGCCTCTTTGCTAACAATATATATGGTCCATAATTGGGAACAAGCATAAATTTTATGTTGCAGCTAGCAGTTGGGAAGACCGGATACAAGCAATGATTGTGCTATATAGAGGTTCTGATAGTCAGAACTGGTGTTAAGGTTGCCTTCCCTAGTACAATTTACAGTATTTAGAAGGAAGAAACTACAGGAAAAATGAAGAAGGAAGCAACACCGTATATGGAGTCACCAATGACTGCCATTATTTGATCAATAATTCGTTATTGAACTGAAAAAAAAGTGAGCTAAGTATAATGTTTTTGCCGTTTTTTCTATTCTAGCTTCGTTCCTGTATTTGCTTCAGCATTCTTGTGATGCTGCATTTGCAGTCTTCTTGTAAGACTAATAGGAGCTTCCCTGTTCTTTGTTCTTTATAAACTAATTTACCTTCCAAAAGAAAAAACCTTAGAATCAAATTAAAAATTAATATAGCGATCGAGTGAGTTTTAACTTGTAACATCTATAAGATTGACCATTTGATATTTATATGTAAACAATCTAAACATGCAGTCATATATATACCCAGCAGGCAAGCAATGAAGAAAAACATGGACTCGTTAAAAAATTAAATGCATAGTCAAATTTATAATATGTATGAACTGGATTTACCTCTAGTTCCAACTGTTAATGAGGAGTTATTGTTCCATACTGGAGCACCTGAGTTTGTTGTCCAGAAAGGACTGTTGAAAGCACTTGAAGAACGATACTGCATCAACCAATAATGTACTTTTAAGAATTTTATTATTAAGAAAAAAAAAACATCTGGCTTTGCAAAGAACAATACAAATAACGGTAACAGAAAAACTACTCATGCTCAGCCAAGAACTAGTTTAAAAAAGCTCCCCAAAAGCTTCCCGGATGCAGAAATGCTACAAAAGGCTGACCTTTAACATTAACTACTAAGAACAACCACATCGAAGATGTAAGAGGTCCATCTAAAAGTATACATGCCCAACACTTAAGACCAATCATCATCAAACAAGGTAATGACTCGTTGGGGTGACCAGATTATTAAAGAGAGCTATTGAACGATATATAAGTAACAATTTACGTTGATATATAGAGGATTCATGGGGTCTCTGCTTTAAAAAAACGCGCTTTGTAGTAAAAAGCTCGATTCAAAGCTTAAAAAAAGCTTGTTTTCCCCTTTTTAGCATAGCTCTTACAGAAACGTTTTAGCTAAGATTTCGCCTTTTTAAAACACTACTAAAAATCCACCTGAGTACGTCAACAAAAAATCCTTTTCAAGTAATTGTTTACAAAAAATATACTCCCTTTTCGTATTCATATTTAAAAGTATCATAAGAGTCTAAGAGAGAGTTTAGTTTAAAATAAAAATAAAAATATATAGTAGTTTTTTCTATTGCTTTGTCAAAAAGAATTACATAATACATACTAGTGAAAAACAAGCAAAAAATTATCAAATTCATAAAAGAGTTGATATAAATGTAATTTTATACGTAAAAATAAACGTATAAGTTATAAGCTATCCAAAACAACTCAACCGTATTTCCATAATTTAAAACAATCATCATTCATCACCTTATTATATAAAGAAAATGATAAAAAGAAAAAAGTTATTGCATGATAAAAAGGCAAGTAAATAAAACCAAATAAGATAAAATTAAAAGGGTATGAGAAAAACACAAACCTTGTAAGGATCCATGAAAGAGTAGAGAGAGATAGAGATTGAGTCGGTTATGTGGCAATCACAAGCTTTAAAATATTTTTCTTTTTCTTTTTCTATTGTATTGTAGATATATTTATAGTGTAATAGATAAAATTTTATTTAGTTTTCTTAAATAGAAAGTTTATTATTATATTTATCAACAAAAAGGTGGGGACGTTACACCTCAATTCGCGCTTCTTATCTTTTATATTTACCACTTATTTTATTTTCCTAATTTGAAAAATATTATAGCCCTTACCCTTCTTATCTCTTTTTATTTGTTCACATATGTTAAATGTTTATTTATGGTATAAAGGTAGTAAGCAGGAGGTTCGGTCCGGTTCGGTTCGGTTTTTAGCAAAACCGAAACCGAGTATATTTTTCGGTTTCGGTCTTTTTATTTTTTAGACCGAACCGGACCTGTTTTTTCCGGTCCAGTTTCGGGTTTTTTCGGTTTCGGTTCGGTTTTATTGAAAACCGAAACCGACCCGAAAATTTTTCGGTTTTTCTTTTTCGGTCTTTTTCGGTTTGGTTATCGGTCCGGTTCGGTTTTTTCGGTTTTTCGCACAACCATATACGTGTGATTTCATTGTGTAAACAATGATGATATATTTGAATGTTATTTTGAATTGCAAAGCTACGATGATCATATCGCGATATAAACCTTATACAACGAGTAGTTTTTATGAGGCTAGTGAGATTTGGCATAGTATCAAACACTTTATGCATCATTTTACAGCAAAAGATTATAATGTTAGCGATTTTATACACTAATGCAATCAGAATTATAACGTCGGTCTTCACTTTTTAAATATGCCGAAGACTTAGCGATGGTGGATTAGATTACAGAAGTTTTCCAAATTGTCAAGATTAGATGGTTAGATTTTAATGAACTCGATTGATTAAATAATAATAAAAAATATAATTTACACATCTGATAGTCATTGTCTAAGAGTTTTCTTAACAGACTAAGCATATTTTGGTATTGATGAAATGTAGTTGCTCGCTTTCATGTTATGTAGCTTATTATTCTTAAACTCTTGCTATTTTGGTATTGATGAAATGCACCCGTTCACTTGCATGCTCGTGTAGTTTTTTTTAAACTCTCAAATGTTTTTTATAAGATTAATAATTATAATATATTTCGTGATTTCGTGATTTGAACAAATTGACCAAAGATTCTTAAACTCTTATTATTTTGGTATCGATGAAATGCACCCGTTCATTTGTATGCTCGTGTAGTTTTTTTTTAAACTCTCAAATGCTTTTTATAAGATTAATAATTATAATATATTTCATGATTTCGTGATATGAACAAATTGATCAAAGATTCTTAAACTCTTACTATTTTGGTATCGATGAAATGCACCCGTTCACTTGCATGCTCGTGTAGTTTTTTTTTTTAACTCTCAAATGTTTTTTATAAGATTAATAATTATAATATATTTCGTGATCTAAACAAATTGACCAAAGCTAACTAATCTAATCTTTCATGATTTCGTTTTTTTAATATTTTTTTGGTATAAATTAAGTACGAAAACAGTGGACGACCACTCCGAAAACGACACGTATGCAGAACCTTCTTGAATTGTGTGTTTGTGCCAAGTGTCTGTCACGAAATTCATTACATATTTCGATTTTTTTTGAGATAAAATCATGAAAGTGTGAACGCAACGAGATACCAATCTGAAGAGATTAGTATAGGCCGCAAATTAACCTCCATACACGTTCGTAGGACCACAGCAAAAAATACTGGCCATAATTTCCATAATAATCAAATTTGGAATTTTGTGTCATGAACGCAAAAATACGATAATTCAGGTTTGGACCAACAAAATTCCTTGCACAATTCCGCCTTTTGTAATTTTGAGCTATACAAAATCATTTGCTTGTATTATACTCCTATATATATAATTTATTTTTGATAAACTGCTTGTATTATATTTAACACTTATAAGTATACCTATCATATACTGTCTCCGTCCAAGAATAAGTGTACTGTTTCGAAAATCGTGTTAGATTCTATCATGCTTCGAAAATCGTGTTATTTAAGGATTTGAAACAATTTCGATAAAAACTCACAAAAAAACATTAAAGAATCAAAATTTTCAAACAAAAACTAATTTTTAATTAAAATGAGAGGTTTTGGATATAATTTTGTTATGTTGAAACAAACAAAAAGTTATTTTTAAAAAAATAAAGAAGAGAAAATTTACTAAAAAATGAAAACGAACACTAATTTTGGTACGTCCCAAAAAGGAATACAGTACACTTATTTCGGGACGGATGAAGTATATACTAGCTAGCTATCGAAAACAATTTGCTTTATAAATTTTTACGACATGTATAATGGTTTCTTATATGTTGCATCGACCTTCGGCACAAGATGAAGTGTGACGTTGGTATGAAGACGAATAATGCCTATAGGTCTTATCGCTTGTTTAGTTTTTAATTTATAGTTTTACCGGTTATAATCGTGTCCAAGATTTTTGGTATGGCAACTCGACACAGTTTGATATTTACCCGCGTGGCTGGTATTTTGCCATGTTGCCGTCGTGTTAGTTGAAAGTAGTTCTTCATACGAGTTGAATTCCTGGCATTGTTTGTGTGACTATGTATTTTGAGCTTTTGAATACATGTAAATGCAAGTTTAATAGAGTTCCATTCATTTTAACCAAAATATCTTACAATGAAAGTGATGTGCATCATGTTGTGTTAGATACAGATGCTAAGCTAAATATTCCTCATATGGGTCCGGTTACTCGTTCAAAATCTAAGAAGCTCGAAGTAGGTAATGAGCTGCTAATGACAAAGGAAATAACTCATCTAATAGCTTTGAACAACAGCTTTACCAATACGTCGAATCTTGATTATTTCGAGAAGCGCAATAATCCGATTCATGAATCTACACATTCATTGATTATAAGTGGTCAAAGTCATTAATTAATATTATATATAAGTGTAAAGGGTTTCTATGCATGTATCTAACTAGATTCATGTAATATAAGTTGTTGATCTTATCCTATCTTAAGTATGACGTTTTTGGCTCTATATAAAGCCACATGTATCAAGTTATAAGATATGTAGAGTGATATAAAGAATTAAACTTTTTACTTGTTTATCTTTTTCTCTTATCTTGCAATTTGTGGAATTTAGATTGTTAGTGGCGAGTTAAACCCCGATTCTTATCACTCCCCTTCTTCTCTCTCCGGAGTACGGTGAATCATGCTAACGGAACTTGTTTGTGGCGCCTTTGGGCTTATCATTTTTTTTTTGGTCCGACCAAGGGGCTCCAAAAATTGACGGGCAAGACTCCCGAAGAGTAGGGGAGAACTCACTCGTCCGCGCCTTAAGAATAAGGGCGATTTTGTGTGTTCGTCATTTGTTGGTGTTGGCAGGACATGTCTCCCTGTACGGTCATTGACATGTCATCCTAACCCCTAACAGGGATGAGTTGTTTTATCAGAACTCCAACCCATTTTGTTTGTGGCGCCTTCGGCTTATCAAACACGAAGAGTTGGTTTCTCTCTTGAGTTCTCCTAAAATTCAGTGACTTACCGACATCTTAGCATCCCGGGCACATCAGGAAGAAGAGAATTCATAAAGAAGAATAAGGTAATACCATAAACTCATCGATGTGGTACAATATTCAACACTTGTTATCACTTATTTGCGAATACACAGTAGGTCAAATGCCCACATATGTAAACAAATGAGATAACGAGGGACCCAAAGAAAAAAAAAACTATATTAGATATCATCAATTCTCATCAAAAAGCATAAGGAGAGCAACTTACAGAAACCGCATTAGCAAACTTAACAATTTGCTTAAACTTAACATATTTTATATATTTTAAGAAATCGTTACATTTAAACAAAATTACGCCTTTCTTATTAATTTACTTATAATAACCCTACATTAATTTTTTTTATTTGTTATTATCATTTAATAATCATAAAAATATTTCAACCACAAAAATGTGGACCTCGTGATATTTTATTACTATTATATTCACCAACTGAATCATATACATTGCTCATATATGAGTTGAATTTTGTGCTTCCTAAAATTTAGAAAATTTATAGGGCTCCTGATTCATGACATTTTTTATACCATAATCATTAAATTTTAATAAAAAATATGTTCTGAGCTATCCGATGCGAACAATATTCAACAAGTACGTATTTTATTTTTTGTTTTTAACTCGAACTTTTGAAAGTTAGATATTATTTTACCCAAAGTATGTAAGAGAGGCAAAATCTATTTCGTTCCAACTTTTCAATCACTTTCTCTCACTAAAAACTAGACCTCCGACGTACCCATCACATCTGCCCATGACCGGAGCTCCGATGTGAATTGCCACGACTATCACACAATTATTTTGAACATTATTTTGTATTTTGATCATTTTTTTATATATTGGACTTTTGTTTTCATTCGAAGTATGTAAGGATGAGACTTTGTAACATTTGAGTCAAATAATGGTTTAAATTGTTGAATATAAATGTCACACATCTAAGTTTTTGCAGCATTTGAATCCTAGAAAGTCGAAGTGGCTTTATCTCCATGGCTTATTGAAGAACGTCAATTTCCAAGCCAAGAATTGGAAAAAACTTTAATTAGCTCGCAAAATCGATATTATGATAAACCAATCGAAAGCTAAATTTGTATTGTATTTTACACTTACGGAATTGAATTTTTATTTAACCATATAAAATGATTTTTTTTTTCCTAATAAGGAATAGATATGTAATATTTATTTGTTAAAGATGAGAAAAGCTCTTACCAAGCCAACTAAGTCTTTACTTGTGATGATATTATTATATATTAAACATATCATAAAATCTTTATCGGACGGACTAAACTCATCACTAGTTTTAAAATTTAACTAAAATTATGAACTTGGTGCATATTGGACAAGTTAGTGATGGTAAAACTATTGTTAGAGTTAACATTTGATTTAAGGAGTGAAAGGTTCATGTGCATATACAATGCCTTAGTAATGCTAGTTTTATGAACTTTTTTTTATGAAGTGGATTAATACATAAATTAGTCAGATTTATCATATGTGCCACAAGCTAAAATATACTAACATTTGTATAAGAATTATATATAAGTTTTATAACATTTTCTTTTTGGGTAAATGACCAATAAATTTTGTGTCTAATTATTACCTGTAACAAATCATGGTATACGCACAATAAAATCGTAACTAAAATAAATACGGATAAGTTTAGCTTTCCTTAAAAGGTTTTGAGAAATAATTTGTTGACTATAAAATGGTCCTTGATTTCCTTAATTAAAAAAAATGAACCTCTATAGATTCTAAGAATTTTGTTTGTGTTGTGTGACATATTAGCTCGTTATATAGATATATAGAGATATGTATAGATATAGAGAGAGATAGGAGAAACAACAGACGAAGTGTTTATTCATTAATATGATTGTAGAGAGATACATCAAGAGACCTCTGGCCCTCTTTATATAATAGAGGGTAGAGTTACATATGCTAGGAAAGTCCAAGATAGACCCAATAATATCCTACAACACTCCCCCTTTGGACGTCTTGATTTCTTCGTCTTCATGCTGTCGATGTGAGTCGAGTTCATTCGCAGTGCTAAACACATAAAAACCTTAGGGCCGGAAAACCCAGTGTGTGACAAAACCGGTACCTCGGAGAAACTGTGTAGCCGAATGATATATGCCGAAATATCATGTAAGTAACTAACCACAAAACAGTGTGCCTCATCAAAACCTTGCCAGAGCAAACCCAATGGGAAAATCTCTGATCGAAGGAAAAAGAGTGCAACAATGGTAGTAGTAGGGGATCAACCACAAAACATGTGCCTCATCAAAACCTTGCTAGAGTAAACCCAGTGGGAAAAAATCTCTAGTCGAAGGACAAAAGAGTACACAGTGGTAAGAAGTATACAACAGGATACTCCCCCTAATTTCGGCAATCTTAAGTGAGATATGATGGGAACGTGTCTCGCTAAAAACCTTGCCAAGGAAAACCCAGTGGGAAAAAAACCTTGGTCTAAGGACAAAAAGAGTACACGAGCATGCGACTGGATGCTCCCCCTCACTTGCACACGACAGGGTGCGAAGATTTCGACTAAGTAGTAATTAGTGCAATAAGCATTCACCTGGATGCTCCCCCTCACTTGCACACGACTGGGTGCAAAGATTTCATATTCCAAGAAAGAGTACGAGCATTCGACTGGATGCCTCATTTACTTACATACGACTGGATGCAGGAAAATCTAACGTGGAATAGAACGAGCATTCAACTGGATGCTCTTAAACTTCATTTGTGAAGATTAATTTCGGCGAGAAATGCTAAATAGCATAATGTAGTCATGTCTCTCTTGATCAATAACAACAAGTTGTCTTCTATGACAAGTGTTTTATCTAGATCGTGAGACAGAACATATGTAATTCAAATATGACTAATACTAGCTCGAAGTCATATACACTCTCTAGTCGTCTCATAGAGCACGAATAGATCAGAGTGATTCACTTGGAGTCATTCCAAGACCTCCAAGATGTCGCCTTATTCCTAATGGTAAAGACATACCATGTTAGGAATATCCCTTATGCGGGTCTGATAAGTAACCGGCATCGGTATAACCGAAAAAGGGTTGCGTTAATTCGAGTACCGAAGGGGGTAGGTACACTCGATGACGCAAATGGGATAAGACAAGCCCTCATCCACAGTTACCTTAAGGTAATGGGAAAATGTCTTTTATGCCATTTCGATGGCAGCGTGTTAGCGCGATGCTGTGTCGAGCTATACCATTCACAGCAGACGAGATGTTCGTCCTAGCACATTAGACCAAGTACAATAATGCGCTTATTGTACTTAGATATGAACATCATGGTTCAATATCTCTTCATCGTCACATCAGGGACGGACTGGGTCTATATCAATGTCTAGTGATCGAACGATCATGGGAGAATCTGACGACTTAGCGTCATGATGACTACAACGTCATAACACCTTCTGGGTGTAGTCTGAATCATGGACTTAGATTCAATCTTTACGGGAGTCGATCATCAGGCCGAGTCACTACCGTTTCTTCCCAAGATCCTTCATCTCGAAGGCAAATCCAAAAATGGATCGCGTAATAAAACACGCAAGGGCATAATACTTGTTCAAGTATCCCAAGCTAATCAAGTACTCACTTAGGCGGTATACCACATCCGCTCGGATTATATTAATCCATATAGTGAACGTCTCAGTCAATTGAGATCGTGTTCCATGGTCAGAAACTACTTGATTTAAGCACATGAAGTCACACAGGGACCTTCATCTATATCTCTTTGTCTAAATCCCCATAGAGATAAAACAGTGACCACAATCACATGCTGCATAATCAGTTTTTGGGAAACTACTAAACTGATAAAGTAGGGGACCGTTATAACGTCCATTACAAGGAAATAACCCATCTCGTAACCAATTCCAAGATGTGAGAGAAGCCTTGCGCTACTAGGCGAGCATTCTACAATCTCATTATTCTCATCACTTTTCCTTACGAATAACCAAATAAACAAACTAGTTTAACATTGGTGGCGTTGGAGCTACAGGTCCGAACACACTTTCGCTAAGGAGTCTACTTGGATTGCAAGTTTCCATTAGTACAGTCTATTCTACGTTGACTTCAGGCAACGGTACATGGTTCCCTATCATAATTTGTTCATATTATCAGTCGTCACCGAATATATGAACAAGTAATCAATGACAGTCTCGTTTCGCTTCAATATCGTCTAAGATATCATGATCGACAGATATTTCGAGATTCTTAGGATGAGGAGGAAATCACACATCTCCTTGATCCTTTATAATCTCGTGCGACAAACGAGTTTCAGTTCACCACCTCTGGGGCTGAACGAATTAAGAACCGGTCAACTTCCTCATATCTTGGGAAGGACGACAGACTGACGGCCGACGACAGCGTCCTTTGCTTGGCGGGTTCGGCCAAAACAACGTGTTACGACAGGAACACGGCGTCCGATAGGGACGTCTATCCTTGCAAGCATTTTGCAGCAGGTATAAATGATCTCGTGACATCTCATAAAGTCATTAAATGCGTCTGGCATTTAGTTAGACTTGAGGGAGTCTATGCACTTACTTATCACTAAGTACAGTTTTGGGGATCAAGCTAAGACTGAGTGGGTTATGACACGTTACTTCACGTCGTTCCTTATCAACGGTAACGTGCAAATCTCCCCCTAACGACGGGGAGAACAGTCTTAGCGATGTCACTTTCGCATATCATGCGGTAAAGAGATCGCTTGCCAAGGTTACTCTATCAAATGATAGGCAGGAGATTCATAATCGACTTATGTCCCCTTCAGAGGTCCATATTTTGAACGCTAGAACGGCTCAATCAAAATATTAATTAATCACTCTAAACACGCGTTATTATGAGACTTCTGGCTCATAACCAGTAACCAGCTGGTACGCATATGGTGTTTGAGTGTCTATGGGCCTCATAACGGACCAATGCAGCAAAATAGCATAACCCACACGGAAATATAAATCTTGGTGCGCAAGACCAAGATGTGCGTGCAATCATTTGCAGTCGCATCAACAAACTTTCCGTGAGTCCATTTGGGTCTGAACATAATCGACAGGATGTTCAATTTCAATTTCCAAACTCAAGTAATTCAAATCAAAATTTCGATTATTACTCTTCGGAATTATCAAGTCGGCTAGACTTTTCAGGATAATCCGGATCATGAGCCATCAACTTAATGATAGGGCTAAAAGTTTGGAAAATGCTGCATTTATGTGGACAACATTAAAATGTGACCATATTGTCGATGCATCAACCATAACCATTTATATTTATGGTCCGTCTTATGGTTGGATAAGTCCACAATAACTCCTTCAATTCTTTACAAGAATTCTACGAGTTCATTTCGTGATCTTTACACATACTAGTCTTTCAAAGTGAGCATTAGTGGCATGAATTTCGGATTAATCACGAAATATATCCTCAAAGAGAATCCAAATGCGATGCGATTATAAATCAAGCATCGTCTTTTGACCCGGGAATATCTAATCCGGTCAATGCCACAATATCAAAATGCTCTTATCAATCGACGACAGGCGAATGATAGTAAAGACAATCATGTCTTAGCATTTAAATTCTTTATCATTCGACGACAGGCGAAATGATAAGGAAACTTTAAACGCTTTAAAGAATGTGATAGCAACCACTTGAAAGACATTTCAACTCCTCTAAAATACGCTTTTGGTCGTATTGAATGGAGACTATGTAAAAAAATTTCAATTCTTTCATGAGCTATTACCAGGTAACACTGGTTTTCTCGAATATTTTATAACTCAACAAGGTACAACAGGACCTATAGGAGTATAACGCCTCATATTTGACAAATCAATTTGGCTTTACCAAAGATTTCGATTTGGAACGACAGGTCCAGAATCGCTGTCACTGAGTACACTTTTAGGCAAGTAGTTGGTGAAATTATGTGGTACATTGTTACCCACTATTTCCAAAAAAAAAAAAAACCAACTACACCACAAGTATTGCCTAAAATTTCATAATTTAAAGTTTGGTCACATTTGTCAAAGGAATTTGCTCAAAACACTTTAAATTATTTCGAGAAATTTCGTAAAACAGGCAAACCATAATCCAAAAGTATGTCCAAATGGAAAAATCATAATCCAAATGGAAAAACATAATCCAGATGAGCGAAAAAATGGCTCAATGATTTATCAAAATCAATAAAGAAAGGTGTCAAACTCATTTGAGCCACAAAATCGGGGGTCTCAAGAGTTTCCTTTCAATTAGCTTTAACCACATTAGCATCGGTTTTTCCACCTTTATAATAGTTGTGAACTATTTAAGGAGTAACCGTGCATGACCGTTGTCTTTATAGCATAGAGTTGGCTCCTTGAGCATCATCTCTTACTTTGTGACAACGGCCCATATTGTTCCTTTCAATTACTGTCTTGGAGCCACAAGTTTTCGATTTTGACGATTGTCTAAAATCTTGCTCGGCTAGGTGATTCATCGGGATCGTGACAGTTCGAGACAAATAACACTTGTCTCGGTTCTCGATTCGTGGAAAAAAAATATACACGAAGAGCATTAATATCAGGCAAACAATTCGCCATTGACCCAATAGGATTAAAACTACTCACCGGGGTAATTTTCTTATCCAATAACAGATGGGCGATAAAGGAACATGGTGAATATAAATTCACGATACTGCTTATGGAATGCAATTTCCAAGCTAGTATTTTGGTGAAGGATTGCTCCAATATGTCAATTTCAGACATTTGTTCACCATAGACGTCATCACGTCTCAAATGTGGCGGCGGAATAAAATCAACGCCTTAGCATTCATCTCGAGGGTAACAACAAACTCGTGTTTTACTCATCAAAGATGACATCCAAATAATTTGGGTATCACATGCTCACACATCAGGGTGACTAACATGTGGTGACGGAATAACATCAACGTCTAAACAGTCGCAAGTATGTTTTGCGATTTTTCTCATCATAGATGGCATCCAACATGTGTTGGGAGTTCTGGATTATTTATCATATAAAACGACTGGTTTATATGTTTATGGTTTGCACAAGCACAAACTTTAATTCGAAACGACAGGTTCGAAAATAGTTTTGCTTTTAATGTGAATTGGTTCTCATTGATCGAACGACGGGTCGATACTGAGACACCAATTCGGCGAAACATACATCACTATATAAACACACTCGGGGAAATTATTATTTAGTCAACCCCTTTCGGTAGCTCTACTTGAAAAACGACCAGGAAAGACGGTGAGGGTGGAGGGCACGAATGCCACTTAAAACCCGACCTCATTAGGATATCGACTTCCGCCTATATCTTTCCTAGACATCGTATCCAAATAGGTGAGCCTAGTTGGGGAAGGTTCATAATTTTTCCAACTTAAATGTGAAAATATATGATTTCGCAATTCTACCATTCATGGCAATAAATAACAGGTATATCTTTTCTAGATAACCACATATATACAAGGCAGTATAAAATATATTCATGATATATATCTAATCATGCAGTAGATTTGGTGATAAACTAAATCAATTCAGGATTATCAATCACACAAATTATATCATACCAAATCAAATCAAATCAATTAACTGCCATATGGTATATTTATATCTGTGGTAATATCAAAAGATATGTTGATTATACTAATAAGATATCAATCAATTATCTACGGTTTATTGCCATATAAGTAATTCTATACATGGTAGTTTTAACATGCAAGCAAGCAATATATTTTTAATTACCAATCAATTCTATATATGGTAAAAAAATATTTTAACATGCAAAAGGTTAAATTTACATGGAAACATATCAATTTATTTCATTAACATATAATTTTTTATTCACTTGCCTTTTAATAAATAAATATATGCATGTGGGTGAATATTTATACACCGAATATAGGTATTTATCAAACATATAAACTGTTTTGCATATAAGTAATTACTACAGGACCATACGTGTAATTTCAGTAAACTATTTATTAGTAATAGAATTATTACGGGGGGAGGCCATAATTTCTGGAGTGTTTCAGTTTGGTCATATTACTTCTGAACATTACAAATAAGAGTTTATAGGTTTATAAACTACTAAATCTACATCAATCAGCACATATGCACATGATATTTCACAAAAAATTATACTATAGCACTATCAATAATCAATTTATGTACTTGCTAATCATGGAGCTATGTGCCAGGAGCAAATAATTTACTATGCAGTGAGATCATTCTCATAATAAAGCAATTTGCATAACTATTATAAGACTTCTAATTTACACGCATATGTATATCACAATTTATTATCAATAAACATGCAATTTTATATAGTATGTTTACGAAATAGCAGTAATCATGCAATTTTCATCCAGCCAGACTAATAAATAAATTATGTACCGTACTCTGCGTATTTTGTAGAAGGTCGAAACGAACCCAATAAAACACGGATAAACCTCAAGGTTTATTTAACCCAGAATCCGTACTTCGATCTCCGAGAGCAGTGCTGATAACGTGTTGTGTGACATATTAGCTCGTTATATAGATATATAGAGATATGTATAGATATAGAGAGAGATAGGAGAAACAACAGACGAAGTGTTTATTCATTAATATGATTGTAGAGAGATACATCAAGAGACCTCTGGCCCTCTTTATATAATAGAGGGTAGAGTTACATATGCTAGGAAAGTCCAAGATAGACCCAATAATATCCTACAACAGTTTGGTTATAATATGATATGTATAAAAGACCTATTTTATCATTTATTATAACATTGTAATAATTTGTTCGAGTTTAAATAAGTCAATCTTGTATTTATACTCAATATATTAATAGTGTAATTTTAGAGTAAAAAATCTTTAAATTAACTAGTGTAGATGGAAGTTAATGAGTTAGTCAAAAAAAACATGCGTTACATAGTGAATATTAATAGTAAAATTTAACATGTTCAATGTCGTGTATTATGTTGCTAACTTTCATATGTGTCATCTAGTGTGCAACTTATTGTTTAACTGGCTAATTACACCTAGCAAAAGTTAGCGTTACCAATGTGAACATTCTCCCCCATTTTAATAGTGTAATTTTAAAGTAAAAAATCTCAAAATTGACGAGTGTAGATAGAAGTTAATGAGTTAGTCAAAAGAAATATACGTTACATAGTGAATATTAATAGTAAAATTTAACATGTTCAATGTAGGTTGCTAACTTTCATATGTATCATCTAGTGTGTAAAAAATCTCAAAACTGACAAGTGTAGATGTAAGTTAATGAGTTAGTCAAAAGAAATATGCGTTACATAGTGAATATTAATAGTAAAATTTAACATGTTCAATGTCGTGTAGTATGTTGCTAACTTTTATATGTGTCATTTAGTGTGCAACTTATTGTTTAACTGGCTAATTACTGGTATCAAAAGTTAGCGTTAGCAATGTGAATATTCTCACTTATTTTAAATTGAGTATTGTTTTTTTACCAACAATCCTATATATGTGCATTCATAAAACTAACTTTTAAATGAAAATTATTTTTAAAAGTTACTCTAAATAAATAGTGCACAACGTACATATTACACCAATGCTTTCATTAGTTTAATAAAAGTTATATTTCACCCCCCACTATTTGATCAAGATTATATTTATAGAAACAAAAAATTCATCAAATATTGGGTTTACATAGTCGTTACTTAAAATATGGGGAGCACTTGACAAAGGTATTTAATTGAAACTTTAATTAACTCGCAAGCACCACTCATATGACTGATTAAAATATAGGGATGTCAAATCTTTCTCAATAAAATATAGTAAAAATAAATGTCTCAATTTTTTGTGTGCAATTTTGAAGCTAATTGGTGGTGCCGTGACCCTTGATAATAAGCATTAAGTTTCCCAATGGAAATTCGACTTACTTAGAAGGTTAGATTCCCTTTACACCGACCTTGTGTCTAAACAGGGTCGGCTCAAGCTATAGAGTTGTCCATTCCCGATGTTATTTTATCTTACTCATAAATCACTTTTGTGTTATGTAAATAAAGACCAAAAGTATCATAGTATAAAACAAGGGGATAGTTACTATTGTTATTTGAAAATATCAATCCAACTAGAACTTTTATTACAATTACACATGAATATTTGTATCCAATATTTTAATTGCAACTTCTCGATGAACGAATGCCTTTCAACGTTTAACTCATTCTCACTCTCATACAAAATACTATTAAATTGTCGCACACACAACGCAGTGTAATGGAATGATAGAAAATAAGTTGAGAGTACCGATAAGTTTGGGCGGTGAAAGAGCGAGACAAAATGTAATATGTTTTTCTATTATTTATCATATTAGAGTAACAAGGTAATAATAAAAAACAGTAAGGGCATTTTTGAATTTTTTTTTATAAAATTTGATAGTTTCATTTTTCTTCGATTGAGTTATTAAATAATAGTACGATACATGGTTATTTCAATTGAAAATGTCATTAACTCGACTAAGTCAGATGTAATTTATGTAACATACATGGACCAAAATCATAAGAAAACGTAACATTGGGTAAAAAAACAAAAAGAAAGTATTTATTTTATTTAAAAAAAGAGAGAAAGAAACAAAACAACGCGACTGTTGAGATGGTAGATAGATCCAAGGGCTGAGAATAACTAGCCGTTAGTTTTAAAAAAAAGAAAGCGAATATTATTTCCCCTATTTTTCTCGTTTTCTTGGTAAAATAGACCTAGCCCAGACCAGTCAATCAAGAGAGAGAGAGAAAGAGAGAGGAGAGAGATTTATTTATGCAAACGCTTTATCTATGGGGATTTCTTAAAACTCTCTCTCTTTCTCTGTATATAAGTATTATATTGATTGATTGGTTGATATAAACAAAAAGTGATTTTTATAAGTTTTTTCTGGGTTTTATTTGAGTTCTGGGTCGATTTTAGTAAAGGTATGATCTGGGTTTTTGTTATTGTTGATAAAAAAAAAGTGATTATTATAAGTTTTTTCTGGGTTTTATTTGAGTTCTGGGTCGATTTTAGTAAAGGTATGATCTGGGTTTTTGTTATTGTTGATAAAAAAAAAGTGATTATTATAAGTTTTTTCTGGGTTTTATTTGAGTTCTGGGTCGATTTTAGTAAAGGTATGATCTGGGTTTTTGTTATTGTTGATAAAAAAAAGTGATTATTATAAGTTTTTTCTGGGTTTTATTTGAGTTCTGGGTTGATTTTAGTAAATGTATGATCTGGGTTTTTGTTATTGTTGATAAAAAAAAAGTGATTATTATAAGTTTTTTTTCTGGGTTTTATTTGAGTTCTGGGTCGATTTTAGTAAAGGTATGATCTGGGTTTTTGTTATTGATCTCTTTTGTTTATTGGGTTTCTTTTAATTTTGATTGTTCTTCCCTTTAATTGTTATTATTTGGGTGTTGATGATTATTAAGTAATTTATTCAATTAGTGATTGATGTGTTCTTCTTTTAATACTTCTATGAGCTGTTTTATTCTTTTTTTAATTTATTTCTGATTGATTGATTGATCGGTTTAAAGTGATTTTTACAAGTTTTTCTGGGTTTTATTTGAGTTCTGGGTCGGATTAAGTAAAGGTATGATCTGGGTTTTTGTTATTGATCTCTTTAATTTACTGGGTTTCTTTTGATTTGATTTTTTTCTTTTTTTATTCATTACAGTTTTCCAGATTGTTCTTGTGTTTGTTGTTTATTTTTAATCTGTAAATTTATTTTTTGGGTGTTGATGATAATTAAGTAATTTACTTGATTAGTGATTGATGGGGTGTGTGTGTTAATGATTATAATTTGTTTACTTAATAGGTGATCTGATGGGTTTGTCCTTACTCTTTTTTAATTTTCCTATAGCTGTTTTTTTGAAAATAATGTTTCTTGATATGATTATTCAAATATTTTCTTTGTATTTTCATTACTATATAACATGATGAGGTTTCCTTTTTAATTGACTGTATCTGTTAATTGTTATTAGAAGAGTGTCCTGTCCATAGTTTACATGTGTGTTTAATAGATATATGAGATTGTTGATATCTTGATAATATTATCTAATTATCTTATACATGTAATTTGGACATCCTTTCTTTTCTTGATCAATCTTAGCCAGGTGTTTCTTGCACTTTTTGCACATTATATTTTTTAAAAAATCTATTTATCATAATTTTGTGGAGCACTGCTCTTTTTTGTCATATTCTTTTCAGATCTATAATCTCATTGGTTATTTTGATCTTTTTGTAGCTGTTATTCAAAGAGTGTAGACATGGGTGGATTTAATGAGAACCAGCATGCTGTAATTAGGCCTCATAATGTCCAAGGTAATTTGTATTTCAAATTGACTATATTATTGTCATTTTTCAGGTTATTTTGTAACTGTGACAAGAAAAGGCATTAATGGCCAATATTTCGAATTTGCACTCATTAAGTTAAATAAATTGTAGGGGGTATGCATTTGGGAGTTGGCAAAGTTTCTGTAGGAATGGGCCAAGCTAGGAAGGTGTTGGGTACGATTGATCAAAACATCGTTCGAGATAATAAAAGAGCCTTTTCTGAGTAATAATCTTCCTTGTTTTTTATTTTTTGATATCTTCTAAGGTTAGTGTTCTTTTGTATGGCATATTGACTTGAATAATAATAATTATTTCAGAAATAATGGAGTTTCTGGTAAGCTACCACCACCAATCCCGTCTCGCCGACCAATTACTAGGTTAGTCCACGATGATTTTTCCTGTTTCTTAATATTTGACATCAATGTCTTTTTATCACTGTCTTTGATATGTTGATGGTTTTTATAATAGGAAATTTGCTCAACAATTGGCTAGCAGCAAAAAGAAACAACCACCTAAGGTATTTTTTTGATGAAATCGAGTAAAACGTTATAATGTTGTTGATTTGGAAATGCATATAATGTCTACATATTGGGAGGTTATTGATCTTGTTTAATATGTAATGAATAGGAAATTAAGAAACCAGAAGATGTGATCATTGTTGATGTGGACGAGTACGCTTGTGTTGGCGACTCGCCTGTGCCTATGTTTGTGCAACACACCGAGGCTATGCTGGATGAGATTGATCGAATGGTAATAAAATTCTTAAACCATGACCATGGATTTTTGGATAAATATATTTAGGGACAATTCTCATTGCTTATGGTTCTGTTTTGATAGGAAGTTGAAATGGAAGATGCAATTGCTAGTGCTGAAAAGGTGATGGATATCGACAGTGCTGATCAGAATAATCATCTTGCTGCAGTCGAGTACGTCGACGATTTATATACTTACTACAAGAAAGTAGAGGTAATTGATTTTGTATACATAATACTTGTTCTCCTTTTTAACTAAAGAATGGTATGTAAAAGTGGTGATTATAGACTTTATGTAACTGCATGTTTATAAGTCTAATAAGACGTTGAGGATGTGATTCTTTTAAAAAATATTGTTGTTTTTGACTTTTTTTAAAAAGAAACAAAAATTCTGCTGCTACTAGACCCCTGGATTGGATCTGTGTGATATTTTCTTCACACTTGTGTTTTATAGTTAGAGTAACAAAGTAAAGGTTTCAAAGAAGGGGGGGGTCATGTTTTAGTTTTCATGCGCTTTTGCTGTGCTACTGCTACTAGATTTCATGTATGTTTCTTTAGACTTGTGTTTATATCATCGTCCTTCATTTAGACTAGTAAAATGAAGGTATCAAAACAGAACATGTTTTTCTGAAGAAAATTCTGGTTTCAGTTCTAGTTTGAAACATTTCTTGTGCTGCTTAGAGCCATAAGACCATAACTTATGTATGTTACATTGAGCATCATCATATTGCAAAATACCTCCTCAGTCTCCTTTTGTTTATCAATATTTTTTCATGAGAAAGACTACTACGTGCTTCAGAGAAGTAGATATCATAATTCATTATCATATTAGGTAGAAATACAACTTATATTAGAAAAAGTTGTACTCGGATTTATGCTGAAATTGTCTCTTGCGTTGTTGATGCAGAGTTTAAGCCGTGCCTCTTCAGATTATATGTCCCAGCAATACGACATCAATGACAGGATGCGGGCAATTCTAATTGATTGGCTGCTAGAGGTATTACAACCTACTAATCATTCAAACAGCAGCTTGTTAACCTTTTTTTTTGGGAAGAAATCCCTTAATATATAAGAAGTCTTCATATCTTTAACTAGTTCATTTTGAAGCTTTATTAGTAAAATTTTATTACTTGCTTGCTAATTTATTTATTTATTTGGAAGAAATCCTTTAATATATATAAGAAGTCTTCATATCTTTAAAATCTCTAGTTCATTTTGAAGCTTTATTAGTAAAATTCCACTACTTGCTTGTTTTGTAGGTTTTGGGATTCTAAATTATTGATGGTATTGTCTGTGACAGGTTCATTACAAGTTTGAGTTAATGGAAGAGACGTTGTATTTGACTGTGAATCTGATAGATCGGTTCTTAGCTGTTGAAGCAGTGGTGAGAAAGAAACTGCAGCTAGTTGGTGTCACCGCTTTGCTCCTTGCTTGCAAGTATGAAGAGGTCTCTGTTCCTGTCGTCGAAGATCTCATTTTGATCTCGGATAAAGCTTATTGCCGACAAGATGTGCTGGATATGGTATGTTTTTTTGCGTTTTGGCTAACATTGTATCTTTAAATCGCGTGAACTATGTTATGTTGAGATTAGGGAAAATAGTTGGATTGTAAACTAAATAGTATTCATGAAGAAAAGATATTTCAAGTGCAGAGCACATGTATTTTGTTGCGGTACCACTATTAGATGAGTATATGATACCATACATTTCTTTAGTTCATATACAACACTTAGTCCATATGCATCATTATGTTATGCTGAACGGATTTCTTTGAATAGTGTTATTGAATACAAGATATCTGTAACGATCCTGTTTTCTTTGTAGTTGCGAGTACCACTTCTATATGATATTGGTAAATGACAGTACATTGCTTTCTTTAGTTCACTAGGTTTTCTATGTCGAAAAACTATCTTGTGTAAAGGGCACATGTTTTTGTTGTTGTTAGTACCCCACTAGTCCATTAGTGACTTGTAGAAACGATGATAACATGATATACATTTCTTAAGTCCATTTATTCACTAGTCCATTTACATTATGTTATTTGGCAAACGGATAATTTAAGATATTTCAAGTGCAGAGCACATGTATTTTGTTGCGATACCACTATTAGATGAATATATGATCTATACATTTCTTTAGTTGATATACAACACTTCGTCCATATGCATCATTATGATTATGCTGAACGTGTTTCTTTGAATTGTATTATTGAATACAAGATATCTGTAACGATCCTGTTTTCTTTGTAGTTGCGAGTACCACTTCTAGATGATAATGGTAAATGACAGTACATTACTTTCTTTAGTTCACTAGTTTTCTATGTCGAAAAACTATCTTGTGACTAGTCCATTAGTGACTTGTAGAAACGATGATACTGACATATACATTTCTTAAGTCCAATTATTCGCTAGTCCATTTACATTATGTTATTTGGCAAACGGATAATTTAATGAATAGGATTATATGATTTTTGTAATGTATAAGGACAGTTCTTTTTAATTTTTTATTGTAAGTATCGTACTAAATAGGAGTAGATAATACTGATATATGATATGCATTTTCGTAGTTCATATATTCACTACGTCAAGTGCATTTTCCGGTGTGCAGGAAAAACTGATGCTCAACAGATTAAAATACAACATGTCAGTTCCGACACCGTATGTGTTCATGAAGAGGTTTCTCAAGGCTGCTCGATCTGATAAAAAGGTGTTCTAATTTTTGCAGCATTTTTTTACTTGTCTTTTCATACAGTTCGAGTTTATGTGATAGATACTGATAACAATGAAGATATTAGAAGAGTATGAGATGAAATACAGTTCGAGTTTATGTGATAGATACTGATAACTACAGAACTACTATCAGTCAATGCAATCCAGCTAAGCCTCGAAGAGTATGAGATGAAATATTAGAAGTATACACCCCCTTTACATATCACCCGACACCACCTATAAATCCTTAAATACTACTTATAAACTGTATTAAAATATATCAAACAGAAAAAGCATCATATTTGTATCTAAAAATAAACATAAGAATCATGTTTGTATTCCTGCCCAAATAAATATCGTAATTCTGTTTTAGCGAACATTGTTATGTTTTTACTTGCCTTTCCATATATTTGACCATATATGTGAGAGTGTATCTGATATATGATCATAAACACAAGAATTATGCATGGTGCTACTTTTTTATACATAAATAGCAGTTCCATAAATGTCCATCAAAAGTTGTTACATATATTTTTCATCCCTGAATATATTTGAAAAGTTTTAACAAACGTTGTTACATTTTTACTTCCTTTTCATATATGTGAGTGTATCTAATGTGATAAAAAACACAAGGGGTCATACATACTTTTTACACATGAATAGCAGTTTCACAAAGTACAAACGAATCACATGACTATATAAGAAACACGTAAGCGACTTTCAAAAGTTGTTAATATCTTTTAAAATTCTGTTTTTTTGTTGTTGTCTTTCCATATATGTGAGTGTGTATCTAATGTGATTACGATATAGATGCAGTTTTTGTTATTTTATATAATCTAGTTGAGCATCATCGAATATGAGGTGATCAAGTTTCCACAAGAACCATACTTAATGTATGTATGGACTTTAAACTTTTCATCTTTATATGTATGAACTGATTTTTCTTCACAGTGAAATAGTA
The DNA here is from genome assembly GCA_963920805.1 of Primula vulgaris. NCBI lineage: Eukaryota > Viridiplantae > Streptophyta > Magnoliopsida > Ericales > Primulaceae > Primula > Primula vulgaris. Next base: position 4,931,428 of record OY987218.1, on the reverse strand, counting down.
TGCATAAGTAATGCATAAATGACTCTCAAAGTTATTTCAGTTGAAATGAAATTGGTTGCTATGTTTTTACTTATGTTTCATATATGTGAGAGGGAATCTGATGTGATCATTGTCGTAAAAGGAGCTGTTCTCATTCTATATAATCGAAGAGGCTAACTCTTCGAATATAAAATTAAGATATGTTTTTTACTTGGCTTCTAACATAGTTGTGAGAGTGTATCTATCTAATGTGTGATAAAATTATAGATGGAGCTTCTGGGATTCTACATTATTGAGCTGAGCCTTGTCGAATACGAGATGATTAGGTTTCCACCGTCGCTTTTAGCTGCCGCAGCAGTTTTTGCAGCTCAGTGTGCTCTAAGAGGTTATCAGCATTGGAGTAAAACAAGCCAAAAGTATGCCAGCTACTCCACCGATGAGCTTATGTGAGTACTATTCTACTCTTTCTCTCTCCATGTAGTCTCATTTTAAAAGGGGTTCTTTTACTCTCTCAAGCTTGTCGTGTACTGTATAAGAAATGTCATGAGTAATTATATTATACCTATCACATTATATATGCTTCTTTTTCCAGAATAAAGTAGCTACAGGAAAGTAATTGTTGTTTTTGCGCTTAACTCTTGTTTTATTGCAGCCTTTGAGCTTAGTTTTTTTTCTTCATAAAGCCTGCATATTTGGTTGATCAACTCAAAAGTTACAAGATTTTTTGGGGTTTGGCCTGGAAAATCTGCTTTTTCAACCAAGGAAGCCTTTACATGAATTTGGGTAATTGATTGGCAGCAATGAGGAAACAATAAGCAACAACTTCTTGGGTTAAATGAATAAAAAAAATATGGCTTCTAACTAGTAATAATGAATGAGAAATTATGTCTGTTAAAGGGGTAAATTTTCATTTTTTATGTGTCACTAGAGCATAAATGAATAAGCAAATGAATTGATTGGCAGCAATGAGGAAGGAAACAATAAGTTACAACTTCTTGGGTTAAAAGAATAAAAAAAATATGGCTTTTAATTAGTAATAATGAATGAGAAAAATTATGTCTGTTAAAGGGTAAATGTTCTTTTTGCGTCACTAGAGCATAAAATTTAGAGTGAACGGATCCATTCATTTGCTGATTATGATAATCTATTTACAGGGAATGTTCCAAGATGATGGTGAGTCTTCATCAGAAAGCATCCTCAGGGAAGCTTAATGGTGTATACAAGAAGTACAGCACATCGAAGTATGGAAACGTAGCAAAGGTCGAGCCAGCTTATTTTCTTCTTGAAGATTAAGTGTTAGCAGCTCTAAAACATGATTATATAAATAATGATAGGCGCAACAAAGAGTTGCCTGTGTGAGAGTGGAACTGGAACTGGTTTTCATGTATTTGAATGTCTTGTTCTCTCTTCTTTAAGAACATAATTACTACTACTAGTATTTCGTTTTGTTTAAGTTTGCTTTGCGGATGAGGAATAAGTTGGCGTTCGTTCATCGTTGGCTTTTGTAAAGGGACGGTGTTTATGTCAGTGTATGTATTTTGAAGTGTTTCCGAATTCTGATCGAGTTATAAGTTGAATGGATGTTGTTTATCCCTTAAGTGTCTCTACAGCTCTACTCCTGCAATTTAATTACTTTCCGAATTCTGATGGAGTGTTACAAGTTGAATGAATTTTGTTAATTTCTTCCCTTAAATGTCACTACAGCTCTACTCCTGCAATTTGATTACTATATTTTGAACGCTTGAACAATAATTTTCGTAAATTTACCCCATCCATTTTTGTCGTCTGTGTGGTCTTTAGATTTCACGTTACTACCTTCATTGGAAGGGGTAGATGTTATAGAGTCCTATATGTATAGAGGTGCATCATTCATATGTTAGATGATTCCATCGCTTCTTCTCAGTGCAAAACAAAAGACGATCGATCCATCTAATTTATTTCACTACAAGAAAGGATCCATTTAGACAGCAATTATTCATCCTAAATCAATGAAGCCATTACGGATTTAAGCATATTTATGCCGGCTTGGTTGTAAGTAAGCGAAGTGCCGAAAGGGAACAAATACAAAATAAAATAATAATATTCCTTCTTAATTGGATTGAACTTTATAGTCTGATGATAGATATCTTAATGTAAGAAAAAAAAAAAAAAAAAAAAAGTAAATTATGATTTTTTGTGTTTTAATAGAAAATAAAAATAAAAAATTCCGTTGCCGGGACTTGAACCCGGGTCTCTCGGGTGAGAGCCGAGTATCCTGACCAACTAGACTACAACGGATTTGTGACGACTAAGCGGTTTTATATAAATATAAATAAACATTTAAAACGTCCCATAAATTCTTAGAAAAAACTCAAAAGTCTCCAATCAAAATCATTTATAGTCTTCTACTAATGGAAACTAATACCACCGTTTCAAAAGCTCCGCTTTAGTCTGCCGCCGCAATTAATGTAACAATTTTGATTTAGTCGGATTCGGGTCGACTCGAGTGAAACGGATCAATCCGGTCAAAACGAGACGAAATTTTATTATTAAAAAACTCATGAATGATTAGTCAAGGGATGATCTCATCAATCACTACAATTCAAATCTATATCTTGAAAGATCATTATGTTTATTTTAGTTTATATTCGGGTGTTCAAATATGGTTATCATAGCTTTTGTTGAACTGTTGATAGTATATCGATAAATTAATTTAGATTGTTAAGTATATTTACACGATATATTTCAACAAGAATTAAAAAAACCTCAAAAAAAATGTTAAAATGTGGGTTTATCGACTAGGACCCTCCAATTCACCGTTACTCCGGACCCGCCTACTATCGACTGGCCTAAATCTATATACATAAATCGTATTTACCCTTGTTCTTTCTAGCTTCACTATGGCTGTGGACTTCATACACTATCCCAATGGGGACTTCGTACACTATCCCGAACGGAAACGAAATATGAAAGTATTTTACATACGAGCTCAAGAAAGGAGTTTCTCAAGCATAATAGCACTATAAATGGCATGACTTCCAATTGTCGGAATTGTAGTGGTTGGTTACCAACATGAAGTCATGGACATCCTTTGCTCAGCAGAAACAATTGTTAGCATTTTTTGCACTTCGGGTTTGAAAAGGCTTAACCTTTCGGCTGAATAAACCAACTCTTTTCGACTTTTCCCAAACTAAACAGTGTTTTATGCAACAGAAATTTCTATTTTATGCCCAACTATTTGGATTGTCATGTGCATGTCTCAACACTGCTTGAGAAACTGAAAGAAGAAAAAAATAACAGAAGGCCCGAAAATCGAACCGTACAAGCTACAACATCGGTACACTTGGTTCTGGTTCTCCATTCGGAGAGGTTAGTTCACTAAATGGCGGAATCAAATTCCAAAAAAACACTATTTAAAAGAAAGAACAACGCAACAAGAATGTGCTCAATGTTAGTGAAAAATTTCACATCACTGTTAAAAAGAGTAAATGAACAGAATTTAAAACGAAGAACTACTAGCATTACAATATTGAAAATTTTCATACACACCGATCACTTAAACTTAGAATTTCCAGGTTCCACAAAATGCGAAAAGAGTGGTCACTAAGCCTCATACATCACGAGTAGTTTGGCAAAGAGAGAAAAACAGCTGAATGTCCACTAATTTTCGATGAAAAAGAGATTCCTAGCTCAACTTCGGGGAAACCTTAATGAAGATTGACGGGCAAATCACCTCCTTACAAATGGCACACCACCACGACCAGGTGCAGCACCACGACCAGGAGCAGCCTGAGCCTGTTATATAACGTAAAAAGGGGAAATTGTTATATGAGGTTAAATACGCTATTGTGGATGCTATAGTTTTTTTTTTCTTTTCAAAAAGGGTTAGCCAGGACAAACTAAATGTGCTCGACTATATCGCACTAGCTCAATTCTGGTTGAAACCCTGCAGAAAAGGCATTGGCTAGATTTGTTCAATTCTCGGGAATCATACTTTCAAAACCAATTTATAGAAGCATGTACAGAACATGTTCAGTGACTTGGTCTACTTAGGCTATGAACAAAGTAATGAAAAGGAGATATTGCTGTTCATCATGCGTTTTACATAAGAGTACAAGACCCGGTTAAAAATATATTTAGTTGTAAAGAACTAACATCCCAACTTGGGATTGAAAATATGTATCTAATTTAGGAATAAGAAGACTTACTTTAGCCCGCCCTGGAGCACCACGACCGCGACCGACTCCAATTGATGACCCCTTACCCTTCAATAAATTTAATTAAAATAAATCAGATTCATAACAGATACTTTTAAGGGAGAAAAGAAGATATAGATTGAATTATTTATAAAAAAAAAGATATAGATTGAATAGGAACCTTGATCTTGGATTCCAAACGTTTGAACATAGGAGCATTCTTAAGCATGTCTGGGATAACAATAAACCTGATTCAAATTCACATTAGTTCCAGAATATGGGGGGTGTCAAAAAATAACACTAGCAATTTCAACGAAACTAATTATTTGATTCAAATTAAAGTAGTACCTGACTTTGCTGCCTCGGATGAACACATGTTCTAGCTGCGATACCTTCCCATCCTTCAAACATAAAAAACCAATAAACACATAGATTAAAGAAAATAATCCAATTTACTGAGTATCCATCGGATGAGACAACAACTTGGCAATTTAAGATAATATGGAGAATAAACAAGATTGTACTTAAAATAAGTCTGGTGGAATATCAACAACTGGCATAGAGTGCGTTAAAAATATTTTCTTTATATTCTGCTGATACATAGAAAAGGAACATATGAAAGGTGGAGCAAATGGCTAGCGATGTGAAATGGAAAAACCATAGATAGCTCTGTTGAGCAGCCATATGCGGCTCTCCAAACTAAAGTCTAAAACACCTCCTGCATCAGACTATCTGTGTTATAGCTAAATATAGAATGAGCCAAAAGTCTGATACAGTGTGATTTTTGTGTTAAATTTGGATAGGATTTTGGCCAGTCTGATGTGATTGATATGGCGAAATTTGCTGAATCTGGAGAAAATACCTACTCAAAAGTCAGCCTTTGTGAGAGGCCATGTATTGAAGCCAACTTAATTCTTACGAAGTCACTTTTGAAAGGGGTAAATAATATTTTAAAAGATTATACTATATTTAAGCTGAATGAGAACCACCAGTTTATTCAGGAGTTCAATGGCTGGCATATGAGCATGCTTATGAGTTTGTATCCCTGGTAAAGGCTCTTTTCGCTGGTTGATTTCGAGCAAAAAAAGGGAGGGGGAAAATTCCCCGTAGACCGAAAAACACTAAACACAAGATAAAATTGAACAATTAATACACTCGAAATTAAAAGCAAAATAATTTAATTTAAAAGCTCTAAAAGAATCTCTAGGATTGTACTACTGATCTCAGTTCTCACCAATGAATAGAAAACGATAAACAACAAAACTAAAGACTTAAACTAAAAATGTACAAGTAGGCGCAAGTACAAACAATACACATAATCAATCTGGTTTTCCTTTGTAGCAGTTCTACATTTTTCTACCTAATAGGGCCAAGGGCAATAACTTTTAGAGTTAAGTAGGAGTAATAAGTATTAGCTCAGCCATAGAATAGAGTCAATAGACACTTCTACACTTTTAACACGTGAGCATATGACCCCAATAAATAAAAGCCATAAAAGGATGTTCTGAGCGCTCTTTCCTTTGCAGCTTTTAATCAAATTAGTTGTACTTTTCGAGATTACGAAAAAAGTGTATTCATTTAACTTAAAGTTTCTAGTTTTTCAGGCCAAAAATTCAATAAAGCCAACTTAAGAGCTCAACAAAATGCCGACAAGAGTTTTAATAAAAAATCTTGCTTAAACATTACCACCGAGGGTGGTGTGGGTGGCCCCATACCACAAGATTAAATGTGGAACCCACGAAACTTTTAAACATGTGGCGAGGAAAGCCACATAGCCTAATCTGGGTTTCTAGCTATATAACAGCAAGATCTATCTAGAGCCAAAATTTTACAACAACCAAACAGGTGGAAGATGGAAGTTATATACACGTGGATCACAAAACCCTAGTACTGTTTTCGTGTTTCTTCCCTATAGGACGTCCCTTAAACACAGTGTCGGAACTAGGATTTGGACATGGGTGGGGCTTAGTTCTACATGTATACTCTTTTGTAACTATGCAGAGTGCTAAACTGCTATGAATCATCAAATTTTCAGTTAAGAAAATGGGAAAAGTTCGTGTTGGGTTCTTGTTTGATATATAAGTTGTAAAAGTAATTAACAACCTATCTGAAGCATTTTTACATCATTAGCTTATCGGTATACTATCAAGAATTCAACAAATTAATGATAACAATATATGCACACTCGAACAAAAACCAAAATAAACATAGATATGTATCCAAAGACAAATTTAAAGCGCAAACCTTGATTGATTACCAACTGTGTTTTTAGTAATAAGCATTCATTATAATTCTTTTATAAAAAAAATCACCAATTTTGACATGTTTGACCAGGGTTTGACCCATATCAAAGCGGCTGGTGTTAATTGCAGAGCTAGATCAAGGAGGGGACTTGTGAAACGGTGTAATAAAATAGTTAAGGCTATGTTTGGCAACAGATTTTCTGATCCAAAATCAGCTGTACAAAACCTGTTTACAACATCCATTGAAAATTCCGATTTTTTTTTTTTGGATTTTTTAGCTTAAAATTAAAAGCTAAATAATCTGAATGTCCAAACACCAACAGATTCTCAAAATCAAAATTCCAAAAATCGGCTAAAAATCTCTGTTGCCAAACGAATCCTAAGTGTACACATTACAAACCTATCTCTAATACACATGCCGTAACACACACACACACACACACACACATACAATATAGGCATACAGAATATGCATATAAAACCTTAAGCTGAGGGTATCCCATCTAAAGGTTTTAACAAATTAAACAAAAAGGTGGAAAAGATAGCATATTTGGTAAAGGAGTAATTAACAGTAATAATAATAGACATAATGCAAAATATTAATAAAAACAATTCACCTTTTCTCCTCTTTTTTTTTTTCCTAGTGGAGACATTAAAAACTCATCGCTAGTACACCTGCCTATATATATAACAAATAAAACCTTGAGTGTGTCCCATCTAAGGCCTAAGGGTTTTAGTTTTTAACAAACTAAACAAAAAGGGTGGAAAAGACAGTATATTTGGTAAAGGGGTAATTAACAGTAATAAAAATAACAATGAAAGAAATCAGTACCTTAGCTGTGAAGGTGATTAATAAATTCATGTGTTCAGTATGTCCTTTTTTATCTTTCAAAAAGCCCGGCTTTTGGGTCAAAAAACTTTGAGAAGTTAGGAATTTGCGGATTTTTTTAGCCTTTTCACATTATAATTTCCAAAATAAAAACTTTGCAATATAATGCGTTTGTATATCTACAACTCACTTATAAGTTAAAATAGGGGACCAATGACTTATCACTAAAAATAAGTTATAAGTCACTTATTAAGTAAAAAAGTTACAGTTGTGCCAAACACTACACTACAGTTTGGTTAAGCAAGCTTTTTTCTCAATGCTTTTTGACCAAAAATCTGATGCCAAACGTGTCCACAATATAGGTATACAGAATATACATATACATCCCAAGTTGAGCGTGTCCTATCTAAGTGTTTTATCAGAGGAGCAATTAACAATAATAATAAATAAATAAATATGAACAAAACCTTAGCTAAGAAGGTGATCCATATATAGGCAAATACATATACTACTACAGACACCTATAGATCCTTAAATACACACACACACACAAAAAAAAAAAAAAAAAAGTATACCAAATATACATATAAAACCTTAAGTTGAGTGTATCCCATCTAAGGGTTTTATCAAATTATACAAAAAGGTGGAAAAGACGGTATATTTGGTAAAGAAGGAGTAATTAAGAGTGATAATGGAAATAATTAAACTTTTTTTCCTCTTTTCTTTTCCTAGCGGAAACACTACAAACCCATCTCTGGTAACCTTCCTTGACACACACACACACACACATATATATATACACTAGCGCACGTGCCCACACGATGCGTGGTGTAAAGCGTGTGGTTTGTAACGAGATATGTTAGTCGACAGTTAAATATTAGTCCGTACTAATAGGCGTGTGTCTTTATTTGTAATTTTATTTAATAGTAAACAGTTTTTTTTTGTAATTAGTTGTTGCAACCCTCCGTTTCCATTTAATTGTCCACTACGAAACTACGTCCAATTTTGACCGGCTTATAACTTGTATCAAAATTGTCGAAATGAATTTTTGTAAAGTTTAATATAGGTATACAGAATATATATATATATATATATAAAATCATAAGTAGAGGGTATCCTATCTAAGGGTGATATATATATAGAGAGAGATACAAACAATATAGGTATAAAGAAAATACATAAACATAGTTAATTTAGCTAAAAAGTAAGTAAAATTAATAAAAATAATAATGAATTAAACCCTAAAAAAGCAATTAGTAATGTAATTACCTTAGCGGTGAAGGTGATATTATCGAGCTGGCAATTCCAATTATCTTCGCATTCGACTAACGATCCTCGATAAACCTCACCGCTCTTCAGTTCTACGGTTACCACGTGTCCCGATGCCTCGTGTAGTAGCTTCACCGGTATACCTAAACTCCTGCTCATCTCTCCAAATCTCTCTCTCTCTCTCTCTCTATATATATATATATATATTTCTCTTTCTCTATATATATATATGTATGTATATATTTCTCTCTCTAAAGCCCCTTTTCTCTTCTGTGTGCTCACAAAACCCTAACTGGAGCCTTATATTCGGGTCGGTAAAACAAGTTTTTAGTTTCGTTTTTTAACGTTTTGCTACCCAAACTATAATTTTTATCAATTTGGTACTATTTTATAGATATTCCGTATTCGGATCGGGAAAAAAGTTGTTTTAGTTTCGCTTTTTAAAGTTTTGGTACCCACCGCAGTAAGTTCTATCAACCGAGTACTATTTTATCGATATTTGAGTCGAGAAGAAAAGTTAGTTTAGTATTGGATTTCATGGTTTTTGTACCCCAAACTATAAGTTTTATCAATCAGGTACTATTTTATCGATATTCGGGTCGGGGGAAAAGTTGTTTTAGTTTCGGTTTTTTTTAACGTCGTTTTGGTACCCCAAACTGTAAGTTTTATTAATTAAGTACTAGTTTATATATATTCCGTATTCGGATCGGAAAAAAAGTTGTTTTAGTTTCGCTGTTTAAAGTTTTGGTACCCACCGCACTAAGTTTTATCAATTGGGTACTATTTTATCGATATTTGAGTCGAGAAGAAAAGTTAGTTTACTCTTGGATTTCATAGTTTTTGTACCCAAACTATAAGTTTTATCAACCGGGTACTATTTTATTGATATTCGGGTCGGTGAAAAAAGTTTTTAATTTCGTTTTTTTAACGTTTTTCTACCCCAAACTATAAGTTTTATCAATTTAGGTACTATTTTATAGATATTCGGGAAAAAAGTTGCTTTGGTTTCGCTTTTTAAAGTTTTGGTACTCACACTAACTTTTATCAGTCGGGTACTGTTCTATCGATACTTGAGCCGGGAAGAAAAGTTGGTTTACTGTTAGATTTTTATGGTTTTTGTACCCAAACTATAAGTTTTATCAATCGGGTACTATTTTATTGATATTCGGGTCGGTGAAAAAAGTTTTAAGTTTCATTTTTTAACGTTTTGCTACCCCCAAACTATAAGTTTTATCAATTATGTGCTATTTTATAGATATTCCGTATTCGGATCGGGAAAAAAGTTGTTTTAGTTTCGCTGTTTTTAGTTTTGGTACCCACACTAAGTTTTATTAGCCGGTACTATTTTATGATATTTGAGTCGAAAAGAAAAGTTGGTTTACTATTGGATTTTATGGTTTTTATACCCAAACTATAAGTTTTATCAATCAGGTACTATTTTATCGATATTCGGGTCGTGTACTGAAAAATATAAAAGTTGGGTACCAAAATGTTAAAATCAAATTTACATATCTAAAATAGTTTTTCTCTCTAACAAATTGGTACATACCAATCAAATTAATTATAAAAAAAATCCACATATTTGTATTTCTTTACAATTAGGTGCATATACTTATTTACAATTAGTTATATATGTCATAAAAAGTAAAAAATATACAAAATAAAATCAATAATAATAATAATAATAATAATTAAAAAAAACACGAAAATATTGAAAAAAACATTGAAAAATATTTAAAAATTTACATAGTATCAAACAGGATTAAACATGATTTGACATGATTAGATACGATTAAATATGATTAAACATGATTAAACATGATTAAACATAATCAAACAAGGTTAGACATACAAGATTGAACAATATTAGACATGATCACACATATTTTTTGTATAAAAAATGTATTTTTTAAAATTTTGGTTTTTTTAATTTTTAAATATATATTTTTAAAAATTTTAATGACATATGTACCTATTTGTAAATAAGTTCACAAAATATGTATTTTTTTTTATAAAATAGTCGTCAAGTTCAAAACAACCGACTTTTTTATAAATAAGTTTTTAAATATATACTAAATTATAGTTTTAACAAAAAAAAAAATTAAAAAATTACCACACTTGTTTATATATATATATACTAGTAATCGTGCCCCACGCGTTGCGTGTGTGACGCGTAATGCAATTAAAATATAAAAAATAAGTCTAGTTATGATACAAATACGTGGATAATACAAAAAAAAATAGTATAAGACTTAAAAGAATGTTTGGTTGTTAAAGAGGGACACATAGTGTTATTAGTTTTTATTTTATTTTTATTTTTTTATATGAGTATGGTATTATTATAATTAATAAAACAATATAGGGATATTTTTGGAAAAAAATGGGCAAAATTGACCATCCTCAATTCCCTTGTTGGCTTATTATATTACTAGTAATCGTGCCCCACGCGTTGCGTGTGTGACGCGTAATGCAATTAAAATATAAAAAATAAGTGTAGTTATGATACAAATACGTGGATAATACAAAAAAAATAGTATAAGACTTAAAAGAATGTTTGGTTGTTAAAGAGGGACACATAGTGTTATTAGTTTTTATTTTATTTTTATTTTTTTATATGAGTATGGTATTATTATAATTAATAAAACAATATAGGGATATTTTTGGAAAAAAATGGGCAAAATTGACCATCCTCAATTCCCTTGTTGGCTTATTATATTATTAGTAATCGTGCCCCACGCGTTGCGTGTGTGACGCGTAATGCAATTAAAATATAAAAAATAAGTGTAGTTATGATACAAATACGTGGATAATACAAAAAAAATAGTATAAGACTTAAAAGAATGTTTGGTTGTTAAAGAGGGACACATAATGTTATTAGTTTTTATTTTATTTTTATTTTTTTATATAAGTATGGTATTATTGTAATTAATAAAACAATATAAATGTTGTAAGATTATTGGACTCTTGGGCTTTTCCTTAATGGGCCCAGGTGGGCTTGTAACCCTAACCCTCTATCTATATAAAGAGGGCTAGGGGTCTTGTATTTATTCATTCATTCACACATTCTGATGAATAAAGACCTACGATTTCCTCTCTCTATGTTCTCTCTATGTCTCCTATATAATATATATATACTGAGCTAATAAGACTCACAACACGTTATCAGCACGTTGCTCGCGGAGACTAAGATATACGCTCGCGGATATTGGAGATTTTGGTTAAACGCATGGATATTGGGTATTTATAAACCTTGAGGTTTATCCGGGTTTAATTGAGTTATTGTTATATCGACCTTCATCAAAATACGAGGCGTACGGTATACAAATATTTTTTCTACCCCTTACAAATAAATAAATTGCATGCTTAATTTGTACTCATTTACTGCTATAGTTATAGCTAATAATGACGTAAACATGCTTAATAATGATTTGGAAAAGTCAAACCAATTATAGATTGCTACAGTATGTATAGAGCTAGAATTAGCTGAACAATTTATATACGTAACTAGTAACAGAATTGTAACATTGGTTGATAATTGATAGATTACGGTCCACTAATTGCAAAGTTACAGTGATTGAATTGATAGTATATAAAAATGCATAATCAAACCTATTACCTTCAGAAGTAATAGGACCGGAATAAAACATGCTAAGAAGATTTGGAGTAATACCCTAATAACTCTGTAGCTATTGATAGGTTCACTGAAATTACAGACATAGTCCCTGTAGTATTCCTCTAGATACAGAATAGTATATATGTTTCGAATGTGGTTTAAAATTGATCAATGCATGCAAACTTGGAACTTGATATGTAATTAGACAAATTACCATGAGTTAATATTTGATTCCTTGCGTGATTGTACTGTATCTTATGAATTATCATGTATAAAACTTACACATATAGCAATAGAATAATAAAATATTGTGTTAGATATTGCTAGTGTAAATTGGTAAATTATATTTAAATTACCATCAATAGAACCTACATATATAGCAGTAAAATAACATGAGTAATTGTGATAGATACTGTTCTGATTGATAATATAATTGGTAAATCAGAGAAATAGCAATATCTATAATGTAATATTTACTGCCATGTGTAAAATATGGTAATTTGCGAAATCATATATTTTCACATTTAAGTTGGAAAAATTATGAACCTTCCCTAAATAGGCTCACCTATTTGGATACGATGTCTAGGAAAGATATAGGCGGAAGTCGATATCCTAATGAGGTCGGGTTTTAAGTGGCATTCGTGCTCTCCATCCTCACCGTCTTTCCTGGTCGTTTTTCAAGTAGAGCTACCGAAAGGGGTTGACTAAATAATAATTTCCCCGAGTGTGTTTATATAGTGATGTATGTTTTGCCGAATTGGTATTTCAGTATCGACCTGTCGTTCGATCAATGAGAACCGATTCACATGAGAAGCAAAACTAATGTTTTCGAACCTGCCGTTTCGAAAAAAAGTTTGTGCTTGTGCAAACCATAAACATATAAACCAGTCGTTTTATATGAAAAATAATCCAGAACTCCCAACACATGTTGGATGCCATCTATGATGAGAAAAATCGCAAAACATACTTGCGAAATGACTGTTTAGACGTTGATGTTATTCCGTCACCACATGTTACTCACCCTGATGCGTGAAAAATGTGATGCCCAATTTTTTTGGATGCCATCTTTGATGAGTAAAACACGAGTTTGTTGTTACCCTCAGGATGAATGCTAAGGCGTTGATTTTATTCCGCCGCCACATTTGAGACATGATGACGTCTATGGTGAACAAATGTTTGAAATTGACATATTGGAGCAATCCTTCACCAAAATACTAGCTTGGAAATTCTATTCCATAAGCAGTATTGTGAATTTATATTCACCATGTTCCTTTATCGCCCATCTGTTATTGGATAAGAAAATTGCCCCGGTGAGTAATTTTAATCCTATTGGGTCAATGGCGAATTGTTTGCCTGATATTAATGCTCTTCGTGTACAATTTTTTTTCCACGAATCGAGAACCGAGACAAGTGCTATTTATCTCGAACTGTCGTGATCCCGATGAATCGCTTAGCCAAGAGAGATTTTAGACAATCGTCAAAATCGAAAACTTGTGGCTTCAAGACAGTAATTGAAAGGAACAATATGGCCCGTTGTCACAAAGCAAGAGATAATGCTCAAGGAGGCAACTCTATGCTATAAAGACAAAGGTCATGCACGGTTACTCCTTAAATAGTTCAAAACTATTATAAAGGTAAAAAAAACCCGATGCTAATGTGGTTAAAGCTAACTGAAAGGAAACTTTTGAGACCCCCGATTTTGTGGCTCAAATGAGTTTGGGACCTTTCTTTATTGATTTTGATAAATCATTGAGCCATTTTTTCGCTCATCTGGATTATGTTTTTCCATTTGGATTATTAATTTTCTATTTGGACCATACTTTTGGATTATGGTTTGCCTGTTTACTAAATTTCTCGAAATAATTTAAAGTGTTTTGAGCAAATTCCTTTGACAAATGTGACCAAACTTTAAATTATGAAATTTTAGGCAATACTTGTGGTGTAGTTGGTTTTTTGGAAATAGTGGGTAACCGTGTACCACATAATTTCACCAACTACTTGCCTAAAAGAGTACTCAGTGACAACGATTCTGGACCTGTCGTTCCAATCGAAATCTTTGGTAAAACCAAATTGATTTGTCAAATATGAGGTCTTATACTCATGTAGGTCCTGCCGTACCTTGTTGAGTTATAAAATATTCGAGAAAACCAGCGTTATCTGGTAATAGCTCATGAAAGAATTAAAATTTCTTTACATAGTCTCCATTCAATACGACCAAAAGCGTATTTTAGAGGAGTTGAAATGTCTTTCAAGTGGTTGCTACCACATTCTTTAAAGCATTTAAAGTTACCTTATCATTTCGCCTGTCGTCGAATGATAAATGATTTAGATGCTAAGACATGATTGTCTGTACTATCATTCGCCTGTCGTCGATTGATAAGAGCATTTTGATATTGTGGCATTGACCGGATGAGATATTCCCGGGTCAAAAGACGATAGTTGATTTATAATCGCATCGCATTTGGATTCTCTTTGAGGATATATTTCGTGATTAATCCGAAATTAATGTCACTAATGCTCACTTTGAAAGACTAGTATGTGTAAAGATCACGAAATGAACTCGTAGAATTCTTGTAAAGAATTGAAGGAGTTATTGTGGACTTATCCAACCATAAGACGGACCATAAATATAAATGGTTATGGTTGATGCATCGACAATAAGGTCACATGATTATTGTTGTCCACATAAATGCAGCACTTTCCAAACTTTTAGCCCTATCATTAAGTTGATGGCTCATGATCCGGATTATCCTGAAAAGTCTAGTCGACTTGATAATTCCGAAGAGTAATAATCGAAATTTCGATTTGAATTACTTGAGTTTGGAAATTGAAATTGAAATTGAACATCCTGTCGATTATGTTCAGACCCAAATGGACTCACGGAAAGTTTGATGATGCGACTGCAAATGATTGCACGCATTTCTTGGTCTTGCACACCAAGATTTATATTTCCGTGTGGGATTATGCTATTTTGCTGCATTGGTCCGTTATGAGGCCCATAGACACTCAAACACCATATGCGTACCAGTTGGTTACTGGTTATGAGCCAGAAGTCTCATATTAACGCGTGTTTAGAGTGATTAATTAATATTTTGATTGAGCCGCTCTAGCGTTCAAAATATGGACCTATGAAGGGGACATAAGTCGATTATGAATCTCCTGCCTATCATTTGATAGAGTAACCTTGACAAGCGATCTCTTTACCGCATGATATGCGAAAGTGACATCGCTAAGACTGTTCTCCCCGTCGTTAGGGGGAGATTTGCACGTTACCGTTGATAAGGAACGACGTGAAGTAACGTGGCATAACCCACTCAGTCTTAGCTTGATCCTCAAAACTGCACTTAGTGATAAGTAAGTGCATAGACTCCCTCAAGTCTAACTAAATGCCAGACGCATTTAATGACTTTATGAGATGTCACGAGATCATTTATACCTGCTGCAAAATGCTTGCAAGGATAGACGTCCCTGTCGGACGTCGTGTTCCTGTCGTAACACGTTGCTTTGGCTGAACCCGCCAAGCAAATGACGCTACCGTCGGCCGTCGGTCTATCATCCTTCCTAATATATGAGGAAGTTGACCGGTTCTTAATTCGTTCAGCCCCAGAGGTGGTGAACTGAAACTCGTTTGTCGCACGAGATTATAAAGGATCAAGGAGATGTGTGATTTCCTCCTCATCCTAAGAATCTCGAAATATCCGTCGATCATGATATCTTAGACGATATTGAAGCGAAACGAGACTGTCATTGATTACTTGTTCATATATTCGGTGACGACTGATAATATGAACAAATTATGACAGGGAACCATGTACCGTTGCCTGAAGTCAACGGAGAATAGACTGTACTAATGGAAACTTGAAATCCAAGTAGACTCCTTAGCGAAAGTGTGTTCGGACCTGTAGATCCAACACCACCAATGTTAAACGAGTTCGTTTATTTGGTTATTCGTAAGGAAAAGTGATGAGAATAATGAGATTGTAGAATGCTCGCCTAGTAGCGCAAGGCTTCTCTCACACCTTGGAATTGATTACGAGATGGTTGATTTCCTCGTAATGGACGTTAAAACGGTCCCCTACTTTATCAGTTTAGTAGTTTCCGAGAAACTGATTATGCAGTATGTGATTGTGGTCACTGTTTTATCTCTATGGGGATTTAGACAAAGAGATATAGATGAAGGTCCCTGTGTGACTTCATAATGCTTGAATCAAGTAGTTTCTGACCACGGAACACGATCTCAATTAAATGAGACGTTCACTATATGGATTAATATAATCCGAGCGGATGTGGTATACCCGCCTAAGTGAGTACTTGATCAGCTTGGGATACTTGAACAAGTATTATGCCCTTGCGTGTTTTATTATGCGATCCACTTTTGGATTTGCCTTCGAGATGAAGGATCTTGGGAAGAAACGGTAGTGACTTGGCCTGATGATCGAGTCCCGTAAAGATTGAATCTAAGTCCATGATTCAGACTACACCCGGAAGGTGTTATGACGTTTTTAGTCATCATGACGCTAAGTCGTCAGATTCTCCCATGATCGTTCGATCACTAGACATTGATATAGACCCGGTCTGTCCCTGATGAGACGACAAAGAGATATTGAACCATGATGTTTGTATCTAAGTACAATAAGCGCATCATTGTACTTGGTCTAATGTGCTAGGACGAACATCTCGTCTGCTGTGAATGGTATAGCTCGACACAGCATCGCGCTAACACGCTGCCATCGAAATGGCATAAAAGACATTTTCCCATTACCTCAAGGTAACTGTGGATGAGGGCATGCCTTATCCCATTTTGCGTCATCGAGTGTATCTATCCCCTTTGGTACTCGAATTAACGCAACCCCTTTTTCGGTTATACCGATGCCGGTTACTTATCAGACC
Source organism: Primula vulgaris (assembly GCA_963920805.1). Lineage (NCBI taxonomy): Eukaryota > Viridiplantae > Streptophyta > Magnoliopsida > Ericales > Primulaceae > Primula > Primula vulgaris. Next base: position 4,914,430 of record OY987218.1, on the reverse strand, counting down.
CGCATAAGGGATATTCCTAACATGGTCTGTCTTTACCATTAGGAATAAGGCAATATCTTGGAGGTCTTGGAATGACTCCAAACGAATCACTCTGATCTACTCGTGCTCTATGAGACGACTAGAGAGTGTATATGGCTTCGAGCTCGTATTAGCCATATTTGAATTACATATGCTCTGTCTCACGATCCAGATAAAACACTTGTCTTATTTGAGGACAACTTGTTGTTATCGATCAAGAGAGACATGACTAGATTATGCTATTTAGCATTTCTTGCCGAAATAAATCTTCACATATGAAGTTTATAAGCATCCTGTCGAATGCTCGTTTTATTCCACGTTATATTTTCTTGCATACAGTCGTGTGCAAGTAAATGAGGCATCCAGTCGAATGCTCGTACTCTTTATTCGAATATGAAATCATTGCACCCAGTCGTGTGCAAGTGAGGGGAAGCATCCATGTGAATGCTTATTGCACTAATTACTACTTAGTCGAAATCCTCGCACACTGTCGTGTGCAAGTGAGGGGGAGCATCCAGCCGCATGCTCGTGCACTCTTTTTGTCCTTAGACCAATGTTTTTTCCCACTGGGTTTTCCTTGGCAAGGTTTTTAGCGAGACACGTTCCCTGTTATACCTCACTATGGATTGCCGAAATTAGGGGGAGTATCCTGTTGTATACTTCTTACCACTGTGTACTCTTTTGTCCTTCGACTAGAGATTTTTTCCCACTGGGTTTACTCTAGCAAGGTTTTGATGAGACACCTGTTTTGTGGTTGATCCCTACTACTACCATGGTTGCACTCTTTTTCCTTCGATCATAGATTTTCCCATTGGGTTTGCTCTGTCAAGGTTTTGATGAGGCACACTGTTTTGTGGTTAGTTACTTACATGATATTTCGGCCTATATCATTCAGCTACACAATTTCTCCTAGGTACCGGTTTTGTCCCACACTGGGTTTTCCGGCCCTAAGGTTTTTATGTGTTTAGCACTGCGAATGAACTCGACTCAGATCGACTGCATGAAGACGAAGAATTCAAGACGTCCAAAGGGGGAGTGTTGTAAGATTATTGGACTCTTGGGCTTTTCCTTAATGGGCCCAGGTGGGCTTGTAACCCTAACCCTCTATCTATATAAAGAGTAAAGAGGGCTAGGGGTCTTGTATTTATTCATTCATTCACACAACCTATGATTCCCTCTCTCTATGTTCTCTCTATGTCTCCTATATAATATATATATACTGAGCTAATAAGACTCACAACAATAAATTTATTTTTAAAAAAATAGACAAAATTGAGCAGTTTCATATTCTCTCTAAATTCTCTCTGTTGGCTTATTATAGAATGATATATAAAAAGTGTATCTCCATTTAAATAGAATTTTTTGAGGAAATACAAACACATAGATATATACATAGATAGGATTTAGTAATCTGAAATTAGATGAAAATGGAGAATAAATACAGCATAATAGTGCCTACTTACAATGAGCGTCTCAACATTTCTCTCTTCGTATATCTCGTCTTCAAACACCTCCCGTATGTATCTTTATTTTATTATATTTTTTTTATTTATATTCCCCTTTAATTGTTACCTTGTCTTTTCAGTTTTTCATTTGATTATTTCAAAAAAATGATGGCTTATTTTGTTTTCTAAATCCCTTATGTGGTCATTTATGTTAGCAGTTGATTTTTGAATGGAATTACTTTTTATTTGGTTTTAAGCTTGTTTGGTTGTAGATTTTAAGGAAAAAAAAGGTGGGTTCATTTAGCTTAAAGCTTCTAGCTTTTACAGGCCTATTACCCAGAATATGTATTTTTATATGTGTGTGTATGTACATATATATATTCTCACTAATTTGTTACTTGTTTTCTCATTTTTTCATTTGATTATTTTAAAATGATGGTTTAATTTTGTTTTATTGATTCCTTATGTGGTCATTTATGTTAGCCGTAGTTTAACCAGATTGATGGGTTTTGATTGAATTAGTAAATGCTCTTTATTTGTTTGATTATTAGCTTGTTTGGTTGTAGATTTTAAGAAAATTAGTTGGAATTTATGACATTGATAGGAAAAAAAGCTGGGTTCATTTAGCTTAAAGCTTCTAGATTTTTCAGGCCAAAAACCCAAACTAGACGAGCTTAAAAACTGCAACCAAACAAGGCCTACGATCATCCTTTGTCTAGTTTGTGGTGCCCTTTTAAATTACAAAAAGAAATGGTCTTTGTAAGCATTAGTTAGACCCATCTATGGGCTAAAGTTTAATATTTTTAATTTGAAGGAATTAAGGTAGATCATATGGGGGTCGCCCTTAAATTATGGTATTTTATATGTTTAATTTTGCAAAAGGTGGAACTTTATGTCTCTCCAGTGGTTAAATAGGGTTGTATAATTATTAGAGAGCTTGTTTGACTGTAGAATTTAAGAAAATAAGCTGGAATTTATGAGATTGATAAAAAAAGGGTTTATTTAGCTTAAAGCTTCTAGCCTTTTCAAACAAGACGAGCTTAAAAACTGCAACCAAACAACCTACTATCGTCCTATGTGTAGTTTGTGGTACCCTTTAAATTACAAAAAGAGATGATCTTTGGACACTTTAGTTAGATGTAACTGATGGGCGATGGGCTAAACTTGAATATTCATAAGTTGAAGGAATTAAGGTATATCCTATGGCCTTGTGTTCCCCTTGAAAAATGACATTTTATTTGTTTATTGTTGCAAAAGGTGGAACTTTATGGCTCTCCAGTGTTTTCATTTACAATTTTTATTATTATTAGATTTTTTTAATAGGAGGAGATGATTTTGATCTCGTGATCCCTAATCCGACCATCTTTGCAGCAGTAGTTTCTTTAATGTAAACGATGTGATATTTTGAGGCTCTTAATTAAAAATATTTAAGGATGATTATATATCCTTTTCTGTTTCAAAAAGTAGAGGACTTTTATGCCTATCAAATACTTTCATACTCAAGTGATGTGAGCTTTAGGTTTATATTAATCTCATGGATCCAATATTTTAAGACTTTCAGTGAATAGACAGTTTCAGTGTTGGAAAAGCTCCATCTTTGATGATGAGTGATTTTGGGATTTTTGATTCGGAAAAAGGAAACTCATGTCTAAGGTGAATTGGAGTCTAGGTTGGTACGACTGAGCCAGAGTGCTACGATTTTTCTAGCTAAAAATACAGTTAGCGTGAAAAGTTGTTGAAAGTGTTCTACTAGTACTTAGAGGCATAATTTCTGTATCTTAATAAAAAGAATTTTTGAAACTATACGATGGGGGGTGGGGTTATCGTTCTCCATGGCACTTTTAGCTTGTATAGTAGTCAGTAGCCTATAATTTGGTTAAGGTTCAGACATAAAGGCATAATTTCTGTATCTTATCCAAAATAATTTTTGAACTAAGAGTGGGATGGGGGGTGGGGTTATCGTTCTCCTCGGCACATTCAGCTTGTACAGTAATCAGTAGCCTATAATTGGGTTAAGGTTCAGATATAAAGTTTTGTTTTTTAATGGTTAGGGATGTTGATTTCGAGATGATAATAGTTGACGATGGAAGTCCTGATGGAACTCAAGAGGTCGTTAAACAATTGCAAAAAGTCTATGGAGAAGATCGCATTGTGAGTAACTCTATACAATCGTATTAAGTCACTTAATTAGTTCTAATTGTTTGCTTAGAATGTCCTTTTGGAAATCGGTCTTATTTTGACTCTTTGCAATTGCAGCTGTTGAGAGCTAGACCTAAGAAGCTTGGATTAGGTGTGTATATAAGTTTTTTTTTTTTCTAAAGCGAGAATGATGAATCGATGAGTTGCCCATTGCCACATTTGTATTGCAGGTACCGCATATGTTCATGGTTTGAAGTATGCTTCAGGAAATTTCGTTGTTATAATGGACGCTGACCTATCTCATCATGTAAGTGCGTTTTGATGTAAATGATAAATTTCAGCCCGAAGTCTAATATTTCGGTGTACTAATTTTATCTGTCGTGTATTTTTAAAAGCAAATGATTATCTAATGACATAATTTGGACTTATGTGCTATTTGATTTGATCACAAGGAAAACTTGCTTCTTGTTTTAGTGGGATTTTGTATTTTGATGGCATAAACTTTAAAGAACTGATTATTGATAAACTTTGATGGCAATACACTTCACTGAACTGATTTTTTATCGGCATGTTGTTCAATAAGTATATTTCACTCTCGATAGGCATATACTTCATTAAAAAAACTTATTTGGATGTGCATACTAACTTGTCGGAAATACCACTAAATGGGAACTAAAAGTTGTCACTAAATTTTATTAGGAGCTGCCTCCTTGATCTTAAGATTTGCTTGTCTGTAAATGCTTGAGATTTACAGTATCTCCTAATCTCTTTTTGTTATTGCTCCACAGCCCAAGTACCTGCCAAGATTTATCAAGTAAGGACAACTTTCAGTTTTATATTTTTTTCCTTCTTGGTGACATTTGGGTATTTGTGAACTGAAATCACAAATAAGTTTGTCTAATTATCTTTTCAGGAAACAGATGGAAACAGGTGCAAGTATAGTTACTGGAACACGATATGTTACAGGAGGTGGTGTACATGGGTGGAATCTTATGCGCAAGTTAACAAGTAGGGGTGCTAACGTCCTTGCACATACTCTTCTTTGGCCAGGTGTATCTGACTTGACTGGATCTTTTCGGTGCGTCAACTTTTTGACTTGACAATGTTTGATGTTTTATTTTTCTACGTTAAATTACTAATACAGTTCTGTATAATGACGAACCATCATATTTTTGACTTTGTTCAACCTTGGATAACAATTATCAATATGTACAGTCATTAGCCGGATAAGTGATTAGATACGAAAACCAAATATTTAATTTCCTGATAGGACATGTTTATTATAATTTTTTTACACTATACGAACTCATTCTATTTCATTTTAGTTCCTAACCTACGTTTCTCTTTATATGTAGCTAACAAAAGCGAAAAAATTAGGTTGGCTTCATGTTTATTTGGAAGCAGAGCCTCCGACTGTTATTCTTTTTTTACCAGTTATGCTAACTGGCTTTTTTTGGTACCGGATTTTAAATAACATATGCAATGGCTGTAACTAAAAGGGCCCCAATATAAAAATAAACGAAAAACAACGTTCTTCTTCTTCTCTGTTTTCCACGGTTTCACCCATACACCCATAATCATTTTTTGTTGGGTTTAGTCATTCGTTCCTCTCTTATCTTATTTATAAGCTTCTTCCCCACGATCCATTACCAAATCATCTTCAACAACTGATAATCTATTAAAGTAATATTCTTACCATCAATTTTCTATAGGTTAATTTGGGTTAATGATACTTGATGTAGGATACATGAACATTAATAAAGTGGTACATGAATATTAAGTCCATATCATGAGTCTGTTCATGATCTGTCTATATTCATGTAACACAAGTTGTTTTACATTCTTGCATTTACTACTTCTAGGACCTTTTGCATTCTTGTTAGCCTATATAAAGGCCTTTGGTTCATGATGTAAAGGACACAAAAGTTTCTATCAAAATAAAATATAATTTAGAATTTCTCTTTCTAGGAGAATACTTGTTATTTTTCTGGTGGATTCCAGATTTCTTTGCGTCCGAAGAACGATATCTTCGTTGCGTCTACTAGAACGATATCTAGTCACGTTCTTCCTTAGCTAACGCTGCGTCAATACTGGATCTAAATATAGGTCTACTATTAGGTTTGTGCTTACAGGTTATTGGTGGATTGTATCGGAAATCATGTTTTTGTCTAATTATAAAAATGTCCCGGTTTCTTTTAAATATTGTATTTACTTCTATTTTGAGCTCTCAAAAGTATAGCCGTTGGATCCATGACATTAAATCCAGCGATTCAGGAAAAAAGACAGTTAGGATGACCGGTAATTAACACAGTCAGAGACCCCTCTTCCATTTATTTTGTTGGTGTACAGAATAAAATCCTGAGTTTATGTTTGTGTACAACACTGCAATAATATTTTTTTTCAGCTTTCAAAAATTGACATTTCTATTTCACATTACAGGCTTTATCGTAAATCAGTGCTCGAAGATGTTATAAGTTCTTGCGTCAGCAAAGGTTACGTATTTCAGATGGAGATGATTGTTCGGGCTTCAAGGAAAGGCTACCATATTGAAGAGGTAATAATATCCATTATGAGATCGCCTGATCCACTCAAAAGATTAAAGGGAATAATACCAAAAATCATAGTTTACTCTTGTTGTAAATGTTTTAAGGAATTTATTGTGCTGAGACCTTGTTTGATTGCAATTTAAGCTCAATTTTCTGTTTTATTGCTTAAGAGCTAGAATGCATTTGGTTGATCAGCTTAAAGCTTGAGCTTTTATTGGTTTTTGTCCTCAAATGACCACTAGCTATTATCAACCCCACAACGTCCGGCTTATTTGCTTAAAAGCTGCAATCAAACATGCCATCATATAAAAGCAGATACATTATGTAAAAGCTAGGATTACTAACAGACCATCAATGCTTATTCAAGGTTCTGAAGATACCTTCACGATTAGAAAATGTGTCTATGGTGTATTTTTGTGGTAAATCACGCTATCTTATGATTGTTTACATTTGCCAATGCAGGTTCCTATCACTTTCGTGGATCGAGTATATGGCACTTCAAAGCTCGGGGGATCAGAAATTGTAGAATACTTAAAGGGTCTAGTTTACCTTTTGTTCACAACTTGAATAGAAATCGAACTTTGATACCTGCCTCCTCCCTCGTGTTAGAGCTTTGTTTTGCTCTAATAAGAAATTCCAAGTAACATGTTACTCATGCACCAATCTGGTTAGCAAGCAAGTCAGATTTTCTCTCTCACTGACATACTTGATTTTACTTGTGAAAAATGCCCACTTTTTTTGCTCATCTATAGCAAAATTTTGGTCTGAAAAGATATTTCTTGTATTCGGTTCATATTCATAAATTATAATTTGCATTTTCATATTTATAAATTATAAATTGCCTAGTATTACAGCTGATGATGTTTGCAAGTTAGCTATTTAGCCGATACACTTCTCCGCAAAGAGGTCGGTAGAAAAACAACGCCGTTGTTTATCCTGCTACATAGGGAATTTGGACGCAGTGATGGTGAAAATATGCGTTGAAATCAATTTATCGGATACTAAATGCGTTGAAATCAATATATCTACATAAATGCGTTGAAATGTATCATTGTCTTATTGTTCTAAGAATACAAGTTATAGGTATAGTTTTTTACTCATTTATTTAGAAGAATACTAGCTTATTTTTTGGTAATACAGTAGCACTTGTTTTCGGTTTTTACACTGAATTTTGGACATAAATTTAATTGGTACTATTACCCAGTTAAGTGTGCTTATACGAGTGTATATCGGAATATTTAATTAAAATACTTTTTCTATTTTATGACAAAAAAGCCTCAAATGTTTTATGGCCTATAGCCCTAAAAACTATGGAAACAGCTCTTCACGTCATATACATTTACGTGATCATCTATCAAATGGTTTTTTTTACAACTATGTTCGCCTTCACTTACATTTCTTGTATCGCTTTTTGCAAATCATGGACTGAACTTTGAATGTGAATTTAGCACAAACTAACAAACAGTAACAACTTCCCTTTTTAATTGCAGACTTTTATGCCATGCGACTATTTATATATATATGTGTCACAATTACATCTATGATCGAAGCTAAACTCAACCCCCACATGGTAGTGAACATGATTTATGCAAAACGTTACTCGTCTTGTTAGTGAAACGTATGACCAGAACTTATGGAGAATAAAGTTTTGAAGTTGTTATGCAATAAATAAATGAAAGCCAAAAAATGAAAACAAGCCTAATAATTCGACCTGCTACAGTATAACCTCTCTGTATTAATATTTTATATGTAAATAAACTTTCTATAGGAATAAAAATGCTCGGTCCCAATTCGGGTCAGTTCAAAATAAAAATAACCTCGATATCGTAATATTTCATGATTTTTTATGGTCTCGACTTAACAAATTTGTCTCCATATAGGAATAAATTACATAAGGATGTAAAATTATATGTCGTTACATTAAACTTTTTCTATGCTATATTATACCTGCTATTTATATATGTAAAAAAAAATTAGATAAATTTTTAGATGACTTTCCACATTTCTAAATAAATGTACTTAATTTTCCAAATACATATGTATTTAGTTAAATTTTATTAAATTCATGAATATGCTAGTTTCGTGACTTTTCAACTCTTTTGGATTTATGTGTTTGACTTGTTATATAAATACATGTATTGTCTCTTAAATATTTATGTTAATTAGTTAAATTAGATACACATATACTTTTTATTATACGAAACATTTATTTAAGTATTTTTTTTATTTTTTTATATATCAACCTCTGGTTTGAAATAATATAGAATATTTTATTCCAGATTATTTCAGTAGAGAGGTTATAACGTATCACTGAAATGACTTGCACGTACATGCTAGCTTTGTTTGCATTTTCTCCCTCTCTTCTTACTTCCCGATTGTACTTTTTCTTCTACTAAAATCCTTCAGCTATAAATAACTTCTATGGGACCTCACCTTGATTCACGAATGTTTCTTAGCATAACCCCTTGGTGAATTCTTAAGGAAAAACCGAAATGGAGAAAAAACAAATTGCCATCATCGGCTCCGGTATCAGCGGCTTGATGGCCTGCAAACATGTACTTGAGAAAGGGCTCAGCCCAATTGTGTTCGAGGCCCGGCCCACTATTGGAGGAGTCTGGGCCCAAACCATGGAAACAACCAAACTTCAAACACCCAAGCATTACTACCAGTTTTCGGATTTCGAATGGTCAAGTTCAGTAACGGAGGACTTCCCTGATCACAATGAAGTGATTCAGTACATACGGTCCTATGCTGGTCACTTCAATCTCGTCCGTTGGATCAAGTTTGGGATGAGAGTGGTGGGGATAGAGTACATCTCACCGTCGGATGAGAAGGAAATGCAGTACTCTTGGTGCTTGTGGGGTGGCACAGGTGGGCCATTCTCGTGTACCGGAAAATGGAATGTTTTTGTTCAAAATATGCAGGACCCGTCACCAGCTCCACAGGTATATGTAGATAAATAACATAGATCCTTCGACGTAAAATTATAACACTACTTATTTACGAGTATACTTGAGTTAATAGTTGTACAAGAAATGCAACGCTAAACACTGTTAGCTCAGGTAATCCGCGTATGCAGGCATGGAATCACCGGCACCGCACAAGAATGGTAAGGATGGGTACTTGTGACGGCAAGTCGGTAACCACCTATATCCAGTAAAAACTGCACTGTGACATTTTTAATTGAGATTTCACCTGATGCATTATTCTTGCTAATTTAAGAGACACAAACTAACAAAAACTGTACTACTGTACACCGACCTACCGACTTTACAAAACATGTATACAGTCCTACTAAATTCTAGAATAATTTTTTTTATCAATTTATTAGACAAATCAAAGACCTGTCAACTTTACAGAACTTGTATACTATCATACTGAAATCCCGCGCTTGATAATAATTCTTCTGTCAATTTGATAAGACAATAAATTCATGTGTATTCTTAAGGAATTTTTTTTATCACTGGGCATTGTTATAATTATGTGTACCGGCAATATTTCACTGCAATGCGTAAATTGTTGAGATGAGTTATATTTTTACTTACGTTTTATTAGCTAGGGTTGATCTCATTTAGTTTCCTTGGCAAGGATGTTTTATGTGAGATTTTAGAGTTGTGGAGCCTTTGTCACGATGTATTTTCTATTTCGTTTAATCCTTTGGAGTTTGTTCCAAGGACTGAAACTTGTGCGTGGAAAAAAGGGGGAGAACAGAACTGCAGGCTAAGGGATATACCGCAGTTGAAGACTCCGTTCTGCCGTACTAGCGCACATTGAAATAATTATGTGTACTGGCATTTTGTTTATAGCAATACGTACACCATCCTAACAAAAAAAGTGGGGTTATTTTTATAAAATAGTGCTTCCGATCTTATTTTCTTCTCTGATCCAGAAGGAAGTGACTCGGTCGTTAAAAGAGCACGTAAATTAGTGAGTACACAGAGTAGTGAACAAAAACTGTAAAAACTTAAAGGATGGTGTTGGAAACTGCAACTAACCAACACTAACTTGGATCACTGTTATGTTACCAGGTGTATAAAGTGGATTTCGTGATCTTGTGTCTAGGGAAGTTCAGTGATCTTCCAAATATACCTGATTCCGCTCTAGGCAAAGGCCCGGAAATTTTTAAAGGACAAGTCATACACTCCATGGATTATGCTGCCATGGACGACCATCATGCAGCTCACTTCATTGCCGGAAAACGTATTGCCGTCATCGGGTTCCAAAAATCTGCTGTTGATGTAGCTGCAGAAATTGCCAATAAAAACGGTATCAATCCCCTCATTTGCATTTCAATATAATCGGAAATTGGACATATATTCAGAAATACATAGAAAAAATTAATGACAACTGTACTTATTTTCCTTTTCAGGGCCTCAAAATCCTTGTACGCTGCTATTCAAGACTGTGCACTGGACAGTTTCGAAATCCTTACTGAAACTTAATTTCAGAAACTTAAACCGCTTTTCGGAGCTCATGATACACACGCCTGATGAAGGGCTCTTTTCATGGCTCTTGGCTAGTATACTTCACCCTTTTGTAAGTCTATTATTAAGTAGATTACGCTAACAACTAACAACTTTGTACCACTTAACTTCTTTTCTAATTAAACAATGTAAATTTCAGTTGTGGATATTTTCTAAATTGGTGGAGAGCTATCTCAAATGGATATACCCATTGAAGAAATATAACATGGTTCCTAAACACGGGTTTCTCCAGCAAATCTCTACGTGTAAGTTCACGGTTTTGCCTGCCAAATTCTATGAAAAAGTCGAAGAAGGAAGCATCATCTTACAGAAAACACAAAAGTTCAGCTTTTGCCAAAGTGGACTGATTATCGAAAACAAGGATGTCCCGATAGAAGTGGACATTATTATATTTGCAACTGGGTACAGAAGTGACGAAAAGCTCAAGAACATTTTCTCATCAACATATTTTCAGAAACTGATAACAGGGTCATCATCCCCCTTCTATAGGTAATAAACTGTTGAGTGAGTATGTTAAAAAACTGGGGTGTTTTAAAGATAATTCTTGATGCAAAATTCAGAAAACAAAATAAACAATGCCTTATTTTACCTTTAAATTGTAGAGAAGAATGAAATCGTTCTTAGTAAAACTTAATTTAACAGGGAATGCATACATCCGCGCATACCACAATTAGCAATACTCGGGTACTCTGAGAGTCCATCGATATTGTACACCACAGAAATGAGGAGCAAATGGCTAGCTCATTTCCTTGATGGAAAAATAAAACTTCCATTAATCACAGATATGGAAGACAATGTGAAGAAATGGGAAAACTGCATGAGACTATATGCCAGTGAGGGATATAAAAGAGCATGTGTTAGTGTGTTGCTACAAATACACTGCAATGATCAGTTGTGTAGGGATATGGGCCTTAACCCTAAGAGGAAAAATTGGTTCCTCTCTGAGTTGTTTGCTTCTTATGGACCTGCTGATTATTCAGATTTAAGGAATTAATGCTTTTGTATAGAAAGACTGCCGCTTTTCATCTAACGATCACTGGCTTAACTGATGTATTCTCATTAGAGTTGTGAATCAAACTCAAATGTAAACAAGATATTTCGGTACGTTGAAAGAACTTTAGATCTGAAGATATGTTATTTTTACCAAAATTAATATGTTCAACATATTCCAATTACTGTAAAATCAGAATCAGATAACCTTTTTGCAGAAGCACAACCGAATGCGTATACCCTTTAATTTATTGGGCAAAATGGACGGAAATATGGTTATCAAAAATGAAAACAAGAATATATGCGGACAGGCAATAAAAGACTAGAACAAGAAAAAGATCCGATGGTTTAATATTTTTTCGAACTTTTGTAACGAAAATATATTCAATTCCCTCATCTACTCCAGACTTGAGTGTTTGTCATTTTATCAGTAAATTGTTTTCCTCGGTGGAATATCAGTTAAATAGACTTCTTCGTTGATGTCATCATGCCAAAGTGTTACAAATCGGGTACAAGAAAGACGGCACCGGGAAATTCGCTAATCTTTCATTGGCTATTAATATAACAGTCATTTATTATTTTATATTAATTTAGTTTGCTACAAAACTTGCTCACTATAAAGTTCTATTCTTTAGTTAATAAAATTTCAAACAACAAAATTTAAAAACCTTTTAAGTTTTGGGTGATTTTTACAGAAATGTATAGGACTATAAAGTATTACTAAGAAAACTTTATGCTTCAAGAGATTCTTGGGTTCAAAGGACTAGTACCACTAAACGGTTCTCAACCGTTTCTAGAAATATATTTATACTATTATTTTATGTGAAAACCCTTACGAGACCTTGAAACAAATAATTACAAAAAACTATTGATAGTTTAAAAAATTATACATATGTTAGAAATTCAAAAACTAAAAAAAAATGTAACTGCTAAAAGAAACCAATCACGTTCAAAATAAGATACCAATTACTATTTGAATAAAGCAAAAAAATAACTCTTCTATCCCTATTCTCTGCATCGCGTGGGCGAGGTGCGCTAGTATTACATATTTTAACAAAATTAAGTAAGCATCTTTTATTTTTGTTTTCTACTTTACTCACCGAGTATATTTTGCCACCTGCAGCAAGTTTCTCGTATGTTCTTGAAAGGAAATATTGCAATATAAGGTTCTCTAAAACAATGAGTATATTTGGTCATGTTAGATATGTCAAGTTTTGATCATGTTATCGTTTTTTAATACATATTCGTAAAAGAAATTCGATTTTTTTTCTTAAATCAATGTTTTATTTTATTTATAAAGTGTTTGTTTAAAAAAATCTATGAAATTTGACTTTTTATATTATTTTTTTGTATTTATTGTTTGTTTTGGCAATTAATAAGATAGTAATATCAATAAATATCCAAAAAAGAAGAAGTCAAATTTTACAAATTATTTTGAATAAACAGTTTAAAAATAAAATAGAAAGCTAGTTTAAGAAAAAAAAATCGAATTCTTTTTATGAATAGATATGAAAAAAAAAATGATAACATGAATACTTTAACGTAATGAAATGTGTTTTTTTTTTAAAGAGCAAATGTGTTCTATAAAATAAGAGTTTACTTCACATAACCGATTGGCTACAAAACTAGCTAGGAGGGACACTAACTTATGTGTTTTTTTTTTTTCTAAATGAGCAAATGTGTTCTATAAAATAAGAGTTTACTTCATATAACCACTTGGCTACAAAACTAGCTAGGAGGGGCACTAACCTATGCGTTTTTTTCTTTCTAAATGAGCAAATGTGTTCAAAATAAGAGTTTACTTCACATAACCAATTGGCTACAAAACTAGCTAGGAGGGGCACTAACTTATGTGTTTTTTTTTCTTTTCTAAATGAGCAAATGTGTTCTATAAAATAAGAGTTTACTTCATATAACCACTTGGCTACAAAACTAGCTAGGAGGGGCACTAACCTATGTGTTTTTTTTTTTCTAAATGAGCAAATGTGTTCAAAATAAGAGTTTACTTCACATAACCAATTGGCTACAAAACTAGCTAGGAGGGGCACTAACTTATGTGTTTTTTTTTCTTTTCTAAATGAGCAAATGTGTTCTATAAAATAAGAGTTTACTTCATATAACCACTTGGCTACAAAACTAGCTAGGAGGGGCACTAACCTATGTGTTTTTTTTTTCTAAATGAGCAAATGTGTTCAAAAGAAGAGTTTACTTCACATAACCAATTGGCTACAAAACTAGCTAGGAGGGACACTAACTTATGTGTGTTTTTTTTCTAAATGAGCAAATGTGTTCAAAAGAAGAGTTTACTTCACATAACCAATTGGCTACAAAACTAGCTAGGACGGACACTAACTTTTAAGCCAATCACAATGGAGAAAGGAATAGAGTAGAATAAAATTCAGATCAGCTTGGGTACAAAACTAGCTAGGAGGGGCACTAATTTTTAAAGCCAATCACAATGGAGTAATGAATACCCAGCCAAGTAGGCAACTAGTAGAATAAAAGTCTGCCCTTGTTCACATTAATTTTGATCAATAAAAAATTTAAATTTAAATTTAAATTTTTTTATTTTAACAATTTTAATACAAATTATAGGAGCACTACTAGTTCCCAGTATTCTTCCATAAATATTAGAGAAAACTGGCATTTTTTTGTTTTACACTTTCATAAAAAAACCACATTCCTTTTAAATTTTACTATGCTTTTACATTTATTTGTTTATGATATTTCTCTCCCTCTCTCTTAACAAAGGGAGATAATAATTGTAAAGACGAAAATGGACCAAAAACTATTATAAATAAGTACGAGTGAGGATCAAATAAGAAACCCGTTGGATGACAATTCTTACCAAAGATTTGTATTGTTTATCAGAATATAAGTTGAAATCTAATATAAGATTTCAACCGTGGTTGCTCTAAACCGATCAAAATTGTACATAATTTCATAAACGAAAATCAGGACCAGATGGACTAGTAGTATATTATTTAACAAGATTAAAAAGAAAAATAGTTACGTACTTGTTTCCATAACAGTAGCGTGTTTGTGGGCCAGTGGCACATTCGGCACTAATGTCTTACTTGTTGAACTAAGTGGCCTAATTTATGAGTTTAACTAGTTCACAAATGAATTAAAAACATAATCAACATGAATAATACATGATTGAACTAATCAATACAAGTATCCATTATGTTAATTAACTAGATACGAAAAAGACCTCTCACGTCATCTATATATTAATAATATATTTATTGATTTTGTAATTATAGGAATCAAACCTAAAACTGATGCATACATAAATATTAAATAAAAAGATTGCAACCCCACTGCCTTGGATTGTATTCTTTTACTAATGAAGTGAAGAGATGTAAATTGCATTGCTTATCCTAGAGAATGAAACCAGGTAATTTGGGGAATATATTAATATGCTACCTAATCTATCATATCTTAGCGATTTGATACATAACCTAATACACTTTTAAATTTGCTACACAACATATACATTTTCAATTCAATTAACGGACTCAACCCACCTCCGACCATTTCAACCTTATGAACTCAAACATGCTAACTAGTGGGTTCACTCTAAATTGTTTTATACAACAGTTGAAACTTTCACATTGGTTATTTAATAGTAAAAGAGACTTATTATGAGTTGAAAACCGGTAACCGAATGTAGGCGAAGTCACTTAATTGGAGTGAAAACGTATAGCTCATGTTCCAAATTAGAAACTGTGTTAGGTTGGATACTAAATTGGAGCGAAATCATATAGGTTATGTACCAAATTAGAAAAAATGTTAAGTTGTGTATCAAATCGCTAAAAACTGATATATCGGGTACCATTTTAGCATTTTCCCAGATAATTTTGACAGGCAATCACAACATCGGCTTAATTTTTTTTTCATTTTTTTTTTATAATTAATAATCCTTCTTTAGAAGTAAATCTGTTTCGTGGACGGAAGAGTTCGAATCCTGAAAACTAGGGGTTAAAATAAAATTATGCTAGAACTTAAAAGAGTCATGATGGTAACAGAAATGGAAAGGGACACCTCCCCATGCGCAAACTTTGTTTCATTTGCACCTTACAGCTCCATGAAACAAAGCCAAAACAATTTAAACTATAACAAATTAGTTTATATAAATATATGTATTACATAATATACTACGAATATGCTGCATGTTTTTTTGTTTTTTTTTTTGAAAATAAAAGGGATACTTTCATTAAATTAAGTCAACAAAAAATGGTCAGGTATACCAAAATAACATGAATTATCATAAGTTATTCTAGCATGATTCGCTAGACAATTTTTCGGGACATTTGTCGATCTCGGGTTTCAGCAAAAACTCCAATTATTACCGCAAGTAAGTTCAACGAATATGCTGCATGTTTTATCTGCCTAATTTACGCATATGGCATGATTTTTACTGCGACTCAGAGGAAACTTGCGGTTTATCCAGTTTAAAATTTCTAACTTTTATGGGCCTAATTGGTGTAATGGTAAATATTCTAACATATGACATGTAGTATATAAATCACCAATTAGATCATTCGCATATCTTACCTCACAACATAGTTTTTTTAAAATTTTTATTATTATGCTATAAAAAGTATCATGTATTAGTCCTATAAATTTCTTAAATTTCAAGAAACACCAAATTCACCTTATATATAAGTAATATATATGGTTTCCTAATAAACTATCATGTGATACATATTTTTATGATTGAAATATTGTTATGATTATTAAATGATAATAAATAAATAAAAAGAAACAATGTAGTGATATTACAAGGAAATTAATAAGAAAGCTGAAATTTAGTGTAAATGAAAACGGTTTATTAAAATATATAAAATATGCTAGTTTTAATAAAATGATTAATGTTGCTAATACAGTTTGATTTATAGGCAGCATTAAATGTGATCATGCCGATTCGTTTTCCATACAAGAAAAAATAACATGGTGATTGATTAATTCCATACCCATAATGTAAAATTGTTATTTAGCGAGACATTTGATAAGATCCGTAACTACAACACTGTAGATTCTCTCTTATATAAAAAGACCCATTAGGTGCTTGTTGGAATCATACACAACACTTAGCTTATTCATTCACCAACTAACATTAACAATGGAAATTAAAATCATTTCCAAAGAGTGCATTAAACCATCTTCTCAAACACCTCCCAATCTAAGAACCTTCAAGCTCTCTCTTTTGGATCAACTTATCCCAGCTCCTTATGCACCAACTGTTTTCTTTTATCCAAACGAAAACGGTGCCACTGAAATCGAAACTATCCTACGGTTAGTAATCTTAAAGATATCATTGTCGGAAACTTTAACTAGGTTCTACCCACTAGCTGGAATAATCAAAGACGACCTTAACATCGATTGTAATGATAAAGGGGCCTTTTTCGTCGAGGCTGAGGTGAATTCGAGCCTTTCTGATTTCCTGAAAACCCCAAATCTCTTATCCATGAATGCATTCCTTCCTTGTGAGATAAGTTTTGATGGATCAAGTGAAGGTGCTCACGTGGCCAATATTCAACTGAATGTTTTCAAGTGTGGTGGAATTGCAATCGGGCTTTGCATTTCACATAAAGTATTTGATGGGGTTGCTATTGGTAGTTTTATGAAAGGATGGGCTAATACAGCTTGTGGGTCTAAACAAGTTGTATATCCTGATTTCTGTTCTACGTCTCTCTTCCCGACAAATGATTTGTGGCTTAGAGATTTGGCGATGACGATGTGGGGCTCTTTGTTCAAAATGGGGAAAAGCAAAACAAAACGATTTGTATTTGATGGTTTGTCGATAGCTACACTCAAGGAAAAATCAGACAACTCTAGAACTAAAAACCCTACCAGGGTCGAGGTCGTTTCTGCTTTTCTTTGGAAATGTACCATGGCCGCCTCAGAAAAGATATACGGTTTAAAAAGACCTTCTCTACTAAGCCACTTGGTGAATTTACGCAAAAAGGCAATTCCAAATTTACCAGAAGACTCCATCGGAAATCTCATATGGATAGCAAGTGCAGAGTGTAAACCTAACCATGATCAAATTAGTTTGCAAGGTTTAGTGGGAAAAGTAAGAGAAGGAATATCGAAGATCAACAATGACTTTATCAAGAAGTTACGAAGTGATGAACGAATTAGAGTAATAGAAAAGTCCCTGAAAGAAATAAAGAACCATGGATCGAAAGAGGGAGTTGATTACTATGGGTTTACGAGTTGGTGCAAACTTGGGTTCTACGAGGCTGATTTCGGGTGGGGAAAGCCTTTGTGGGTGAGCGGTGTAGCTTCAAGTGGTTCTGTGTTTATGAATCTAATTGTTTTGGTCGAAACAAGAACAGGAGATGGGATCGAAGCTTGGGTTACCTTAGAAGAAGAAGAAATGACTGTTTTGGAATGTGATCTGGAGCTTTTAAAGTCCGCGTCTGTAGATCCAAGTCCTTTGAATTGCATAAGGGATAACAGAGTCTTTAAATATTAAATAAATCACTTCTTTTTGTTCCTCGGGTAGCGGCTCTGTCATGTAATTGAGGATAAGGATTGTGTATTCCAAGCCATAAATTTCCAAACTTGGCATGCCTGTAAAATGAGAAATCCAACATTTAGACCGAAAACTGAATGCTGATGCAAGAAAAATGTAAATTGATGAACTTAAAAAAGTGGAATTTATGTTCCCATTCTATGTTCTCATAGCTTATTCTCCAACTACAATGAGGTTGAATCGTATCCAAACCCTATTGCCAATACTCCAGCGGTTCATGAAATGATCCTCTGCTAATAGTTTTAAGAAATCAAGCCAATTTCATAGAATAGATAGAACACATGAATCTCAGGGAAGGGGAGATATACAGGATGTTAAAAAATTGCTGGTATAACTTTATCACCAGAGGCAACCTCTGTAAGTCAAAATATGAATACAATTAGCCTTTATGACCATGATCCTGAACTAAATAAAAGACTGGCCAACTTTCAATGTTTGGTTCTACGGTTCTACCACATCCACCTCACTCAGTCTGCATATAAATTTATCTTCTATGCATAGGCTACAAGAATTCGTGATAGGAGTATAGTGATAGATCTACAGTTACAACCTCTGTTACGGAGTGACGAGTTAAATCACTAAACCTTACTATTCTGATTACACATTCAAGATGTTCAGCAAGGTCGGAATATTGCATAGTCAAATTTATAGTTAATCTTCTTTAAAAGTCCAGTACAGATGAAGTCACTTTGGAATCGATATCATATCAGTTTTGTCACTTCCTGGTAAAAAAAGACCCCATCTACTAAGAAAACGACGATAATAACTACTAAGACGCAGGACAAGAAGATAAACATACGAGTTAAAAACTCTCCAAAAATTGAATACTAAGCTAGATGCCAACATCGGCAGAGCTCTCATTCATTCTATAAAATATATATTGTTAGTTTAATTTTAGTTACTAGCAGCAAAAGAGTCCTTAAGGCTTAAACAGCTTTCTACTGTGATGCGACTGCTGGTAATCATTTTTAGTCGTGCGAAAGATTAATTGCACGGGTGCATCTTTTGTCATTAACTATCAAGAACAAAATTAAAATTGCTATAGATCGGAGTTATAAATTGAGAACACTGTCATCCATGCCGACAAGAATCAATTAAAATTTTGAACCAGCGACAAATATACCTTAAAAACCAGGGTTTGCGATTAAATTGAAGTGATGGGCAAATTGACAATTACAGGAATTATGAAATAAAGCGCCAAAATATTTGTGAAAATATCTTTCACGGGATGATGTAGCAGCTACCTCTTGATATATTTTAACTCGTTTAGGAACTCAATTCTAAATGAGTTGTTACGACTAGGAAGAAATATCTCAAATAAAAGACCTAAAATCAAGTATATCAGTTCCCTTATATCACTCATTTACATGAAATTAAATATCTTTCAAATACAAGGGATCAAGATGTTTCCTTATAATTAAAATAATAATTTTTCTTTCTTATTTTTCTCTTATTCTCTCTCATTTATTTGTATTTTTCACATATAAATTAATAAAATAACAAAAATATAAGTTGTATAATTTTGATGGAGAAATTGATAAAAAAAGCTGATAATTTGTATAAACCAAAACGTTTACTTATAAGTTGTAAAAGTGTACGAGAAAACTTGTAAGTTATTTAATGTGATTGTTCTAGTAAATTAATTTGGATTGAAAAAAATTGATAGAAATATATTAAAATATAGTAATATTTAGTTATGATAATAAATTTGATAGAAAAGCTGAAAAATGTATAAAGTTAAACTGTTACCCTAAAAATATAAAAGTGATGTTAATTAAGTTAAATATGAGAAAAAGTGTAAGGCAACCGGTGCGCATGCTCTGAGGCCACTAGTTTAGGAACGCTGAGGGCTTATTTCCATTTTTTTTACTCAAAATATTTATTATAATTTCCTTCCTTGCAGTTGTGGGAAACAGAAGAAAGCTCTTTGGCACAGAAGAATCTAATTTTACTTGAGTTTTCTTGAGATAAAGAGTTTCTGGATATTTTATCCAGCATATCTATTGAGTGAAACGTGTCTTCTACAAAGATCCCAATTCTTACTGTGTTGCAGGTTACAAAAATAGGAATTCGGTTTTTAGCTAGCCAGAACGAAGAGATGATTAGGCAGACAATAATAAAGTACCCACGGTTTAATTGCTAAAAAGGGATACACGTCTCCAAAATAGTCATGTCAATGGAATCAAAGTGACATCAGGGACACACTAGTCTTTTTCAAGGTACTGAAGAGACTACGGATAGCAAATTATCTGTTTTAAATATTTATTAGCATTATAATTACCGCATTTGATTCTTAACAATCAAGATGAAATACTGCAATTGCCTTCGAATAAATCTCAAGTTCAACTCGTATGTCCTAAAGAAGGGACAGACAAATTTTGAACCAATTGCATATGAACCTCAACATTTTGGAAAAGAGCAAGGCTACAAGCTGCGACTGATGCAAACTAAATGAGGTAAACAAGACAAGCAATTTAGAAGTTCGCCAGTCGTCAAGTGGGGCTCTTTTCTTAAATTACATAACAATTGGAAAAATTAAATACATTTTGTGTTTGATGCTTCAGCTATAGCCACCCATGTGGGGAAAATGTCTAGCTCTCGAGCTCAAAACATAATCTGCGTTATGATAGTCTCTGCATTCTTATGCAAAAATCAATGGCTGCTTCAAAATAAGAATGGCTAAAAAAAAGGCCTTCCTTGCTTAGCCATGTCGTAAATTTGCCAAAACAAAAGACTCCTAATGTACCAAAAGATCCATCGAAAATCTCATATGGATTGAAAGTGTTGAGTGCAATGGTAATTATGATCACATGGAATAGAAAAGCTTTGTGGGCTGGGTGGGAGAAGACATGCCAAAAATTAACGACAATTTGGTAATCCAAAAGTCCCTAACCAAAGTAATCCAAAAGTCCTTTAAAATTAGAAAAATTTCGTCTGAAGAAGGTGTTGAGTAGTTTAAATTTACAAGTTGGTGCAGAGTTCAATCTTGTGAACCTCACTTAGGAAAGGGGAATACATTTGTGGGAATTTCAAATCCATATGGACTATTTCTTGTGAAATCCTTTTTGACGCTAATGAAAAAAGAGATGAAGTAGAAGGCTTGGTTACCTTAATGAAAAAATCATTTCGCCAGAAGGTATAAGCTATTTACATCTGCATCATTGATCCCCTGCATTAATGTGTCAATGAAGTCAGCAGTTGCAGTTATATAAAACTATAAAAATGGGAATTTTGTATTAAAATCTACCTCGTAGAATAAGGAGTAGCACACAATCTGGCAACTTGTTCATGTTTGTCATCAATCAGTATCGATTCTCCCTCCTATCTCCATTTAAGTTTCTTAGATAAAATAAAAGAATGATAATTTTGAGTGTAAACTTTTAACTAACCAAATCCAAACCATAGACCTTTTGTAGCTTTGTGTAGTTTGACAAATTAGATACTATAAGACAGCTTTAAACATTAAAGAAAGCATAATAAATAAATCCTCCTGATGAAATTTAATATTTTCAAGTAAGTTCATACCTCATTTCTCTTACATCGCCTACACATCTCAACAGTCGTGGTGCCACTCTCCTAGCTTAATCAATCTCTCAAGGCTATCACTCTGCTACAGGTAAAACCATACATGATACTACTCCTTACGAATACATACGTGTACACCCATTATCAAATTTATTAATCAATAATCACATGACTGACACCAAATGGAAAAAATATAATAAAAGTAACAAATGAAATTAGGTGATATCACAATTTTTTTGACCAGTTGGAGCAGAAGCTGTACTTCAGGCAACTATATTTAGATGTGTCTCAGTTGAATCGAGTTACATGTATCGGAAGGCTGACTAAAGAGGAGAATATAGACCTTCCATGCTTTAAGATCCGTTAACAGAATAGTTAATTTTTCCCTTAGTCTATAATGGCATCTTAACCTCCAAACAGCACTTCCATCTCCAGTATTTTGGATACATCTCCCAAATGTGACACCAGAGAAAAGGCTCATTTGATGCCAAAACAACTTTTTGGAAGACGTAGACAAGTGGGTAGCATATCATGAGCCACTAACCATAGTGGTGGCTAATCATACATCTATATTCAGCTTCCACAAGCCTGATTTTCCGATTATGGAGCTAAGCTAATTGAATAGACTGAGTTTGTCAAACTACGATCTTAGCATCTGGCGCATGTATCTCAGAGCAGAGCGTAACATTGCTCTTGCTTTCCTATCAGGAGCGCAACCGGATAAAATCATCTCTTCATACACAGCGGGAACCTGGTATCAATAGATAAAAGGGTATTTAATTCAAGCCATCATTACAGAGATCCAATCCGCAACAGAAATCAAATTACGTGGTTTTTCTTTTCATCATAAATTCCCTCTTTTTTCGGGGATACGAGGTTTGTTAGATATAGATTTGACTTGGTCTACTAACAAAGAGAAAAAAACATTATCATGTCCAGTCAGTCTGGACTTCAAGCAAATGAGATGAATACGTTTTCATTTAAACAAATAATAGTAAACTGCAGTTAGTGATTAGTTTCTTTAGAAATTCTTAGAAAGGCCTATGGATCAACAACTAGATGCACAAAATAAAAAGGAAACTGAAAATGGGAGAAAACAGCTGCATAAAATAACTGGTTTACAACTTTACGGCAACAATTACTACAAAAAGACGATTTTATCTACTTCCTTTCAGAAACAAGGAAAGCGATTTAGCCAAGTCTACTTACAATTAGCTTTGACTTGGTCGACTAACATGGAGACAAAAATATTATCCAGTATATCTAGTCTTCCACCATCATATATAGGAAAAGCTATGAGTTGTGGATAAGAAAACTTAAGAGGTATATAGGCTATTTATGATCACCGCTAATTGATTTATCTACAAAAATCTTCAACAACATAGATGTCCAAAAAACAATAAAAGGAATTTAAGACCGTTGATTGCAAATCAATGAACGAAATGGTGCTCAAAAGCAATAAGTTGAATTACCAGAGAAATATCCAAGATACTCACTTTTAGAACGCAAGGAAACACTTATTGAAGAATAAATTACCTTGTCAAACTTTTCCACACGTATCAGGGCTTTCATAAGTGTAGTATAGGTCACTACATCAGGCTTCACGTCCTGCGTACATAAGAGCACATGTGAACAAGTACTCAGGTAAGATTATAGATAAAGAATAACAAAGAATACTTTTTTATAGTTATATGTACGAAAATATGAACATTGAGATATCATACATTATCTTTCATGTACTGCAACACAGCAAAGGCATCAGTATCTCTCCTATCTTCACCAAAGGCATTTATCAAAGCATTAAGAGCTAAATTACTTGGCTTTAAACCTTCCGCTCTCATGACCCTAAATGCATGAACTGCTTGCTCAGACAAGCCCTGTAAAAGGTAAAGGAAAACATTGTGTTCATATTCGCAATGGGATTTAATATAAACATACAACAACATAAAAACAGAGAAACTGATAGACATATGATTGATGATGATACTACATCGATGATAATTGTCTGTATTTACTTGAGGTCTAAATATGCTCGGAAAGTATACGATGATCGTAAATTAGGATCTCATGCTGTTTACAGAACCTTAAAAGGGAATGCACTTTATAATTGCGAGCTTGATAGAGAGGAGGCATATGTGACTGGAAATTAAACAAACATAAGAGCGAAAAAAGCTGTTTAGTACCCCAACCTATTGACTTTTATCATTTTGGTACCCATCCTTTAATTCTTACTAATTTGGGTCCCAACGACCTACTTTCATCCAATTACGGGAATCAGCGTCAAATAAAAACATGGAATTGCAGTCACGTGCTCCCCAACCTATGAAAATAGCGAGTGCAATTCAATCAACATCAGTCAAAATTAAATCCTCCAATGTGTGATATAGTAAGAGCAACTCCGTCACTTTATTGTTGCCGGACCCCTAATCAGATGTTATAGGTAGGTGGATACCCAAATTGGAAAACCTTAAAGGTAGGGTACTAAAATGGGAAAGGCCAATAGGACAACATCCTAAACAGCTTTTTTTCAAAAATATGAAATGATATCGAAATTCTATGTTTTTAATCATGATTTAGAATGCTTAGGGAAAGACACACAACAGATGGAAAAGTTCTTTTATCCACGTTATTAATTAGCTTTCTTCTAGTGTTCTAAGGGAACATTTTATTGCAGCTTTTAATCAAATAAGCTGGATTTTTGCAGGTCAGGAAAAAGCAAGATCCATCCAGTTCTACATCTCTAACTTTTGCAGGCAAAAGAATCAGAAAAACTGTTGTTCTGATCTGATTAACCAACTGTAACCCAGTTCTAGAGATTGTCACACACATGGTCTTTCATCCTACAACCAGTTATTTCATACTTGCAAAGTAAGCTTCTAAGAGAATTGAAGTTACAAACATACCCTCTGTGCGTAAGCATTTATCAAGGCGTTGTACATGGTTGACGATGGTTTTAGTCCATTAGACTTCATATCCTCCAGACACTCAATTGCTTCACTAAATCTACCCGACCGCCCATAAATATCAACCAAAGTAGTATACGTGACAACATTGGGCAATATACCTTGACCATGCATTTTTCCCAATAAGCCCTTCACTTCCTCCCACCGCTCTTGCTGCCCAAACGAATGTATCATTATGTTATAACTCGTAGTACAAGGCAAGCACCCACTTTCCTTCATTTTTTCAAATAATTCTTCAGCTTTTTGGTGGTGTCCCAACTTACTATGACAGTCTATGAGCGTGTTCCACGTCACATTATCAGGCTCTATCCCGTCCGATCTCATCTGTCCAAACGCATGCATAGCATGATCAAGGCAGTTGTACTTCCCAAAAGCATCAATCATTACATTGTAAAAATGCCTATCTGGGCGAACCCCACAATTTTTCATCTCCTTAAGAACTTGAAACGCCCTTTGCCACTCACCTCTATCACGATAACTAGCTAAAATCCTACTAAATACATACGAGTTTGGTTGTACATTGTTAGCTCCCATTTCCTCAAGTACAATCCTTGCACTTTCCCATCTACCCGCATTTCCATACGCGTCGATTAGAAGGCTATATGTCTGTTCGTCAGGAGAAACACCACCATTTTCCATCTCAGAAACAATAAATTCTGCGTCTCTTAAACACCTGGCCTTTACGTATCCTTTGAGAAGGGCATTGTAAGCTCTAGTTCTGGGTTTTAATCCACTTTCTTTCAACTCTTCGAACACAGCCTCGGCCTCTTCTGTTCTACCAGAATCTCCCAATGCCGATATAACGGCAACAACTGTCGCAGTTCTTGCACTTAATCCCTTTCCCTGTATCCAACAAATGAAATTCACATTTTTATTCAGTTACTAAATTGCTTCGAATCCTAAGCTGTGAACTCATGGTCAAATGGCAATTACTTAGAAGTAGATTTTTCGCAACAATGCCATAAAATGATTGAGAACTACGACGTTTTAGCAAATCCAATAAATGGTCCCAAAACACCATGTGTAACAATTTATGTTTTCAAAACCTCACTCGAAATCAAGCAAAATAAAATAAAATCAACTTACAAGCTCCAAAGGCCTATTCATATTAGTTTTAACACTCAATAAAGCATAGCTTATTTTTTTAAGCTCAAAAAGCTTACTCTTTATTAGAGCTCTTGCAAAAACGCATAGGGATTCTATTGCAAAGACACTTTCGCGACGAGTTTGAGTTTTAAAACACTGGTTGCAATTGATTAATAGTTAGTGTAATTCCAAGGCAATACAGATGGCTGTTTGTAGAAATAATACCCTATGTTTTAATTGAGATGAGTACTCACCATCCAAAAACTACATTAACCACCCACTCTACAGTTAAAGTTCATGCACTTTTTAAAAGTGGGATTGTTTGTTCCAACTTCCCCACTATGATCGAATCCTATCACTTAAAATCTATATCATGCTGTACTCTTACCAAAATCCCTTTTTTTAAAAAAGAAAGAAAAACAATCCAATCCATATTCCATAGCAACTCGTTCACATACAGAAAAAACAGTCTTAAAGTTCTACCCTAGTAATGTCAGTTTCACCCAATTTAATCCTGTGAAAACATAACTATGACTACAATTAAAGGCTACTTTCAACCCTTCAACGGTTCTGACACATACTCTGGTAGTTTTTCTCCCCAACCAAGTATGAGAATCCTAGGTCACTCCTACCAATATGTGTTTAAAATATTGTGAACATCTGCACATTCTCTCGACTTCATTTGTTAACAAACTACTTTCCTGCTAAGAGTAGCATAGCTACACCTATATAATGACCAAAGATTCAAAGGTTAATCTTGAGAATTTCTACGAAGTTGAAAATAATGTTCTTCAAATATTGCTCAATATTTCATATTCATCAAAACCAATCCCGACATATCATTATAAATAGCATGATAGAACGATATATAAGCAAGTATATGGAAGAAAATTGGTAAACACCTCCTTGAACCATGTTAGTCGAATATGAAAGGGTGTAAACTTCGTCCTAACCATGTGAGTAACCATGTATATCTTTACACAAAGGGACTTTTAGTAAGACTGTTAATTCTTAATCACACAAATACTGGATTAAAATATAAATAATGTTGATTAATTAACCAACTCACACAGAATTAACAAATTCTAGACTTGCCTGTATCACAGCCAGGAACAGCATGGCTCGATTAGCATCGCCTGCTTTAGCAAAACCCAGAATAACATCATTCAACAGCTGAGCATCTAGTTCAATTCCATCCCCCTCCATCTGCTCATACAACTTGAGCAGCATCCCTGAGTCGATCTTGTTCTCCCTTGTAAGCGATTGTATAACCAAACTGTAATTCACGATATCCGGCTCGTACCTATAAGAATGTTTAATTAATTAGTAAATTTTATTTGGATCTTTAGATTGGTTATTTCATGGTTAGTTCTATGTTCATTATCTTACAAGTCTGAGAGGAAAAAAAAAGTCTAAGAAGGAACTGGTTTGTATTTTAGTATCACTTTGGCAATTCTGCTTTATGAGTTCACCTTGTATTTTAGGTTTTGTTTGGTTGCAGACTTTAAGTTGTGATTTTTTGCTATTTTTGCTGAAAGCTAGACTACATTATGTTGATCAGCTTAAAAATTGAGCTTTTCTGGTTTTCATCCTGAAAAGGTTGACAATTTAAGCTAAATGAACCTACTATCTCAATCTTCAAAATCTCGCTTATCTGTTTTAAAGCTGCAGCTAGAAAACCCCTTAGTCCTATCTAGTTTCCCCTCGTCACACAGTTTTTTAACTAAATATACAATATTCAACCCCCCCTCCACCCAGGTAACATTTCTGGTTTTGCCACCGCTTGCCTCTCTTACTTTAAGTAAAACCCATGAATATAAACTAATGGTACACATAAATAACAGTACCCGTCCCCTCTCATCCTAGACATGAGGTTGAGCGCCTTCTCGAGATCGTCATTGCGAGCACATGCCCCGATGAGCGCATTATAGGTGAGCGGTGTGAGCTTCTGGCGATGTGAGAGGAGGAACGCCTCGTATAACTTCTCGGATCGGCCAAGTTCATGGATAAGGATAGAATACAGGAGTTCATAGGAGAAGCAGAGGTTGTGGAGTTGCAGCCATGTCACCTATATAATTACAAGAATGTTTAATGGCAATACTATTCATACAATAAAATATCCTAGAGCAGTAGCTATATGAAAATCATAGGGTTTATCAAGCTTTTGTATAGTAAACTATTAAGTGTTTTCAATATATCTTATAAGTTATAGGGAACATTAATTGTATGCCATTTTTGTACAATGTCGTCAATTTTGTATTCTCAGAATAACACGACTGGGAATCAAACAACTGCCGAAGTTGATGATGTGAATTGAAAATTCGTGTATTGATGATAGAATACTCAATACTGAAATTTGTTCAATAGGCTAAAACAGTTGAGAATACTGAAATTGATTGCTCCTAATTTGAATAATCTAAAAATCTGGATGATACAATACTAAGTTTAATGTAAAGATACAAATAGATAGCACTACACAAACTCAAACAAAAAATGTAGTTCAGTTGGCTAAAATAATTACAACTCAACTGTTGAGAATGCTAAAATTGACATTATTCCTAAACAAGTACTAATATAATATTACCAAAAATGAAATTCATGGATGAGAATGGAATTAGAGGAGGCTAGGAACTTTCAATTACACCGTCTTTTCAATTTTGTAAACCTGAACTACTTCGACAAAGTGACATAGATACAACTAAAAAGTCGTGTAAGTCAATGATAAAATTGAATAAAAACATAACTTGATGATACAAAATAATGAAAAATTTGTTACTTAGAGATACGAAACAGACAGCAGTATAAGCACAAGTGTAGTTCAGCGACAAGTAGGCTAAAATACTTCAATAGCTGAGAAAATGCTAAAATTGACTTAGCTCCTAAACAAGTACTAACAATGTTAAAAGAAATTAAAAAAATAAATGAAGTTTGTTGATGATATAATACTAAAGAAAATTGTGTAACATAAAGATGCAAAAATTGAAAGCGATACACAAAGACGAGCAAAAGTTTAGTTCAGCAATCGGTAGGCTAAAAGGACTTAATATTTTGAGAATACTAAAATTAAAAATGATCCTCACCAAAAAAAAAAAAGGGTTGTTAGCTAAAGCTTTTGATTGGCTGTTAAGTAATTGAGAAAATACTAAATAATTAAACATTTGAGAAAAGACTAAAATTGACAAAGCTCCTACACTGAAAATCGTAAAATTATATAATTGTCCTAAATAATTAAATAGTTGAGGAAATACTAAAATGGACATTGCTCCTATACTGAAAATCGTAAAATAATATAATTGTTCTAAATAATTAAATAGACAGAGGAAATACTAAAATTGGCATTGCTCCTGAACAAATACGAGTACTAAGTACTAACACTACAGTCATAAAAAATTAAATGAAGTTTGCTAACAAATTACAGTCGTTCGGGGGAGTAGGCCAGAGAGCGATTTAAATAGTTGAGAGAATAATACTAAATAATCAAATAGACAGATTAGATAATAAAATCTAACATTGCTCCTAAACAAAACCTAACAATAATATAGGAGCAGTAAAAATAAATAAATAAACGAATTTATTAGCTAACGCTAAATAGAAATTACCAAATAATTAAATAGTCAGATGAAATACTAAAATCGACACGCTCCTACACAAAATCTAACAATAAAATAGTAGTAGTAATAACAAACAAACAAACAAATAAATTAATTAATTAACTTATTTTAAGTAATTGTATAGTAGGCTAACAACTAAAATCGGCAATGCTCCTAAACAAAACCTAACAATAATATAGAAGCATTAAAATCAAATAAATAAACAAATTTGTTATCCTACACAAAATCTAACAACAAAATAAGAGTAGTAATAACAAACAAATAAATAAATGAATGAACTTATTTGAAGTAATACTCTCTCCATTCCCATTTAATTGTCCATTACGAAACTACGTGTAATTTTGACCGGCCAAGAACTTTTATCAAAATTGTCGGAATGAAAATTTTCAAAAGTTGATCATATATTTCAAATGTTAAATTTTATGAATTTCGACAATTTTGATATAAGTTATAAGTAGGTCAAAATTGCAGGTAGTTTTGTAGTGTACAATTAAATGGGAACGGAGGGAGTAGTAATTAGTAACAGTACCAGTGAGTAGGCAAGAGCGGGGGAGGAGCGAGAGAGGTTCTTAATAACTCCGTGCCACACCGGGGCGGGAACGCTACGATACGACGTGGCGAGGCATACGTCTTCGGGTAAAGTGGCGTCAGGTTCTGCGGAGAGGCGACGGAGGAGTGGGGCGAAGTCACGGTGGCGGTCGGAGGACGGCGACACGTGGAGGCCACTGGAGACTTTGATTTTGTTTGTTTTTGTGGTGGAGATGCGGTGGCGAAAGGAGAGAGAGAGAGTTGGTATCGCCGGTGGACGGTGGTGGTGGAGCATCTTCATTTTGTTGTTTTTTTTGTTACTTTTTGGTTTTTTTTGGTTTATGGTTTTATCATCTTTTTCCCGGGTGAACCACAGCGAGTGGTTTTGGGGATAAAATACTGCAATTGAAACTCTTCGTTTTGCACATAATTTATATCTTTATTTTGATATTTATTACTAATCTGTTTCTGTTTAATTGTGTATCGATAAAATTACGTGTAATCTTGATCGATCAACCATTTTTATTAAAATTATTGAAATAATTTTTTTTAAATCTGGTCATATATTTCAAATGTTAAATTTTATGATTAGATTTAAAAAAAAATTCATTTCGATAATTTTGATACAAGTTATAAGCCGATTAAAATTGCACGTAATTTCGTAGCGGACTATTAAATGATAACGGATGGAGTACACGATATATTTAATTTCGTGACACGTTTAATAAATGGTAACAAATTTACTCGAGCTCGAATGGTCAATTTTCGTCAGCTTTTCGGTTTTTTTATATGTATTTGTAAAAAAAAAATCGATTTTTTGTTGTAAATCAATGTATTATTTTATTTTTAAAGGGGTTGTTCAAAAAAAATTGTAAATTTTGGTCTTTTATCTTTTTTTTTTATGTTTAATTATTTGTTTGACAATTTATAAAATAGTAATATTAATAAATAAAAAATAAAAAATATATATAAAAGATCAAGTTTTATAGATTGTTTTGAACAAACAATTTAGAAATAATATAGTAAGTTGATTTTAAAAAAAAAAACTTAAGAATACATATGAAAAAAAAACGATATGCTGACCATTCGAACTTGAGGGGATTTGAACCTTTAATAAACAATGTTTCAAAACGCACAAGCTGGGTTCTAGTTGGAAATGGCGCTAGTCGGATTCTAAACGGAAATAAGTCACGTAGCGTTTGATCCTGCGTAATAGATTAATCTCTCCTTATCCACTAGCCGTTGAGACTCTTTCCAGTTTCCGTTAAAATTTGATTTTCAGAACACTGCAGTTAAAATCTTGTCGTGTATTAAATGTTTTCTATTTAAAATTGTGTATCATAAATTGCCCACTTATATTACTATTCTATTTTTATGCTGCGAGTATATAATGTGGCGATGCAAAAACTATTCGATTAGTAGAGTCAACAAAAGGTGTGTCGGAGGACGATGACATGTGGAGGGCGCTGGAGACGTTGATTTTGTTTGTTGTGGTGGTTGTGAGGCGGTGGCGGAAGGAGAGAGAGAGAGAGTTGGTATCGCCGGAGGACGGAGGTGGAGCGTCTTCACTTATTCTCATTTTTGTTTTTTGGTTTTATCTTTTCCCGGGTAAACCACAACGAGTGGTTTTGGGGATAAAGTAGTGCAGTGGCGAGTGTTATATTTAATTTTGAGAAGTTATTTAAGTTGGGATATTTTGGGTTTTGACACATTTAAAGAATGTTGTATCAATATGACAATACATATATTAATGTACCGTAAGTCGATTTAAACTCGTGTTTAGCGTATCTATATCAACCAGCTCCTTAATTCATATTTTGATACAAAAAAACAAAGTGAAAATATGTGACTTTCGGCTTTCTTTAAATCAATCTTAAATTTTACATGCATTCAAAATTGGGAAATTTTCTCAAGATAGAGGAAACAGAAAACTTTCTTAAATTCAAAACGGCACAATACCTGAAGGTTGACTTCATTTATAGGGATAATTGTAAGTTTGTACCATAGGATAACCATCCTATGATATGGTCCAATTGTTTGGATAACCATTTAAACCATTTTTCCATGCTATACTTTTCGACCGTATGCTAGCTAGCTATGTATTTTTATGCTCATCTTGTTGCGGGTAACATTTAGTGTTGTGAAAAAACAAGGATAGACGAAAGTTAGACGGCTGGCAGAGCTTAGTCGGTCAAGCAGACTTACACGAAATAAATTACGGATGATTTGACGCTAAGCAACCTATTTCTTCATAAAACCCGGCTTGCACCTTTTAGAACATTAGGTACACTCTAATACTCTATTACTCTATTGGAATTTGAAAGGATCAACCGTGTGCAAGTATTTGGTTCAACACTGCTTTTTACTCTCTTATTCTACTTTCCGAGGCACACATTATAAAACACTATTGGTTGCCACAATTTGATTAATTTACATTGGTAGTATTGTAGTTTAAATATGCTATACATATAGTCCATATGTTTTAACACAATTGGCACCTTAACAAAGGACCGCTGCTGTGTAACTTGCTAAAATATGGGGACCAGTGGGTTGGCTTATTCAAGCTAAGAGGAGTGAGGACCAATACTGTGGGAAAATAAAACTATGAGGACCAATTCAAAAAATTTCCCAAAAAGGGACCATTACCTGTTATTCATCCTCCCTAAAATAAAGTATACCTGCATCATTTGGGATTGTTGATGTGATGCATTAAATCATGAAAAGGAGGTTTTAGTTTAAAAATATTTGCATGTTTTCCCTAGTTTAGGAGAAACTCCTAAAGCAATTTTTGCTCCAGACCATCTACTAAACATACATCACCATGAAAACCAATTGAAACACCCCTAATGTGAAGATGTATATCCAAATTAAATGAAATAGATGTTTATATACCGGTATTTAAGAGCAGAAGTATCCTCATTTATATCAAAAAAGTGACGAGGAAAGTTTAAAATCCGAATCCCTTCGACCTTGGTCATAAAAACCTTGCCATTACTTTTAGAGATGCTATGAAGATAGTGTTTCTAGACCCTGTTCAACTAACTCAAACCCAATTGCAGTTATAAATGCCTAAATGTGTTCACCAGGTGGTAATTCAGCGAGTTTTGGTGGAGCTCCAAGTACTCTCTCCATATCAAAACGAACTTCAATATTACGGATGCTATAGCCAACAACCATAAGCCAATATAACAATTTTCCTAGTTCCGGCGCACTAGTCTCCGTCACACTTGTCTGCAGTATCAAACAACAGTAAAGTTAAAGAAATTAAACTGAAAAAGATAACAAATTAAGAGCCTAGCAAAGTAGAGCAGATGAAAACGCCGTCATCGCGACTAATAAATGATCTGTAAGACTCTATGAAGCACAGGTACGTCGAAAATGGTGAAGTGGTACGTACCCGGTACTTTGGGTACACCACGGATACTTACATATTTATCAATAATGTAAATTAATTAGGATGTATTATTAGGTATAGATTTAGGAGGTTATTTAGAACAATTTGATATCATGAGCTATGTATGAGGTATTCGAGTGTGTTTTGAGTTATTATTATCTTCTATTTCATTCGGAAGTTGTATAAAATACATTAAACTATCCGCCGTACCCGTACCGTTAAAATTTCAAAATCAACAAATTACCATACCCGTACCTCGTATCCGTGTAGGTACTTCCTAGGTAAGACTGTAACTTCGACCATAACCCAATTTAAGTTGAGGTTTCATTCAAATATATCTGACAGCAAGTTATTTCACAATTTTAACTATTCAAATTGTTGACAGTTATTTAATGGTTGGAAAGCTTCTAAAATAGTAACTCTGCCAGCTACACTGTAATTTGCGTACCAACCTTTTAGTAGTGTGTTTCATATAAGTTGCAGGTATTGTTGAAAAACTAGAAAAGTAGACTAAAAGGGTTGCAGGAAAATAGAGCAAAAAACAATATTGTCGCGGACCTTCATTTGTTTAGGATCAGCAACGGCCAACAAGCGTTTTATGAATGTATTCATTGCCACCACAACATCATCTCCGGCAGTATTTGTCAATTCCTGTATATAATATTGCAAAGATGAGTGGGCAAGTATATTGCCAAAAGATAAAGACTGTTTTCCATTTACTCACAAGAAAAAAATCATTGCTTAGAGCATATTATTGTTAACAGAACTTTTATTAAGGAGTGCGCTTATGCAAATCCATGTACAAAAGAAACATTAAAGGAGCAAAAAAAGGGAATAGAAGGGTAAAAGTTCTCATGCCTTCAGGTTTTGGGGTTCGAGAGATTTAAGATAATCCAATAACTCATTTGGCCCATTTGCAGATTTTCTTCCTACTTGGCGGTTGAGTTCCTCTATTTCCGCTTCGAGTAATTCTATATATTTCACTGCATCAATCGCCTCAGGACCAGATACACTGTTCCACCTGATAACTTCTCCCGAAACCTTCTTTTGTGTACCTGGTGCATAATCGGGTACGTCCTGTCATCATAATTTTTAAATCCTCATCAGGTGAAGCTTGAAGTGAAGAAACTTACGATACAGAAAAACTCATTTTTAAATTAAAAGAACCGTTTTCAAAATTTTGGTCCAATACTTAATAACTGTCACTTATAGTTAACATCAGAAACCAACATAGAGAGACGTGGATAGACACGAAGGGGGTCACAAAGTTGTAACAACTCACCCAGGACGTATAGTATTGTATTACCAATAGTGTATATGTCTCAATAGATATGATCCGACTTTTTTCTACTGTTCCGTGTACACCCTTTTTAGTATGAAAAAGAAGTGAAGGGAGATGTTATGAAAAAATGCAGATCACGAGAGCGCTATGTAATATGCAGCATATTCAGAAGTGGTGGTAACATAACATGTTGTTAAACCAGGAAACAGAAATCCTTTGCGAATACGTAAACGTGAATGGTTCCACACTTCCTCTTATTGACGTATATCGACAAGTAAAAGATGATGTGAAATCTAGCAATCCAGAGAGGCATGTGGCATTATATTACCAATAGTATACATGTGACAATATTATATCTGCTGTAATTACACGGACATGTTGCGGTTCTATGACAGAAATATGAAGCAGTTATGTAAGCGGTATTAACTGTCAAACCAAGAAAACAAAATTCGTTACGAATTTGTAAACATGTAAGGTTCGCATTCCACATATTGAAATCTAGCGATCTAGAGAATTTAATCTAGTAGATACTCAAATATTACTAGTTTAAAGTGCCATTAAACTAAAAGAAGAGACTGGACAAAGAGATAGAAAACGGAACCTCCTGCAACAATCAATCTGAGATATGGAGGGGGAAAGAGAGAAAGAACTAGCTCACCTTCACCTCCGGAAGAGCAACTTGTTCTAGACTTTGTTGCAATTCCAAACGATATTGTGCATTTTTAAACATATATCCTGTCATCAACACGCTGTACATGAGCTGAGCAAGATTTTCTGCTACCTGAACACGTATAAAACCAAAGAAAAGAATCTCATCATAAACTAGAAGTTGCTATGCCAAGATTCAATAATTAACTAAAAAAAACTTTCATCCAAAATTATAAGTACTTACAGTTGTCACAGTCACGGAAAAAAATTGTGGGGGTAGAGTTCCAATCATATTAGTCACTGTCTGGCGCATAGCTTCAACTACCTTCAAAAAGTACATAATCCAAGACCAAGATGAAAACCTTAAAGTTCATTTCTTTTCCTGTAAAACGTATTAGCTACCGTATATAGATAGGAGTCAAAAGGAGAGTCTTGGGACCTGCTGGGGTGCCCTTTGAACAAACAACTCCATAAACTCTGGCTTCACATTCTTTACATATTCCAAAAGGATGTCTTTCCGGTTTTTCGGCTGTTCACAATAACCATAAGAGTACAACTTTTAGCTATCGGAACTCTAATTCAATCATGCTGCGCTTAATTACAGCCAACTAAAAGAAATAAACAATTATGTATAAAGAAAATGCTTCTCTTCGTGTACCGAGCTACAGCTTGTCTCGTAGCAGCTTTTAAGCTCAACTTATTTTCTTAAATAGTGCAATGATGTTGGTTGATAAGATTATAAGCTGAGGTTATTTGACATTCTCAAGAGAAAGAGAAATAAAACTCTTAAACCAACTTCTCTATTAGCCTTAAAATAAAGGAGCTTATTTTCTTTAAAGCTACCGCCAAACAAGTCTACCGACCCTTCATCAGTAAATAAATTAGCAAGTTATTTTCTCTAGTAATTAATTGATTCATCAAAAATCTTACTTCTCAATATCTCCTTTTTAGCTAGCCATTATTTTACTTGCCTAATACTATTCCTCCAAGTGCAATTTACAGTCATTTTAAATCCAAACAAAACTAACAATAAAATCCACTTTCCTTCACTAGGTAAAACTAAAAATAGCCCAACCCGAAAAAATTGGCAAATATATTTTCTCTAGTAATTTATTCATCCAAAATCCTATTTCTCAATATCTCCTTTTTTAGCTAATTAATCGCCTAATACTGTTACTCCAAGAGCAATTTACAGTCATTTTTTAAATCCAATTCACACTAAACTAAAAATATCCCAAACAAAAAATTTTAGCAAGTTGTTTTTTTCTAATTAATTTATCCAAAATCTTACTTCTCAATATCTCCTTTTTTAGCGAAACATTATTTTAATAGCTTAATACTATTCCTCCAAGTACAAAATTTACAGTCATTTTTAAATCCAATACACACACAACTAACAATAAAATTCAGTTTCCTACTCTCCTTCATCGGGTAAAACAAAATATATCCCGAGACCCAAACTAAAAAATTTAGCAAGTTATTTTCTTCAGTAATTAGTTTACCCTAAATCTTACTTCTCAAAAGTCAATATCTCTTTTCTTAGCTAAACATTATCTTAATCGCCTAATTCTACTTCTCCAAGTGCAATTTACAGTAATCTTTTTTTTTTTAAATACAATATCCACAAAACTAACAATACAAGTAAAAGTAAAAATAGCCCAAACTAAACATGAAAATTAGAAAGACAGAAAAATTATCAAACTGCCATTAACAATACAAGCAAGTTAATTTCTCTAGTAACTAATTCATCAAAAATCTATTTCTCAATAACTGCTTTTTTAGCTAAACATTATCTTAATCGCCTAATTCTATTGCTCCAAATGCAATTTTCAGTCATCTTTAATTACAACACACAAAATAACAATAAAATTCAGTTTCCTTCACTGTGTAAAACAAAAAATAGCCCAAACAAAAAAAATTAGCAAGTTATTTTCTGTAGTAATAAATTAATCCAAAATCCTACTTCTCAATAACTGTTTTTTTAACTAGAAATTATGCTATTAATCGCCTAATTCTATACCTCCAAGTGCAAAATCTACAGTCATTTACTCGTTTTTAAATACAATATACACAAAACTAACAATAAACGAAACTAAAAAATAGCCTAAACTAAACATGATAATAAGAAAGACAGAAAAATTACCAAACTGCCATTAGGTACTTTAGAATCCCCGTAATTAAAACCCGTTTCGTCCTTCGATTGAGCTTTCGATACAAACCTTTTACGACTAGATATATTTGTCGATAAACCGTGCGAATAATTCAATTGATAAAAACTCCCAAAGCAAACAATAGATTTCGAAGAAGAAGTGGATGAGGAGATAGAGTATTGTGGTAAAAACGATGGTTTCAATGTTAAAGAAGAAGACATGTTTGTTTTTGTATTGAGTGTGTTGAGTTTAGTGTTTTAAATAATTTTCATTTTTTTGAATTTACCAATTTCAGAGATGATGAGCAATAGAATTTGGTAAATGAGATAGAGAAATTGCTTGAGAAATGGTAATGATAGAAAATAGAAATGGTGTAAATTATCAATTTTAGTTTAGTTTAGTTTACTTTACTTTAGTTTAGTTTAGTGTTTGTTTGTTTTTTAGTTGGGCCTGTTTTTCAGTCCAATGTCTATAAATGTATGGAGATTTGGGCTGGAAATAAAAAGAGAAAATTGCTTGAGAAAGGTTACGGGCGGGCACGGTTTGATGAGATGCGGGTTGACCCTAAATTTCAATTCAACCAAA
Source organism: Primula vulgaris (assembly GCA_963920805.1). NCBI lineage: Eukaryota > Viridiplantae > Streptophyta > Magnoliopsida > Ericales > Primulaceae > Primula > Primula vulgaris. The sequence goes on along the minus strand of OY987218.1, from coordinate 4,876,489 downwards.
TCAAAACGGAGTAATCGTTTGGTGCGGATTTGTGAAATTTTAAATTTTAATTCAACCAAACTTATTTGAAGCGGTTTGAGTTCGTTAGTTTTTCATTTTGGTCATTTGATTGAGAAAGGTTACTGTTACGGGTGGGTGTGGCTTGAGACCAACCCAAACCAAACCACATAAAAAGAATATGATTCGGTTTGGTGTGGATTGACAAATTTTCAAATTCCGATCCAACACAACTTATTTGAAACGGTTTTACTTCGTGGATTTTTTATTTTGGTCATTTTTCTCAAAAATTGAAAATTAAAAACTGAAAAAAACAAAACTTCAAATTTAAAGCATGGTAGCATCTACAATAGTGTTGTTATCTTTATTGTTAACTAAAATACTTAACTAACAATGTTTTTTTTATCTGCATTAGTTATGTTAAATCATGTGTTATCTTTATAAATGTTAAAAAAGTTGTTAAATATAACAATGTTTTTAATATTGTTAATGAATGGCGTGGCAAAATACAATTAATTAAAACGTAAACTATATTTCAAATACTCTTATTTTAGTTCCTATATTAGTGGGGTTTACAAAATGACTAATTAATCAGATTTCAATTAATAATTAATTTTAATTAAAATTAGATAATTTTGTTAAGTTAATACACTAATGTGAATGTTAAATTTAAGCTACATATATGTCATTTAACATGCAATTAAATGATGATGTGTCAAACTTAATATTGTTAAAATTAATACAATCATTGTGGATGCTATAATAAATTTGATTGTTGTTGGTGAATTATGAAATTGATATGTAGTGATACGTATCGCTATTTCATAATTAGGAGAAATAGTTTTGTTATTACTATTTATTCTCAAAATTACAACTTATTTATCTATCTATATCATTCTATTATAATAAGTTAACTTAACCCAAATGAAACTGTCCAATTTAGCATTTTTTTTCAAAAATACACCTACACATTTATATTAATTACAATAATATCATACTCACATAAAAATATAAAAAGTAAAAACTAATAAAATTATTTATCATTATTTAACGACAAAACATTTTTTAAATCTTAAACTGTGTTTTTTTTACTATTCATATATTTATATCATAACTATAGATATTTTCTATATTTTTATTGCATTATGCGCCGCACACGCAACGCGTGGGGCACGATTACTAGTAATATTATATGCGCGTGTGTAGGGCATGTAACCAGTGGTTGTCACGACAACCACATAATTTTGATTTTTTTTTCATAATAATTTATATATAACGTATTCTGATAACTCATTAAATATTTTTGTTGGCAATCACTTCTAAAGTTATATATTATTAGTGCAATAACATACTATGATTTTGTATGTGCTGATAATATATAAGTAATACTTAAAAAAACTAACATAGGCAACTGATAATAAAATACATTTTACACCAATTTATCATATTGACACGTAACACACATCTTGAAAGAAATTAAACAAAAATAATAATTAGAATATCAGATAGTGGTGAGTGCAAACAAAATTTATAAAATAACTTTTGGTTGTTTGTATTTTAATTGAAATGAGTATAATGAAATTGTGTAATAAATATTTAATTGTTCGTATATACCTAGTATTGAATATAAGTTTGGTTTTTTCAGGTTTTTTTTATATTTTTTTACATTCGTATCTTAATTTTCATACTTTTTATAACTTAATTTTTTAAAGTTAACTTTTGTAGCCTTTTGATTTATATTTTACTTATTTTTTAGTCAATTTTGAAACTAAAACTTTTGTCACATGACTGCACGTGACATTACTATTGTGAGTTTTTTTAGAGTTTGAAAAGAAAGTCGAAATTGTCAAAATTGAGTGAAAAAAAAAATTAGAAATCAAATAAGTACATTTTAATCAAGAACCAAGGTAAAAAAATGAAAAAAATGTTTAAAAAATCCGGTTTTTCCGTGTTTATACTTTGAAAAATATTATATACTTCTATTAAGTTTTGACAACCACATACATTTGTAGCTGGTTCCGCTTATGTGTGTATGTATAAATATGTATGTCATCTGCGTATTGACATCCAAGTCACATGCAGGTCATGCGCTGAATTACAATGTGTATGTCACCTGGGTATCGATAACTTTTGATAGTATTAATCGGTAATTAACTTTTGGATAAACTAGTACTACAAAAAAACTTTCATGTAAAAATTAATACTAATTATATCTTGTTGTGACATATTCGCTCGTTATAGATATATATAGAGATATGTATAGATATAGAGAGAGATATAAGAAACAACAGACGAAGTGTTTATTTATTAATACGATTGTACATAGAGATACATCAAGAGACCCCTGACCCTCTTTATATAATATAGGGTAGAGTTACATATGATAGGAAAGCCCAAGATAGGCCCAATAATATCCTACAACACTCCCTCTTTGTACGTCTTGATTTCTTCGTCTTCATGCTGTCGATGTGAGTCGAGTTCATTCGCAGTGCTAAACACATAAAAACCTTAGGTCCGGAAAACCCAGTGTGGGACAAAATCGGTACCTAGGAGAAACTGTGTAGCCGAATGATATAGGCCGAAATTCAATGTAATTAACTAACCACAAAACAGTGTGACTTATCAAAACCTTGCCGGAGCAAAACCAATGGGAAAATCTCTGAACGAATGAAAAAGAGTGCAACAGTGGTAGTAGTAGGGGATAAACCACAAAACAGGTGCCTCATCAAAACCTTGCTCGAGTAAACTCAGTGAGAAAAATCTCTAGTCGAAGGACAAAAGAGTAGACAATGGTAAGAAGTATACAACAGTATACTCCCCCTAATTTCTGCAATCTTAAGTGAGGTATGATGGGAACGTGTCTCCCTAAAAACCTTGCCAAGGAAAACCCAGTGGGAAAAAACCTTGGTCTAAGGACAAAAAGAGTACACGAGCATGCGACTGGATGCTCCCCCTCACTTGCACACGACAGGGTACGAGGATTTTGACTAAGTAGTAATTAGTGCAATAAGCATTCACCTGGATGCTCCCCCTCACTTGCACACGACTGTGTGCAATGATTTCATATTCGAATAAAGAGTACGAACATTCGACTGGATGCCTCATTTACTTGCACCGACTGTATGCAAGAAAATATAACGTGAAATAAACCGAGCATTCGACAGGATGCTCTTAAACTTCATATGTGAAGATTTATTTCGGCAAGAAATGCTAAATAGCATAATCTAGTCATGTCTCTCTTGATCGATAACAACAAGTTGTCCTCAAATAAGACAAGTGTTTTATATGGATCGTGAGACAGAGCATATGTAATTCAAATATGCCTAATACGAGCTCTAAGCCATATACACTCTTTAGTCGTCTCATAGAGCACGAGTAGATCAGAGTGATTCATTTGGAGTCATTCCAAGACCTCCAAGATATTGCCTTATTCCTAATGGTAAAGACAAACCATGTTAGGAATATCACTTATGCGGGTCTGATAAGTAACCGGTATCGGTATAACCGAAAAAAGGTTGCGTTAATTCGAGTACCGAAAGGGGTAGGTACACTCGATGACGCAAATGGGATAAGACAAGCCCTCATCCACAGTTACCTTAAGGTAATGGGAAAATGTCTTTTATGCCATTTTGATGGCAGCGTGTTAGCGCGATTCTGTTTCGAGCTATACTATTCACAGCAGACAAGATGTTCATCCTAGTACATTAGACCAAGTACAATGTTGCGCTTATTGTACTTAGATATGAACATCATGGTTCAATATCTCTTTGTCGTCTCATCAGGGACGGACCGGGTCTATATCAATGTCTAGTGATCGAACGATCATGGGAGAATCTGACGACTTAGCATCATAATGACTAAAACATCATAACACCTTCTGGGTGTAGTCTGAATCATGGACTTAGATTCAATCTTCACAGGACTCGATCATCAGGCCGAGTCACTACCGTGTCTTCCCAAGATTGTTCATCTCGAAGGCAAATCCAAAAAAATGGACCACGTAATAAAACACGCAAGGGCATAATACTTGTTCAAGTATCCCAAGCTAATCAAGTACTCACTTAGACGGTATACCACATCCGCTCGGATTATATTAATCCATATAGTGAACGTCTCAGTCAATTGAGATCGTGTTCCGTGGTCAGGAACTACTTGATTTAAGCACATGAAGTCACACAGGGACCTTCATTTATATCTCTTTATCTAAATTCTCATAGAGATAAAACAGTGACCACAATCACATGGCTGCATACTCAGTTTTTCGGAAACTACTAAACTGGTAAAGTAGGGGACTGTTATAATGTCCATTACGAGGTAATCAACCATATCGTAATCAATTCCAAGGTGTGAGAGAAGCCATGCGCTACTAGGCGAGCATTCTACAATCTCATTATTCTCATCACTTTTCCTTACGAATAACCAAATAAACGAACTCGTTTAACATTGGTGGTGTTGGAGCGACAGATCTGAACACACTTTCGCTAAGGAGTCTACTTGGATTACAAGTTTCCATTAGTCCAGTCTATTCTACGTTGACTTCAGGCAACGGTACATGGTTCTCTGTCATAATTTGTTCATATTATCAGTCGTCACTGAATATATAAACAAGTAATCAATGACAGTCTCGTTTCGCTTCAATATCGTCTAAGATATCATGATCGACAGATATTTCGAGATTTTTAGGATGAGGAGGAAATCACACATCTCCTTGCTCCTTTATAATCTCGTGCAACAAACGAGTTTCAATTCACCACCTCTGGGGCTGAACGAATTTTGAACCAGTCAACTTTCTCGTATCTTGGGAAGGACGACAGACTGACGGCCGACGGCAGCGTCCTTTGCTTGGCGGGTTCGGCCAAAGCAACGTGTTACGACAGGAACACGGCGTCCGACAGGGACGTCTATCCTTGCAAGCATTTTGCAGCAGGTATAAATGATCTCGCGACATCTCATAAAGTCATTAAATGCGTCTGGCATTTAGTTAGACTTGAGGGAGTCTATGCACTTACTTATCACTAAGTGCAGTTTTTGGGATCAAGCTAAGACTGAGTGGGTTATGCCACATTACTTCACATTGTTCATTATCAACGGTAACGTGCAAATCTCCCCCTAACAATGGGGAGAACAGTCTTAGCGATGTCACTTTCGCATATCATGTGGTAAAGAGATCGGTTGCCAAGGTTACTCTATCAAATGATAGGCATGGTATTCATAATTGACTTATGTCCCCTTCAGAGGTCCATATTTTGAACGCTATAGCGGCTCAATCAAAATATTAATTAAGCACTCCAAACACGCATTAATATGAGACTTCTGACTCATAACCAGTAACCAGCTGGTACGCATATGGTGTCTGAGTGTCTATGAGCCTCATAACGGACCAATGCAGCAAAATGGCATAACCCCACACGGAAATATAAATCTTGGTGCGCAAGACCAAGAAGTGCGTGCAATCATTTACAGTCGCATCATCAAACTTTCTGTGAGTCCATTTGGGTCTGAATATGTTGGCCCGGTGCGGCTAAACCTAAGGGGGGGGTGAATAAGGTTTTTGCGCTTTTTGCCTAATAAAAACTTAAAGGCAACTAATAACCCAACTTATGCAATTCTAAGATTAAACGTTTTAACAAGAGTTAATGAATTGCTAGAATTACTAAACGCAAGCAAGAAAATAAGCAATAATAAATATTTGCGGAAAGTAAAAGCTTAGGGAAAGAAAATGACACCAAGATTTATAGAGGTTCGGCAAACGGCCTACGTCCTCTCCTCGGTACTACCGAGTATTTCACTAAAAATCTTCTTTTGGATATTACAATCCTATCGAGCTAATCAACCGATTAAGCTCCCCCTCACTTTATGAGTGTCCCGAATGAAAAGACCTAGAGCTTTTAAGCTTCACTTGCTTACAAAGCCTCTACCCGATCACTCGCTCACAAATGAGTTTATAAACCACTCGTTACAATTTTGTTACAATAATGTAACTACACCCACTATTTTATTGCTTCTATATAAGCTAATTGGCGAGTCTTTGATATTGGTTGATCTTGAATCGCTTTCTCCTTAATTTCCCTCTTTTTCGAATATATACACCAAAATGGTGATATTTAGGGTTTTGAATGAGAGAGGTTGAACGATGATAGATTGGTATGAATGTATATGATTGATATGTTTGGAGAGTTATTTGGGATGGTTTATATGGAGAGAAAAGTCTGTTTTTCTGTATATGACCGTTGGTAGTGGTTGAGGGTTTTATCCAAAGGTTTTAAGCAACTTTCCAGAATAAGCTGAAAAGCTGTTTTCGAAATCTGCAGAAAACGATCGGTCGTTTTTCTGCAGTCAATCGGTCGTTATTCAGAAAACGATTGGTCGTTTCTGAGTTTTGACCGGTCGTTATTTAGACGTCCTCACTGGAAGATTTTGGACCAAAAACGATCGGTCGTTTTTGTCCAGACGATCGGTCGTTTTCTCTGGCAGTTTCTTGGTCTTCTCGCTATTTTTCGAAAGCTCATAACTCATTCGTTTTAGCTCTGATTCTGGTTCCACTTGAACCTGTGACTTCGTTTTTATGTGCTCTATATTTCTGGCATTCTGGCATTTACTTTTTCTTCTTTTGGAAAGGACAAGCATTATATCATCGAAATAGAGAAATCGTAAAATCATTAAAAACATAATCAAAGTTATAATCAAAATCAATTATTGAACTATAAGTTCAACAATCTCCTCCATTTTGATTATGACAAACTAATGATGATTTTACAAGAAAAAAAAATTACAAGAAAAATATCTCCTCCATTTTAATAAAACGTATTAAGTCTAAATATCATTTTTCTCCCCCTTTGGCATTATCAAAATGAAAAAAAAATTTGGGGTTATGTGGAGGGTTTTCAAAAAAAAATCAAAACATGAAAAATATAATTATGAAGTATATTCTCCAACTAATCACATATATGTAAATATTAAAGATTAGAGTATACCGAATATGTGATGTCGAGGCCGCTCTCTAATGACATTTGCATTGAGCGTTGCCAAGTCCAAATAGGTGGTACCATTTGTTGGTATGCCTTCCAGCTTTGTCGATTAATGGCACTTCATTCTTGATGGTGGAGTCGATCTTCTTGACTTCCACGAATTTCGCCGGTGTTGTCAACCACTTGTTGATTTTCTCCTTTTGGATGGAGATACCTACAACACAAGATTTGTCTTTTGGTCCCCAATTTCTTTTGGGTCCGACATTGTTAGTGGCTTGGGTCTTTACTACCCATTTTAAATCGCTTCTACTGACATGAAAGCGATAAGGGCATCTCGAAGAAATATGCTCATTTCTACTACAATGTATACAATGCCTAGACTTTTTAGTATAACAAGAGTTATACGAAGTTTTGGAAAGGTTTTTCGGAGCATCCACTTTGGTTTGAAAACCTATACCTTTCCTATCATTAAAAGATTTTTGAAAAATCTTGGAAGCACTCCCTTTAGTAAAAACAACCTCTTGTTTAGGCGGAGTAGGAGTTTTAGAAATGTTAGAGGCCTTGACGAAACGGGTTTTGTTAGAAGGGGAACTAATGCAATCAAAACCTAAACCACTCTTATCATTGAAATCTTTTTGACAACTCAAAATGTTATCTAAAACAGTTTTGCCTTTAGAAAACTTTGAAATTGTTAAATTTAGTTTTTCAATGGAAATGACAAGATCGTGGTTTTTATTTTTCAAATTTTCATTCTCGGTTTCTAAAAGCTTGACCTTGTCATTTAAGTTAAAAGCATGAGAACTCAAAACCTTGTTTTTGCTTTTAACTTTATCGAAAGCATCGTTTAACTCTTCAAAATTTTCTAATAAGTCGCAATCTAAAGAAGATGGTTTTGAAAGAGTTTTTGCAATTCTAGACATCTCATTTTTAAGAAAGTTGATCTCGGTTTGTAAAGACTTGTTTTGAATAACAAGATCATTGTTTTTATCTTTCAAGTCTTCCTTTTCGTCATCTATATCATGTAAAGAGAATGACGATGTCGGAATAGACTCATTTTCATTTTTATCTCTTTTCAAGGATCTTATTTCTTCATTGAGAGAAGAATTTATCCTTTTAAGAGAGTCGACCTTTTCGACAAGTTTAGGAAATTTTATGGAGTAAACATCGCACATATGAAGTAATTCATCATAAGATAGATCGTTTACCTCATCGGCTTCGCTTTCACTTTCACTTGAAGACGATTGGTTAGGCTCATTGTTGTCTTCCAAGGCCACATAGCAACCAAGGTGAGCGACTTCATCTTGGTCGGAGCTATCGCTAGAGCTTGAAGCGGATATCTTCTTCTTGCCTTTGCTCTTGCGATTCATGACGCAATCTCTCGCCATGTGTCCTTCCTTACCACAAGTATAGCAAACAAAATCGTTATAATAAATTGAATTATATGACGATTTACCTTTATGTTTGTGTTGGTCTTTTAGCTTGAGTATTTCCTTGATGATTCGAAAGATTTGCGTTGAATTTTCGTCGTCATTGGATAGTTCATCGCTTTCGTCACAAGTTGTTCCTTTGAAAGCTATCTCCTTCTTTTTCGAGATTGGCTTGTGACTATTGAGGGTGATCTCATGAGTAATGAGTGATCCCGTCAATGCATCAAGAGTGTAGGTGTTCATGTCATGCGCCTCTTGAATTGCGGTGACCTTTGGTTCCCATTCTTTCGGTAAGCTCCGAATCACCTTTGAGACCATTTTCTTACAAGACAAACACTTACCAAGAGATGTTAATCCATTAGTAATAGTGGTAAACCTAGCAAGCATATCGGAAATGGTTTCACCCTCGCTCATTTTAAAAAGCTCGTAGTCATGAACTAATAGTTGGAGTTTGCAATCCTTAACTTGGTTAGTCCCTTCATGCATTACTACTAGCTTATCCCACATACCCTTAGCGGTTTTACAAGCGGAAATTTTGTTGTACTCATTAGGAGAAACGGTACAAACAATAGCATACATCGCTTTGGCGTTCGTAGAGTAGGCTTCTAGTTGAGCGTTATGTAGGTCCTCTACGGGGATAGGGTTCTCGCTATTTTCGGATGTAGGTGCGGAATATCCTACTTTAATAATCTTCCAAAGATTAACATTATAGCTTTGTAGGAACATACTCATCATATCCTTCCAATATGAATAATTTACCCCATCAAAATATGGTGGAGTATTGGGTGATGAAGCAATACCGGATGCGAAATTAAGTATATTAGCCATCGGGATCTTAACTCTAAAATCTTTAGATTCCTATATGCAAGAGTCTTGGCTCTGATACCAATTGTTGGCCTGGTGCGGCTAAACCTTAGAGGGGGGGGGGGTGAATAAGGTTTTTGCGCTTTTTGCCTAATAAAAACTTAAAGGCAACTAATAACCCAACTTATGCAATTCTAAGATTAAACGTTTTAACAAGAGTTAATGAATTGCTAGAATTACTAAACGCAAGCAAGAAAATAAGCAATAATAAATATTTGCGGAAAGTAAAAGCTTAGGGAAAGAAAATGACACCAAGATTTATAGAGGTTCGGCAAACGGCCTACGTCCTCTCCTCGGTACTACCGAGTATTTCACTAAAAATATTCTTTTGGATATTACAATCCTATCGAGCTAATCAACCGATTAAGCTCCCCCTCACTTTATGAGTGTCCTGAATGAAAAGACTTAGAGCTTTTAAGCTTCACTTGCTTACAAAGCCTCTACTCGATCACTCGCTCACAAATGAGTTTATAAACCACTCGTTACAATTTTGTTACAATAATGTAACTACACTCACTATTTTATTGCTTCTAAATAAGCTAATTGGCGGGTCTTTGATGTTGGTTGAGCTTGAATCGCTTTATCCTTAATTTGCCTCTTTTTCGAATATATACACCAAAATGGTGATATTTAGGGTTTTGAATGAGAGAGGTTGAAGGATGATAGATTGGTATGAATGTATATGATTGATATGTTTGGAGAGTTATTTGGGATGATTTATATGGAGAGAAAAGTCTGTTTTTTTGTATATGACCATTGTAGTGGTTGAGGGTTTTATCCAAAGGTTTTAAGCAACTTTCCAGAATAAGCTGAAAAGCTGTTTTCGAAATCTGCAGAAAACGATCGGTCGTTTTTCTGCTGTCAATCGGTCGTTATTCAGAAAACGATCGGTCGTTTCTGAGTTTCGACCGGTCGTTATTTAGACGTCCTCACTGGAAGATTTTGGACCAAAAACGATCGGTAGTTTTTGTCCAGACGATCGGTCGTTTTCTCTGGCAGTTTCTTGGTCTTCTCGCTATTTTTCGAAAGCTCATAACTCCTTCGTTTTAGCTCCGATTTTGGTTCCGCTTGAACCTGTGGCTTCATTTTTCTGTGCTCTATCTTTCTGGCATTCTGAAATTTACTTTTTCTTCTTTTGGAAAAGACAAGCATTATATCATCGAAACAGAGAAATCGTAAATTCATTAAAAACATAATCAAAGTTATAATCAAAATCAATTATTGAACTCTAAGTTCAACAATCTCCCCCATTTTGATTATGACAAACTAATGATGATTTTACAAGAAAAAAAAATTACAAGAAAAATATCTCCTCCATTTTAATAAAACGCATTAAGTCTAAATATCATTTTTCTCCCCCTTTGGCATTATCAAAATGAAATTTTTTTTGGGGGTTATGTGGAGGGTTTTCAAAGAAAAACCAAAACATGAAAAATGTAATTATGAAGTATATGCCCCAACTAATCACATATATATAAATATTAAAAATTAGAGTATACTGAATATGTGATGTCGAGGCCGCTCTCTAATGGCATTTGCATTGAGCGTTGCCAAGTCCAAATAGGTGGTACTATTTGTTGGTATGCCTTCCACCTTTGTCGATTAATGGCCCTTCATTCTTGATGGTGGAGTCAATCTTCTTGACTTCCACGAATTTCGCCGGTGTTGTCAACCACTTGTTGATTTTCTCCTTTTGGATGGAGATACCTACAACACAAGATTTGTCTTTTGGTCCCCAATTTCTTTTGGGTCCGACATTGTTAGTGGCTTGGGTCTTTACTACCCATTTTAAATCGCTTCTAAAACATGAAAGCGATAAGGGCATCTCGAAGAAATATGCTCATTTCTACTACAATGTATACAATGCCTAGATTTTTTACTATAACGAGAGTTATACGAAGTTTTGGAAAGGTTTTTCGGAGCATCCATTTTGGTTTGAAAACCTATACCTTTCCTATCATTAAAAGATTTTTGAAAAATCTTGGAAGCACTCCCTTTAGTAAAAACAACCTCTTGTTTAGGCGGAGTAGGAGTTTTAGAAATGTTAGAGGCCTTGACGAAACGGGTTTTGTTAGAAGTGGAACTAATGCAATCAAAACCTAAACCACTTTTATCATTGAAATCTTTTTGACAAATCAAAATGTTATCTAAAACGGTTTTATCTTTAGAAAACTTTGAAATTGTTAAATTTAGTTTTTCAATGGAAATGACAAGATCGTTGTTTTTATTTTTCAAATTTTCATTCTCGGTTTCTAAAAGCTTGACCTTGTCATTTTGATTCTTTCATGAGCTATTATCAGGTAACACTGGTTTTCTCGAATATTTTATAACTCAACAAGGTACAACAGGACCTAAATGAGTATGTCCACATATTTGACAAATCAATTTGGTTTTACCAAATATTTCAATTTTGGAACGACATGTCTAGAATCGTTGTCACTGAGTACTATTTTAGGCAAGTAGTTGATGAAATTATGTGGTATACTATTACCCACCATTTTCAAAAAAAACCAACTACACCACAAGTATTGCCTAAAATTTCATAATTTAAAGTTTGGTCACATTTGTGAAAAGGAATTTGCTCAAAACACTTTAAATTATTTCGAGAAATTTCATAAACAGACAAACCATAATCCAAAAGTATGTCCAAATGGAAAAATCATAATCCAAATGGAAAAACATAATCCAGATGAACAAAAAAATGGCTCAATGATTTATCAAAATCAATAAAGAAAGGTATCAAACTCATTTGAGCCACAAAATCGGGGGTCTCAAGAGTTTCCTTTCAATTAACTTTAACCACATTAGCATCGGTTTTTCCACCTTTATAATAGTTGCGAACTATTTAAGGAGTAACCGTGCATGACCTTTGTCTTTATAGCATAGAGTTGGCTCCTTGAGCATTATCTCTTGCTTTGTGACAACATGCCATATTGTTTCTTTCAATTATTGTCTTGGAGTCACAGGTTTTCGATTTTGACGATTGTCTAAAATCTCGCTTGGCTAGGCGATTCATCGGGATCGCGACAGTTCGAGACAAATAACACTTGTCTCGGTTCTCGATTCATGGAAAAAAATGTACACGAAGAGCATTAATATCAGGCAAACAATTCGCCATTGACCCAATAGGATTAAAACTATTCACCGGGGTAATTTTCTTATCCAATAACAGATTGGCGATAAAGGAACATAGTGAATATAAATTCACGATACTGCTTATGAATACAATTTCCAAGCTAGTATTTTGGTGAAGGATAACTCCAATATGTCAATTTAAGACATTTGTTCACCATAGACGTCATCACGTCTCAAATGTGGCGGCGGAATAATATCACACCTTAGCATTCATCTTGAGGGTAACAACAAACTTGTGTTTTACTCATTAAAGATGGTATCCAAAAAAAATTTGGGCATCACATTTTCACACATCAGGGTGACTAACATGTGGTGACGGAATAACATCAACGTCTAAACAGTCATTTCGCAAGTATGTTTTGCAATTTTTCTCATCATAGATGGCATCCAACATGTGTTGGGAGTTCTGGATTATTTTTAATATAAAACGACTGGTTTATATGTTTATGGTTTGCACAAGCACAAACTTTTTTTCCGAAGCGACAGGTTCGAAAACATTAGTTTTGCTTCTCATGTGAATCGGTTCTTATTAATCAAACGACGGGTCGATACTGAAATACCAATTCGGCAAAACATACATCACTATATAAACACACTCGGGGAAATTATTATTTAGTCAATCCCTTTCGGTAGCTCTACTTGAAAACGATCAGGAAAGACGATGAGGGTGGAAGGCATGAATGCCACTTAAAACCCGACCTCATTAGGATATCGACTTCCGCCTATATCTTTCCTAGACATCGTATCCAAATAGGTGAGCCTATTTGGAAAAGTTTCATAATTTTTCCAACTTAAATGTGAAAATATATGATTTCACAAATTACCATATTTTACACAAGTGTATGTACATGGCAGTAAATAAATACATAGAGCGTACCTGCTTGCTGATAACGTGTGACGAAGTGTTTATTCATTAATATGATTGTACATAGAGATACATCAAGAGACCCCTGATACTCTTTATATAATAGATTGTAGGATTACATATGCTAGGAAAGCCCAAGATAGGCTCAATAATATCCTACAACATATCTATAATATATATACTCACAAACACTTCCACGCATAATATAATTTTACTATATATGCTACTACCAAATTTGGTTTACTAGGGTTAGCCATTTGAGCTTTTGAACAAGTTAGATAATATTTACCAAGTTTGGTGTTCATTTCAACTATTCTCTCTAATCCCACTTCACTTTAATATCATGCATGCAGCTCCTGCTGATTATCAATTGCAACACTTTTTGCCGAATTTGAAAAATCAGAAGAACTACGTCTACCAAAACAACCACCAACAAAATATGCCACCAACTAACAATTTCACGAGTTAAAAGATGGGTTGGACTCTTAAATTCTGTGAACAACAATTCTTTCAGAAAAAACCGACTGAAAAATACTTTATAACGAAATCTTATCTTTCATTCTGTGAACAACAATTCTTCCAGAAAAAACCGACGAAAATGAGAATTCGTTGTCTATAAATTGTAGGTACCACACTTTTTGCCATTTAGAGGGGATATGCATTTCATTACATATTCTTTTCTTGTTCCTCTATGTAGAGAAAATTCACGAAACTACGAGTTTTTCGGTTTCTGCTATGTTAATTGGTATGAGAATTTATTATTATTATTTTGAAATCTATCATGCTTGAAAGCATATAGATTTGTCCAAATTTAGCATCAACTAGTAAGACCATGCTACTTTATGACCCTAAAAGTACTCCTGCCTCAAATGATGTGGCGGTTACACTTTTAATAAGTACGTCAAAACTCTCTAAATTTTGTGAAAAATAATAAAATTATATATAGATCGTTAGTGAAGTTACTATCCGATGTTGTAGTTCATTAGTGAAATTAGTATCCGATGTTGTAGTTCGTTAGTGAAATTACTATCCGATGTTGTAGTTGTTGTTATGTTGTTAGGTTTCAAGTACACTTGAAACCACAGTTGGAAACTAAGTATAATGATGGACGGAACTTGTAAAGTTAAATGTACTTGAACTAATTCACATGCACATCTAATAACGAAGTTCATCCAACTAGGTTGCGTCTCCGGTGCACTCACCCAGATTAATGATATTATAAAAACTTACAATATAGGATTTAAGTTTAATGAAAACTCTCAGACTCTCTCTAGGTTTTTCTGCCTATCTCTATATTGCTCCTAACTTATAACTATCACTCAAAAGATTAATGGCATCTCACCATTGTTTTTCGTTTCAAAATCTCACTTTGTATTCTCTTTATAATTTAGAGCACACAAATTTTTACAATCAATTATAAGACTATTTATAAGAATAAAAAGTCTTTCAAATCTTCGCAATCTTTATCTTCAATCTTAAAAAATTCTGCATATATCCATTCTGCATTGATGAAGATTTGATCGCCATTTTTACAAGATAATTAGAGTTTCAATTTAGTTCATACAGTTTAAAAATTTACGATAAACGCTTAAAATTTATAAAAATTACACACTTGTATGAAATCTTATAAAAGTATCAAATACAAATTACATCTTCATATGTAAATTTTTTAAAAAAAACAATTTTTGTTAATGCAAATTTTAAAAAGATATAAAACTATCAAATAACATGCTATAAATTAATTAATATAAACTAAATCGTTTTCTTATTTTTCATGTTATGTAAGTTTGTTATTAAACTTTTTAAATACTAAAACGGTTTCTATCCAAAAAATATAACGACGGGTCATTAAAATAAGGCAAACTATAAATTTATATTACTAAAACAGGATTATAAAAAGATCACCCATTATTAAAAGTGACCAAAACACGAGTCACCAAACCATAATGAAACACATTTATATATTACAAACAATTAATAGGGTTTATATATTACATAGTAGTATTACATTAAGTTGGTTAGAATTGAGATTAAATTAAGAAACTATACGGTGATTAGCTTCAACCCGACCCGATATTCCCATAGAAAAATTAATTATCAACGCTTACTATAGGGATGTGTGCAAATTTAGAGGCGTTTCCCTTTTCCAGCTCTCCTTTCAATATTGAATTAAATGACTCAGACATGTCATAAAAATCCAAAAGGGATAGGGAAGGGAGAGTTTCGACGCCGGATGGAAGCTCCTTCATCAATCGACAGTCGTATATATATAACTCTTTCAGGCGAGGCATGGCACCTTCCATTACACTCACATGCTTCATCTCATACAACTGGCCAATTTCCAACCTTACAAGTTGTTTAAATGTACCTGCTTTGAAACACAAGGCTTCCCCTTTAAATGCATAATAAAGTTGAAGATAAGTCAGATTGGGCATCTTGAAGCTGCAGTAGAGGATCTTCCTTCAACTCGCAATGAAATAGTATCATGTTATAATCTTATGCCTATTTTGACTCCAATCTCTTAATATATTCGGCTGAAATTTGCTTGTAATAAGGAAATTAACTCTCACAAATTAAGCATAAACAAATCTAATCAAATTTGTTAGCACAAGTTAATACACATGTTGAAATATGAGATAATATATTTATTCAAAAAGATTCACACGTGACAATCTTTTTGATAGATTTATATACGGAACAATATATATGCTAACATGATTCAAACTTATTCTTATCAAATCAATAACTAATCATTCCTATAATATTGAATAAGAAAATATTTTATTTAGCAAAATTTAAGGAATAGAACAAATATTTTCATAAGTTAATATCTTTTTTAAAAAGAAATCACACACAATTTGGAAATATAACTACCTTTATTTAATACACAAGTATTTTGACATAATCCAATACGATAACAAATTAAGTAAATTTAGCAAGTCACCTTAAATTCTAACAATTAGTATCATAAACTATGAAAATGGATAAATCGAGTTGAAATTTAAAGAGTATACTGACATTTTCTAATCATTTCCTTTGACATACCATGTCTTCATAACTATTAGAATAAATCTCCCAATCATCTCCCAAATTTATATCAAAATTATTCAAAACTTACTCAGACTGATACTATGAATAAAGTGGCGAGCTTGATTTGAATGACAACATAATCTCATTTGAGTCGGAAGCCACAAATTTTTTTTTTACTATCATTTCGAAATTCATCAGCCTTGAAAGCATATAGAGTTCGTCCCAAAAGGCGTAGGTCGACCTTGGTGTTGCACATGCTTTGCACATGCCTTGAATGGACGAAATTACTATAACTTGCATGAATTTTTTGATTTTTTTGGGACAGTTTTGTACACTATATTAACCACTTTATGTGATTTTGTACATTATACTATCAACTTCTCCATTTTAGTCCTCATACTATCAACTTGCTCTTTCAACTATTTATCTATTCTATATTTACTTTTACACCATGAACATTATCAATTGCACCATTATTTGCCCGAAGATGAAGGTAAAGAAGAATCATACAACCCAGACATAGAATCGTCAAAATGACTATTATCACAAGTATAAACCCTTAGCATATGCGGCCTACCTTTAAGTTTAGAAGGTAAGCAAGGGGACTTGACTCTAGATATTAGGTTGTTAGACTAAAATAGATTATCTAACCTCTCATTTCTTATTTTATATACGATTATGCTTCGAGAAAAATTCGATGGGAAAGTTCTTTTATCGGTGAACTGCATGTACATACTATCGTTTCCATTCACACTAGAAATGTATTTCATTGCATACTCTTTCTTGCATACATAAATAAAATATCTGAGGTTTTCTCTATCGTCCGTAGGATTTCTTATAATGAGAGTTTGATTCTTTTTGTTTTGAAATTCATCGGTCTTTAAAGCATATCGAACTCTGTCTAATGTGCCATCAATATGAGTGTCATCGTATATTCTGACCCTAGAAAGAAGTCCCCATGAGATGATATGACAGGAACGCTTTTTAGAAGTTCTTCCATCTGGGAACCAAAAAAAGTAAAAAAAAACAAAAAAAAAAACTCATCATCTCTCCACAAGTCATTTTTATCGATACCCGTCAAAAAGTCATTTCGTAGCTCAATTTGAGATCTATCAATGTGTGCACTTATACATTCAAAAAATTTAGAATTACACAACTCCATATATCGATAAACAAAATCTTGATCGTACGTATGGACGGGATCGATCTTTCGGGGTTCACCATGTAAACTCTGCAAATTACATCGAAACATATGTCCATATACAATCTTATTCCGCTTTGAAGTTATGTGATATGCATACATATACCATAGGACATGAATATATATTACACACACATCTCGATTTACAAATTTTCCGTACATACGTCGACAAATAACATAAGTTCTTAACGGATAGAATAGCAAACGATATGAAACTCTCATCTATTTACCCAACAAGCTAACTTAACATAACATTACCACACGAATTATCTCATATGTGTAACACCCCAAATTTAATAGATGTCACACGGTCGAATAACACGTAACTTGACACGTGTTACACGAAACCTAAAACGTAAAGTTATAAAATAGATAAATCTTCTTCCATTACTCATAAAATTTGTTAATTGAACACAAATTATATATAGTTTAACATCCTAAAATCTTTCATACAAATAAATCATATTCTCAGAATAATAATTTTTATAACTATACTAGCAGCGGAAAAGAAACTTAAACAATACTGAGGTCTTGGTCCCAACTGACTCAACTCCGACTCTAAATAACTTATATTTATATGAAAAGATTAATAGAGGGGATAAGACAAACGGGCTTAATGAACGATATTGAAACCTATATGGAGGAAGTTTTGACAAACCATCTTAAAAAATACAATATGGATTTTTATAATTAACAAATGAAATATGAAATAATAAATAAGTTGAATGTTTTCAGTTTTAGCCCATGTGTGTTTACACGGATAAAATAAGTTTAAATTATAAATCCAAAACGCATAAAAATATAAATCAATAAACCATTTATTTATCATCAAAATTAAATAATACTAAAATCAAACTTGGAATCAGAATTAAAATTCATTGCCATTAATTCTTTTTTCTCTATTGTTGGATCCAACTATCGTACTCAAAGTCACTTAGGTTGGCAATCTATGAAATCTCATTAAGACGATCCGGCTAAGGTCACCGTACTTAAGAGGTATGTTCCAAAACCGTTAAGAAAATTAAAGTCGCCAATTTAAGCAGTCTATTCTCTAGCCACAAACGTTACCCCACTAAAGAGGCATGTTTATTGAATTTATAAATCATAAAATAATGGTCATCCCAATTAAGAGGCTTGTTCCTCAAAGTTCATTGATGGTCCCGAAAATCATTAATCATTCAAATAATTCAAATAATTTAAATTAAAATCAATTATCTCAAATCATTAGATCAAAAATCCAAATTAGCAATAATTGAATAGGTATGATTCCAATATATATATATTTCCATATAACGTGGATAACACATCGTTTATATATAATAATTTTTTTTACATAAATCATCTCAAATCATTCAACAAAACTCATATATATAAATATAAATAAAGTCATTCATTTATAGATTTTGTTGAGCATAAAAACCGATATTGAAAATATTTTCTAAACAAACATGAGAAATAAATAAAGTATACATGTGTGATATATAATCACTTAATCAAAATATTAATTGACATCACGTTATAAAAGAATTATTTTCAAAATATGTTTTTAAATAATATAATTTCATACACTACTTTACAAAATAACATGGGTACTAAATCGATTCTATATAGGGTACAAAATCACTCACATATCAAAGGAAAGTCGAGTGTTTCTCCGAAATAAGAATAAAAGCTTCCCAAAAAAAACTAGTTGTCATTGTTTTCCGTACTCAGGCACATCTCTCTGTCCATATGGTTTCTAATATGCTACTACTAAATATAGTTTCTAATATACTATTAAATTATAGGATTGTTAGTTATATCACTAATGATAGTTCAAATATTCTACCACTTATTTTCTATCCATTTCCGTGTCTCATAGCTTATTTTATCAAAAAAAAATCTAAAAAACTTAAAAATATTGTACAATCACTATAAGACATCTATCAATAGTTGCAATAATTATTTTAAAAAAAAATACATGCGCAATTTATTTTGAAATAAATGTATAAATTAATGTAAATTAAACATTAAATATTAAAAAAATTGTCTAAAACAATATTATGTCCAAATATTTTAAATTTTGAATACAATATAATATAAAAGCTTAGGAGGCACAGAAGGGGTAGAAATTAGGGATAAAAGATTTGGACTCCACTAATAAACGTGTAGCACTCATACTTATCTTATTTTATTTTATTTCCATTTTAACCATGTAAACCTATAGTTATAATTAATTGCTACTCTATCCTCGTTAATCTTTCATTAACAAAAATTGGTTACTACGCATAGAAAGAGTTTCACTCTTATAAGAAAGTTATCAATATATTTAATAGACTTGCATATTCGTATATGCGTTTATCAACGGCCCTATAATTTCAAAATAAAAATGATAATAAAAAAAATAGCACCACAAATTGCTCAGAACGTGGTGGAGATGTATTCTCAAAAAAGGAATATACGTTACACCTTTTGTGTTGCATCGATTTGATGATCTAAACCTTACACATAAACATGCTCTGAGAGCTATTGCGCGTCCAATTCATCAACATGACCCGATAAGCTTTTAATTAAATAGACGCATTTTCATTCCGGAACTAGAATTTTTATTTTGACGTACAAGTTAAGCTCAAAAATTCAAATTAAAATCTTATCGAGTTTTCTTGACCATTAGATGATCATGATAGTCGAAATAGTTCAAACGGAGTACTTTCATAAAAGAGGTTCAAGAATGATCTAAAAAATGTAAATACACGTCTGTAATGACAAATAAGAACCAAACTCAAGTACTCATACGTTACACATCCCATGTGCACCTCTAACTTTAAATGGTTTTTCTTAGTCATACTACTATAAAAATTTAAAAACACTGTAAATGATGGAGTAGTAAATATGTTGAAGCTAAACTTAGGATCCATTTGTGTTGTGGTCAAATGATGAAGAATAAATAAAAGATGGGGACAAGAGTATTGGGTAAGATCCGATCCAAGTAGTGTGTACATGTCAGTCTAGTTGTCCCACTCATCATACAATTTGCCCAAAAAAAGCAAAAACTAATTGATCGCTCACATCTATAATTTTGATCGATAAATATATTATCTAAATTGTCAAAATGTAAATTTTTAAAATTTGTTTATATAGTTTAACATTCAATCTATGTGATTAGTTTTTAAAAAATTATATTTCGACAACTTAAATATAAATTATTTATTAGTTAAAATTATATGCAGTTTAATATAACATTAACAATTTGGGACTAATGTAGTGGTATATTTAAACTGATTTATTTTATACATTGCTTTATGTCAATTATTGGAATGCTAAATTATAGTGATAGTCCTTATAACTTTATCATGTATAAAAGGATTCCGATATACTATACTAGAAACCAAAACATAGGAATGTCCAAAAAAAAAATACCTTGCCATTTCTTTTAATTCTTGCATAGTTTTATTTTAGATTCCAAATCACTATTGTGGTCATATAAGAGACTATATAACGTAAACGACTATAAAAGACTAAACCATTCGAAACAGAGCCACAGACGGTTCTGGTGCAATACCAATCAGTGTTTGTATATCGAGCCACATGAAAAGGGCCCCCAAAATTTATGTACTTATATCTATTAATTAGAAAGAAACATAAATGTGTTTTATTAAGAATAGTAGCACGGGTAAAGTGTTTGGCAGTACACAATCTCGCATTTCATGGATTTTTTTAATATAGTTTTTCTCACTGGGTTAAGAAAAATGTCCATTTGAAAAGAAAAAAATCACCGGGACTTAAAAAATCTCAGAACCGACCTTGAACAGACCCAGATAGAAATTTACACAAGTGGGATGGGGTACGTAACTCAGAGTTATCATGACTCAAACTTTTTATATACATTATATGTATTCAAAATAATTCAATCGTTCATTTAAAACTTAACTAATAAAAAATAAATATATAAAACTTTCAAAATAAATTAATTAATTAAGAGGTAAATGAAAGATATCGATATATATAGAGATTTTCTTTTTTTGAAAATTATGTAGTTTTTCTTATAGTACTCTCCAGATCAAGAGTCATGATAGTTTTTTCTACTTTATGTTTTTATTTAGTTGAGTTTTAAATGAACAATTGAATTATTTTGAATAAATATAATGTATATAAAGAGTTCGAGGCATGATAAATCTGAGTTAGATATCCAATTCCGATCATTAACACGGACCGATCCTGACAATTTTCTAGAGCATTATGGGACAATTTTGATTTCAATTATAAATTCAGTACCCAATAAACTTTCATCAAAACTAAAAGTATTTTTCTGAATATAATTATACTCACTGAATTTTCTTAAAGAAAAAAAAAAGCTCTACATGAATGGCGGGATCCTTGTCGTTATCTCATTTACACTCGTATATACATACATATATTCATCTGTAAAACTAATTATTATAATAAAATCAGATTAATAAGTTAGTGAGAGAGAGAGTGGCGGCGATATGAGCGCCACCGCCTTCACACGGCGGCGCCATCACACCAACCGCCACCGTCTCCGGCGACTGATCCCGGCGATCGCCACCGTACTCCTCCTCCTATTCGCCTTAATCTCTCTCCTCGCTCCTTCTCCCACCTCTCTCCTCCCTCACAAAGTCCCTCTCTCTCTCTCTCTCTATATATATATATATATATATATATCATGCAATCTGCAAAAATATAGTGTAATTGATAAAAAAAATTATTTTTTTGATTTGCTATTGTGCAGTTAAGGCATGACGTGGACGAGGAGAGGGCAAAGGTCTTCGGAGTTCCGGTTAGGGTTTATAGTTTTTTTTTTATACTTTTAATTAGTGTGTTTAACTGTTTTTAACAATATATGATATTATTAGTGTTTTGGATAATATACGACATTATTAGTGTTTTTAACTGTTCTTAGGAATATATGATATTATTAGTGTTCTTAATAATATGGGACACTATTTTTAGTGTTCTTAATAATATGTACGATATTATTAGTGTTTTTAACTGATCTTTTACTTTTTAAAGTGACCGAGCAACGTTTTTACATTATTTACTTATTTGTGTGTTTTTCTGTATTTAAGTCGGTTTCGAGTTCCGTCTGGAATGGTGGCGGAAACGAAATAGAATCGAGGATTTTACCAATGCAAAGTGAAGAAAGTACTGAAATACGAAGAAGTTGTGTATGCGCGACGATTTTGCCCTTAAAACGGACTTGAACGAGTTCATGGAAGTTTTTAATTGAAAAATGAAAAGAATAGATATTAGGAATATTGGTAGGACAATCTAGAAATTTGTTAAAAGTCGATATACTCTCTTTTTGATCTGAAAATAACCCTAATTTTAATTTGTTTGATTAAATTTTGCTGATTTGAGTTCATATCCTGTATAGGCTAGTAAGTTTTGAAATACGAATAGGTTGTTGTGTCTACGTGACGATTAGACCCTTAAAACGCACTTGAACGAGTTCATGGAAAATTTTCAATTTAATAATGAAAAAGTTAGATCAGTATCGTAATTAGGAATGTTGGTAGGAAAACATAGGAATTTCTGATATAACGCCGTTCGTTTCGTAAGGATGATGTGAAAAGTGTTAAACACGACTAGGTTCATTTAGGGAGTTACAAATTGTCTCGAATAGGTTGATGGAAGTTCATCAATTACATAAAAAGAAAACAGAGATAACCAGTTTTGTAATTAGGAATGCTGGTAGCCAAATGTAGAACTAAGGACAATGTGGAAAGTGTTGAATAAGGATAGGTTGGTGTAGAGAGTGACAAATTGGCTCGAATAGGTTGATTGAAGTTCTTCAATTAAATAAAAAGAAAACACAGATAACCAGTTTTGTAATTAGGAACGTTAGTAGTAAAATGAAGGAATTTCTGATACAACGCCGTTCGTTTCGTAATGACGATGTGGGAACATGAATAGGTTGGTTTAGAGAGTTACAAATTGGCTCGAATAGGTTGATGGAAGTTCGTCAATTAAATAAAATAAAATCACAGATAGCCAGTTTTGTAATTAAGAATGTTGGTAGGAAAATGTAGGACCAAGGACGATGTGGTAAGTGTTAAATACAAATAGGTTGGTGTAGAGAGTAACAAACCAGTTTTTTAATTAGAAAGGTTGGTGGTAAAATGCAGGGATTTCTGATACAACGCCATTCGCTTCGTAAGGATGACGTGGGAAGTGTTGAATATGAATAGGTTGGTTTTGAGAGTTACAAATTAGCTCGAATAGGTTGATGGAAGTTCTTCAATTCAATTAAAAAACACACCGATCAGTTTTGAAATTAGGAATGTTGGTAGGATAATGTAGAAAGTTGTTAAAAGTTGATATACCTTCGCTTTAATTTGCAAATAACACTATTATTTTGTTTGATTAAATTTTGCTGATTTGATTTCATATTGTGTATAGGCTAGTGGAGGTACACTAAATCATGATATATGGAAATCAAGATTGTCGAAATATTACTACGGATGCAGCGATGCGAGCAAAAAGTTTGCAGGTGCACGAATTACATGCCACTTTTTCCGCATTTTTCAATTCTGTGATTATCTCGATAGTATTAGATATGATAAGATTTTTAATTGCAGATAGTCGAGCGGTTACAAAGGCAAATCGGTACTTGTTAATTGTCACAAGCGGAGGTTTGAATCAACAAAGAACTGGGGTAAGTACCCAGCTCATACCCTTTTGATATTATAAAGTTTGATCAGATGTGTATAATGTATTTTGTTAGTTCTTCTGAAGGATATTCAGAATCGAGTTGATTTATCATGTTTCTATAAGTGGAAACAATTTAGTACATTTGATTAGTTTTTTCTGCGCATCAAGGGGAAGTGGGGAACCTTATAAGCACTTAATCTTTGTCTCGACCTTAGCTCTAAAACTTAATTTCCTAGGGTCCTAGACTTGTAGTCGTAGTGCGTATTTAGTTGTTTGTTCATTCTTGGTTTGGAGGTACGGTAGGATCATACAATTCTGGGGGTTTCTATAGTTCTGTCTGGATCAGTTAAAAAGAAAAGTGTGTTTTTCAAAAATGATTATAAAATCATAGAAAGTGTAAGCAGACTGCATATTGCTATTAGTTAGAGAGAGAACATTGACGCATATATAAGGTATATTGCATACAGCGTTTGATTACCTAATCTCATTTAGGGCATAAGTGATTCGGTAACATGCATTTAGCAATTGCCTGCGCTTCATTGTTCAGGGATTTACTCTTATCTTGCCAAATTGATTTTATACCTCTAATCAACTTCCTTTTTACTTGAAACACCATACCTAAAACTGGGGCAATTGTTCGTTAAATAGTCGTAACAATGAAGAAGGTTTCTTAGCTGTTTCCATTATGCTAGAGTTTCTTCGAAATATTTTCTCGCTTTGCTGAATTATTAATAAACTTCGTTATTTATCTTTTATAAGCATTTTAGTTAGAGAAAAGTATAAGGAGGCAGAAAGGGTTGGCTGAACTTGTTCTGCACTGTTTTAACAGATTATAGATGCGGTAGTTGCTGCCCGTATTCTAAATGCCACACTCGTTGTTCCAAAGTTGGATCAGAAGTCCTATTGGAAGGATATAAGGTCGGTATCGAATCTTATTTATCTTGTTGGACCTTTTTTAGAATCTATTTTGACTTTTGGCCTAGCACTTTGTGTACCCATGTATGAATTGAATTTATGGATTTTGAATATTTGACCCAGTTAAACCATGTCATGTACTAAGCGCTTTTCCGTGTACAGCAATTTTGCAGATATATTTGATGTTGATTGGTTTGTATCGAATTTATCAAAAGATGTCAAAATTATAAAGGAACTTCCAAGAAAGTCTGGGAAGATTTGGGCACCGTACACCATGCGTGTCCCAAGGAAGTGTAATGCTAATTGTTACCAAAGCCGAGTCTTGCCAAACCTTTTAAAGAAACGTGTAAGTTTAAAATTTAGGAAGACCCATTCATTACTACAGAAGAAGTTTTCTTCTTGATACTCCCGTTTTTTAGTCTGTATAATGTTTATTATTGCTGTTTGATTGTTGTTCATCTTGACTAGTTTACTGGCTTTACTGCATAATGATACTTTACTTACATGTTTTGTTTGAGGTCACTGGAGCTCATTCAATAAGTATTAGTTTAGACAACAACGAATGGATGTCGAGAGACTTGTGGTATATTATTTGCACTCATGCACAGTTTTGATCTCTCGAAATATCCATCAAATTGATTGAAAAATGTTAAACTAATAAAAAATCAAATCCTTCATGCGATATAATATAATTAAAGACAAGTACTGAAATATCTTATGCCCTCTTAACTTTAATGGCATGAATTAGACTAAGCAGGAACAATTCTAATGAAGCATTTTCCATAAGACTTGTAAATGGGTACTGCTAAATCTGATTAGCTTTTAGTATTAACTATTAAAGCGGTTTCGAACCTGGAAAATAGAGGAAGTCAAGGATCTTAATTAGTGTCATGGACTGTAAGAAAAATCGTGCTCTTAATCATTTTTAGTAATAAATAGGAAGCTACTTCAGTTCTTGAATACTGAGAATTCGAGATTACATCATTTGTTGTTGTACATATTTTCCTTATTCATGTATAGTTGTCATGATTTGTATATGATCCAGAAGTGATATGTGTTTTTTTCTTTCTTGTTCTGGAGGCTGTTCAACTCACCAAGTTTGATTACCGCCTTTCAAATAAGTTGGATTTGGATTATCAAAAGCTTCGTTGCAGAGTCAATTACCATGCACTTAAGTTTACCACTCCTATTAATGGAATGGGACAGAAATTGGTTCACCACATGAGACATAAAAGCAAGCACTTTATTGCCCTGCACTTAAGGTAATACAGTTAAACTCCTTTTATTACCATCAAGTAATGTATGTTGTGAACTATCTGGACGGGGAAACCATTTTTTTGATATAGTGATTAAGATGTAATCCACCAGACTGTTTCATTAAACTGAGACAGGTATCAAGTTGTCCCTTATTTGGATAAAAGTTCAGAAGTCACAGCAAGTTATTTTTAAATAACCAAATGTTTTATTCCTTCTACAGGTTTGAACCTGATATGCTTGCATTCTCAGGATGCTATTATGGAGGAGGGGATAAAGAAAGAGCAGAATTGGGTGCAATACGGAAAAGGTGGAAGACTCTACATGTAAGGGTCACTCTGCAATGATTCTATTACTTTATGAAATTTGAGTTTTCATAACCTTTATATAATTTGGATTGCTTTTACATATACCTTCTTTTTAAGTTTTTTTAACTCTCGCATTGTCTAAAGAATACATTACTATTTTCTTTCCAGATTGGTAGCCCTGAAAAGGTTAGGAGGCAGGGCAGATGCCCACTCACTCCTGAAGAGGTTGGCCTGATGTTGAGAGCTCTTGGATATGGCCAAGATATCCATATCTATGTAGCTTCTGGGGATATATATGGAGGAGAAGCGACGTTAGCCCCCTTAAAAGCACTCTTCCCAAACTTCCATTCCAAGGAGTCCCTAGCCAGCAAGGAAGAATTAGATGAATTTTCCAAGTATTCTTCTCGTATGGCTGCATTGGATTATATTGTCTGCGATGAAAGTGGCGTGTTCGTCACCAACAACAATGGGAATATGGCAAAAATCTTAGCGGGACGAAGGTTTGCTTGCTTATGATTTTAATTGTTATTGTGGATCTGCTTGTGTTGATTATTGAGTTGAACTTACTAATGGTAAAATACTGACAAATGAAAAAAGCAGTAGTAGTAGAGAGAAGATCTGAGTGCATTAAAACTTATTGGAGCAAGTTAAAGCTCAAAATCGAGATAGTTTAAAGTTATTGAGTCATAACCACTACTTATCTTGTGATGGGATTTCGTTTCCCTTTTTTCTCTTCTCTTTTATATATATATATATATATATATATATATATATATATATAATTGAATTATTGGGCTACCTTTGCTAACTTCTATTTCTTTTGTTTTGTTGCAGGAGATATTTCGGTCACAAACCCACCATTCGTCCCAATGCTAAAAAGTTAAATCGTTTGTTCTTAAACCGTACTAATATGACATGGGATGTCTTTGCATCCGGCGTCCGTTCTCATCAAAGAGGCTTTATGGGAGAACCAAAAGAGGTTAGGCCAGGTAGGGGTCAATTTCATGAAAATCCAGCTGCTTGCATCTGTGAAGATTCAGTGGCCTTGAAAAGTATAGAGTTGTATAAAAAGCCTGATAATAAGGGGAATAAGGCTAAAAAGGAAATTGAGGAAGTATTTGATGATGAAAATGACGACGATGACCCTGAATGGGCTGACGAACTGGATGATGAAGAGGACCAAAATAGCCTTATTGGAAAAGGGTTGTATAATAGAACAGGCTCTGATTATGACAATATGGGTTCTGAAGAACCTGAGTTGGAGGAGTTGCTGTCAGACTAAACGAAAGATTTTTTCTCCTAATTCGTCTTTTTTTATCCGGTGTCTCGACTTCGACTAATTGCAGTTTTGGAAAGTCCTTTTAGATATAGAATACAAAACCAGAATGACCCGACAAAACTGAGTGCATCAAGTGAGACTGGGAAAGTTGGATTTTGTTTTTGTTTCTTTCCTTGGGCTTATTATTTTCGTGACATGTAGATAACACCACAGTGTTTGTTTCTACAACCTTTGAAGGATGGAGGCACGAAAACACAACAAAAACCAGGGCAAGTTTTTAACATTTTTGTAATCAAAGTAGTAGTTGGGGATGTATGAGCCTTGTGGTTTGCTGCAGAGGAGTCAAGGTTTCAATATAATAGCAGCCTTCGGATTTTTAATTAAGTAATTTGAATCGGTTATCCCCGTTTTTTCTTCTTCTGAAACTGTTTAAAGTGTTGATAGAAAATTTGAGATAGACAGATAAAAGCCTTGTATAGACAAATTTTGTACTCTATTGTTGTTGTTGAATGATGTATATATACTTAGAAAGTGTTGGTGATCAGGAACTTGAAGAGCGTTTGTGTTCTGCTTTAGATTTTAGATGCTTTGGTTACACAAAAAGTCCCGGGTGTTTTGCAGAAGTCCGGTAATGTATGTAGCATATACCGACTACCGGCAGGCATCTAGTAGCAGTTTTATAAATTGAGCTCTTAGAAATTTTATTACTACGGAAAAATGTAACGGAGTATAACACATTCTTTATGAAATAGATGGTTCAACTTTAGCTAGGACAAAAATGCGGAACCTATCTTGGAAAGGAAATGGATAATTTCTCAAGTCATGTCTAAAAACTTTCTGCAAAAGGATAAAGAAAGTGATAAATAGTCATGAGATGGGTCAGATATCTCTATCAGATAGATCCCACTTGTGTGAAATTATGATAATCCCCATCTTTGTAGTACCTCGTGCTTAAAGTATTAGCCACCTCTAGTATCTGGTTGAATATTAGATGGCCTGATAGTTTTTTTTTTTGGTAAAACCTGCGTGGTATACTCGGGTAACTAACACATGACTATCAATCAGTTGCTCAGATGGCCTGATAGTTTGGTACGAGTATTTTTTTTATTTTTTTGAAATGCAGTTTGGTAGTTTGTAGACTGTAGTAAGTTGTTAGTAACCAACTTATGGGCACCCAAATAGACGTCTCATTATGCTACAATAGAATTGCCGATTTCATTAATGAGGTTCTTAAATTATCTTAACCACCAGACTTAAAAGTCCGAAGCCAAAGTTAAGATCACATCTCAAAGTTGTGATATTTAATATCAATTGGATTTCTTTCTAAATACATAATTCGCTTTAAGAAACATTATACGAGTAGAAGCATAACTAAAATGCTAATACTCGATAGCATTTCTTGTAGTTTTTAAGTAAACAACAAAGTTCCTAGTTCGTACCATGTGTTAGATCGACTGAACATAATAATAGTATTAGTAATATACAGCGTGGTGGTCAAAATAATACCTGGCCATTTAAAAAAAGGAAACAGGTCATTCAGAAAATATAATACTATCAAACTTGAGACTTGATTATGAAAAAAAAAAAATACTAGATTCAAAGACTTATTACATGGACAGGGTGGTATATTATTACACAGTACACACTTACATCAGCTCATATTTTTTTGTAAAAACACTTTAAAAATTAGGATTTTATTAATGTAAATCTCTACGGTTTCAAGATGCAAACACAAATATGCGTCTTGTTTTTTTTTTCCGAGAGTTACGGCAACTTTTAAAAATTCAAAACATGCGATTATACATTTTGAAAAAAAAGAAACAATACGCATATTTGTATTCCCGTCGTGAAACCGTAGAGATCTGCATGAATCAAATCTTAATTTACAGCGTTTTTACATCCCAAAAAAAAATGTTCAAAGTTATGTCTATATATCCTCATCTTATTATATATCATTATTCTATTATAATAACTCAAACCAAGATAAATGAGTCTGTCCAATTTTTTTAAAAATATCCTCACTGTGTTTTAATAATTACCAATATAGCTAATCTAATTAATTAACAATTTGTTATCATTATATTTTTCTAATTATGGATGTAGTCTAAATTAATTAACAATTCGTTTTAACCTACGTAACTACAATAAATAATACTAAATCTGAATATTATGTTCAAAATAAAATATATCACGAGATTTATATAATTACACGTTTCATGTAAATTTTACTATTCTCTCCGTTCTCATTTAATTGTCCATTACGAAACTACGTGCAATTTTGACCGGCCATTGTATCAAAATTGTCGGAATGAAAATTTTCAAAAGTTGATCATATAGTTTAAATGTTCGTTCCCATTTAATTGTCAATTACAAAACTACGTGCAATTTTGGCCCGCCATTGTATCAAAATTGTCGGAATGAAAATTTTCAAAAGTTGATCATATAGTTCAAATGTTCGTTCCCATTTAATTGTCAATTACGAAACTACGTGCAATTTTGACCGGCCAAGAATTTGTATCAAAATTGTCGGAATGAAAATTTTCAAAAGTTGATCATATAGTTCAAATGTTAAATTTTATGATTAGATTTAAAAAAAATTCATTGTAACAATTTTGATATGAGTTATAAACCGATCAAAATTGCACGTAGTTTCGTAATGGACAATTAAATTGAAACTGAGGGCGAGGGAGTAGTATATATATATAGGGAGGGATTCATACACACATAAAAAAAACACATTATCTTTACACATCAATCACAACCCTCCATTTACTAATTTTTAATGGCCAAGATTAAGTGTTTATTATTGTTATTAAATGAACTAATCTTGACTATTAAAAGTAAGTAAATTGAGAGTTGTGATTGATGTGTAAATATAATATGTTTTTTTTTTTATGTGTGTATGTATACTTTCCTATATATATATATCACTACAAAATAATGTTTGATTTAGTGAGAGTCAAAAGTTGTCACAAGCCTGTCGCTAATTTAAAAAGCTGTCACAAATCTGTCGCAAATTGACTAAACTATCACAAAACCGTCACAAAAACCGTCGCTAATAAGCTCGTAATAAAAAATACCGTCACTAATCCCGTCGCTATTTGAGTATTTTTTTGTAGTATATATATATATAATAACACGGTCTCCCACGTCAAAGAAAAAGGTATCTACTTAATTTAAATTTAAACACCTCTTCCTATATAGAACCTCCAAAATGATTAAATAAAGAAATAAATTTCAACCAATAAGTCCATAACCTTCTCTCCATTATCACCCAATCCCACCATAAAGAAAGAATAAGAATAAGAAAAGATCAAATCCATCTCAAAAGCCACACACATACATACACACACATAGATACATATATTATTATATATACTCCAGATAGATAGATATAACACTAAGCATAATACATAAAATGCAACAACAACAACAACAATGAAGCGATATATCCGGTTATTATTAGAGGATCTGGACCGTCGAATCCTCCTCTTAATCCTAACCCCACTCTCTCTCATCATCCTCCTCTCTCTCCTCTCCACCTCCTCCTTCTCCCTCCTCCCTCCCTCCCGAACCCCGTCCCGATCCCCCTCTCTCGACAGAATCGCAGTCTGCTTAGTCGGTGGTGCCAGACGCTTTGAGCTAACCGGACCCTCGATTGTCAAAAACATTATCAATGTTTATCCGAATTCTGATTTGTTTTTGCATAGTCCGTTTGATAAGGACTCGTTTAAGTTTTCTATTTTGAAGAATGTCGAGAGGGTTGTTGCGGTGAAAGTGTTTAGGCCGACTAAGATTAACGAGACCGACTCCCAGACCCGCGTTTTGACTGCTAGTAACTCGCCTAATGGCATACAGGTAATTTTATTCACTATTAACTATTTAGTTTTTCTTTTCTTTTCTTTTTATAAGCTATTAGTTAGTATTTAGTTACCGTGTTAGATAGTTATGAATTATCCCGCAATCATGATATGGCGATCAACCTCTGATTTATAAGAAAACTGGTTTTTGTTTGAATTTTTTGATTTTTTTGTCGTTTTTATTTTATTTACTATTAGTTTTTTTCTTTTTTGATAAGCTATTAGTTAGTATTTAGTTACCGTGTTAGATAGTTATGAATTATCCCGCAATCGATGATATGGTGATCAACCTCTGATTTATAAGCAAACTGGTTTTTGTTTGAATTTTTTTGATTTTTTTGTCGTTTTTATTTTATTTACTATTAGTTTTTTAGTTTTTTTAGTTTTTTGATAAGCTATTAGTTAGTATTTAGTTACTGTGTTAGATAGTTATGAATTATACCACGATAGATAATATGTCGATTAAACATGTAGTTTAATAATAATATTTTTTAGATGATTAGTAACCTATGATTTATTAGTTGCTATGTTATATAGTAGTAATAAATTATTTTACAATCGATGATATGGCGATCAACCTCTGATTTATAACAATAATAGTTTTTGTTTGGATTTTTGGATTTTTTGGTCGTTTTTTGTTAAATTTTAAGTGAAATTGGGTCAAATCCTTGAATATCACACTGTATTCGAAGCGGCACACTTATTTCCTTAAAAACCCACATCCTCCGTCTCCTCCTTCTCCCTCCTCCCCGTCCGAGACCCAACCCGGGACAAAATTGCAGTCTGCTTAGTCGGCGGGAATTGGTTTTTGCATAGTCCGTTAGATAAGGACGCGTATAAGTTTCCGTTGCTAAAGGGGGTTGGGAACGTTGCGGGGGGGAAGGTGTTTAGGGCGACGAAGATGAACGAGAGCGAGGCCGAGATGAGGGTTTTAACTGCTAGTAACAAATGGATGATATGTCGATCAAACTTGTGGCTTAATAGTAAAATATTAAGTGATTTGGCTTGAATTCACGGTTTGATAGTGTGGCAGGGACTTATTATTTCGGAGATAATTAATTTATAGGTATTGTTTATTAGTTGTTGTGTTACATAGTTATGAATTATCCCCGCATCGATGATCAAACATGTCGTCTAATAATAGAATATCAACTCCCCTGACTTTAATTTATCAATTTGATAGTAACGCGCGGGACTTATTATTTTGAGATGATTATTTATAAGATACTGTGTTAGATAGTCAAGTGACTGGGCTTATTACTCTTGAAATGATTATTGATTTTTTAATTTTTTGATTATAATAAATTCCTGTGTTTTTTTTGATTTTTTAGTAATGGGAATGAATTAAAGATGATTAATTGTGTAGGACAGTCTGAATGGATGGTTAATTCTATTAAAAAATAGGACAGCAAACTTTCTATTAAAAATGTGTAGGATAGTAAATGAAGTTATGGTTGAGGTTTAATTTCTCAACTGCAATGAATTTAGTTAAGCCATTTTGTCTGTAATTAGAACTTGGGTTGATTGTTTAATAAGTAAGTGAGGATGAATAAGATGGTTATTTCTTTTTTATTTCTTGCTTGTAACAATCACCACTCACCACACCACTTTTGACTTAAATCCTTGTTTGGTCCCATTTTTTATTCTCATAATACTGTTTTTCCCCCTTTCTACTTAGAAACAGTTTTTTTTTAATCTGAAAAACTTAGATAAGAATTAGGGATATGCCAACTAGGTAAGGGGTAGGTTTGGCTGTGCTTTTAAGCCAAGTTTCTTTACTGTAGCTAAAAAGTCATGATGAAATAAATCAGCTTTTTATTCAAGCTTGAAAAAAAGATGCTTCATTTGGCTTTTGTTCAGAAGACAAACATGCTCTTGAATTTCTGTTTTCTCTTGTTCACCAGATGATTTACGCGTCTTCCATTGGGAAGCTTCTTCATAACTCAAATTGGTGAATCACCATTTTCTACAGAAATTAGGAAATTATTTGAGTAGTCTACATGACATGTACCCAAAAAGTTAAGGAAAAAAAGAAAGAAAGAAAGAATAGTCTGTGTAATGACTTGTGACACCTTTAATTTAACTGGTAGTTGAGCACCTCACCTTGCGTTTGATCTCATTATTAAATGAAGTCTATCTCACATTATTATGATATTTACCCTTGATATTTAATTAACTAAAGCACTAGTTGGCTCATGCTCTTTTCGCCTTTACGTTTTACCAATTTTCTTTTGTTGTATTGTTTTAGCAATTTTAGGATTCATGCTTTCCATGCACCTAAATCAGAAAATTTGTCGTCGTGAGCTGGCTTGCTAATTTTTAAACCTTGAGACGCAGCCGAAAAGTATGTTAAAACACGCGACTTGCCGATTAGTTTGTTTAATTACTTTAATTCGTAGTTCATTGTTTAAAGGCAAGGCTATCTTCTACATTCTTATTTCTTATCGAGGCGATTTTGCGATACGTTTTGTCTTGGCATTACTTTTTGTTACTGGGGACGTTACACTTGCAAGAACAAAGTATCTAATTACAATGCACCATAGGAAGATTATTTATTTAAGCTTTCGTCTTTGTTAATTTCTACTAACCTTTATAAACTATATTAAGTGGTGAACTTTTGTTACTGTTGTAGTTGACAAATTATATTCAGTTTCTCAATAGTTGTTGAACTAACTTGGTCTCTGCTGCTAATATATTTCTTCATTTGGTCCTTTTTATATATAGAAAAGTGAATTATTTTTAAATTTTGATGGCATCTGACATTTCTCAATGACCATGGTTTCTGGTCAAAACAGGGACTCTTGCAATATTTTAACCTGGTAGAAGGTTGCCTAACCATGATCAAATCTCACCAACTCAAAAACAACTTCACATACAATTGGATTGTCCGGACCCGGGTCGACAGTTACTGGTCCGGCCCATTAAAGCCTAATAACTTTGTCCCAGGCCAATACATAGTCCCACCAGGCTCCTCCTACGGTGGCCTAAATGACCGCCTAGGAGTTGGTGACCTCAAAACCTCAGAAGCCGCCCTCTCTCGTCTCTCTCTCATCCCCACCCTCGACTCCCTTGGCTTCCGCCAGCTCAACTCCGAGTCCTCCTTTAAGGCCCAACTCACCGCCCTTCACATCCCTTATATTAAAAAACGCACCCCCTTCTGTGTCGTTACTGATAGGAAATACGACTTTCCTCCTGGGTATTTTGGCGTTCCTGTGGCGGCGATGTCTAGCAGAGGGCCGTTGAGTGGGACTAAGTGCAGGCCTTGTAAGGCGGTTTGTACCGGGACTTGTGTGGGCCGGGTTATGAATGGGCTGGGCCGAGAATGGAGCTGGACAGATTGGGCCAACAATACGCTTGACCTTTGTGATGCTCATGGTGAGTGGGAATATGATTGGGAAAAGATTTTTGATAAGACGGCAGGGAAGAAATTGGCGGCGGTACGGAGGGAGGTGAAGGGGCTGAGTTTCGAGAAATGTGTAGCGAATTTTGAAGAGATGAGGCGGCGGACAGCAGCATGGGACGCTCCGGAAGCGACGGAGATTTGTAAAGTTGGGTTGGGTTCGAATTAAGAGAAAGTTCATGTGGGTGATATGATGATTTGGTTTTGTAGCTGTGTATAGGAAGTAGTAGGTGTATTCTTTTCCTTGTTATTCATTGTTTTTGGGAGAAGATTTGAGTTTTACCACTTGGATAAATATTCTGTATTTTTCCCGGAAAATGATACTGAAGCAGAATATATATTATATATATATAGAATAATATAAAGAAGAAGGGTTGATGATCTTTTTGTAATCTTTGGTGACTTGTTATAATGTTACACTATTTTCTTCATATTTGGTTTTTGAACTTACAAGTAGTAAACGTCTTTAATGGTAAGGATATACTATTATTATACAACAAAAGGAAAAATTAAGGATTTATTTTTCCATTCTGAGCAGAATCTCCGTCATCGTTGCCGCGTAGCGTAAAAAAAAATGATGCAAAATAAGACAACAGTTTTGAATAACTGAACGCAATTATATTCAATAACCGAGAAAGAAATCAATCATCTTCAATAACTGAGAAAGCGTCTAGGAACAGAGCGGCCAATAATTAAGAAATGCAGTCTGTTAGGTGATATGAATTGCTTAAAGACCAAAAAAATATTGAAAATTTGAATGAAAAGGTAGCATAAAGATAAGGCCAAGGTCCCTTACCTATTACACTTACTCTTATAAATGGAAAAAAATAATGGAAGCATGATAAAGGAAATTGCCTATTTGCACTTTGGTCCTTCAAATGACAGAAATTGTCCAAAGGTCCTTATGTGGATCAATGATTATGATGCCACGATACATCATCGTGTGTAACTTTTCCGGGTTAAATAGCCGGGGCAACAAGCATTTTCCTTAAAATAATGCACATTATATATTAAATTTTTATGCAGTTGTATTCAAGAAATATGGGGGAAAATATATGTTCGACATTATCTTTTTCCCCTGTAGTTCATGTGCTTCGTGGTCTTCCAAAATGTAACTTCACATAAGACGTGAAATTTATACAACGATCTCATATCGGTTTATACTGTTCAATTTGTTCGCTTTAAAATATGTCTAAACGTCAGGAGGGTATTACATGTGTACAAGATGTATATCCATCAAATTTAAGTAAATACAACATGATCTGATCTGAAGAATATATAAAACAGTATAAACAAACTAGGAAACATAGAGTTCAGCCTTACCATCGATAAAGAGGCTCATGAACTCTTCACCATCAACAGTTTCTTTCTCTATGAGGAGCTGAGCAAGCTTGTGTAGGATATCAATGTGGGTGTTGACGATGTCTTTCGCCCTTGCATATGCGGTCTCTACCAATGCTCTCACCTCTGCGTCTACTATATCAGCTGTTGCCATGGAATAATCCTTTTGAGAAGACATCTGCACTCGGATAAAAAAATAACATGTAAATGACGTTTCTTATTTAATATACAACCACCATCCACTGGAAAAAGTGAAGTGTCCGTGAGTAACATATGCAGATGAAGGGTTTATTATAGTTTGTTAGTCTATACTACCATTTTTAGTCAATTTAGTCGTACAGTGAGGGGGTTTAAACAAAACCTTTATATCCAGGGATATTTCGGTCATTTTGGAAAACATTTGGAGGTTCTAATCCTATTGTTTCACGTGTTTGTTCTAAATGGACCAAAAAAGATAGTCTAAGGTACTAAATTTGAATAATGGCAATATGAAGTACCAAGTTGAATATGTATGACAGTACAAAGTACTATTTCACATAAATTCATTAAAAAAATTGTTGTAGATTTGAGTGTCTTTCATGCGGCTATCAAAATTACTAGTTGAACAACTTTACAAACATAACTACAATGTAAACCCTAAGAAGAGTCGAATAGAAAAAGTGGTGTTTGAAATGAAGAAAAATTTTACCTGTTGGCCCATGAAGGGGTTTCCACCAGGACCACCAATAGCAACTTGTCCAATCTTTTTACTAAACCCGAATCTCTCAACCATCTGTCTTGCCACTCTCGAAACTTGCATGAAGTCATTTGATGCTCCTGTGGTTACATTTTCTTGTCCAAAGATAACCTCTTCCGCAACTCTGCATAGTTAATGAAAAAGAAACCATTGACAGCATTATTATTATAATACTAAAAATATTTTTGTAAGAGCTTAAGCTGTTAGGTATATTGTAACACACGATCTAACATGACAGTCTCCGAGTTAAGAGTCCCAGAACTACCCAATAGTAAAAGAATGCCAATTGCATTGCTCATCCCACAAGTAACAGTGCATGTTATATATAACAAATAAAAGAGATTCCACTCACTAACAAAGATGGTAGCATGCCACCTGACAATTATTTCTTAACACCAGAACTCGAGAGGCGTTCAATTAGTAGCATCAAATCACTTCCAATATATCACTTTACCTAAAACCTAGGATAACTCTGATTCCCAGCAGGGGAGTATTGTTGGATACTGTTACATCGTTTAAACCGTGTGAAAATTATTACTGTCTAGCTATTTATTTCATGTAATTTGCATTTCTACTTCATCGACTACCATTCCCTGTCCACTAGATCTGAGAAAGAAGACCATGAAAGTGTAAAAGCCATAATATACCTCTGTTCCCACTGTAGAAACTGATGTGATGTGAAAATCACTTACCTTGCAAGAGTGGGAAGTCAAAAGACGTGCAATTTGAAACAGATCATTTCATTTTACAAATTACCCAATACATAAGATAACTCGGTTCTCAACAGAAGAAAATTGGAGGATAGTTATATTCTTTACAGGTTTTAATTTGTGTAGAATTATCAGAGTGTTCTAGTTATTTATATCACGAGCTTTGCTATACCCTTTACATCACTAACTATATCTGAGGGAATGGGAAAGCTTAAAAACACCGACTATACCCTCTCCTATAGATTTAGTCACTGGCGGAGTGCAGACATCAATTTCCTTCTATCATTAAACAATACAGTGCAGAGGTGAAAGCGAGTTGTAAGCATAATTACCTTCCACCAAGTGCCACAGCCATTTGGTTCTCTAAGTAGCTTCTGCTGTAAAGGCCAGACTCGAGCCTCTCTTCACTAGGGGCAAAAAAGGTAAGTCCTCCAGCTTGGCCACGAGGAATGATTGATATTTTTGCAACTGGGTCGTACTCCGGCATAAGAGCACCTACTAATGCATGCCCAGCCTCTGCAAACAAAAATATACAGACCATTATATTCCTATAAGAATTACTATAAGTTAACAATTCAAAATGTGAGTGTTTTTTGAAGGGCATCACTTTAGTGTGAGCTTCGACGCGGAAAGTGTAAAACGCTGGATAATTTATAGCAGATGCACATAAACACAACAATAGAGCTAAAACACCCCGCATATTTAATGCTATTAATTACCATGTCAAACACCAAGGGGAAACCAAGGCCGGTTTTGGGCCTGTGCTAACTGTGCTCGTGCACTGGGCCGTGTAAAAAGATGGGCCCAAAATTCCTTTTGTTTTACCTATACTAGTTAATTTAAGATTTAAGACATGTACCGACTTGAAAAATATATCATATAAAAGCATCAACTTGTGAAAATAATTAAATATCTAATCTATCTGACAACACGCGCTGCCACCTCAGTGCTCACTTGAAGTGTTTTAACACAAGTCAGCATTATAGTTTAACATAACTGTTATTAATCCTTATAATTCAAAATGAAATAGAAAAGGCCCAACAATTAGCAAATTATTGATATTTTAGATACCAGGTTTATGCAAATGGTATTTGGTGTGTCAAGCAAACTTTTACCTTTATAGACTGAAAAACTCATTTTACGTGATACCAAGTATCGTCTTACCTTATCTTTACTTTCACAACCATGTAATTATTTTTTACTTTAAATAGTTTTCGAGCACTTCAGTCTATTCCACGAACATGGCCTTTTTTTTGCACTGAAACTCAAATTACTGAGAACCGGCCTTGAGGGAAAACAAAAGCATACCCCAATAGAATCAATCATACATTAAAAAATGTGAAAACAATGTGTTCTAGAAACAAACTCTCGTCAAACCATAGTTACCAGGAAACTCATTTACCATCTCAAAAACCATGTTTCCCGTTTCTCATTATCTCATGTGTACACATTGGATTCTTTTTCTTTTTTTTCACGTTTTACGTATTCGTTTCCCTTATCACTTCCCCCTTCCATTTCCTTTTCCAGCAACTAAGGTTAAACCTCTCTAAGAAGTGCAAAAACAAGCACTCTAAAACTTTTTTGAAAGAGTGTTTTTTTGAGAATTTCCCAGCTTTTCCTGCTTTTTTCGAAAGCCAAAGTTTTGTAACGTTACAAGTTTGCTGCCAAACGCTTTATACCATGTTCTTTTTAAAAAATGGAATGAACTATATATATATATATATGCCTAATTATATATGCCGATATGTATGCTTAAATTTTTTCTTTTAAAAGAGAAGTGGGCTCAGTT
Organism: Primula vulgaris; assembly: GCA_963920805.1. Classification (NCBI taxonomy): domain Eukaryota; kingdom Viridiplantae; phylum Streptophyta; class Magnoliopsida; order Ericales; family Primulaceae; genus Primula; species Primula vulgaris. The sequence continues at coordinate 4,836,759 of OY987218.1, read as the reverse complement.
TATTAAGAATGGATAGTAAAGGTTCTCCTCACGAATCATCAGATTAACGAGATAGTTACAAACTTCATCATCGCACCCTTCTCTTTAGCAACTACAAATTAGTCAAGAAAACACACGCATAGTTGTTTCAGTATATTACCGTGGTAAGCAACCAATTTCTTCTTCTCCTCTGAGACAACAGCATTTTTCTTTTCGGGCCCTGCAATTATTCTCTCAAGAGCATCGGAGATCTCGTCTTTGCTTATCTCCTTGAGCTCGCGTCTGGCTGCAAGAATGGCAGCTTCATTCATCAAATTTTGCAAATCAGCTCCGGTGAAACCTGGGGTTCGCCTAGCAATTTTCTCAAAATCCACATCTTTTCCGAGTGCTTTACCTCTAGAGTGCACCTGTTGATCATAGTTAAGGAATTTTGCTTTAAAATAGCACAAGCATAGCCGAGTAACCCACTAATTGAGAAAATATCAGCTGTTGTAGTTAACAAAAACTAGCACGTAAATGAAAAGATGCATAACCATGCATACCAAAACCGAAAACAAACTAGTACTAGGATAATTTGTTTCCAGGACAGACCCATTAGCCAACTAATCGAGGAAATACTGCTATTGCAGGTATGAAACAATGAGTAGTGGGCCTTGTTTGGTTGCATCTTGAAACTTGTAAGCTTAACTTAAAAGTTTTTTAACTTAAAAGTTGGACCGCCTTTGGTTGATCAGTTACAGAGCTGGACTTACGGGGATTTTTTGTCTGAAAAGCTTAAGCTTAAAGTTAGATGAAACCCAAGAACTTTAAACAGGTCTAACTTAATTACTTTAAAGTTGCAGCAAACGAGGCGTAGAAAAAATGAGAAAAGGCAAATCTGCATATACCATTACAACATCCTTGAAATGGGTTTCACGAGTCTTAATATGAATTCCTATTCAGTTCAAACTTTTGAATACCATAAACCGATTATCAAGTTCATCAAACACTCTTCTTTCATATGTAAAGTATTTGACTGTGTGCACAATCAATATAGATTAGCTTCAATGTCAAATTGTTGTTTTTTGTTTCCTAAACTCTTCTCAAGTATATAAGAATTACATATGATTAACACTCTTAGGCTCTTGGTATTCTTAGCACATAAGCTGTCCTTACTTTGAGATCGAAAAAAAGATATTTATACAGCTTAGCAGTCGCATTTCCGGGTCAAAAACTAAAAAAAACTCATGTCATAAGCTGCTCAACCGTATGCATTGCAAGTTTGCAACTTATTAGGGGAAAAAACTAGTTGAGTTAAAAACCTATAAATAAACAGTTTTTAAGTTGACTCAACTTGATACTTGTCGAACAACACTTCTGATAACAAATTTATGCAAAACTGGCAACAGCCAAAGCGAAACCTAGACTCACTTAATTCTCCCGGTCACATGAGCCATACGAATGATGTGATAAAAAATAATATGTATATTCACCTGAAGTATCTTGACTCTCCCAGCCACATCAGGCCTATCGACCGTCACCTGCCTATCGAACCTTCCAGGCCTCAACAATGCTGAATCCAACACATCCGGCCTGTTTGTCGCCGCCAGCACAATCACCCCTGAATTTCCCGAAAACCCATCCATCTCTGTCAACAACTGGTTGATCGTCTGTTCTCTCTCATCATTCCCTCCACCCATCCCTGCTCCTCTCTGCCTTCCTACTGCATCTATCTCGTCGATGAATACAATACACGGTGCCTTTGACTTGGCCTTCTCGAACAAATCCCTCACCCTTGATGCTCCCACTCCAACAAATAATTCAACGAACTCAGAAGCCGCACATGAAAAAAATGGCACTCCTGCCTCTCCCGCAACTGCCCTGGCCAACAGTGTTTTCCCAGTACCAGGCGGGCCCACAAGTAAACAACCTGTTGGAGAATTATAAAATGGATCATAATTACCTCTAGAAGTTCATGAGAACTACGTTTACACACCTCACTAAAATTGAGTAAAATCAACGAGAGTCCAGTCTGAGAGTGAGGAGAGTTCAGTAGAATAATATAAGTAATAGAATTGCCTCCCCAATTGCTTAAGCTTCCGGTATAATTCGTAACTTTAGACCTAGTTTGGTTGTAGCGTTTCAGCAAATACGGTGGACTTTTTTTATATACAACAAAGTGCTACGTTCAATTAGCAATAGAGCATCTAACTTATTTATGAAAAATAACCCACAAAAGCTCAACCCCTAAGCTAATCCCCATATGTATAGCAACTTTTTGCGGAAAAAAAGAAAAATAGGTAAACTTTCGAGCTTCCCGGAAATATGATGGAGTTTTTATGTTAAAAACAGTGCTAGGTTCATTTAGCAATAAAGCTTCTAATTAACTTATGCAAAATAACCCACAAAACCTCAACTTCTAAGCTAATTAACCGAGTCCAAATCTTCTACCCCATGTTTTATACCCCCATCCGTGCCCCCTTGGTTTTTCAACCGAAAATATTTGTTCAAAAAAAATTAAAAATATACTAAAATTATAGTTAGACATGTATCAATACATTCCAACAATTTTTATTACAGAAAAGTCATATGTTTTTTTTTTTTTGGAATAAAAATAAGAACTAGTGTAAATAACACATTGAATTTAAAAAAATCATGTAAAATCAGTATTATGTCTTAATATTATGAAATTTGTCTACAATATGTTGTAAAAATTTATAAACATACAAAAAAATTGTAAAAATCAAAATTTGAGTGAAAATATATAAGGGGGCACGAAATGGGGTACAAAATAGGGGGTAGAAGATCTGTACTCTAATTAACCAGATTCACTGCAACTCTCAAGAAAATAAAACGAAAAATAACCAAAGCTTGAAAAGGCTGCAACCAAACAAGACCATAACACAAACCTTTGGGGATCTTAGCACCCAATGCAGTGTACTTGTCGGGATTCTTCAAGAAATCAACAACTTCTTGCAACTCCAGTTTGGCCTGGTCTGCCCCCGCCACGTCAGCAAAACTAACACCCGTCTCGGGAACCTCCTGAAACTTGGACTTGGACCTTCCAAAGTCCATGGGTCCCCCGAGTCCGCCTGGACCACCAGGCCCTCCCTGGGAGCGACGGAACAAGAAGAACAACCCAGCGAAAGCTAGCGCAGGGAATAATAAATTTCCAATAAAACTAAATAGGCCACCACCTCCTGCATCCCCCTCGGAGACGGATATATCGACCCCATTGGTTGCTAAAATGTCGATCAGGTCAGGGTCATTTGGGACAACGACAGCTGCACGACGGCCGTCGACTGCGGTGAGTTGGAGGACGCCTCCGTCCTTTGCGAAGCGTACACGCTCAACTTTCCCTTTCTTGACGGCGTTCAGGAACTCGCTGTATCGCCAATTGGTACCTGTAACACGGGGATTAAAAGCACGAAGTTAGCTAAAAAAATCCTCTTTGACACTGAATTGGTATCCACCGATCAAGTAATAACCTTTTTTTTACTCAGCCTTTAATCCACCAAACATGGAATCACTTTTTAAGCTAAAAATAGTATTTTCCACTTTCATAACTCCAAGCCCCTGATTCTTAGTACAAGTACTCTACTTCTAGAAGAAATAAAGTCTCGAATCTCTCATAGAAAACAAAATTTAATATTTGTAAATAAACATAAGTATCGGTTTTCTCATTCAAGTACAAACAAATATTTATATACCTATCAGTTTACACAACTGATGATCGAAATTACAAAAATTCATCGCCAGTCGCTATATATATGCAAAATTATATTTTCCAATTACTTCTCATGTCAAATTCAGTCATCATCTACATTTTAGCAACTGACTATACTAAAATACATAATTGTGAAGATGTTTGTCTTCAAAGTACCTCATAGACTAAAGCAAGTACCAAATAAATTGCATAACAATTACATGACTCTCATAATAACAATAACTGTATTCACCACTGCCTTATATATGATTCTATATACATAATAATCTTTTACTTCAAAATTAATCAACAACAGCTTTGCATCTATACATACACTAAACACACATAAACTTTTGAGTAACCGAGCCTACACAATGAAAGCTATTTTTTTCATCCTAAATCTCCTAATGATGTTACAGTACCGTCCGGAAGATTTGATGACGACAAAGTAGCAGCAGAATTTTAGAATTTAGCACAATGTTTTTCAACAATAATTATAAAACGGATGCTCCGAATTAGAAAAATTGTTATCGCCACTACAGTTGAAAATTTTGGTAAAAAAAAAACAGAGTTGGGGGATTTTTGAAGCTTTTTCATAATTTTTTTTATCAAAATTAGTAATTTTTCAATTAAATCGTTCAGCTTTTTTACAAAACACTTATAAGTTAAAATAAGTAAAAAATGACATATCAACAAAAATAAGATATAAGTCACTTATTAGTATATAAAGCTAAGGTGGTGCCAAACAATACACTCCGTATCTCCTTTTAAGCAAGCTTTTTTTATCGTTGCTTTCTAAGAAGCTCTTCGACCAAAATAAACTCGATACCAAACGCGCCCTGTGTTTAACCAGTAAAAACTAACAGCTATATTTATACAAATCACTAATTACACAACTGGTCCTCCAACTATCATTTCTATTACAATCTAGTACATCACATTACTAAAGTACACACGTAACTCCTAATATATTAACAATAACTGTTTACGCAGTAAAAACTAATTAGCTGTATACAGTAATTACACAACTGGTCCCCCAATAATCAAATCTATTACAATATAGTACATCACATTACTAAAGTACACACATAACTCCTACTTTATTAACAGTAACTGTGTTAAAGAAGTAAAAACTAAAGCTATATTTATAGTTTATACATGTCACTAATTACACAACTGGTCCTCCAATTATCGAATCAATTACAATCTAGTACATCACATCACTAAAGTACACACATAACTCCTACTATATTAACAAACAGTAACTGTGCTAACGCAGTTACTGTTTGTTTGGGAAAATAGAAAAATAGACTCTACTTTATTTATATAGGTCACTTACTACACAACTGGTCCCCCAATTTTCAAATCTATTACAGTTCACTACATCTAATTACTAAAGTACACATATAACTCCTACAAATAGAAAAATAGACTCTAAATTATTTATACAGATCACTAACTACACAACTGGTCCTCCAATTATAGTATCTATTACAATCTAGTACATCACGTTACTAAAGTACACATATAAGTCCTACTATATCAACAAATAGTAACTGTGTTTGGGAAAATAGAAAAATAGACTCCAACAGATCACTAATTAAACAACTGGTCCTCCAATTATCAAATCTATTACAATTTAGTACATCACATCACTAAAGTACACACATAACTCCTACTATATTAACAAACAGCAACCGTGTCAAATGTTTGGGAAAATATAAAAATAGACTCTGCTATATATTTACACAGGTCACTAATTACACAACTTGTCCTCCAATTATCAAATCTATTACAATCTAGTACATCACATCACTAAAGTACACACATAACTCCTACTATATTAACAAACAGTAACTGTGTCAAATGTTTGGGAAAATATAAAAATAGACTCTGCTGTATATTTATACAGATCACTTATTACACAACTGGTCCTCCAACTATCATTTCTATTACAATCTAGTACATCACATTACTAAAGTACACACATAACCCCTACTACTATACTAACAGTTAACTCTATTAAATCACTAAAAACTGTTTTTCACTTTTTCAACTGTTTGACACTCAAAATTTACCTTCGGGAAGGTCGGGCGCAGACGTGGAAGAAGGAGCGTTCAAAACAATCTTATCGGAAAACAGTGATGAAGGGCCGGGTTGCGGTTTAGTAGCCTCGATAACAGTAACAGGCGGATTAGAAGGAGTTGTTGTTGTATCTAATGCAAAAGCTGCTTGTGGTTGAGAAAATATAGCAACTGATGAAATTAAAGCTATAGCAGCTTTTGAGTTGGTAGTTAAATTACAATTATTATTATTATGTATGGATTTAGGAATTAAGTATTTTCTAGAAATGGATTTGGGTGGAGATGAAAAGAGTTTTGGACGTGTTGAGGATAAGGTTGTAGTTGATGAACATGAACAAGAAGCCATGGTTTTAGAAATTAGAAAAATAGAGTCTTAATTTATTTTAAGCTATTTTTTTGTAGGTTTGTATTTATTTATTTTATGTAGGAGATGAATGAATGAATGAATTTTATTTTGGGTTACTACTTACTATTATTTACGACTACCAGAATGAAAGGAAGCCGTGGGTTAGGGGGAGGACTGGATTTAACTACGTGTTTTCATTTCTGTACACACATTTATTTTTTTCTTCATTTTACCCTTTTTTGTCACCTATTTGTAGGATTGGTTTCGGTTTGATTTTTGGCGAAACTGAAATCGAACAGATCTTTCAGTTCGTTTTTTTTCGGTTTCGGTCTTTTTATTTTTTGGACCGAACCGGATCGGTTTTTTTCGGTCCAGTTTCAGTTTTTTCGGTTTTATTTTTGGTTTTTCGGTATTTTTTGGGTTTTTTCGGTTCTGTTTTGTTGTAAACCGAAACCGACCTGAAAAAGTTTCGGTTTTTCGGGTTCGGTTCGTTTTTTTCCGGATTTTCGTTCAGCCCTACCTATTTGTACACATTTTTTTCATTTTGCTCAAAACATATAGCAATAAGGCCTTGGTTGCATAAGTGAAAGGTTAGGATTGAACGTATTATTGGCCTCATAAATAATGTGTTTGATTTGAAAAATGCAACCGGGTATAAAATACGGACTCGAGTACAAATGATGAATTTTAGAAATATTTATAATGCCATATAAATATTAGTCTAATCCCGCTAACCTTCATTTGAAAACTTGCTCACAATTTGGACCAAACTGATAGTCTTATGATTATTAATCTCGCAATCAAACGAGCCCTAGCGGTTGTGCTCAGTTAAGGTTGGGTTGGTGCTGGTTAGGTATATACAAGGTGGGGTTGAAAAGTTTCAGATTACAACTAATCTGGATTCCCAGCATTACCCATTGTAGCGGTTAGATCCCGGTTTCAATCGTTGAGTCGTTTTTTTTAGCTGTGTAGTAACTCTTGGTGACTACGCATAAATAAATAAACGAGGAAAATGAATGATCGAGAAATAATGGGTCATGTGTGAACTTTGGGCTTCGTACCAACGAGAAAATATTAGCCAGATGTCAAGATTTTTCGAGTCCAAGTGTCGGTCCGAAACTAATTTAAGTTTCAGACATCCGTCTCAATAAAAAAAAATTTAAAATTTATTTTTAAACTTAAAAAATAACTTATAATTTATACGGAAAAAAATATTAAAATATAAAAAAAAAAACTCAAAAGTTGTTTTTAAGTTTAAAAAACAGATTATAATTTACACAAATACTAAAAAGTTATGAAAATAATTTATTTTTTTATCAGTTGTAAGATGATTTACATTTAAAAATCTTGTAAAAATAGTGAATTTGAATAAAAATTCTTTTAAAAGGTGAACGGGCACCAAAGAGCCAACGAGAAAAGTGTTTTTAGTTTAATTTGTCCAGATTGAAAAAACAAAACAAAAATTAAATACAATTTTATGTATTTTAAAAATGGAAAACATGCACTTAAAATGAAGCACTGTAAAATTTTCTATCATGAACAAAATTATAACTTATAAGCAATTTGAACGTTTATTGTATTAACTTTAAACATCTTCTCTTATCTGGAAAATCCTCAATAGATAAAAGTCAAAGAAACTTTTCTCACATAAAAGTTACCATGATTATGTTACATGTAAAAATACATTTATTACATTAAATTATAGCATTGTTAACGATTTGGATATCAATCTTTCAAATTTTTCAATTTGAATACCACACTATAATAACTTTACAATTTAGGTATCACCGTCTAAATAAATCACGGGATCATGTCACGTAACATTTGACAAACATTAATTTGAGAGACTAATTTGATAATTTTACACAAAAATATGTCATATTAGAAAAAAAATTCTCCCAATTTCACACTTAAAAAAAATAGCATATAATCCAAAATTTTGTTATATGCGAAATTGGGGGAAACGTTTTTATAGTATAACATATTTTTGTACAAAATTATCAAATTAGGCTTTCAAATTAATATTTGTCAAATGTCACGTGACATGATTCCGTTATTTATTTAGACGGTGGTACCTAAATTATTGAAAAACTATTATAGTGTGGTACCTAAATTGAAAAATTTAAAAGGTGGGTATCCAAATCATTAAAAACAGATAGTTTGGTGTACTAAACCTATAAAACCATTTTTATAATCTAATTCAACTTTGTAGCAATCTCATTTTCTATCTTCTCATTTGTCAGCTTGTGACTCTTAACAATTTCTCCGAAACTGCTTGGTAGCAATAAAATCATTTAACTCGATTTGGTTGTTGCATTTGTTAGAGAAAATAGAAGCCATGCTTAGTTGTTGCTAAATAAATAAATAATGCATGCAAATTTATTGATTAGTTTATCTGTAACTATATATCTATTCATTACGAACAATCTAATTCATTTATCATATCTCAACGTCAACCCAAGCTGGCGTTACGTACACCCTCACTCGTGCACGAATTTCAAAAACTAGTGCCTGACATTCTTAACAAAGTGTGTTAATAATGTCAACGCTTAACAAAGAAATGTGAAGGTATATAGACGGACAGTCATGATAATCTGAATACAGTCTGAGACTCGTACTTCTGAAGTACGAGTCGTACGAAATTGATTTAGAAAAGTCAACCGTTTAAAAAAAAGTCAAGACTCATACTTCAGAACTACGACTCGTACTTTAGAAATACGAGTCTCAGACTGTATTCAGATTATGCTGACTGTATAAAGACGCCACCATATAGACATAAAACAAAGGGTATCTGAGCACTTACAGTAGTTCACTCTCTTATATATAATTATATATTTGTGTTAACGTACAATTTTATTTGACTTCTTCTATCTGTCTACATCATTAATATTTTAGATGATATTACATAACAAAACAGAGCATAAGTTTGGTTGCAACAATGGTTACTATCAATTAGTTAGGCAAAATTAGTTGCAACAATGGTTATTGATTCTGTATTGTGCTGTAATTGTTTATATTATGACAATTATTATTTTTTTCTTAACCACGATATAATGTTAATTAATGCACTAAGAAGGTTCCTTTGAACATTTATTGTTCCCTTTGAAACTGTTGCCAACGTAGCATGTTCATAGTCCGTACAGAAAAGGTTGCATGTTCTGTGATGCAGCGTACCTGACTCTGAGTCAATGTGACTCAGATTGCACAGTCATTGGATATTGCTACAGTTAAAATATGAAATGTACTGTAGCAATATCAATGACTGTGGACTCTGAATCACTCTGACTCAGAGTCAGGTACGCTGCTTCCCATATTCTGCCTTATTTTCAACCTCTCAGATCAAATAAATGAAATAAAAAACATCTCCTAACTACTATATAAATAATGATAGCACCATTATATATAATATGAGTAGTCTTACATTTCTCCTCACACTACAATTTGCTTTTTCCTTACTTTTCTATCTCTTCTATCAACATGGCTTTGCCCAACTTTGACGCCCTTAGGGACTTGCATAACTCAGCCAATAATCTTCTCCAAAAATCAATTATTCACCACCAACAAGATAAATTTGTGCATGAAATTTCAGAAACATCCTTGAAATTGCTTGACAAATGTAGTACCACTAGAGAGATCCTCATCTTAGTCAAAACTCATCTTCAAGAACTTCATTCAACTTTCCGACGAATAAGTTCCGGCGAGGCAACCATCGAAAACAAATTCGAAGCCTTTATCCTCCCTAGAAAGAAGTTGAAGAAACAAATGTTGAAAAGAATGCACTCACTTAAAGGGATTAGTGCTAATGAAAGGGAATTTTCTCTAATCGATAGGAACCTTGTGGTGGTTGTGAATGCTTTGAGAGAAGTTAGAGAGACTACTTTGTGTATTATTGAGTCTTTGATGTCACTTATGGCCATGCCTAACCCTGAAAAGAAAATAAATAAAGGGTATTTTGGTAAGTTGAGGAGGGTAAATAGTTTGAATTTTCGGGAAAACTGCGACGCGACGATTGTTCATACGGCTAGTAAGAGGCTTGAAGCTGTCGATATTGTTATGGAAGATCTTGAAGTTGAGTTGGAGTGTATGTTTAGGAGATTGATTCAAACGAGAGTTTCACTTCTTAATATTCTTACTAATTAGAAACAATAGGATTAATATTTTGGGCTTCTTCATGAGACCGATAACATTTTATCGGTTCTCTTTGAGAGTCTCACTAGGGGAAGCAGAGTACCTGACTCTGAGTCAGAGCTACTCTGTTTCCCACAGCCATTGGATATGTTATTAAATTCAAACTATAGCAGATCCAATGGCTGTGGAAAGCAGAGTAACTCTGACTCAGAGTCAGGTACTCTGCTTCCCTCGCTAGGCTGTTGTACCGATTCATTATTCATTTATTCATGTTCAATAAGTTCTAGAAACTTAACAATTCTCCTTTACAAGTTTAATTTTACCAAATAATACATCCAGCACTTTTTAATATATGGTTGATATAAAAAATGGAACATACTGCTGCATATACCCTGCTCTGTACATACGAGTTATGTTTCTTTTACGGATTTGATGCCGACCATCAGACCTTCCGTAATCATTAATTTACGATCAACCTCAAAACATATGCAACCGATTTGTTGAACGGTTTGTGCTGGTTATTGTATTGTTCTTAGCATAGTTGTGAGGCGAGGAAGCGGAAACGGGAATGAAATGGGAAATGGAAACGTGAACGAAATATAAAAAAAAAATCTAAACTTTACATGTGAAATAATAGTAAGCGGGAAGCGAAAAACGGAAATTGCGTTTTTTAAAAGAGAAACGAGTTTCCTGATAAATATGGTCCGTTGCATCTCAACCCATCATTCAGTCAAATATGAGCTATACATATAACTATCGTGATCATAGCCTGGGGGATGGGATGGCCAGAATTTGTTTCTACGCAATAAAAAAAACGAAAATTCATAGACAATCTGTATTAAAAATAAAACCAATTCTACCGCTAAACGGAAAGTTGTTTCCTTTGAATCGGTCTATTATATTGTGAATATTTGTTAGCAAATTTGGAAGTCGTGACTCGTGAACTGAGAGTTAGAGACGGTCTTTTAAATTGTACATTTGAAGCATATATTGATATGAAGTTATCTACTTTGCTCTTTATGCAATGATTATTAAGCCTACTTTTTAAACAAAAAGTCTGAAACTGCTTGTGGCACTTTTGAGTTGTCTATAAAAAGAAGATATGTATGCCCCATGTTGGAGTTTTTGAGAATTTTGGGAGAGTTACGCCATCTTAAAAACAGGGCTTTTTTTTTTCTTCGTAAAAAAAACTATTTACATAAAACTTATAAGATACGATTAATAAATGATAAAATATTAAAGTATAAAATATTAGATGCAATAAGTTGAGTACATTTAACAAAAAAATGAATGATACAAAACAAATTTTTTTACAAATTTCGCATTCGAACTAAAATTATACGATAATTTTTTAAAAACTAAATTAGGGATCAAATCTGTTATTTATTCAACAAATCAAGTTTTTTTTAATATAAGAGACCACAAATCTTATATAAAATTAAAGGGTTCATTCGTGTACTAAATTCTATAATAAAATAAAAAAACAAAATATTGTCTCCGCAAATACTCGAACACGGGGTGTAGACTCTTTAGTAAGTAAAACAACCGCTCGGTCACCGATAAATATTTATTAGATAAAGTAAATTAATTATATATATATATACATATTTATTTAATATTTTGTTAAACGGGGGCATTAAAAATATACGTTTTATTTGGGTTCTAGGCCCGTGGCTCCTGGGCCTAGCCCAAAATCCGGCCCTGTTTTTAGTTTCTTAATTTTTTTTTTGTTATTGTATGGGAGGTGGAGCCGTGGAGGGGTACCGCTCAAAACGAACTCCGTGAGACAGTTGCTTGAGCGCCTATGTTAAGACATCATCAACTATACTGAAAGTTGGAGTATATTTTAGTGACCCGCTACACGATAAATTAGCATTGAATACGTACTAATCCGATTTGTATAACTAGTTGAGTTCTCTTATTATTTGATGACATTGTTCGACTTTGAAATCTCAACAACATTCTAGTTTTATGAAACAAGTACACAAGTGACTGGGCCAACTTCACACCAAACTGGGCTCAAAAGTGATGCAGTCTCTCACTGAACAACCACGACATCCATTTCCTGTGGAGGAGACGGACTCTTGAAGATGGCGTGATTATATAGCAATCTTTGATTGGTCACGGACTCACGCGTACCTATTAAAGGACATTAGCAACCAATTGAGTTTTGAACGTATGAATTCATGTGCAAGTCTTTTTTAGTTCTTTTTATAGAAAATGAGTACGTTTAATGCGCTTAACTATCAGTTGATAACAATTTAGATGTCAAACTATTATCTTTCACAATTGAGATAAACTGTACTGATTTAGGTGACTCGTTATTTTTGTTCTAAAAATTAGATACTTCCGTTATTTATTGGATTGAAGTTAGTTTTAAACTTTATTTTGTTCTTATTGTTTATACAGTGTTTTTATTCAATCCTGTTTTTTTAATAATACTATTATTTAATATGTAAATTCACATAAGTAGACACAAAACGATCATCTCAATCTTACAAAACGCGTTATGTAATCCCTTGCTTTTCTCTCATGAATCCCAACACATAATGCCAATTTGAAACGATTTGTAACTGTCTCATCTGGACCCGTAAGCACCTTTCATACGAACTTTTGGATGCATAATTCAACATTCTATCATAATTTGTATATTTAACGAATGTCTTTTAAACACGCGTTCTCTTCCAAAACAAGATGAAATGTCATATCATTGAAATCGATACTCAACTAATAGAGAGATTAGAACAACTCATAATCAAAAGCATTATTAAACATATGATTCAACAGTATGTTAATTAGTTTATAGAGATCAAAGAATCTTTAACTTATAAAACATGTAAGCTAACTTCATATCGATGAATATGATCCCATTAGACACGGACATAAAATTTCACAAAAAGCATTTGAGCATGGCTCCATCCCAACTTAGTTGTAAGTTTTGAAAATGTATTAATAGTTTAATACTATCTGTACTATCTAGTTTCGTTACCATGAGATTTTTGTTGTCCGGTGGAAAAAAAACGAGGTCTTTTTTTGATTGCCGTTCAAGTATGAAATTTCTATATAATATATATTAATAGTAGTTTAATTGAATATTAACTCTAAAAAAAACATTAATATAAAAAGAATTATGCTTTTTCACTTACTTGTAATTTTTTTTTTTACTAGCATATAGTTACAAGTCTAATTTTTTTACACATATTTATTATTTTTGGTCGACATTATGGGGCCCTAAAAATACACCGAAATTGTGAGGCTCGATACGGTCACACTCACACTTCATGTACCCCTTCAGGAGCCACCACTGGTTTCGTTAAATTACCGAAAACAGCCTACCAAAAATTGACCGAAGGTTCATTCTGGTCTTTCAAAATTATCTAATGTTTATGTATCTTTATCATTTTTTTTGAAACAAATATATGTTTATCATTTCAAAAGGTACAATTCATTGTCATCGATCTTCGTCCAAATTACAGAAGCAGTGATGCTGCTTTTTTTTTTAAGCTACTGTGTTTGTAACAATTTTATGACCATTTAACAGATCTGTGACAGATTTTATGATAGATTTCAACTCTGACTGAATCAAATATTATTTTGTAACGTTGTCAACCCACATATAAATAATTTATATACTCCGTATATTTATATATAAGGCTGAGTTCGGTCTGGTTTTTTACAAAACCAAAACCGAAACGGAGCAGAGTTTTCGGTATGGTCTTTTTTGGTTTTCGGACTTTTTATTTTTTAGACCGAACTGAACCGGTTTGGGTCTTTTCGCATATTTTTCGCTTATTTTTCGGTTTTCTTTTCTGTTTTTCGGGCTTTTTTCCGTTTTTTTGATTTTTTTCGGTCCGGTTTTGTTGTAAACCGAACCCGAACCGAAAAAGTTTCGGGTTTTTTTTTTCCGGTTTCCATCTTTTTCGAGTTTTCGTCCCGTCCCATCAAATTTAATAAAATTTATCTACCCCATGCATAGCCACATGGCGACTTTCGGCCAAGTGGAGCAAACCTTCACCGACTTTTACAAATAATTCCAACTCACACTTGACAATTTTGGGTCCCACAATCGCAATCAACACACGTTATGGATCCACGTGGCAATATTCTATTGGTGTGAGATATGAAAATAGTACAGCGTGGCCCTCTTCACTTATTTAGAATTTAAGCAATAATTTAAAGTAAACTACACCAATAGTACCCTTAATCTCAACTATAAACTGTTTAGTCTAACTAGTTTCATGAAATTTCTGATTGACTTAGCCTTCGGAAATGATAAAATCAAACTCTATTTCCCCTTATTTATTACCTCAAATTAAGTAACACAATAATATTACAGTCTCATTGAGATTATTCTTTTATTATTTAAAGTGCATTCTTATCATACTATTAATATAAGTCAAAACAAGAGAAATGAAACTGTAAAAATTTATCAATTTTTTTTTCAAAAAGGTCCATATTCTAATTTAATAACTACTCATTTATCATAATGTAATTCAAATATATAAATAACTAAATAAATATGTTTATTCTCACACATCAATTTATCTCTCAAAATATACTTCTATAACAATTAAACATCATATTACTCCTTATATACGATTATTAATTGACTATATTCACTCCATCATTTTTTTCGTTTTTTTTGAAAATTTTAAATTTATTTGTCCGAGATCATATTTATATACGTATCGCACACACAACGCATGAGCTACAATTACTAATAGTCATATACACATACATATCGCATATTAATCGGGTAACATTAGTTGATCTATTTGTGTTATATTGGTACACCAAGAGAAATGATAGTAAGTTTGATATGTGAATATACATAACAAATAAATCATATTACTCATATAATTAACGCAAATCTATAAAATGGCATCACACATAATCAGGATATGTTAGGCGCCAAGATAGAACTGACCGTCCATATCCGATCGCTTACTGGTTAGAGCAACAAAAGAGTGAGTTGTCCAATAAAGCACTCATCAAGCTATGATATAGATTTGGAAATCGACTAAAGCGCATAGAAAAAATTATTTACTTCATATAAACCTATGGGTGCAAAACGAAATATTGGTTGAACTATAGTGTCGTTACCGTAAATAACCTTAGGTAACGTTTATATTGGTTAAAGAATTTCAACATTAGGTAACGTTTATATTATCCAATTCAACATAGAAATTAATAATTTATTAAAAAAACATACAGATAGTGAATACATAATACTTAGATATTTAAAATAGAAACCAAAATAATTTATATATGACAGTCGACATGCCATAATTTTTGTCTGACCACATTGTGTTACGTTACTATCTCGAGAAAAAATATCTGAACTTCTATAACTGTAGCACTGAATTGATCCTAACATGCATATGAAATGGGATAAAATGTGATATGAATTGTGATCCATAAAGAGCATTAGAAGAGAACTATACATTTTTATTATTATTATTATAATGCAAGGTGTTGAAACTAAGGTCAAAATTTTCTTTTTTTTCTCCAAAAACATGATTAAAATTGTTATTTTATTTCGGAAACGAGCCGAATAACATTATGTTCATCAACTAAAACATTTGTTCATTTTCATTTCATTTAAATGCGAACGAACATGAACCGAAAATCTTACGAGCCGAACATGAGTTGTTCGTAAACGTCTCTTTTCATTCAAAATATTTAATAATTTAAAAAATAGTATTTTTTTCCTTTCTTTTTAGAATATATTATAATTTTATATATCTTTATTAGTATTATATTATTTATTATGATAAAGTTGTTTACAAGTAAATAAAACGTTAGTTAATCAATCTATTTGATATTATAACATAATTTTTTCTTATATTTAAGTTTATATATTCTATTAATTAATAAATTCTATTTACATATGTACAATTAATTAATTTACGAGTCGATCACTTAATAATAAAATCGATAACTGTATTTATGGCATGATATGATATAAATTACGTTAATAACTTTCAAATGATACAAACATATCATTAATATTATTGTAGTATAAATTAGTTTATTAATTTACAGTAATATTAACTAGTTTTGTTACATCATTAAAATATTTAGTTTTTTTATTTTATTAAATTTATATACAGTTACACGAACACGAGTTTAGACCAAACGAACCGAGTCGTGTCCATATTTAGTTCAATTAATAGACGAACGTTATATTATTGTTCATTATAACCCAAAACTTATCCGTGCCGAACACGAATGAATGATTACGAACCGTTCATCTCACGGCCCTGAAATGGGCCTACTGCCTAACCGACTAATCTATTTATCCCATCAGAAGGGTATTTTTTTCTATTTAATTTAATTGTGATTATTTGTTTACGTGAAGCTCTGATTTAAATATATTCTTAATCTATTATGATGATGACGTTACAAAATAATAGTGCCATTTCATTCGTTAACCTTTTCGTTTCCGTTTATAAATTGAAAAGACACGCGTTGTTTAACCATAGTGCTAGCAAATAATTTAATACATATTTCGTACGTACCTTCAATTAATTATCTACAGTATTGTAAGACACGATAGACAAAACCATTTATTAAATACTTAACACACAACAATTAATAAGTACAGGTCGGTTACAAAAAACTGTCACATTTGTCCATGCCCATTGGGCTCCTTTAACGTAATAAGAATCTTAATCGTGTTAATTCCGTGTTACATTTTCCCTATAAATGCACACCACCATACATAATAATTTCCATCACCAATTCAAGCTACTCACTCTACTATATCTCATTATACAAGTTCTCTAAATTCTATATTGTTTTCATTTCTTGTTATTAATATAACAAAAATGGCTGAGGAATCCAAGATTGTTGGTACCGAAGAAGTTACCGATCGCGGATTGTTTGGTTTCATGGGAAAGAAAGAGGAAGAGACTAAGCCGAGCGAGGAAGTGATAGTGACCGAGCTCGAGAAAGTACATGTTTCTGAACCAGAGGAGGTTAAGGTCGAAGCGAAAGAGGAGGAGAAGAAGGAAGGGATCTTGGAAAAGTTGCACCGATCTTCTAGCAGTTCTAGCTCTGTAAGTATATGCATATGACTCGTATATGTTGATCGGTTTTCATTTAAAGTATTCGTTTATTGAAGTTTTTTCGAAAGGAAAATAAATCGCTTCTTGCACCATGCTATAATTTATGAACAACCCAAGGTTTTAGTATAAAACTGTTTGCATAGAAAAGCTAGAATGGTTTCCTGATATGATATCAAGCAAGACCAAGAAGTTTTAGTGTATGTTACGATTATACCAGAAGTTCCCTAACAGGCGGTGTTATTTCCCGATTACTCTTTTCTGCTGTTATTGTATTCTCAACATTCAGCAATAAGATAGCTGTGAAAGCACTACCAAATAACTTTGCAATCTTACAGTTTGTTCTATATTATGCTTTGCCATTTAACTTTTCCCCCCCTAATATCTAACACTCTTAAATTTGTTTTCTATTCTAGTAAATGCAAGCTTATATTTTATTTTTACTAAATAAGCATGCCAAGTTTTCATCAAGAAAGGCATGCCAAGTTTTCATCAAGATAACACTACTTTTTCCTTCAATCACAAATTAAGCACTTAATTATTAAATTTAAACTTCTTATTTACAGTCCAGTGATGAGGAGGACACAGCAGAAGGAGTAGAGAAGAAGAAGAAAAAGAAAGGTTTGAAAGAAAAGCTAAAGGAAAAAATCTCAGGAGAAGACGAAATTGACACTTCTGTCCCGATCGAAAAGGTCGAGGAGCCAGTCCCTACCTCGACAACACCGGAAGAGAAAAAAGGCTTTCTAGAGAAAATCAAGGACAAGCTGCCAGGTCAGCAGAAAAAGGAAACGGAGGTGGAAGTTCCTCCGGTGGCGCCAGCAGTGGTGGTCGAAAGTGGTGAGCCGAAAAAGGGTTTTATGGAGAAGATAAAAGAGAAGCTCCCTGGGTACCACCCCAAGACTAATGAGGAAGAAAAAGAAAAAGAGTCGCACTAAAGATGAATTACTAGTTTTATTATCATTATTGTTGCCTTTTCTTTTCATGGGTCATGATTTTTATTGCTTTGTGCGTTGTTTGATTTTGCTTTTTGCTTTGTTTGGTTAGATAAAAGCTAAGTGTGATGGGTTTATGATGTCCTCTACTTGTTGGCTTTTGTCCCTGTCAAGTTTTATAAGTGGATTGGTTGAGTTTTGTAAATCATTTGTGTCTGAAAATTATGTTTCCTGTTTTAATAATTGTGCTTTTGGTAATGACATTGCCACGATAACTTGTACTATAAAAAGGATGGAAGCACTTATTGATGGTCACAAAAGAGTAATGTTCTATCAAGTATCAATTTTGTTAGAGATCTAGTTTATTCAGCGTCTTGAAACAAGTATACAAATAAAATAGGCAGCATTAACAAATTACCTCACAAGGCATCTAAATAAGCTTGCACTCTCGCCTTCGCCTTTTAGATAATCTTATTGCATTAGTTCAACAAAACTCATAAATGTTACAGTGAAACAAAGATAACAACAAGAGCTCCCTTGGTTTTACATCAAAGAGATTTTCCTTTCCAAGTAGATAAAAATCTTCGTTAATTTCTTGAAATCTCACTCCGCGTGTGTCAAGTTCATCCGACTTTAACGCTTGTATTATAAACCAATCCTAGCATCAACCCTTTCTTTAATTTGAAAAGCCAATGCATAAACAGACTACATTATACAGTTAGCAGAGACAAACAATTAATATTCTGATCGAATCCGTAAGAAAGGACCAAAAGTATTTTTCTGCAACTACACATGACGAGTTTCATCTTTTAAGGATGAGCTTAGCTTATGTGAAGAGCTGCAACCAAACGAGCTCCAAGTTGATACACTTTTAAACGTTTTGATTCTAGCATAAGAAAGTTAGTTACCAGATTGGCCGTATTCATAGAATTTATTTCCAGTTTGCAGCTTTTAAGCAAATAACAAGTATCTCAAACTGATCAATCAAATGCACTCTAGCTCTCGAGCAAAAAAGCCAGATCCTAGAGGCTGCAGCCAAATAATGCCTTAGCCTATGGCTTGTTTCCTGCAATTGCATTAGTTGGTTAAATTGATTAACAAGTCTAAAAGTAATGGCAGTTGAAGCACCAACGGCTAGCATATATTCCAACCGTAAACCATTTCCAAACAATGAGGTATGCAAGGCTTTTTAAACTTAAATTCGGCTAATTGGAGAATTTTGTAACTAGATAAGCTGTGATAAATAAATAAAAAAAGAGTTAAAGGTAAAAGGAAATAAAAGAATAATGCAAAATCATTTGAAGGATATGATTTCCTGCTAGTAATATGTTGAAATGCATTCCTTGGGATGATCATCAAGGCTCGCTCTGGCCATTTTCAAATATGTGACGAACTCTTTTTTTCGGTAGCTTAAAAGTAGACTTCTTTTTCTAGCCTAAGCCAATGTTGTCAGATCTTGACCTTAGTGCTCGGCTGGATTTTCAACAATTATGAGTGTACTTTTGCGTCTTGAATCTACTTGTATCAGTGATCTTTTTATTGAATATTCTAAGTAGAGTATGTGAATCTTTTGATCATTCATTAATTTTGACTTTTTAAAGAAATTATTCATTAGTCTTAAGGGTTCTATAACAACACTTAGCCAGGGCTCCTGGCCTTATGCCCAAACACAAATAACGCTATTTGAAACGCTATATAATCTAAGTTTATGAATATATGGTGCTGTTTGGAAATAAGTGTTTTTCTAAAAAGTGTTGTCTGGAAAAGTACCGTTGAAAAGTGACTTATATAAAAAGTATTTTAGAAAAAATTAGCGTCTGGTGGAAAAGTGTTTTTGATTTTTATAAGTTTTGTCTGGGTTTGATATGTATAAGTTCGAAATGACTTAATACCATAATAATTCATATACTACGAAAACACACATAAAAATATACTAATAAATTTTGTATCACTTTAAAAACCAAATATTTATAAACAATTACAAAAATAAAAAAAACAACGATAAAATCATTATTGCTAAATAAATATGCAAAAACAACCTACTGCGAACAATAATTTTATTTTAAAAAACAATTTTAACAATTGTTATACGATGCAAGAATAGAATTTGCAATTACAGCGGTGGAAAAGAATCTGATGGAGGTCATCTCCTCTTGATAAGATCTACGAAATTCAACACCCGGTAACTTTGTGTGAGAATATAACTACTGATTTATAAAGATAGAGGGAAAATTTTTAATAATAGATTAAGGATTGAGACCAGATAAAGAGAAATTCTACCGGACCAGAGAGAAAATAGTTCTATTAGTATAAGAGAGAGTGAGAGAAAAAGCACTGTATTTTACATTTTGACTTTGTGAGGAAGTCTATTTTCAAAAGTGTCAAAAAACAAATTCTTCCAACTGGGCTTCTAATGCTTCGAATTTTTTGGAAAGTGGGTTGCTTTTACTTACCAAACACTCATAATTTTGCTAGATGGGCTTCTGGATCTAGGAAGTGCTTCCAATCTGTCCGCCAAACACACCCATAATCTAAGTTTATGAATATATACACCACCATGGCGGTAAACCGCTGATAGCTCTATTTTGATCATACCGTTTAAGAATATTTGCGGTTTTTGGAGATTAAGAATGTTACTACATAAAGACAACACACGACAGTAACGTTCAAGGCTCTCCGCTCATAATAGACAAAGTCACGAAGTTACCAATAGGACAATGAGGAAGAGCCTATTCAAGTAAGGGCTTGTTTGGCTGTAGCTTTTACTTTTTAGGCACGAAAATTGGCTTATTCAGATTGGAAATCATGGATTCATCATTCATTCTGCTTAGAAATTCCAGCTTCACAAAAGAAAAAAAAAACATAAGCATTAAACCTTAGAAGCAAAAAAAAACTATATATATATGGAGATGCGGGGTATCGATCCCCGTACCTCTCGCATGCTAAGCGAGCGCTCTACCATCTGAGCTACATCCCCATTCGATAATAATTAACAACACTAAAAATATTTTATTACTAAAACTTAAATGACTTCACAAATTTGACTAACCCCAAATTGTATGCGCAACCTTTTTTTTTTAAATAATGGTTATACTTGCTTAAATATGAAAATTGCATGAAAGATGAAACCAACATTTAAGATATTAAATGTAGCAGTAGAAATATATTTTCATGACACGTTTCTAAAGTCTTGTTTTCGCAAAATGTGTTAGAAAAATATTTTATCTTTGCTGTGGCGTCGACTTCCCTGTCATCTTGTTGATTTTGATCTCCTTTCTTCCATGTCAAAAAAACTAGTACACCTCTCCGTCTCTCTTTTATATTATACTAAAGTTGCAAATCGTTGACTGCTTTATCAAAAGTTAATTCGTACAAAGAAATTTCGAAACCGTTCAAAATGTATGTAATGTTTTGCCTTTTCCCAGTGATAATGCATAGTGTAATAAGATGAAATGAACAATTTGTTAAATGTATGTTTAGTATGTATAAAAGAGATTGTGTGGATTTATAAAATATTGTAGTAGTAAATAGTATATTATTTTGTTTGCATCTTGTGGTTATATTGGTGTCACTTATAGTTGGTTTACGCCACCAATTTAAAATAATAGAAAATACCTCATCAAATTTTAAAATTTTAGTTGAACTTAAGTGTTTAAATGTTAAAATCAAGTATCTAATACTTCAAAAATTTAGAAAAATAATATTCGCAGACGAATAATAACATTAACAGTGTGATAACTTTTTGAGAGATTCAACCATAATAAAGTATATTTGTACAACTTAATTATTAAAAGTTCGATAGTCAAGCTGTTTTATGTCATTTTCAGTTTGAGCAATAATATGGAATCACTAGTTTATATAGTTTAGTCACGAGAAGGTCGAGATTTGTTATGATCTCATGTTCAGTAGTGAGACGAGAACATTCTCCCCTCATCTAGTTCATTGGTATATTTGTTTTAGATAATTGTCAAACTCATAAATAGTGATGAAGAGTCTAGTCATAAGATATACTAAAAAAAAAATAACCAAATAGCGACGGGATTAGTGACGGTATTTTTTGTTACGAGCTTATTAGCGACGGTTTTTGTGACGGCTTTGTGACAGTTTAGTCAATTTGCGACAGATTTGTGACAGCTTTTTAAATTAGCGACAGGCTTGTGACAGCTTTTTACTCTCACTAAATCAAACATTATTTTGTAGTAACCTTCTATATGTGTGTTCTAACTCATTACGGTTATGTGTTATAACTCATTACACGTGATAATCACAACCATTACATGTATATACGAATAGACGCAATATGTTTACTACATCAATGGTTGTTACTATTTACGATGTATTTAAGTCGTCGTGGTCATTATTTTTCAAATTGTCGTGGTCATTAATTACTCCATATTGCATTGTACCGTCTGAATTTAGTATTTTTTGCTAAAATTGGTATAATCAGCGTTTTACATATTATTATTTATGCTTATAATGAAATTGTCAAAACACCATTCATGTATCGTCTGTTATCAAACCAATCTTTATATTTCATTTTTATTGATCACTCTTGAAGTTTATCTTGACATATTATGAACGAACTTAAGATACACCATAATAAACACAAACATTCTATTAATTGATGCTACAACCAACTGAAAAAACTTCCGGTTAAATCATTGATACGGTAATTATTGGCATCGATTATTAGTGTAATCAAATACTTATTAACAACATTAACATCTGATTAAATATAAGTAATTGATTGCATCAATTATATTTGTAGGAAAGTATTGAATATCATATGGAATGAATATTGTTTAGTTGCAACAATGTACTTGAACTATTTGATATCATAACAAAATATAATGAATTGTTTCCTAAGCTGACCGCGTTCTAATGTTTCTTTCTCAATTTATTGTTATGCTCTATATCATCGAACTTTTTACTTTCGCTTGCCCATTTGACTTTGTCAGATTTTGGACATTATAGTTCATGCTGCTATTGGGTACTATAACTCACTTTCTCACAACTCTGATACGCAAATTGATGTTGATATCGGAGTTATTAGGGTGCTGCTCCTGATGTTACTGCTCTTCTGTAATAGAGTAATCTCAAGGTGGAGAATCCAGATGTTCAACACGCTCCTGGTCGACTTGCTGCTCAATATGATCATGGTCGTCATGCTCAAGCCCGGAGTTATCTCGA
Source organism: Primula vulgaris (assembly GCA_963920805.1). Lineage (NCBI taxonomy): Eukaryota > Viridiplantae > Streptophyta > Magnoliopsida > Ericales > Primulaceae > Primula > Primula vulgaris. Next base: position 4,813,348 of record OY987218.1, on the reverse strand, counting down.
GCTAGAGCCGGAGAATCTAGCTGCTCCTGCTCGACATGCTCAAGCTCAAGTGGAGATTCACCATGTTGTTGTTGCTCCTCCCTACCGATATTTTGAGACACGATTCGTACTCCCCGTTGTCTCCTTTGATATGTTCGTGGCGTCGACAGTTGTCCCCTGTTAGCACTACTCGAATGACCTTTGCCCCAGCTACCTCTTGTAAGTACTGTCCGAAAGATCTTGGTTCCCGTGCACCCATCATTCCATCCACGGTTGAATCTACCAATACTCACACATCGGTCCTCTTAATGCAGTTCGACCTTACCAAGCGTCTCTATATACTGCATATTTTGGATCAACGTATAGATCTTTTTTTTGGAACCCATCTTGGTATAGGTAGAGCCGTCGGGGGAAGTGGAGTAGCTGATTGCGGATCAATGGTCACGAAACCAAATTGTGTAGCTACACAGTCTGGTTCATGAAGAGCCACCATGATCCTGTTCATGCAATATGTCCTTGAACATGCCAACGCCAGTTGCTCCGCACATCGTCGAGGAAACCTCTTATACCGATTGAGGTCAACCTAATCAATGACAAGACTATTTAAAATCATGCGGAACGTGAAAACCTTCTAAACATGTGTACTGGTTTAGAGAAGTAATAGGAATGTTAACAGAAATTAAGAAATTTTATTATTCATAATATCCTCAAACTGTTACAAACTGAACAATTTATACTACATAGCAAATATTTGAAATTTAGGGTAGTTATTAGCAGTTATTTAACTGCTATAATCTCAGCCGTTAATACAGTGACACGTGTCACCATCTAAAGAGAACACACCCTAAAAACCCTAGTTGATCATACGCTCCAGATTAGAGCATAACAAACTAATCCTACGGTCACCAATAATCCATCAATTAATACATATTACATAATAATAATAATAATAAAAGAAAAGAGAAAACATAAACAGCCACCGTCTCTCTCTTCTCTCTCTTCTATGGCGAATTAGGGCTTCGCCTGTCCTCGCCTATTACTCATCGTCGCACCACCATGGAGAGCCTCATAAACAGTATCATCACAAATTCCTCCCCCTTTAGAATTGATCTTGCCCTCAAGATCCCTATATTGGTTCAACAACCTCTTTAAATTTTTCCAAGTAGCTTCCTCAGCCAATTGACCACTCCACTGAACCAGCACCTCCTCCCACACTCTATTCCGTCTTGTTTTCGTTCTTACAGCTAAGAGTTGCATAGGGATAGGTCTAATTCGTCCCTTCAGATCCGAAACTGGTAAGTCTGGTAAAAGTTTGTCTTTGTCTTTAATTTGTAATTTTAACTGGGAAATATGGAAAACTGGATGTATTGAACTTGTTGATGGTAAATCCAAACGATAAGCTACTGACCCAATTTTTTCTATGATTTTGTAAGGTCCAAAGAATCTTGGTGATAGCTTTTGGTTCCTCCTTCGTACCACACTCTGTTGACGATAAGGTTGCAATTTAAGGTATACAAAATCCCCCAATTTATAACTTTTATCCACCCTTTAAGATCTGCGTTTTGTTTCATCCTATTTTGTGCTTGTAAATAATTCCTTTTTAAACTGTTAAGAACCTCATCTTTCTCCACCAATAACTCATGTAAGTCAGGCTTAGTTTCTTTTGAAAATAGACAGTGACACAATTTAGGTGCTTCGTATCCATAAAGGGCTTTGAAAGGACTCATCTTAGTTGTTGCATGTAGTGTAGAATTGTACCAATACTCAGCCAAGTAAATTCATTGTGACCATTTATTTGGGTAATCACCTGTGTAACACCTCAGATATGTTTCCAAAGCCTTGTTAACAATCTCCGTCTGTCCATCGGTTTGTGGGTGAAAAGCTGTACTGTAAAGTAATTTTGTTTCCAAAAGTTTAAACAATTCCTTCCAAAAATCACTGGTAAATAAAGCATCTCTATCTGATACAATCTTCTTAGATAACCCATGTAATCTAAAAATTTCCTTTAAGAAGATATTTGCTAACTCAGAGGCTGTGAAAGCGTGTTTTAAAGGTATGAAATGTGCATATTTGGTTAATCTATCCACAACCACCCAAATACAATTATAAGCTTTAGATATAGCTAACCCATTAATGAAGTCCATACTTATTTCAGACCAAATTGTTTCTGGCATTGGTAAAGGTTGTAGTAATCCATAAGAATTAGTCTTCCCATACTTGCACATTTGACAGATATCACATGAATCCACAAACTTTTTTAAATCATTTTTCATACCAGGCCAAAAAACCTCTTTATAAGCCTGTAAAATTGTTTTTTGTACTCCAATATGACCAGATATGGGATCAGAATGTAAAATATTCATTAATTTTAGTTTCAAACTATGGTCATTAGGAATGTACATTCTATCCTTGTAAAAAAGTAGGTTATTACTCCATTTATAAAAAGTAGCTGATATCTTCTCTTTTAAAATACCTTGATTTATCTCAGTTATTTTTTTGTCTTTTGGATAACTCTCTATTATTTCCTTTGTAATTTCAGATATAGGACTGGTTACCAAAAAAGAGTTTAATCTCAAACCTTCATGAAGCCTGGAAAGAGCATCTGCTGCTTTATTTAAGGTACCCTGTTTATAAACTATTTTAAAATTGTACCCTAAAAGTTTTGAAAGTCATTTTTGTTGAGCTGGAGTACCAATTTTTTGTTCTAACAGAAATTTTAAACTTTGATGATCAGTGTTAACTATAAATTCAGTACCAAAAATATAAGGTCTCCATTTTTGAATAGATTGTACCAAGGCATACAATTCTTTTTCATAAGTAGAAAAGCTCAACATTTTTCCTTTTAAAGATTTGCTGTAGAATGCTATTGGTCTTCCTTCCTGTTGTAGTACTGCTCCAATCCCATTTCCAGATGCATCACATTCAATAACAAATTTTTTACTAAAATCTGGCAAAGCTAAGACAGGTGGGGTAGTAACAACCAATTTTAAATTATTAAAAGCAGTTTCTGCCTCCTCAGACCATAAAAAAACATCTTTCTTTAACAAATTAGTCAGTGCACTTGCAATTCCCCCATAATTTTTGATAAACCTTCTGTAATAACCAGTTAATCCCAAGAACCCTCTTACCCCTTTAACATTTTTTGGTATTGGCCAACTGAGCATACTTTGTATTTTAGCAGGATCTGCCTTAACCCCAATTTGAGATATTAAATGCCCTAAATACTCAATTTCTTGTTGATAAAATTTACATTTAGATAACTTAGCATAGAATTGATTATCTCTCATTAATTGTAAGGTTATTTTGAGGTGTTCTTGATGTTCTTCTTTGGATTTACTGTATATTAAAATATCATCAAAAAATACCAAGACAAATTTCCTTAAATAAGGTTTAAACATAGTGTTCATAGTACTCTGGAAAGTGGCTGGAGTATTAGTTAAACCAAATGGCATTACTAAGAATTCATATTGCCCCTCATGAGTTCTAAAAGCTATTTTTGGTATATCCCCTCTATTCATCCTAATTTGATGATAACCAGATCTTAAATCTAACTTAGAGAAAATTACTGCTCCATTTAATTCATCTAGTAACTCATCTACCACTGGTATAGGGAACTTATCCTTAACTGTAACTTGATTCAAAGCCCTATAATCAGCACACATTCTCCATGTACCATCTGCTTTTTTTACTAATATAACTGGAGATGAAAAAGGTGACTGAGATGGTCTTATAAACCCATTTTCTAGTAAATCATTAACTATTTTTTCTATCTCAGACTTTTGATAGTAAGGATACCTATAAGGTCTAACAGAAATAGGATTTGTACCACTTTCTAATTCAATCTTATGCTCAATTTTCCTTTCATGTGGTAAAGCTTTTGGTTCAGCAAATACATCCAAATATTCATTAAGCACAGGATCACATATTTGGATCTGAGTAGATTCTTGAACTTCTACTGCATACAACTGAAAGATAAGTCATGTTTCTTTATTCAATTTACCTTCCAAATAATTTAATTCAGAGATTTCATTTTGGTTTTTAATACCCTTCAAACAGATTAATTCATTACCATTATAAAAAGACATGGTCAGATTCTTAAAATTGCAATTTATTTGACCCAAAGAACTTAACCATTGGACACCTAACACCATATCATATCCAACTAGAGGTAGAACTAAGCAATTGGTTGTGATCCTATGGTTCTGTATCTTCAAATTCAGATTTCTACACACACCCTCACTCATCAAACTATCCTCATTAGCCACCTTAACACTCATTGATTGATTAGTAACAACTGATAATTTTAACTTATTAACCCACTTAGGATCTAGAAAATTATGTGTACTACCAGAATCCACCAAAATTCCAATCTTTTGTCCATTAATTTTACCAACAAACCTAAGTGATGAAGCATTTACACCCCCTGTAATGGTCTGTAAAGTAATCTCTGGCTGATTATCATCCCCATCCTCCCTATCAATATCATTCTCCTCATTAAAATCAGTTTCTACTTCTTCCCCACTGCTAAAACACTGATTTTGAAGTAAGAAAATTTTAGGCTGAATACAAACATGACCCCTTATCCATTTCTCATCACAATTGTAGCATAAGTTCTTTTTTCTTCTTTCCTCCATTTCATTAGGAGTTAACCTTTTAATGGGTGGTAGATTTGCATTAGACATAGAACCTTGCATTTTAGTGTAATTGTTTTGAGGATTAAGATTGAACTTATTATGCCCTACATAAGATTTATTAACATTTTTTCTTTCCAGTATCAATCTTTGTTCTTGGTATGTTGCTATAGCATAGGCAGTATCAATAATTTTAGGGAACTGCATTTTAACCATCAAACCAATCTCCTCTTTTAACCCACTCACAAAATAAGTTAATTTATGATCTTCACTTAAATCTTTAATTCTGTTAGAAAGTAACTCAAATTCCCCCTTATAATCTTTTACAGAATGAGACTGTTTTAACTTAATTAGTGAATCTAAAGCATTTTCATGAAGATTATCAGAAAACCTTCCTATGACCTGTTCTGTAAATTCTTCCCAAGATGTAAATTGTCCTGTTTGTTCTTGATTTTGATACCAGATTAAGGCCTTATCTTCAAAATGTAAATTAGCAATCATTATCTTTTGATTTTCTGGAGTATGATATAAGTTAAAGAATTGATTAGCCTTATAAACCCATTCCATACATTTTTCACCAAAAAATCTGGGGAAATCAAGTCTCACTGTTCTAATATTAAGAAAGTTTTGTTCAGGTACCGTGTTTTGAAGGCCTTCAGCATTGATATTTTTTAGATTGGACTGCCCAGGTGTGCTTGAAGATCCCATTTCTCCTTCTTTGTTTTTCTGTTGTCTTTGGGATTCACTTAATTCTTGTAATTGGACATTCATTTGTGCCATAAGGTTTTGTAATTGATCAATCTTTTGATCAGTAGTCATAAGATTTTGGATTTCTGGAACTTGGTTTTCTGGTTGATTTATTGGTTGATTAGTTTCGTTAAAGGGAGTCGAAGTTGGTTGGGCTTGATGTGATGCTTGACCCCGTTTTCCAGCCATGGAATCGACTGCTCTGATACCAATTTGTACTGGTTTAGAGAAGTAATAGGAATGTTAACAGAAATTAAGAAATTTTATTATTCATAATATCCTCAAACTGTTACAAACTGAACAATTTATACTACATAGCAAATATTTGAAATTTAGGGCAGTTATTAGCAGTTATTTAACTGCTATAATATCAACCGTTGATACAGTGACACGTGTCACCATCTAAAGAGAACACACCCTAAAAACCCTAGTTGATCCTACGCTCCAGATTAGAGCATAACAAACTAATCCTACGGTCACCAATAATCCATCAATTAATACATATTACATAATAATAATAATAAAAGAAAAGAGAAAACATAAACAGCCACCGTCTCTCTCTTCTATGACGAATTAGGGCTTCTCCTGTCCTCGCCTATTACTCATCGTCGCACCACCATGGAGAGCCTCATAAACAGTATCATCACAACATGCGTCCTAACTGATTACGAGTGATAATCGTAACACTTTCATGTATCCGAGAATGGCGCAACATGTTTACTACATCAATGGTTGTTACTATTTACAATGTATTCAAGTCATCGTGATCATTATTTTCCAGACTGTCATGGTCATTGATTACACCATCTTATTGTATTATACCGTTTGTATTTAATTTTTTATTGTTAAAATTTAATCTGCAATTTAAAACTTGTTATTTATGCTCATGGTGAAATTATCAAACTAATCTTTTAAGTTTCTTCGATAAATCTTGAGCTTTATATAAATTAACGAAATAGGTTTCTTGGCATATTTTGAACGAGTTTAAGATACACCACATCAGGTAACCATTCTATTAATTGATGCTATAGCTAACTGAAAAAACTTCCGGTTAAATCATAGATATGGTAATTATTGACGTCGCTTATTAGTGCAATCAAATACTTATTAACAACATTGACATATTATTGCATCAATGATATTTCTATCAGCCTACAAAATTTTATACAGAACGAATAAGTTTTAAAAATCAAATTGTTAAAAACCATAAAATAAAATTACCTTAATAATTTTCTTCCTTCATAAATACACCACTATTATACATATTAAAAAGTTAACAATGACATGCATAGACCATAGTGATTCAATTTTCAATAACATTAACACCTTATATGATAATTATTGAAAGATAAGGAAAGTATGGATTTTTTTATATCCAAACATTATTTCTATCAGAAAACATAGGAATACTAAATTTTAATTTGTGATATATTTTTTTCAGCTATGTTAATATGACGTCAGGCGCGTTGACGCTCTCTTAATTCCATAAGTCGAACAAGAAGTTTGTTGTGTTGAAATTCACTCCATCTGCCTATAAGTTGTAACAGTTTTTTCCATGTGGTATTGTTTATAGCAAATCTTTGTTGTAATAACCGGGACATCCGTCGAGCTTGTCGAGTTTGTTCTTCTTGATCTTTTTTTTTTCCAAACGTAACAAAAAAGCTCGAGTATCTCGACGTCGTCGTAGTTGAGCAGCTAATGCATTTTATGAACAAATAAAACCAAAAAATTGGCTTAACTTTTCAAGCAGGTGCTACATCTAATAAGAGACCGACACATTATGTATTGCATTAGTTCGCGATGAAAATCATATACAAGAATCATTTATTTTAAAATAAATAAATTAATTCAATGACCAAAATGAATATTTGGATACGAAACTATTTCAAATTTAAACGTCATATTTGAAATTGACAAGCAATGGGTTGCTTCAGGTGGCCGTGACTTGAAAATATTACGTCATATCAACGGTACGAAACATGGCGCGAACAAAATAAACTACCTTCAAACGACGGTTATTGATTATGAAAAAAACAAAATTCGACAAAAATACAAGAATTATTACAACCGAAGTATTGTTACATAAAATCAACAATTACAAACGTATCATGTATTATCGAAACAAATAAAATCAAAAAGTAAACAAAATAATAATAATAAATAATTAAAATCCAAAAGGGGAAAAGGGTCTTTGCATAAGCAAAAAAATCAAAAATCAAAATCCAGTCAGCCGGTCTAAGATAATTCTAGAATCATATTAAATTCAAATAAGCTATAAAAAAATATATAAAAAAAACGGCAATATAATCACATCACAATAAAATAAAATAAAATAAAAATATCACATCGCATCTAGCAAAAGAAAAGATTGTTTTTCTTAATCGGAATCTCTGTCTCTCTCTCTCTATATATATACTCAGGGTTTTCAATTTTACAGGTTTTTTATTTATTTTTTTAAACCCTATTTTTTGTGATCATGTTGTTTTTGAAGGTTATATTTCCATTTATGTATATAAATATATGTATATTTATGTGGCATACATATATATCAGATTGAAATCCATGTCTTGTATATATGTATATATGTGTGTGTGTTTATGTACTTATTTTATTTATAAATATTAGGAGTTTATGTTTATGGTTTGGAGTTTATGCCCATTTCTTGATAAATGTTAAAGGTAGAGACTTTATGGGTTTTTCCTATTTTTTTTATGAGTAGTTAAAAATAGTAAAGATTTGGAGTTCATGCTTTGTTTAGAAACACCTAAAGATCGGGACTTTCGCAGTTTGTTGTGACTGCAGGATGATTATGCATATGTATATGCATACATATATCTACGATAGCGGAACTAGAGCTATTTTTTTTGTTATTATTGGGGATGCGTAATTTTTCCGAAATTCATGGTAAGAGATCATTTTTTGCACACACACACACACACACACACATATATATATGCATACGTATGTCTACAGTGGTGGGGAGTTTTTATTTTTTTTTATTATTGGGTTTGCGTAATTTTTCCGAAATTCATGGTAAAATATCATTTCTTGTTCTTCAATATGGGGTGTTGTAGTCCTTGTTGGCCTACTACTGATTTCTCCCCTGAATACCTATATATATTTATATTTGTTTACGGTTTGGAATTTCTGCCCATTTCTGAAAAATTTCTAGGTAGAAATTGTATCGGTTTCGCTTATATAATTATGAGTAGCTGTAGATTTATTAATTCGAGGTTCCTAATCCTGCCTATATTGGAAACAAAAAGATGAGAACTTTACGAGTTTTGTTTGACTGTAGGTTATGTATGGATAAATGTGTATATCTTTACATATACAGTTGTTGGAGTTAGTTCTCTTGTTTGACACGCGTCTTGATAGGTTCGTTACGGATTCGCCGACATGTTTTCAGATTCTCTGAGTTAGTTCCCCTAGATTTGGAGTTCCTGCCTGAGTGAAACGTAAAGTTAAGGACTTTACGAGCTTTGCCTGCCTATAGGTTTTGTATGTCTGGATATTACTAGTATATATCTTTAAGTTGTAGTGTTTGGAGGTAATTCCGTTGTTTGTAAAGCATCTTTTGGCTCATTATGATTTCGCTTTTTTATGAGTTCTGGGAATACAGTTGGTTTACTAGATTTGAATATATGTCCATGCTGAGAAACTTTAATATGGAGACTATGAGTTTCCCTTCCTACAGATTGGTATGTATGGATTTCGTATATAGTTAGATATACGATTTGGAGTTAGCTAGATATACGATTAGAGTGCGTGTCCATGTTTGGAAAACTTCATCATCTGGACTTCACCACTTGTCTACCTTCTCCTCATGATGTGTATGTATATTCCCATTTCTGAAAAACTACTAGGTAGATACTCTGTCGGTTTCACCCATATAGTTCCCTTATATGAAAAGCGTCTCAATAGGCTTGTTAAGTTTTGCTTACATTATTTGTAGGTATATCATACTATTATAATAAGCCAAGCCAAGATTTTTCAGGCTGCCAAATTTTGGCCAATTGTTTTAAAAATACCCCTTCTCTATTTTATTATTTACCCTATTACCCTAATTTCATAAAGAACAGAAAAAATAAAACTAAAACCATTATTTATCCGCTCAAACTTATTTCAAGTTTTCTCAACTTATTTTCTATCTCTTTATCCCACTATGTGTCGCACACGCGTTGCGTGGGCATGATTACTAGTAGAGTTTCTATACAAGCTCTGGAGTTCCTGCTCAGTTTGAAAACATTATTATAGACTTCAAAATTTTCTATGGAGACATATGTAGATATGGATTTCGCCGATAGCTAGATTTACCATTCGGTGCCTGTCCATGTTTGGAAAGCCTCAGTGTGTGGATTTCACTACATGTCTAATTTCGGCTCTATGGTCTTTATGTGTATGCATATATAGTACAATTTAAGTTCCTGCCCATGGTTTGAAATTTTTTAAGATAGGGGCTTTAAGTTTGTATTTATGATGATGTAACAAGGTTTGAGCTTTAAGGTTTAGTTCCATGTTTGAAAACATTAATAAAGGATTTTACGAGTTTCACTTGTGGGGTTTGTGTAGTATTTCAGCTTTTTTAAACGATTAACGTGCCTGGATCTATTCGAACAAGTATTTGGTCCTAGTGGTTTTATCTGAGCATGTCTTGAGTCTTATCTCCTTTAGTCCTATTAGTAGCATAGTTTCCCCGTATTCGAGTCAAGGCGTGGATATACTATAGTCGCTTCGCTCCATGTAGTTCACTTATAATAATTGTATGCCGGTACGCCGTTAACATTTATATTCTGTTTGTTCCGGAAAGGGTCTTCCAAAACTTGTGAATTAGAGTCACTGTGAGCATTTTAGCTACCAAAGTCCTTTGTTTTTGTTTAAATTAGGTTATTAGTAGAATATAAGGGAGATGACACTTTTAAGGGGCCGCGTTTTGTGAAACAATTTATGTCAAAAGGCCATAAAAGGAGAATCTAAGACATAGACAAATTAGGAGGATACAACTACAAGGCGACATGACACTAATAATTGCCTTGGAATCCAATTATGGTTTTTGATGGTATTTATTCCATCTTATTGGCAGCTCTTAGCTTATCTTTGTCACATGTTTCTACTGTTTGTAATGATGCCCTTCTCACAATTGACTATTTACTTGGGTCTTCAAAGTCCAAATTTATGGTCATAAATGTCTTAAATATTAGAGCTTTGTTCTTCACGTTGTTTCCCATTTTGAGTGAATATCTATTTTCTTTGAAAGAGATGCTTTGCCTTCGAAATACGTCGGAATTTCTCTGCCTTCCGGAAATGGAAATCTGAAGGAGAGGAAACGAGGCACTGGCATGAAGGGAAACTGTGTCGAATGTCATATCACATATTAGGATATGAGACTTACTTGATCATTGAGAAACCAGATGTGGATAGTTTCTTTAGTATAGTTACAGTGTTTCCTTTATTTTCTCTGTTCACTTACTGAAGTTCGAATTTAAAATTCTTAAATCAATGCAATTCAATCTGGAAAAAAGATTAACTTAAAACCGCAATGCAAAACAGAAGTCTTTGTTATGTGAGCTGTGTTATACTTTGTTTTTTTGAAATATGTTTTTTATTGCTGATTTCTTAACCATAATTTTGGTAGTTAATTGTTCTTCATGACTTTTTGTGCTGTTCTTTAGATATTGACCACACAGTTCGATGTCGGATCAACAATCAACTGATGTGTCAAGTATGACTGGTGGGGGAGAAAGCTCAGATGCAGTTGTGGAAGTAAATATAAAAACCCTAGATTCACAGGTTTTCACCTTTAAAGTGAATAAAAATGTGAGTGAACTCGTTTTTTTACCCGTGTTTTTTTTCATGTCTACCTTTTTCTTAGACCGTCAACAATTCAAGAGTCCAACAACTTGAATCTAATATTCTCAGTAGTTGTTTTAAATTTATAATTGTGTTATTGGACCCACCATAGTTGTTTGATTGGATTAAGTTAAGGGATATATTTTTTCACTGACAATGTTTTGATATATTGTATAGCAGTTGGCGTTGAAAAACTTTTGAACAAACTTGTTCTTGAAAACCTTTCAACAAATTTAGCCTCGAGAATCCTGGGTTTCCATTTGTACTGAATAGTCTGCATATAACATTAACCATAACTTATAAGTTATATTGTGTCTCACCCATTTGGAACTGCTCCAGATGCTAGTTTCCGAATTTAAGGAGCTTATTGCAAGCACAGCTGCTTTTCCGGTTGGACAACAACGACTTATATTTCGGGGGAAAGTGTTGAAGGACAACCATGCGTTGTCACAGTATCGTATCCTTGCCACTTTCGCATTTTCAGTTGATTAATTTTTATTTATCATATTTGTTGAAATTCCCTGCTTTTTAATATTTTCGTGTAAATATGCTTTACATTGTTTTTCCCGCTGAAATAAATTCTGGCATTTAGAGTATAGTATTGCTTTATTTTGAACGAAAGGCCTTCACTAAGTATAGACGTTGACAATGGGCATACATTGCACTTAATTGCGAGACAGCCTTCTGAATCCCAAGCTCCTTCTGACACAAGACCTGGAGAGGCAACCTCAAACAATGGTAGTATATGCTCCTGTCTCTGCCTTGTTTGGTGTTATCTTATAAGTAGTATACTTGCTTGGATAGGATGAAAAGTATATTGTTTTGTGATAAGAGTATGAAAAACTGTACTTCTTAGTGTTGGGAGTAGTTAGAAGTAGTTGGAAATGGTGTAAATTTCTCTAAGTTGATACATACTTTTTATATAATAGTAGTGCGTAGAAGGCCAGATCTGGATAATTTTTTTATTTTCTTAGCACTAGATGTTTTTAATTAAAGTTTTGGTTGTTTTAAGTTGAATTTGAGATGTAATAAGGTCGTTTTGACCATTCATTATTAAGAAAATTGTGGGTTTACCCACCAATTTATATATATAAAAAATGATACATACTTTCTTGAAAGCAAGTCTTTCTACTTTGGTTAACCAAACAGGAGAATGCACTTATAAGATGTACAATCATACTTCTACTGGCTCACAAACTAAGCTCAATGTTGGCAGGACAAGATCCTAATGCTGTTACGGTGGGCCTTCCTCCTCGAATGGGGCAGATCTCGCACAGCATGGTACTTGGAACACTTGGTCCCGGTGACCAAGGAGAAGGGTTTGCTCCAGATATATCTCGGGTAGGTATCCAGGCCCTGCTCAGTTGAGCTTTTAAGCTCATTATTGACAACAGTTAGCTGATCAGCTTAAAAGCCGATATTTTGTGCTTTTTTTAGACTGTAACAGCTAGAAGCTTTAAGCAAAGACGAAACATAGCTTTGTTCTGAACCTTAAGAGATCCGGCTTATTTGTCTAAAAGCTGCAACCAAACAAGCCCAAATTCTATGTTGTGTTATTTGTTTTACTCAAAAATGTCACGGTTACTGTTATTCTACTATCTCTTTAGCTAAGTATACATATTTCCTTCTTTTTTTCCAGGTTATTGGCGCAGTTCTAAATTCAATTGGACTTGGGGGACAGAATGGTACGGGTGCTATGGGGGGTCCCCAGCCCAATATGCAGGTTATGTTTCTTATCTTCGTCTTTTAATAAAAAATTTAGTTGAACAGTTTTTAATGACATATAAGAGATATATGGAGAGAGGTCTTGGTGATTCCGTTTAGAAGCGAGTCTCACATAGTTGATGATGTGGCCTTTCTTGTAATATCGAGTGTGCATCTTTTTGAAGGTGTTAAGCTGTTAGTAATTATTTTTTTATTTGTTTTTTACTATAATTAGTAATCGTTCTTTATTCTAAGTTTCACCTCAATCACTTAGAGAGTTGTTAGTTTTATTGCAAGAGAGTCTGCCCTCTGATGCCTTGAGATCCGCGTGGGTTATTGTGCCTCTTTGTTTTTGGGTGTATTCTAGTCTTCTAGAGCTTATGATGGTTTGTAGATGTTCATTTAATCATCCTGTATTGTTGAAATATGCAAGGGTTTACAGCTTCCTGTTTTCTTCTTTATGCTCCCTGCTTTTCTTTTATGGTAATGTACATTTTTTAGTATGCAACTCTAGTTTTCATTTGTAATGTTGATACCTTCCTTAGTAAACAAGTTTATTTGAAGTAACCTAGGGCCTGTTTGGCATCAGATTTTTTGGTAAAAAAGCAATGAGAAAAAGGTTTGCTTTAAGTATGCCGCATTGTAGTGTTTGACAGCCCTGTAGCCTTTTTTTTTTACTTAAAAGGGACTTGTAACTTATCTTATTGATAAGTCAGTGGTCACCTATTTTAATTTATAAGTGAGTTGCAAGTAAACAAACATGTTCTATTAAAAAGTATTTTTTTTTAAATTAATGTGAAAAAGATCCACGAATTCCTAGCTTTTTTGCTTTTTGAGTTTTTTTAGCTTTTTTGATCCTAAAGCTAGCCTTTTAAAAGCTAAAAACTTGTCATAATTTAAAAGTTAAAAAAGCTAAGGAAGAAAGCAATGGCCAAACATGCTCTTAACCGCTTCTGCTTAGAAACTTTAAAATCCTGCTTTAGAAAAAAGGTTTTGTCAATAATATGATCCATCATCACATACTTATGCCACCCCATATTCTATAAAATTCTGCCTTTTTTTTACCTGGTATTCTGATAATAAATTGTTCCTTTGTTTTACAGTTCAGTATCCCAGTTCAGGTTTCTCAAGGAAATCAAATGGATGGTACACCCAGTACCACTGGTACTCAGAGTCAACCTGGGACTCAAGCACCGCCTAGACAGGCCTTTCCCCAAGGTTTGAATATCCCAATGGGGGCAGCTATGCAAATACCTATGGGAATGTCTACTCCGATTCCTTCCCTCAACCAGGTATAATTTTTTGTATATATTAAATAATTCTTTCTAAATCGCTGCAGTACTTGCATCTTCTTCATATGTGCATCTTTTCTTCTCTTATTTTCAGCCAATTCCTGATTCTTTGCACACACTTTCTGAGTTCATGAGCCACATGGAACTGGCACTGTCGCAGAACGGTGAGTGTTAATGATATTTAATCTTATCATACTATTTTAGGTTCCATATTTCATAAAGAAAGTTTAGTGACAGAAAACGTGCAAATATAAGGAACGATCACTGAATATTGACTGTCATTGATCTAGCAAATTCCCTCATGCCGCTTACCCCAAAAAAGAAGAAGGCTACATCACACTTTTACCATAAATATTTATCAAAGTGTTGTTTTTGTATTGACAGTAGTTTTATAATGAATTTTCCTATCCGTTAACATGTTACAGATTCTCCGCCAAATGAATCACAAACTAACTCTGGAAACCAGCCACCGTTGGATCTTCCATCAAATGCCCGTGGGTGGCCAACACCTGAAGCTTTAATGACTGTTCTGAGCCAGGCACATCGTCTTCTTGGTGGTCACACTATCACTGCATTATCTGTATGTTGACCAACTCTACTTTGTCATTTCATATTTTATCAGCTTAATGGTCTTTTTTCAGTATGTACAAAGTTTATTTATGGGAAATGATTGTTTCTCGCAACATTTACTTTGAAAAGGTGGGGCACCGAGTCTGTCATTGCTCTAACTGGGGTTTTCTTTGTATATGTAATAAACTACAAGAACCTGAAGACCAAAAATCAAACTTGCACTTGCGTGTTCGGGGTAAATTTTGGGGGTATATTCTTGAGGAATATATCAGTGCTCGTCTTTTGTTGCATCTTTCTCGAACGTGTTCCCTTCTGATTGACTCATGTTCCTTTGTGAATATAGAAGCATGGACTTTTATGTTCTCCATTTCTGAATTATAGACTGTTGTTTTCATTTAGTTTTATCAAGTGGAAGCAGATACTTATACGTTCTTAATTTCATTTACTCGTGTGTAAACATATTTTGTTGATTAATTAACGCTATGCTTTAGCATAGGCTATCAACGAAGTCGTTATAATCTATTAGTTTATTATTAATGGAATTAAGATAATATAGTCCAGCGACGCTGCAGGATGTATC
Source organism: Primula vulgaris (assembly GCA_963920805.1). Lineage (NCBI taxonomy): Eukaryota > Viridiplantae > Streptophyta > Magnoliopsida > Ericales > Primulaceae > Primula > Primula vulgaris. The sequence goes on along the minus strand of OY987218.1, from coordinate 4,797,995 downwards.
AAATTAGGACTAAGAATGGTATGTAAAGTTCACATGTTTGGTATTTTGCACTATTTTAAAGAATGGAGTTTTTTGTCCATCCAAGCCTGATTTTGTCGGATGTGAAATAGCACGAGTTCAACTTCTTTGAAGTACTGTCATGTCTTTTCTATTATAATTATTGAGAACTTGGTTGCGATTTTTATTCGAAGAGTATTGCTATGAAAATTATTGTAATTGTTTTTGATACTGAATAACTTTTAATTTGTGGGGCGGTTCTGTTATTATGTTGTGCATCTCATGACTACGGCAAACCATGATTTTTTTAATTAATTAGTGTACTTGAGTGAGTTTTACAGATCAAGTTTTCTGTTTGACTAAGTTATTTCTATGTACCGTTCAGAAGCAGTCACCGATAACTCGGCAACTCTTCTAAAGCAAAATCAAATAATTAGGAACTTAATTTGTTGAGTGATTAGTAATTGGAAGCAATGGTTGAAAGTTAAATCAAACTGCATTTTAAAGCCTCTTATGAATTTTTAAGTTGCTTTTTGTCTTTGTGCCATTTCGTAGCATATCAATGGGAGGCTGGAGCAAGAGGGGAGTTCTACTGATATTAATGTAAGGGGTCAAATACAGAGAGAGACAACGCAGCTTGGGATTGCCATGCAACATTTAGGTGCTCTTTTCTTGGAGCTTGGGAGAACAATATTGACCCTTCGTATGGGACACTCTCCTGTAAGTTGATTTTGATCCAATGTATTTGATTTTGATCCTATTTATTTCTGGAGTTTGGAATAAAATTAATTTTCAATAGCGTATACACTTTGTAGGCTGAAGCTTATGTGAATGCTGGTCCTGCGGTTTATATATCATCTTCTGGGCCAAATCCTATTATGGTTCAGGTTTGTTAACTACGTTAAATGCTTTTCTCGGATGTCGAATGGGTCAATCTTTTAAATGAATTTTGGTAATGTAATTTGTCAGACGTTGAATCATAGTTATAGTCCAAGTTGCTAGAATTGAAGGATACCTCTGAATCTCTGATAGGTTTACGTTTAATACTAGAATCTCAGGTTGCCATCTGTTATTGTTCCTTTTCCTCTTTTAAAGGTGATTTTTTGTGTCTTTGATGTGTCATTGGCAGAATTGATGGCTTTATGATCACTGTGTTCACCATCTCTCTTTATTCAAGCAAAACTTGCCTTGCATGTAGGAAAGACAAATAAGTTTCAATCTAAGACGTCATTTATAGGCGTGCTAGTATACTTGTATACTTGTGCTTGGCAATTTTTTGTTCTTTGCATACTTGTGACTATATCTAGGGGGTAAAGATTGATATACATGATCCTATGTTATACATGTAATGACAACTTTAAGAATTAAATTGATTTATAGAGACATGTTTAAACATATTATGATTAATCATAACAGCTTTATCATTCTTGCAAGTATATCAGAATTCTATACCGCCTTTTTTTTTTGGAGCTCTGCTCATTATTCTTTCCTCTTTTTTGTGTGAAAAAAAGAGGCAAGCAACGATCTTGCTTAAAATTATTTATTAAAGAACAGGTTTACAAATAGTGGGATGTATCAGTGTTAGCTCTCTGACTTTTTTCTCCTAAAGTTTTCACTTGAACCTGAATAACACATCGGTATACTTCTATTTCTTCGTAGCCATTTCCTCTGCAAACCAGCTCCTTGTTTGGGGGACCTAACGTGCCTTCAAATCCTGGAAATCTCGGTCCTGTTGGTGTTGGACCTACTCCTCGACATGTTAATATTCACATTCATACTGGTAAGTCTCCATTTTTTCGTACGTTAGATATCTTTGGAGTTTGGAAACGACTTGATAGCTTTCTTTTTTATCATTATTTACATCAACTATTTGTAGCTGTTGGTCCAAGGGGAGGACTCAATAGCGATGGGACACAGGTGGGACAGAGTAATCGTACTGGTTCTGGTTCACGGACACGCCAAGCTAGGAATGTCAATGCTAATGTTGTCCAACCTCCGCCTTCTTTTCCTACTGCTTCTCAAACTAGTGGTCCTGTTTCAGAGCCACCGGTTAGATCTGATGAGTTATCTGCACGGGTTTCTGAACTCAATTCACGTATAGAGAGCCTCGTTGCTTCTCGAACTGGTGCTCCTGCACAGCCACCTGTTGGATCTGATCAGATATCTGCATCGGTTGCTGAACTCAATTCACCTATAGAGAGCCTCGTTGCTTCTCAAACTGGTGCTCCTTCACAGCCACCTGTCGGATCTAATCAGATATCTTCAATGGTCGATGATATTAGATCGAGTTTAATAGAGCTCGGTATACAAACTGGAAATCAGACTCCATCAGATGGTAAACACTAAATTAGGTCAAGTTGCAGAAATTGGTAGGAGGATATTTGGAACATTGAGCTTATAACTGTACAGTCGAACTGGGATGCTTATATTGATAATTGGATGGCTTATTTCTTACGGAAATCTAGCAAATGGTACAATTTAGACAACTCATTTAGCAATAAGCCAATGGGCGGTCTTTTTTTCTCCTAAGTTCACATATATTTACAGCGTAAGACACCAGAGAGTATTGTGAGACCTGTGACTCAAGCACTCTACCAATTTCGCGTATAGCTGATTTAGATGTAAAGAAAGAAGTGTTTCTTGGCTTTTTGCTAGATGAGTGTATTAAATCTTACCTTAGTATTAGTAACCCTAGTTCGTATTCATGTACGGATTAGGAATTAGCATTTGCATTATATATATATACTAGTAATGGTGCCCACCACGTGTTGCGTGTGCGACGCGTGATACGACAAAGAGATAGAAAATAAGTGTGGTCATGATACAAATATGTGGAGAATAAAAAAAAGACAGAATACAAGATGAGAAGACTTAAAAGAATTTTGAGTAGTTAAAGAAGGAGAAGTAGTGTTATTACTTTTTAATTTTTTTTCTATTTCTTATGAGAGTAGGCTAGTATGGTAATTAATAAAAAAAATATAGGGGTATTTTAGGAAAAAAATGACAATCTGTCAGCTTCAAAGATCTTGGGTTGGCTTATTATAATAGTATGATATATATATGCTCAATGTAGACCTCTCGTTTCCGATAATTTGCAATCACATTCTGTTTGTATTTTGTTATTCACATGCTATTATACGGGCATTCTGTAGGTCAAGTAGCAAGTTCAGACATCCAGGATCCGTCCTCTAGATCTGGTATCAACAATCATGAAGCAAACAATCAGCCTGGAGATTTGGCTGACACTGGTTCTAGAGAATTGGATTTATCTCTATTGGGGAATAATCTGGTTGCTCAAGAGCAGAAGGTATTTGTTTTAAAATGGTGCATTTGCTTGGCCATTTAAGGTTTCAGCAATATGGTAGTACTTGAGTTTCATATGTTATTTTTCCTCCATTTCACTTTGTCAGTTTTCTTATAGACATGCAATAATACTCTGCTTGGGTGTTCAACTACCCATAATGCCCCTTGCCGGTTTCATTAAAATTTTATGATGACTTTGAGTTTCTTAAAAAAAATAAACAAAGGGTAAAATAGGAAGTTGATTTTTTTGATTAAATACATTTTCCAAACTTCCTGAAAAAGAATAAAAGACAGACAGAAAGGATGGGAGGGAGTGCCGTGCCACGGAAAAAGTGCACTTTTTGAAGTTTATGGAGTGCTGTTATCTTTCACTGCTGAAACCATTCCCATGTACATGTAGAGGCCATCTGTTTATATGTAGAACATTATTATGTATTAATGTGCTTGTTTGAGTAAGAATGCTAGATTTTCACCTGCTTGATTGTCGATTAAAATTTTGGAACGGTTTTTAAATTCTCAGGGGTCCCTTGGATGCTCACAAGTTAATAAGAACGAAAGTTCTCTCATGGAGTCAAAAGAAGTACTTTCAAGTGGAGAAGCCGCACTGAACTTGGTACCTAATATTGGTTCTGTTGCGGTGCCTGACCAAAGAAGGGAAAAAACCAAGGAAGTTACACCTGTTCCACTTGGACTTGGGTTGGGAGGATTACAACCTAAGGTATAAAATCAAAAGCTTATAAACCTGCAAATATTTATCGACTGATATTATAATACAAATCTGATTATACTACAAAATTTTAGCGATTGGATTCATCTTCCAAGCTGATCAAACTACAAAGAATTTTTATAACGTCTTTAAAACCTGCAAAAAAAAAAGTTGATCTTTGTTTACTAAAAATTCATGTTCTTATAGTTCAAATATGGAAACTGTTAATTTTATTTAATTTATTCATCTAAATAAAACTACTTATATTGGTTGATCGCTTATGAAGCTAATTGCTGGATGTAGTTGGGATAGAATCAGGAGCTCTTGTAACTCCAAGTGACCTATCTAATATGGGCTTTAATTATTAATTTATCCTTTGCTATTTCCTATCAATTCGTCATGGCTGAATTCGTCTCATATGCTAGACCACTGCTGTGCGAGTGTGCTTTAGGAGGATTAGTTTTAGTTCGTGTAATTTATTTTTTCTTACAAGAATTCATGCAGCCTTCTCTTTCTACAATCTATTATTTGTGTACTGAGAGTTAAGTAATAATAATTTTGTCGTAAATTGTGGTCACTAGAAAAAGAGTAGGCAACCAAGGATGCAGGCTAGTGATGATACACCTTCTGATGCTTCTGATCAAAACCAACAAAGTATAACAACTGGCCAACATCCTATGCAATCTCTTACTTCTATGACGAATCAGAGTAATACGAGCAATATTGACGTGTCTAGTGCCATGACTGATATTCTACATAGCCCAGCTTTTGATGGTCTCTTAAGTGGTGTTTCAGAACAAGCCGGGGTTGGTTCCCCTAATGTTTTAAGGAACATGTTGGAGCAATTCACGCGAAACCCTGCAATGATGAACACCGTGAATCAAATTGCACAACAATTGGATGGTTCCGATGTTGGAAACATGTTGTCAGGTATGGGAGGAGGACAAGGTAGTGGTTTCAATCTTGCTGGCATGGTTCAACAAATGATGCCTATTGTTTCTCAAGCTCTCGGTGGTGGGCCCACACCCTCCCAACAACAACCTTTGTCTTCCATTTTACCTGAGCTTATGCCACGGTCTAATGATAAAGAAAGCAACGAAGATTCTGAGGTTCGTAACCGGACTTCACAGTATATTAACTAATTTCACTGCCTTATGCTTTAGAATTATTGGATACATGTTCTTGGCATATTGCTAGAGTTGAGCGAGTGAATTCATTTTAATTTATCCCATGTAGTTTTCTGAGCCTTCTCATGGACTTTTTATGGTAGGTTTGATTGATTTTTATCTGCGGAAGGCATATATTGTATGATAACAGTTGGTTTCAGTATAGTGAGCTTTAAAACCTTCAACGATAAATCAAAAGTATTTAACTCCATTGGAAGTTTAAGTTGGAAGGAATATTTTTTTGAGTTTAAGAGAGAGAGGTATTGGTTGCGTGTGATCGGTTGCATATGCCAAGCAGTAGATTTCTTGGTTATAGTTTTCTTTGAATTTGTTCTTTTTCCATGCCAATGCGATTTGGTGTTTGTTATTTTTTGTGCTTCATTCTTTCTTAATGAGATAAATAGCATGCAATACATGCAAAGGTAATAAAATGAGACCTGGCTCTACAAATAACCAACACCAAACTGACCCCAAGTGACCAGTCAGTGTAGCTGTTTTAGTTTTTAAGTGCTTCTATTTGTCATGTAAAAGCTGTAGTTTATTAACTTTCTTCACTGCTTTTGGCATTTCTTTTTTGGTTGTGTTTTTTCTCAACATCATTCTCAACAATTTGACTGATGTTCATACTGTAAATATTCTCTCTTTTTAGATTGACCTCAATCCAGTACTTCAGATAATTGAAGACCAAAACCCACCTGAAGAAATTTTTCGCTCTCTCGTTACATCTGCATCCCGTTTGAACGATGTTGATAGTGATGATCTGTTGAATGAACTTTGTAGCGAAGAGGAGGGGCTTGCCAGTGTAAGTATTTATTTCTGGAAACTAAATGTTATTTATTTTGGGGTTAATTATGGTTTGGTGACCTGTGTTTTAGCCACTTTTAGAATTAGTGACCCAACTTTTAACAATTCCGTTTTAATGACCTAAATTTATAGTTTTGGTTGTTTTAGTGACCCGCTGTTACATTTCTTGGATGAAAACCGTTTTGAAGTTTCAATTTAGTTTGTATAGTTTAAAACTTAACGATAAATGCTTAAAAAATGTAAAAATTACACTCATATAAGCCCACTTAAATTACACACTTATATAAAACATGTGTTTTAAGTGAGTTGCACAATTAGCAAATAAAATGAATATAAGTATCAAACACCATATGAACTCTATTAGTTGGGATGATATAAATATATCGTTACAAAGCTAATTAATTCAAAGGATACTTACTAACAACTCAATTTTAATAATTTTTCATTTTATTTTCATTTCTTCACGTATAATTAAATATATGGAATAAAGTGAAAACTTGTTAATATCATCCTACATGAATAAATTTGAATATAATAAAACCAAATTTGTATGGGTTACAATCTAATTAATAAGACTCTTATTTTATTTTAGCATGACTAATCACTCAAAAAATTCATACGTCTTTAATAAGTTTAACAATTAACTTACATAGCAGAAAAAAGAACGATTTAGTTTATATTTATTAATTTGTATCACACTGTTTGATAGTTTTATATCATTTTTAAATTTGCATTAACAAAACTTGTTTTTTTTTATCAATTTACATATGAAATTGTAACTTGCAATTGATAGTTTTATAAGATTTCGTATAAGTGTTTTTATGTGTGTGTAAATTTTATAATTTTTAAGCGTTTATCGTAAACTTTTAAACTAGCCGGACTAAATTGAAACTTCAAAACGGTTTCCATCCAAAAAAATGTAACGGCAGGTCACTAAATCAACCTAAACTATAAATTTAGGTCACTAAAACGGGATTGTTAAAAGTTGGGTCACCAATCCTAAAAGTAGCCAAAACACACGTCACCAAAGCATAATTAACCCTTTATTTTGTAGTTGTATCATTTGTGGAGAATATATCAAGTCCTGCCGTCCTTATTACTTTAGTAGCTTTATTCCTTGTTCGCTAGCTACTTCCTTTTCTGTGGTTTGGGATTGATAATGTGGTAGAGACCACTTTTGTCTAGTGTGGTGATTATTGGCGGTATCACCAAGACTAAAATACAAAGCAACCAAGGCATATTTGATGAAAGTTGACCCACCTTCTTATAATCACCATTTTAGGCTAAAATAGTGTTTTCCACTAAAGCAATTTCTCGGACTGTTTATAATTTATAAATCTAGCCAAACTCCAAAACTTTATTAGTTCCTCTCTTTTCTTACTGCTATCGTGATTTGTGCTGTTTTTTATGTTATGGAATAAAACTATGTAGTTGCAAATCTTTGTGCTCACATATCATCTAATCTTGTAGGAATTTATGGATGTTCTTCGACGTGATCTTCGTGCGCGGCTTCAAAGTGATAAAGGACCCTCCCATTTCTCATAAAATAGTTTTCTTTAAAAGGGTAATTATTGGTGGCTCTGTGACCTCTTATCTGTACTCTTTGGAAATTATTGGAAAACTAGAATTCTCAGTTCATAGGTTTATTTATGCAGCTGATCTGTTTGCTTCAGATTAGAGAGGCCTGTATTTGTTATTGTGCAGTGGGTTTTTACCATACAATTTTTTAAATGATCATTGAAAGATTATGTGTTTAAACATGTTGAGTAATCTTTCAAATGTAATATTGGTCTATTGGGTACTTACTTGTGACCGTTGTGGTTATATTTCTAGTCAGGTATTGGAAACTAGTGTGAGCACTTTGATCTAAAAGTCTAGGCATTACTGCACGACTTTGTGCTGTGTGATTCAATGCCTCTACGTTTCGTAAAGTTGAACAATCAAGTGTCAGGTTAAACTTTGGTGGATTTTTATTAACTTTTATGACTCCTTATGGAGCTTTTAACTAGAGGTGGAATTGGGGCGGGATCCGACCCGAAAAGCTTAAACCCGTGTCCCGATCCAATAGTTTTCGGATGTCATTTAAAAGTCCCGATCCCGACCCGAAAATGGTTGGATGAAAATACGGGATCCCGAAAGGTCGAAACGGGATTTTCCGATACTTCATACTCCTAAAAAAAGTTGTTAAAAAGTTACAACATAACTAGCAATTTTGTTAAAAAGTTCGTTAGATTTAAACAAAATCAAAAAGTTCGTTGATAATGTATTCGTTTATAAGACTGATTATCAAGCAAGACAGCTAATTATAATTATTTTTAAGAAAAAACAGCATAATTCAAACTAAAAGCAAGAATCAAATGCTATAATTTTAGTTATTTAAAATTAAGATGAATACACAACCTATGCAATAAAAAACTCATACGAAAATAAAAGTGTGTTATTTAGTAAATATATTAGATGTGAGAGTAATTTTATTTTATTTTAATAAATATAAACTGGTACTACTCATAATAAGTTTTTTTTAATGTGTTGAACTATGGGGTTCAATAATTGATTTTGATTATAACGTTGATTATGTTTTTAATGATTTTACGATTTCTCAATTTCGATGATATAATGCTTGTCTTTTCCAAAAAGAGAATTTGTAAATTTCAGAACGCCAGAAAGATAGAACTCGGAAAAACGAAGCCACAGGTTCAAGCGGAACCAAAATCGGAGCTAAAACGAAGGAGTTATGGGCTTTTGAAGAAAACCGAAAAACTGCCAGAAGAACAGACGACCGATCGACTTGACAAAAACGACCGATCGTTTTTGGTCCAAATTCTTCCAGTGAGCAGGTCGAAAAAACGACCGATCGTTTATCAGAAACGACCGATCGTTTTCTGAAAAACGATCGATCGACTGTAGAGAACGACCGATCGTTTTCTACAGATTTCGAAAACAGCTTTTCAGCTTTTTCTGGAAAACAGCTTAAAACCTCTGAAAAATAGCCTCAACCACTTCTAACGGTCATAACCCAGAAAAACAGACCTTTGGTCTACATATACAAGCTCAATCTCTCTTCCAAACCACCTATCAAAAAAACCAATCATCATCCTTCAATCCCTACATACAAAACCCTAAATATCACCATTTTGGTGCATATATTCAAAAAGAGGGAAAATTAAAGAAAAAGAGAGTCAAGCTCAAACATCATCAATCTCACCAATTAGCTTATTTAGAAGCAATAAAATAGTGAGTATAGTTACATTATTGTAACAAAATTGTAACGAGTATTTTATAAACTCATTTGTGAGCGAGTGATCGGGTAGATGCTTTGTAAGCGAGTTGCTTAAAAGCTCTAGGTCTTTTCATTTCGGGACACTCATAAAGTGAAGGGGAGCTTAATCGGTTGATTAGCTCGATAGGATTGTAATATCCGAAAGAAGATTTTTTAGTGAAATACTCGGTAGTACCGAGGAGAGGACGTAGGCCGTTTGCCGAACCTCTATAAAATTACGGTGTCATTTTCTTTCCTTGCTTTTACTTTCCGCAAATATATTATTGCTTAGTTTATTGCTTGCGTTTAGTAATTCTAGCATTTCATTATTCCTTGTTAACACGCAATAAGTTTAAATTTGCGATAGTTGGGTGGTTAGTTGCTTAGAAGTTTAATTAGGTCAAAAACGCCTAGAAACCTTATTCACCCCCCTCTAAGGTTTAGCCGCACACGGGCCAACATAATGTATATTAATTCTATCGGTCGGGTCGGAAAATCCATCGGGATTGGAAATAGAAATCCGATCCCGAACCGAATTACTGAGACAAAAATCCGATATTTCGGATCGGGACAACATCGAGTCGGGAAAAAATTGGGTCGGGATAGGATCGGGTCGGGATTTCGGGAATTTTTCCCAGCCCTACTTTTAACGGAGAGTTGAAATCTAATTCGTTCTTGTTTTTTCCAATCAAATTTTAATTTTTTCCTTCACTTCCATGATTGTTTACATGTTTCTGCTTTATTTGGACAAATATAGCATCCCAAGATTTGTTTGAGACTTGTCCGATTTAATTTGAGTTTTAAATAAATTCAGCGATCGGCCACTTATCTGGGAAATGATCGGCAATGTGGGTGCACTAAACTAGATAAATGTGGAGGTTAGACCACTAACTGAATTTCCCCAGACTATAATATATATTATATCTGCTTATTTTTGGTGTCGAAATTGTGCAAAGCCTGTCTATTACTGGAGGGTTAAAATCGGGGCTTACCGAGAATAGTCAATGGACGAATTCGTAGTAGTTACAAGGATTTTAAAAATGGTGTAACTAATTAATGGAAACCAAAAGCATTGAGAGCAAACAATGTGGATCCCTCGGCTTTTGATTATTCGCAACACATCACGGCTAGGTACTGGCTGTATGCCAGCTATTATCATGGAATTTTGTCATTGTTGGTCATAAGTCCGCGATATATGTAGAATATTTATCTGTCCCATTTATTTATTTATGTTGCTTTGGGAGTAATTTTGCGTAATGTGGTATTTGTGTTGATTTCTATTGTCCTTTAGTAAATTATATGGGTCGAGTCTCTTACCTTCGATCGTAAAACCTCATACACTAGAGATGACAGTTTCATGTCTTGGCATATTTTATAACTTCATGACATTGATTTACCACTTCTAGTGATTATGCTCTGCCATAATGCATGTTAAGTTCCTTAAGTACATGCATTAATGTGTTTTTATGTTATACACTTGTAACCATCTGCATTAATGCAAGATTGCAGTTTCTTGTATTTACTAATTACTTCTTGAATCTATTATAAGTAACAAAAAGGTTACCAAACATACCCTTCCTACAATTGTAGTAAGTTTTCTGCGACTAACTAACGAACTATTCTTGAAAAAATGGCAAAACCAATCCAAACAAAAGTCACAATCCTCTCCGTAGAATTTATCAAACCATCTTCACCAACTCCTCTCCACTTGAAAACTCACAAACTATCCTTCTTAGATCAGCTCCATCCTACTATTTTTAGCCATGTTGCCCTTTTCTATCTACCCGATAACACTAATGCTCGATATAATATTGAAGAAAATGTAAAGCTACTAAAAGAATCACTATCGAACACCTTAACACTATTTTACCCCCTGGCAGGTAGAATTGGAGATGATCTACTCTCTATTGACTGTAACGATGAGGGGTTGCATTTTTCAGAATCACGTGTAAATGCAAATCTATACGATTTCCTTAAAAACCCTGATCTGGATTTACTTAACGACTTTTACCCTTGCCACCCAAGTCGAACACAACCTTTTGTAAAAGTTTACCCCCTTATGATTCAAGTGAATGTATTTGATTGTGGTGGTATTGTTATTGGTATGTGCCTTTCACATAAATTCCAAGATGGAATTTCCACGAGTGCGCTTCTGAAAGCCTGGTCTGCTTCTGCTCAAGGGTGTTTGGAGCGAGAGAAATACTCTCCCTCATTCCAAGCATCGAAACTCTTCCCTGCAAATGACGAGTTGCCTATGGGGTCAATTTCCAATCTTGGAAGGGCAATGGTTAAAATAGGCAAATCTGTAACAAGGAGATTTTTTTTTGACTCTGCATCAATAGAAAATCTTAAGGTCGAAGCTAGAGAAGGCCCAGGAAGTGTAAAATATCCATCTGGAGTTGAAGTTGTAAGTGCATTTATATGGAAGTATGCTATGCTTATTTCTCAGAAAAATACAGGTTTTAGGAAGGCGTCTATAATATCCCATGCAGTTGATTTACGTAGAAGAATGACCCCGCCTTTGGGAGAATTTTCTATCGGAAATTTGTTATGGATCCCAAATATTCAATGCAAACCCGAGGAAGAGATAGAGCTGAACCCCCTAGTGTCTAAACTGAGGGGAACAATTTTAGAAATTAATTCTGATTTTCTGAAGAGATTACAAGAAGGTGAAACATTATCCATTACTTCTGAGAATGTGAAAAAAATAAGTGACTTATGCTCACAAGGTGACTTGGACTATTACGGATTCACTAGTTGGTCCAAGTTTGGTATATATGACATTGACTTTGGGTGGGGAAAGCCCATATGGGTTAGTAGTCATAAAATTGAGGAACAAGTTTTTATGAATTTGGTGCATATGTTGGAAACTAAAGAGGGAGGTGGGATTGAAGCTTGGATAACCTTAGAGGAAAAAGAAATGGAGTTGCTATTGGCTGCGGATGAGTTTCTTGCTTGCGCAATGTTGGACCCGAGTCCCCTTCTTCTAGCTTCTAAAGAGTAAAATGATCAAATGCATTGGAGAACCAAGAATTGTTCTGGGGAAAGCCTTTGTTTTCAAATTATGTTTAATTTGTTGTTTTATGGGCTAAGTCGGGGCTTGTTTATCAGCTGATTCTTCATGATCACCCCTTCGGCTTTTCTGAGCGCTTGCTCTCGTAGAGCTTATACTCTCTTTTTTCGTCTGTTTGGTTTTGAAGTTGTGTATTGTTGCTAAGCTTTGGTCTCACCTTTATTGCTTTGTCGGCATACAATAGGACTAGAAGTCTTTAGTTAAATTCTGGTCTATACATTGTTGGATTTTTTGTTGTTGTTATTGCTTAAAAGCAACAAGGTTATGACCTTTTCTTGGCACCACATTCCCTGGGTAGACCTGAACTCATTCAATAAAAGTTTTTCATGTGCTAACTTGTTATTCTGGTTTCTTCCTCTACTATAAAGTATAAATAAGTCCTTTGTGTTTTCCTTGGTGTATTTTTGTAACTATCGAAGACGAATTCTGGTATTATGAGTCCTAGATCATAATCAATCCGGGCACCGATTCAGCTTACCCAAAGGGCATTTTAGTCTCCCCTACGACGCAAAAAGTTATACAACGATTAACGTGTTAAAATAATTCATTGGTAAAAACTAGACTTTTAGCCATTGATGTTTTCGTCTTAATAACCACTAAAAATAGTTTGAAGTGCGTGTTTTTAAGGTTAGTTGTGATACAAAAACTTTTATTTCATAACCTAGTTGCTTTTAGCTGCCTCTTAGCTAGGTTGGTTAAAAACTTGTTAAAGGAAGAATGGCTTTTCATTTATATCTAGAATACGAGTTATGGAAAACAAATAAACAAAACTTGCGCTACTTTTTTTTATACCTAAACTTGGCTTTCGTTGCTCTCACTGCCGGTTCGGTATATCCGAATGCCTAAGGCTTGATTTTTTTTTTCTCGATAAATACAAATCAAAATAAAAACAAAATTAAATTGTAAATTAAGAGTTTCGAACCCATAATATCCTAGGTTAAATAACAATTACTATTCTACCATTTGAGTTATTACAACACATTGTTAGCCAATTGGTGTTTAATATTTTTATTTTAACTACCAAATATATTAAAAGTATCCGTAATTTTTTTTTCCCGCATCAATCAGCCAATGTCCAAACCCTTACTCGGTTTGAGCAGCCTCTAGTTGCTACTTGTGAAGGTGCATTCATTCTGATTGTAATTGTTGTTGTTTTTTTGGTGGAAAAACAAAAATACTACTATGCTATTAGAAAAACATGTATTGACAAAAGGTCAACAAAATAAATGATCAAAGTGCATTAATTGATTGCGAAATTACAGTAGATTTAAGGCATGCTTCTTTCCAGCAAATTTCACATCCTAGCTAGTTGTTTCTTGTGCCCACCAGGCTCCAGCTAAACCACAATACATTTTTTTTGTGGTTTCTAGTTCTTGAATTATACAGTATGTTACTATTTAATTTGGTCCCAAGACGACGACTCCTTTTTTTTATTTTTCATAAAATGCGTATAAGAGTAAGCATTGCAGGTTTCCTTACATATTCTTTGTATTTTGAATAAAAACTCTATTTTTTTTCATTTTGCATAACCACTTTATACTTATACAATACTTCAGCTTACTTATAAACTTACTCATTTTCATTTTATATTACTTTTTTGTATCTTCTTTTATGGTTCAATATGTATACATGTGAAAGAAAAGTGACAAAATAAAGTAGATATAAAATTTGAGCAAGTCATTTGGTTTCTTTTATTTGGGGAACATTTTGCTAATTCATAATACGAACAACATTATAAGAGCAAGCAGTATAGAAGGATTATTTGAATCACTTACCTATATTATGAGAAAAAAGATCATTTTGTCAAAAAACATCGTTACTCTTATCAAGCCCCAAATTATACATGTAGTCAAAATGTTCCTCAAATCTAATAAAATAAAAGTGCTCGTCGTATTTTTTTATAATAATTGTTGGTGGGTCTACTTGTTCTCATATAATTACAATACATGACTTAACATTTAAATAATATAAATAAATAAATATTAAATATTTTTGGAGATATATACAAATTATAAAGAAGCTCCTATTTTGTAAATGGAAAAAGTGAAATGAAAAACTAAAAAAATGATAATTTAATTTGTCGAACTTATCCGCACTGCACACACAAAAGCTATCTAAGATATATGAAAATTATAAGCAAGCTCCTATTTTGTAAACGGAAAAAGTGAAATGAAAAACCTGTTGTAAGCAACTTGTTGTATAAACAAATTTATTTTTATTTTTATTGATAAAATTCCTCAAAATCTTTAAAAAAAAAGGCTTATAAATTATAAAGGAACCAATGGTGGTTGCTCTAAGACATATAAGACACTAGCATGATATCAACAAGGGGTCCATTTTTGCTTCCTTAAGTTTTTTAAAGCAGTCTGTCCTAGTTATAATCACAGCTATTACTAACTAAATTTTCAGATCAGTTTATTTTTTGGTTTTGGTTTTGGTTTTGGTTTTGGTTTTGGAATGAACATTCAACGAGTAATATTATCGTAAATTCAGTCCATTGTTATTTAGGGTGTGTCACATACTAAAAAGTTAAAACCTATTAATGAAACAAAAAATATCTAGCCTAAAATTAATTCAAAATTAAAACTAAAAAAATACTAAAAACCTAACACATGTTAATGAACCGAAAAATATCTAGCCTAAAATTAATTCAAAATTAAAACTAAAAAAATACTAAAAACCTAACACATGTTAATGAACCGAAAAATATCTACCCTAAAATTAATTCAAATTTAAAACAAAAAAATACTTATTGATTGACACATCCTAAATAATAGTGCATCGGGTTCGTATAATTGTTTTTTCATATGTTAATACAATATAGAACTTTTTTCAAAATTTTTATTTACCTTCGGATGAACTTGCATTTCATCTGATGATTATAAAAGAAACAGATAGGTTGTCCAAAAAAAAAAAATTAAGGCAGGCAAAAGCATTCATCAACAAGCTCTTGTTGCTCCGTTACAAATTAGATTTTCTTTTTGGGAGGTTTAATTGTGCCATATACTTTCCTCATTTTTTGGTAGAAATGAGAAAACAAGCTAGCTAGCCCACTTATTAATAGTCCTAATGGATTTTAGGATAATGCCATACATAAGACAATAAGAACTTGTGGGACAAACTCATTTTGCGAAGTGCAATATTTTGTTGGTCAGTTTAATTTGTCGAATTTAATTATCTGCACTGCACACACAAAAGCTATTTAAATTCAGGACCCATGAATTAATTAGCTTGACCCATAATTAATTAACCTATAGCCATTAATTAATGTTACACTATACCGGTTGGTATGAATGTTAGTATACGTTTTTTTCAATTTTTTTAGAGGGAAAATGCCATTTGAGTTACTACTTTGAGAGACAAGATTATGAAGATTAAATGAGTCACTTCTTCAATCAAGGCATACATGCCGGCTTTAAATATTTTGAGAGGATTTTGCTTACACTTTGGATAATTGTGTTGGTATTGTGCCCGAAGATTTTTATTGTTTATTGCAACAAAATTATATTAAACCCCAATGTAAAAAAAAAACGGGTACTTTTTTACTTGTATTTTAGTCTTTCGTAATGACCATTTTGTTCAATTAATTTTTTCTACGAGTGCAACTTAATAAAGATTAGAACTGTGAATCGACCGATCAAATTTTTGGTCGCGGCTTATTTCTAGAGGCAATGCCTAGCTATTAAATACAATAATTGGCTAACAATATTATCAAAAACTAAAATCGTAAATCTTTCGGCGAGGGAATGTCGACACCCCCTCGTCCGGGCCAATATCACCGCAACAGCAGGCTACCCGGGCCTGTCCACCGTGGGTGACGCATCACCCCGGCTCTGGAGAGTCCGGGCTATGGCTAGGCCGGCCTCAAGAAGCTTGTCGAGTACGCTTCCCCAATTAATGCTGCTGCTCCTTTGCGGAACCCTCTGAGTGTTTCATCGACGTGGCCCAATCACAGGCCATCTTCAGTGGGCCCCGGGAAAGGACAGTACTCTTGTCAGAGTCATAAATGACCTAAACGCCGTTGGATCAGTATTTTACAGTACAGTGATCCAAGGGTTAATACACCTCTGATCATACTATAAATACCCCCACTAACACATCTTGGTGGGGGGACAAAAAAAAGAGGGGGAGGAGAGATAAAGCTAAAACAATCCAGACCATCTGAACTCCATCCGAGACATCCGACATCACAACTTGTAACCGGTCCCATCCCTCACCCTTCATTACATATATACTTTCAGTCTCGAACCGCACTGACTTGATTGTCGGAGAGGGAAAACCCGGTACTAACCCCGGGCCCCTGTTCGTTTCTTGTGCAGGCACGGAAGCACCACGTCACCGAAGCTGACCAACATTGTACGGAGCCGATGCGCATTGATTGATTAAGACGAGCCTAGGAAGAAAAAGAGGCTCGCCAATTGGCGCCGTCTGTGGGAAACTAGGTAAAAAACGCGCTAGCTCCGACAACCCGCCTTAAAGAAACAATGACCGACAATGACCAGTGCGAGACCCCACCCCTGCGACGCACCCCGGTCTTCGGGATGCCGAGGACCTTATCTTTCGACACCCCGAGAACTACGCCCACAGGGGAGCCTATTCCACTAACGACAGTACCGGGAACACCCCGATCACGCGACGAGCTGGCCCGCATGATGCTTGAGATCCATGAGAAAGAGCTCATTGCCTTGGAGGCACAAAAAGCATTGATAACCGCGATGATGACATCAGAGCCCGGACCCGCCTCTCGCGGCGAAGTACCACCGGAGCCCGTTCGCATCCCCACCAAAAGCGTGATGTCACGGTTGGGACCTCCGAGACGACCCCCCCTAGAGCCTCCCGAGGAGCCAGCTAGGGGAGAGGAGTCTAGGCATTCCCATGAAGGGAACTCCCGCCGGGACGATGAGCGGAGTATGCGCTCACGAATCAGCTGGCCGGATGACAGTTACGACTCACGGCCGAGATCGAGTCGCGCTCGGACTGAAAAGCCTCCTCGAAGACGTAGGCGTGGCCGTCGTGCTGGTTGCGATTATGACGCCGACGAAGCTGCGTTAAAAATCATTGCCTCAACCCGCAACACCCCGTTCTCAGACGAGATAGAATACAGCGCTCCTCCTGACAATTTTACAGCCCCCGTTCTCCAAGTCTTCAACGCGGATTCAGACCCGGAAGCTCATCTCCGGCACTATCGATACCAGATGAATCACTGGTCTCACCTCGATCAGCTTATGTGCAAATACTTCCCCGCCAGCCTGGGGAGGCTGGCAAGTACATGGTTCCAGTCCCTGCCCGCCAACTCCATCCACTGTTGAGATGATCTGGCCTACGACTTTGCACACCGATTTATTAATTTGAAAGAAAGGGTTGCCCAACCTGAGCAGTTGTACCAAGTGAGGGCCCAACCCAAAGAGACCCTCGAAATCTACGACAACCGGTTCTGGCAGAAGCATGCGGAGTGCGCCGAATGTCCCGACTCCACCGCCATAGCTGCTTTCAGACAGAACATGGTCGTAGGAAGCAGAATCCGCAACGAAATGATCGCGAACCCCCCTAGCACGGTGTCTCAGCTCAGATCACTGATAAAGCAGCATGTCGATATTGAGAAAGACATGAGATCTGTCGGGCCAAGCCGTTCGGTCGCCAGCATCGAACAGCCCCATGAAAGGACCGTCATGAGGAGTCCCCGAAGGGACCGCCCCATAGCAGAGAGGATGGGAAGGCCTCGGGCGGAGAGAAATCCTCAACCAACCCCCAAGAGACGGAGGGAAGAGCCCCGTCGAACTGACCCTTCAAACCCCGGAACTGCCTACTCCACCACCTTTCGCCTCCCGTTGGTTGACCTTCTTGGCGAAATAGAAAATGAGCCATTCTTCTCCTGGCCACTTCCTCTCCGAAACGAACCGGCCCGCGGGCCCAATGATAAGTTCTGCAATTATCATAGAGGTCGTGGCCACCACACCGACGAGTGTCATGGTCTGAAGGCAAGGCTAGAGGGATGGGCCCAAGATGGCTTAATGAATAAATACATCAAGTCACGAAGGGACCCCGATCGAGACAGAGAAGGGGCCGACAAGGGACAACGAGACCTTCCCCCACCAGTGATGACTTGTCAGGTCATTCATTCTGGGCCAAAGAAACCAAAGCTAAATGGAGCGGAGAGAACCGAGGCCCGTGAAGCGGCAATGAAGAAGCGCGTTTGCCTCGCCGAGAGTCCGACCCCCCGAAAGAAAAGCAAGCACGGTACCAAGCCAGATCTAAGCTTCACTGACTTCGACCTGGTAGGGGTAGATTTGCCCCACTATGATGCCCTTGTTATCACGGCCCAAGTGGGCCATTGCTTGGTTGGACGAATCCTCATCGATCAAGGTGCGTCAGTGAATATACTCTTTGGAGACCTCTTCCAAAAGATGGGGCTAACGGAAGAACAGCTAGATACCAACGCCCCTCCCCTGTACGGATTCAACTCTGAGGCTGTTCAGCCCAGAGGGAACATAACCATGCCTGTTAAAACAGGAACCAAGGTCATGAGTGTGGAGTTCACGGTGGTGGACGTCCCCTCCGTTTACAACGTTATACTAGGGCGTGGATGGCTTCACGAGATAGAAGGCGTCTCCTCCACTCTGCACCAAAAGGTCAAGTACCCAATTGCGACTGGAGTCGAGACCATATCGGGAAACCAAAAGGTCTCGAGAAGCTGTGCCATGGCCGTGTACTCCAGTGACAAACCAGCTCCGGTCCAAAGCGCAATGAATATAGAAACAGAGGACCTTAAGCTGCTAAAGGATCTGAAGAAAAAGATGGGGCCAGAAGCCGAGGACAAGGTTGAAGGAGGCCTGTTGAAGGTACAGATCCCGGATTTGGACGAGGACCACTTTTTTATGGTGGGCGCGAAGCTAAGTGAGCCCGAGATAACCAGTCTCGTTGAGCTCCTGATCCAGTACCTCGACAACTTTGCGTGGGCCCCGAGCGAAATGCCGGGTATCAGCCCCGACCTCGCCTGTCACCAGTTGAACGTCAATCCGGATGCCAAGCCCGTCATGCAAAAAGGGCGCCGTGTCAGTCCGGAGCACGCCGATGCCATAAACGAGGAAGTGCAAAAGCTTCTGCTGGTCGGAGCCATCAGAGAGATCTATTACCCTAGATGGCTCGCCAACCCCGTAGTGGTCCCTAAAAAGAACGGAAAGCTGCGTGTGTGCGTAGACTACACGAGCCTGAACCGAGCCTGTCCGAAGGATCCTTTCCCCTTGCCCAAAATTGATCAGATAGTGGACTCCATGGCCGGAGCCGCCAGAATGAGCTTCCTGGATGCCTGCTCCGGCTATCATCAAATACCCATGTCGGAGGCTGATCAAGAGAAAACGGCCTTCATAACCCCAAGGGGAAATTACTGTTACAAGGTGATGCCCTTCGGGCTCAAGAACGCCGGGGCAACTTATCAGAGAATGGTCACCAAGATATTCTCTAAAAATATAAGCCGCACCATGGAGGTCTATATTGATGACATGGTGGTAAAGAGCGCCCAAGAGGAGGACCATCTGTCCGACCTGCGCGAGGTGTTCAAAACGATCCGGAGACATGGCCTGAAGCTGAATGCTTCCAAGTGCGCCTTCGGGGTAGGGGCCGGCAAGTTCCTGGGATTCATGGTAACTCACCGAGGCATAGAGGCTAACCCAGATCAGATCTCTGCCTTGAAGAAATTGAGAACCCCTGAAAAGAGAAAGGACATACAAAAGCTAGCCGGGATGGCTGCCGCCCTAAACCGCTTCATTGCCCGGTTCGGGGACCGATGCAAGCCGTTCTTCACGGCTCTTAAAGCTCAAAAGAAGTTCGAATGGAACGACGAATGACGGAATGCGTTCACGGAGCTTGCTAACTACCTCGGAAGCGCGCCTCTTCTGACCAAGCCGGACACCGGCGATGTCCTTGCCCTATACCTGGTCATGTCTGAGATAGCCGTCAGCGCTGTCCTCATCAAAGAGTTCGGCAGGGAGCAAAGGCCTATCTATTACGTAAGCAAGACCCTCCTTGACGCCGAGGCTAGGTATATGCCCCCAGAGAAGCTTGTCCTAGCCCTCGTTATGGCCTCGCGGAAGTTAGCTCACTACTTCTCGGCACACAGTATCGTGGTGTATACCGACCAGCCCGTCCGGGAAATACTCCAAAAGGGAGATCTGTCTCGACGTATGACAAAGTGGGCTTGCCACCTCAACGCATATGACATCCGGTATGAGCCACGAACGTCCGTCAAGGGGCAGGCCTTGGCCGACTTTGTAGCAGAATTCACCAGAGCGACCCCATCTCCCGACATCGAGGAGCGTGCCCAAGAAACGTGGACCTTGCATGCAGATGGGGCTTCCAATAAAAAGGGATCCGGCCTCGGTGTAGTGCTCCGATCTCCACAAGGTGACATAATCGAAAAGTCAATCCATCTTGGCTTCCGAGCCACCAATAATGAGGCCGAGTACGAGGCCGTGATCGCCGGCTTGAAAATGGCACGGAGCCTCGGGGTCAGGAAGATACTGGTGCACACCGACTCCCAATTAGTCAGCAGCCAAATTAGTGGAGAGTTTCAGACAAAGGACGAAAGAATGGCAAGCTACGTAGCCATCGCCTCCGGTATACTCCAGACTTTCGAGCACCAAGAGATCCTCAACATCAACAGAAACGAGAACACTCACGCCGACGCGCTAGCTACCCTAGCCTCGGCCATAAGTGATAAACGGGAAAGACTCATCACCGTAAAATACGTCCCTTCCCCAAGCATCGAGGCTAAGGCGAAAATTAACGTGGTAACCGACCTCCCACCGGAGCCGAGTTGGATGGATCCCATAATCGAATACCACCACTCCGGTGATCTTCCCAACGATAAGAAAGATGCCGAGAAAATAAGGAGAAAGGCACCGGGATTCTGGCTAGCACCCAACGAAAAGCTCTATAAGAAGTCCTTCTCCGGGCCCTACCTGCTCTGCGTTCACCCCGATATGGTGATGAGGGTCATGGAGGAAATACACGAAGGAACGTGTGGGAGCCATACCGGGGGCAGGTCACTGGCAAACCGAGCCTTGACCCACGGATATTGGTGGCCCCTCATGCAAAAGGACTCCAAAACTTTTGTGCTCAAGTGCGATAAATGCCAGAAATACGCGCCCATACCTCGAGCCCCGACACAAAAAATGAGCAGCGTAACCTCTCATTGGCCATTTGCACAATGGGGAATGGACATCGTTGGGCCATTCCTTAGGGCCCCGGGAGGAAAAAGGTTCCTCCTCATGGTCACTGACTACTTCTCGAAATGGGTAGAGGCCGTGGCATTGGCAAAGATAACGGAGGCCGAGGTGATCCGTTTCCTCTGGAGAGACGTGATCACCAGATTTGGAATCCCCTACTCGATAGTCGTGGATAATGGGGGCCAGTTCACAGGGGCAAAGTTAAAAGCGATGTATGCAAAGTATCACATCAAGAGCTGCTATTCCACCCCCTCGTATCCTCAATGCAACGGACAAGCCGATGTATCGAATAAGACCGTGCTTGATGGAATCAAGAAAAGACTAGACGAGTCCAAAGGGCGATGGGCCCACGAGCTACAGCACGTTCTGTGGGCATACCGAACCACGAGAAGACGGGGCACCCAACAGACGCCCTATAGCCTCACCTACGGGATGGAAGCTATCATCCCGTTAGAAATCGGGCTCCCCTCCCTGAGGACCGACATGGTCGAGAATGGCCTGAACGAGAGAATGATCGGGCTCGAGCTCGATTATGTAGAAGAGAGAAGGGAGGTTGCGGCCATCCGTAACGCAGAGTACAAGAACGAGCTGGGACGTTCCTATAACAAAAGGGTGAACGCGAGACGTTTTCAAGACGAAGACCTAGTGCTGCGAAGGGTGAACAACAACTCAAGAGTGCAGTCCGACGGGAAGCTAGGGCCCAACTGGGAAGGCCCCTATCGAATCCTTGGCACAGTAGGGAACGGGGCCTATCTGTTGGGCCACCTTCCTGACGATGCCCCGTTAGATCGACCTTGGAACGTCAACAACCTTAGAAAGTACTATCAGTAGAAGGACTTGACCTTCATGTTTCGATGTAAATCTGGTGTAAATACGCCTGAGGGCTTTATCAATAAAATTGATTAATACTTTCAATTTGAATGTTTAATTCTCTAAGTGTTTCAGAACACGGGCCTATACGGCAGCCCGGCTTATATTTCAAATTATTTTCTAAGTGTTTCAGAACACGGGCCTATACGGCACCCCGACTTATATTTCAAATTATTTTCTAAGTGTTTTAGAACACGGGCCTATACGACACCCCGGCTTATATTTCAAATTATTCTCTAAGTGTTTCAGAACACGGGCCTATACGGCACCCCGACTTATATTTCAAATTATTTTCTAAGTGTTTCAGAATACGGGCCTATACGGCACCCCGACTTATATTTCAAATTATTTTCTAAGTGTTTCAGAACACGGGCCTATACGGCACCCCGGCTTATATTTCAAATTATTCTCTAAGTGTTTCAGAACACGGGCCTATACGGCACCCCGGCTTATATTTCAAATTATTTTCTAAGTGTTTCAGAACACCCCGCGCCTATACGGCCCCCGGCTCATAGTCGTGTATATGTTCAAAGTGTTAATTCGAATTGTGAGTTTTGAGTTATGTAAAATGGGTGCCCCAACGCCGAAGCCTAAGGGTCCACCCATTTGGGAGCACGTACACATGAAACACACAATGGAAGTAAAAAGCAGGAGAATAAAGACAAGTCCCAAAAAGCCAAAATTGTTTTTCATTTCATTCCATGGAAAGCTATTACAAGCTAAGTACATAAAGAAGATTACATCAAAAACAAAATCTAAAAAGTACTAAAGCCCTAGCTATCCCCTTCACCAGCTGCCTCGTCTTTCGACAGGGCTCAAGGAGTTAGGGGAACCACCTCGGGAACAGGAGCTGAGGGGACCGGAACAAAAATATTTTCTATGTTCCACAACGGATGATCCGGTCCCGCCCTCATGAAAGCAGCTGCCTCAGACCAGCCATCGACATAGAAGGAATTGAAGTCCTTCTGTGTCGATAGTTCCAAGGCTGCGCTCATCTCGGCCTCGGCGGCTTGGACAGCAGTCTTCACCTTGTCAGCCACGCCTGCCTCAGCGGCTTGGACCGCGGCCTTCACTTTATCCTGCACCCCCGCCTCAGCCTCCTTCAGAGCCGCCACCGCGGCTTGGGCACACTCCTCGGCCTCAGTTCCGGCCTTCGTGGCTTCAGCTCTCCGAGCTTCCAAAGATTCGACAAGGCCTTCGGCCCTCTCTGCCCTTTTTTGGGCCTCCTCCGCCCTTTCAAGGGCTTCTTCTGCCTGCTTAGCACTGGCCTCGGCCTTCGAAGCCCATGACCTCACCAATTGGCCTTGATGATAGACGTACTGGTTCATCGTCAAGAAGGCCTACGAAAGAAGAGACGAACACTTAGCGAAAATATAGGAAATAAACAAAGACACGTAAGGATGGCACCACGAGAACAGCAATTTACCTGTGGGATCATGGTCACGGCCGACTTCATGGAAGAGGCTAAGTCGCGACCGCGATGGTCGACCTCAACGGTCTATTGTTGAAGCACGGCCAGAGCAAACAGGCCAGCAGAAGGGTGGTCCTCCATGATGCTTCTCACCCCAGTCGCCGTCTTTACCTCCTCGGGGGTCTGGACGGGCATCCTGTGGTATGGGGAGCCAAAGCTTGAGTTTGAGCCTGAAGCCGAAGCACCCGGTTGCGGGCCCTTCGCGTGGTCGGTTGACTCCGCCCGCTCCTCCGCGACCACCACAGGTCAGCTGGGCTCCCTAGGCTCTGGGATGGACGCGACGTTCTCCCTCGGCCCAGATTCCCCGGTCCGGGCCTTCTTCGCATCTCGAGGGGCCTTCACCTCCTCCCTCTTCCTCTTATCAGCTTCAGCCTTGCGAGCGACTCGTTCACGCCTCAC
This sequence comes from Primula vulgaris, assembly GCA_963920805.1. Classification (NCBI taxonomy): domain Eukaryota; kingdom Viridiplantae; phylum Streptophyta; class Magnoliopsida; order Ericales; family Primulaceae; genus Primula; species Primula vulgaris. Next base: position 4,773,723 of record OY987218.1, on the reverse strand, counting down.
CTGCCCGGCCAGACCTCCCAACCTCTCTAAGGCCTTTGCCTTAGCATCAGCAGGAGCCACTTCGACCACCTCTTCATCCCTTGCATCGGTGACCTCCTCCTCAATGGCCTCGGGCTCTATAACCTCCTCCTCCTCAGCCTCAGCTTCTTCCTCTGCCTCCCCCTCCTCGTCAGAACGGACCACCTGCACAGGCGAAACGAAAAAAAAAAGAGTTAGAAAAATTAGCAAAATCTAGCTAAGTGTGAAACTGATATCAAAGGAAAACGAAAGGCGACGTACCCTGGTCCGTGAGGTGCCCAAGGCTGGCCCGGAAGGTTCTGCCTCAGATGGGCTATCTTCTAAGTGAAGGGGGCTCCTCTCAATGGGCTCCCTAGAGCTCAAGGGAAGAACCTCTGTCAGAGGCTTCCCATGCTCGTCAATATAGCTGCGGGTACCGTCCGCCCCCACCCTGTAATTGAGGACGGTACCATCGGTCCGGGTCTCAAAGAGAACCCCGGCCGACGCAGGAGCAAACGGGACCACCGTCACGGCCCTCGCCCTGCTACTCAGCTTCGGCCTCGACTTCGACACCTTCTTCAAGGTTTTTTCAGCAGGCCCCTCGACGGCCTCAGCTTCTTTGAGAGTCTTAGGGGGTATGGTGGACTCTAACCCCTGCTCCTTCTCCCATCTTTCCCGGGAGTATCCCACAGGACAGAAGGTCCTGTGGGGCCATTTGAAGTCGTTCCCCTTGCAACTGGTAGGGGAACCACAGGTCAACAGACGCTCTGCGTTACGTGCGCGGGCGTCTGTCCCGTCTGGGCCCCACCAGTTTAGGGCCATTTCGAGCGACTGGACGTTGGCTTCGCCAAGGCCCTGCAACTTCATGGCCACTGTGGCCTTAAAGTCTTTGTTGCTGAGGACCCTTCCCGGCCTGGTGGGGAGAACCAGGTCATCTCGGCGGAGCCAGTTGCCCTCCACCACGATCACGTCTTGGGTATAACCCCGATTCGAATCGGAGTTACCCGTGATCAATTGGTTGTAAGCCCGGCACCGCAGGTAGGGTTGCCTGCTTTTGGCCTGGGAGCTCGGCTCGCTCTGAAGAAACTCATAGCAAGCCAAGAGTTCCCGAAGCCCCAACGGTTCTGGCATGACCGAGCCCAGAAGAACATTGAGGGCTTCCATTCCGGCACAGATGCGGTGCGCCTGCAGTGGCCACTGGCACGGAAGAGTCTGCGTCCAGGCGCAGAGCTCCGCCAGTAGCTCCGGAATGGGGAGGTGGGTACCCCCATACAAAAGAGTAGAGAGGGAGAGTGTTACCATACTCTTGGGATCAGCTACGATCCCATTCACCTCATCCGAGGACGCACAGGTCCGAAGTCGGAACTCCTCGCCTATCCCGCAGAGTTGACGAAACTCGTCTAGGTCGGATCCATGCTGCCTGACCATGATACTACTGTCGTTTACGTCCACGGATAGGGCAGGGTCGATGACCATTGCCCGGAATGGCAAGGCGTTTGCCGTCACCTCAAGGCGCCGTGGTTTGGGAGCAACCATCGGGCCTTTTCCAGCTCCGTGAGTAACCATGGTGGTGGGGTATTTGTGAATTTGCTGAGTATGGGAAGGAAGTGAGAGAGAGTAATTTGCTGTGGAATTTTAGAGAGAGATTGAGAAAGTGAAAATGAGTTTTCACTGAGGGTATTTATAGACCTCTAATGGAAGGTGAAAAGACATTTACCAGAAGGTGAAAAGACAGCAACGGCTCATTACACGAACTCTCACAAATAACCGCCGCCACTCAATCGACGCATTCCACGTGTACAGCAAACAGGGGTCGTCTGCCAAGTGTCACTCATCAGCCGTTTTAGCATTAAAGGCATTGATAGAATCGAAGAGACGGGGGCGGCGCCCCATAAATGCACACCAGGCGTGCTCCACGTGTAAAGAATGCATAAATACCAGAAACACGTGTCGCAAGACAGGCATAGGCATCTCCACATCGCCAAACACGAGAACAGAATGACCGGAGCCCCCGTAACGACTAAAAGACCCTTGTCAACCTCGTCCTTAACAGCGACTCCGGACAGGGAGCTGTTGGCGAGGGAATGTCGACACCCCCTCGTCCGGGACAATATCACCGCAACAGCAGGCTACCCGGGCCTGTCCACCGTGGGTGACGCATCACCCCGGCTCTGGAGAGGCCGGGCTATGGCTAGGCCGGCCTCAAGAAGCTTGTCGAGTACGCTTCCCCAATTAATGTTGCTGCTCCTTTGCGGGACCCTCTGAGTGTTTCATCGACGTGACCCAATCACAGGTCATCTCCAGTGGGCCCCGGGAAAGGACAGTACTCTTGTCAGAGTCATAAATGACCTAAACGCCGTTGGATCAGTATTTTACAGTACATTGATCCAAGGGTTAATACACCTCTGATCATACTATAAATACCCCCACTAACACATCTTGGTGGGGGGACAGAAAAAAGAGGGGGATGAGAGATAAAGCTAAAACAACCCAGACCATCTGAACTCCATCCGAGACATACGACATCACAACTTGTAACCGGTCCCATCACTCACCCTTCATTACATATATACTTCCAGTCTCGAACCGCACTGACTTGATCGTGGGAGAGGGAAAACCCGGCACCAACCCCAGACCCCTGTTCGTTTCTTGTGCAGGCACGGAAGCACCACGTCACCGAAGCTGACCAATATTGTACGGAGCCGACGCGCATTGATTGATTAAGACGAGCCTAGGAAGAAAAAGAGGCTCGCCACTTTCTTCCCGAAAAACAACAGGATTAATTGTCTAAGTGAAACAAGGTTCAAGTATAGAATGTTAATTTAGCCGGAAAATGATAAATAATTGTGATACCAATTTTTGAATTTACTTCTACGTATTCCTATTCAAGTATACGGCCCGTGATTATCATTTATCTATAGATATTTTTATTTATTTTTGGTACAAATTTATCTATAATATTCAACCCGTTTTTTGAGTAATCCAAGCAAATCATTCCTGCTTTGGGACACTATATTAGTCTATAAAACTATAGTCCTCGTGGTACAGTATGTAACCCCCAATACTATATAGATAAATTTGAACGAACTAAAAAAAAAATACTTAAATAGCGACGGGATTAGTGACGGTATTTTTTGTTACGAGTTTATTAGCGACGGTTTTTATGACGGCTTTGTGACAGTTTAGTCAATTTGCGACAGATTTGTGACAACTTTTAAATTAGTGATAGGCTTGTGACAGTTTTTGACTCTCATTAAATCAAATATTATTTTATAGCGGCGGTGGTTAATAGGCAAAAGCACGAAAACTACATACATTGCTAACATGTGGGCCGTGTTGGCAAGTCTTCTTTTCTTTCTAGTGTATGTGTATAGACACCTCGTTAAAACAGTACTTCATTCGTATCTAAATAAATGTCTCATATGAAATTACGTACAATTTTGATCGGCAATATTTTCATATATAGATTATCGAAAAAAATTATTTCAAAAACTAATCACATAGTTCATCATTAGAACTATATTACGGAATTTTAAAAAAAATTATTTCGGCAATCTATATATATGAGTAAATCGATGATCAAATTTTCACGTATTTTTGTATGTAACATTTATTTAGGTACGGATGAGGTAGTATAAAAGAACTGTTACTGTCTGTTATACTGATCAAAGTTTCAACCAAATTAATTAGGTCGATGAAATCAAATTTTTGCATGAGAATAATATCGTTTCATTTTTTTTTGTTAATGAGAAAAGGCAACTCGTACCAATTTTCTAATTACCAATATGAGACAACAGTACTGTACTAATCAACAAAAGAGAAGGTTTATTATTATGAAATGATGAAATTAAGATGAAACGCAAACGAATAACAAGTTGTGCTTCTAGTACTTTCTGAATCGCAAAACTAATTCTTTTATTTTGTGCTCATTCTTCTGTTGTTAGTAATAATTATATGTAATATGACAACTTTGTTTTGTGATTTTATGTTCTGAAAAATTGACTAGGGTTTTGTTAAAAAAAATTAATTCAGGAGACCATATTTAGGATAATTTATTTTATTTGAAAAAATTGACAAATGTTAGGTTAGGAAGAATGATCTGATAGAAAAACATGATCAAGTTTCTTCCTACTCTAATTGGTTACCGAGTATTTGAAAGGTACAATTTTAGCTTGTGGGTTTAATTATCATGCATGCTGTTCTTGTTTTCATATATATAACCTAAAATATTGATCTGAAATTGAATAAGAAAAGGTAAATCTGACAGAAAAGTGTAAGAAAAAAATAGCCATATTTCAAAAACAAATTGGGTATTAGGTTTTAAAAAGGATATGAATTACTCGGGAAAATATGGTATGAATTTGAGAAAAAATGGTACAACCTCGAAAAAAATGGATATGACATTAGAAAAAAAGTTACTTACATAGCTTTTAAAACGAGCATGATTTGAAACAAGAGTATAAACTTTTTCTAAAATGGGTATTAAACCTTATAAAAACCTGTACGATCTTAATAAAATATGCGTATTTAAATCTTCGAAAAGGGTTTGTGTGCGTATTTTGATAAAATAAAAATTGGTATGTGTGTTTTTCCTAGTATATATAGTTTTTAAAATGTAAATTAAATTTTTGGAGCTGGTTCTAAAATAGTACTTCCTAGCTATCTCTGGCCCGTAAATCACTCCTTCAATAATTTGAGAAATGTTTCTGTGAGAAATTTGAATTGTCCCAATGCAATCATTAAAATGCAAAACTATAAATATATGTTGTCGGTAAATAGAGTGACTTTATTATGAATTTCTGCTCTTTAGATTAAATGTATTTGGCATGTTAGTTGTCAAACACAAGCATAGGACGATATATAATATAGTCTTTAAATGATTATTTTTTTTAATGAGAAAGAGACCTCTGGAAGGAGGTTGGATTTTTATACTACATTTTTTCTGCAAACTTCAGCCAAATCAGAGATTAAATATACGGTTTGGCTGAAGTTTGGAGAAATTACATTTCAGTCTCTGTATTTTGTAAAAATTGCAATTCAGTCAAAACCGTAGATTAAATGTACGGTTTGCCTGAAGTTTACAGAAATTACATTTCAGTCCCTGAAATTCGAAAAAATTGCAATTCAGCCCAAACCGTAGATTAAATATACGGTTCGTACAAAAAATATACGGTTTATATGTTTTTCAGAAAAAATGTAGTATAAAAATACGGCCCCCTCTCGAAACTCGTCCTATAAAACTACATATAATACAAATTCGGCGGGAATAAAAAATAGTTAATATATATGCAAAGTGATGCAACTCAACAATAATTTAGACCTTAAAATATTCAATAGGTTCCTGAAATATTTACGGTGGGAAAGTAAACAACAAAAATAAAATGATAAAAATGGGAGGGAAAACAATAAAAGAACATGTCGGTGGCGGTGGGTCCACGCGTACAAATTTGAAAAAACAGTGCTTTTTTCATATTCCCAGCCACTCCTCACATGTGCTCTGTTTTGTACAACAAAAAATGTGTGACATTACTAGAATCAAGTAATGGAGGACACGTGGAATGTGGAGTGGCGGGTTTAAAACGTCGTCACTTCTACCATAACATGGGTTTTAAGGATCCATGTCAAAAGTCGAACGATCATAACGGTAATCAAGTCGATTTCGAATCGGATAACATAACGCTGATACAATGTTGCAAAATAAATACAAATGAAGTTCCATGGGAAATTGAACCTTTTGTTACCTATATTCGTGAACTTGATTGCAGTAACAATTAGAGTTTTTGTTGGAATCCGAGATCGATAAATGTCTCGGCAAATTGTTTAGCGAATCATGCTATAATACTTTATGATAATTCATGTTTTTTTTGATGTATTTGACCAATTTTTATCCTTATTATGTAATGACTTAATTTAATGAAAGTATCACTTTTATTTTATTTTTAAAAATGTGTGACATTAGGTATGTATTCTTAGAGCATCTGTATCTGTATCATCAAATATCAATTTCTCCCTAAACTTTTGCATATTTGTTCAAAAAACATTGTGCATCAGGTTCTCTTTAAATACCCCAGATTTGCAAACACATGAATTGTCCTTAAATACAAGGAGAGTAATGATTACCTTAAATTAATACTCACTCCGTACCTAAACAAATGTCCGTTACGAAAATACATACAATTTTGACCGATAATTTTTTCATATTTAGATTGCCGGATAAAATTATTTCAAAAGTTAATCACGTAGTTTATGGTTAGAACTATACGATGAAATTTTGAATTTTTTCATTTCGGTAATTTTGATATAAAAATTTTGATGGTCAAAATTGCATGTATTTTCGTAGGGGATATTTGTTTAGTGACGTAATGAATATAATAGTAATAAACTATCATGAGTCCACATTTTTGTGGTTGTAATATTGTTATGATTATTAAAATATAATAAAAAAAATAATGTAGGGTTATTATAAGGAAAGTAATAAGGAAGTTGTGATTTTGTGTAAATGTAAATGGTTCCTTAAAAGGTATAAAATGTGTTAGTTTTGAGAAAATGGTTGAGGTATGTGATGCGGGTGCTCTTAGTTTAAAAGTATAGTGCTATTGGATTATGTATAATTTTATTATTTGTAGATTTGACAAACACACACATACCGCATGTGCTTGGTTAAACACATGTAGGCCCCACCAGTATCTACAGTAACTTGATCAAAGCAAATAAGTTCAGAATTTCAGATTGACAAAATTATTAGTCATAGACTCAACTAAATACCATAACATATTAAAATGTTACCATTACATATTGACTTGACCAAGCCATATTTGTAATTAGATTGACAATATTATCAGTTACTATACCTTAAAATATGAAAATGTTATCATCACATAGTAACCTGATCAAGGCATAATTGTATCGAGTAGACTTACTACGTACCTTATCATATTAGCATATTAAAATATTACCATCACATATTGACTTGAATTTGATCAAGGCATATATGTAATTAGATTGAAATATTATTAGTTACTCTACCATTACATATAGAAATGTTATGTAGTAACTTGATCAAGGCATAATTGTATCGAGTAATTAATTGGATTGGCAACACTATCAACCATTGTCATTAAATACTAAGTATTACGATGGAATATATACTATTGATATTTCAAAAAAATGTTAAAAAGTCTTAATTGACCATGATAAGCATCAATAACAGAGAGCTTTCCCCCTGAGAAGAAGTCGTATGCGGATGATTTATTTATCGACAACGGGTGCGACTCCGGACTGGGTCCATCAATCCAGAGTCGGTGAATACCATATCATCAAAGCCGACGATGCACAACCTTATTTTTAATAATGATTGTGAAAACCATATTTTAATTTAAAAAAACTTAAAATATTTTTTAAAACATGGAGTAATCAGTTTTCTAAGTTAGACAAAAATATTTTTAATTCATACAAAAAACTTCCATTGTTCATAAAAAAACACAAATAATTCTAAAATTGAATTTATTTTATTTTAATAACATTTGTACTTGACATATGCAATTTTTGTGTTTTTTTTATGATTTTACTTTATATTATTATTTTATAATAATTAATTGAAATGATGTAATTCCCTACCTCTTATTTTAATCTTTACATATTGATGCCCAAACAACATGGATTACTCCCCCTTAAAAATAAAGATTTATCTTCGAGAAGCCACTATTTTCTTGCTATTGCAATTTTAATGCATGATATGAGAAATCATATCAAGTTTTAATAAAAAAAATGATGTTACATCAGGTTACTTAATTAACACAAACCACAAATTATAATTGTGAAACAATATTCCCCAAGAAAGGATAAAAAATCCTAGCTCCCCATACTTAATTTAAAATAGATTTTAGATACAATTAACAACAATGAGAGGGAGAAAGCAAAAAAAGTAAAAGTAAGTCGGTCTATATTAGGTATGTTTTTTTTAGGTAAATTGAAATTGTTATGCAATTAGAAGAGAATAGTTTTTTTTAGAAAAGTTATTAAAATTACAGCAAATAATATTATTGTTATGCATCTACCAAATAATATATTTTTAAAAAATTTCAGCAAAGCAGCAGTAATAGACAATCAAATGTAATTGGAATTTTAGCTGCTCGGTGTTACCCGTTCGTCGCTAAACAAATGTTCCTTATAAAATAAACAAATATTTATTATGAAAAAAGCTGTAATTTTGACCATCAAAATTTTCATATCAAAATTACCGAAATGAAAATGAAAAAACATATTCCCGAAGTTCCGAGTGCAGTTACGCAGTTAGGTTCCAAGTACAGTTGCAACTGAGGTTGGAACCCGAATATAATGAAGTTAATAAAAAACATTGAACACGAGACGTTTTTAAACGGAGTTCGACATGATCACCTTGTCTACATCTCCGGAGGTCTCACTCAGTATTTATTGATATTGAAAGGAACAATGATAAGACTCGAGACTTACAATAACATGACTCCCTCACGTATATGCCTATCTTACCATTTCTAACTCACAACTATCAATTTCTAATGGCATCCCGCCATGATCTTTTTAAGTTTGCTTATCTCTCATGTACAACGGGTGTTGTTGATCTATAATATAAGTATATCTACATTGTATTCAACACACAAAATACTAAAGGCTAATAGGCTTTATATATAGCCTTTACAAAAGATCCTAACTTGATCATTAAGAAAATATTTCCTTTATCTTATTTCCTTGCCCGACTTGAAGATATTCAAATATATATCTTATAATTAATTAGTCTTTATCTTCTAACAAATCAGATCTTTTTTAATTCGAAATTATACAGATCTTTAATTTAATTGTCTTCAAGATATCTTCAAAAGATCTTTCCTTCTTTTGATATTTCCTTACTTGACAAGGAGTCTTTCTTTTAAGTATTTTATTCCAATAAGAAAATATTTTCAATATATTCTTTATATCATTCAGAGATATCTGTATATTGAGAGTTTATTATGAATATATAAAACTATATTTTCCAATATGATGACAAACAATACGTCACTAGAATCTCGGATCTAGGACCTAACAGAAAAAATTGAAAATTCTATCATACAGTTCTAACCATGAACTACATGATTAATTTTTGAAATAATTTTTTTGGTCAATCAAAATATAAAAATATTACTCTCTCCGTTGCTATTTAATTGTTCACTACTAAACTGACCAATAACTTATATCAAAATTATTGGAATGAAAATTTTCAAAAGTTGATAATATAGTTCAAATGTTAAATTTTATGACTATATTTTAATAAAATTTATTTTGACAATTTTGATACAAGTTATAAGCCGGTTAAAATTACATATAATTTCGTAACGTACGGTTAAATAAAAACCAACAATTTAATTTAAAAACTTATGAATTACTCCTACTTATGATCAATCATTCATGGCTTGCTTTATTCCTACTCTTTTTTCTCTTCCACTATCAAATAGTCCCTACCCAAAATAAAAGCAAAACAACTCTTCTCATTTCACCATTAAAGTCCCTCTCACCTCTGTTTTCCCTTGCCTGCTGCAGAAATAAAATGCAGCAGCTAAATATAGTAGCATTTTTGTGCTACATTGGTGCAATATTATCCTTGTTAGCTAACTTAGCTATAGTAGGAGCTGAGGATCCGTACAGATTCTATAACTGGAATGTTACTTACGGTGACATTTATCCGCTAGGCGCTCGCCAACGGGTTCGTATGACTAATCTATCTTTACTATTTGCTCTCTATATATACACATTGCAGAACACATTATTTTCAAACTACTTTACAATTCTCTTATTGAAAAATCAGCCTTTTTGTGCACTTTTGCTATGCTACTATGTGGTAGTAGTATGGAAAAAAAATGGAAAATGATGAAAATGTACCTACATTTGGTGCTTTAAAACACTTTCAAACATTAGTATATACGTTACATGATGCTATATATTTTTTACTATTTGATTTTAACTTTGATTTTATCTACATGTAAAAATTGAGAATTCGGATTTTATGTACCGATCAATGATTCTAAATAAAATAAAATTGTACAGTAGTAAATTAGTGAAAGATATGAAAGAGTCTTCATTGTGACATTTGGTGGTGACAATCCTTAACTATTCTTAAACTTACTTTTTATCTAATTGCTAACTTAAAAATGTTGCAGTCCGTTGGCAAAATCGGTATTTAACTTGTCAAAGTGACTGAAAATCATTCGTGTAATTCTTTTTATATTATTTCATATATAGAAACACTTAGATTGGCATTATTTTCTTTTACTTGCTAAAAATATGAGTAAAATCAAACTTTCCTGGATATGGTATCTTTTCAGCTCCACTGATTGCAATAGTCTTGTTCTTGAAGAAAAAATCAAATCATTAAATAATGTAAAGTCTTTTTATTGAGAAATTCATGATTTATGAGTTCTGAACTTCTGATATAGAAAATGAACTAATGAAGCAAGTTATATGTGTTTATTTTTGTGATATGCAGGGGATTTTAATTAATGGGCAATTTCCGGGACCAGATATACACTCAGTGACCAATGATAACATAATTATCAATGTCTTCAACAGCTTAGATGAGCCTTTCCTACTTTCTTGGTAAATTACTAAATTACCGTACCATTTAATTGGACACTGACTGTAATTTTGTAGGTGAAATGCATAATTGTGCTCACACGTACTTTCTTTAATTGAAAAAATTGTAACTGGCAGTGCATATTATTCATTTTTTTGGGGTCATAATAAACTTCCCAAATTGGTTAATGATGCGTTCGTGTACCGGTTCAATAGTGTGTATAAATTAAGCTAACCAAGCCTTATAGTGTTGTAAAAGTCATGGTTTAATTAAAAACCTCCATAAAAAGGACTTTGTTACAATTTTGAGGACATTACTTAGGCAGTCACACAAATACCAAATTTGTTTTTTGTTTTCATCTACTACTATTTTTCTGAATCAAGGTACGCTATATTAAGCAAGATTGGCTCAACCATACTAATTGACAGACAATTTTTTATGTAATTTTAGAATTCTTTTTACACCACAATCAAAACAAAAATAAAAAAACAAATATAATACTTATGAAACCCTAGTTAAGACTAAGCTAAACTTAAATATTAATTAAAAATATTTAATAATTTTAATATATTTTATTTAACGATTCAACAAAATAAAAACTCAAATATAATATTATAGAACTCTATTTGATACTATCCTAAAATTAAATATTAATTAAAAATATGGCTGAATATCAAAATTCTAAATTTACATCGATGACCGGTGTGTTGAGAGTCTGACCGAATTTAAATGCGTTATTATTATAGAGTTTGAGTGGTTGGGATAAGAGAATAGCAACTAACCACTCTCCAATATTGCTAGAATTATTTGTTGCATTCAATTATGACGATGCGGCTAAGAGTTTAATGTGACGGTCCCCATAGTACATTAAATATTTATGATGATCACGTATTCTAGTAGACTAGTGCAAGATAATTAATAAATTTGCATATTCGGGTTAAAAGTATTTTAAACATACAATAGTGTGTTAGGTTGAATATTTTAGTCAACTGATTACTTCACCGGCAAGACTAATTATGCTTACTAGCTATTTTTATATTCAGAGTATAATATATTGTATTAAAACCAAATCTTATTTTGTGATTTTTTAAGCTAACTCACGGACTATTATACAACTGTAAACACATCGGTCCAAGTGCCACTCGAATAAAATTTGCACTTTTTTTACATTTAAAAGAAAAGCTTACAAATTAAAAAGAAAACTCGATTAAGCCTGTCGGCAGGTTTACTACTCCATCTTTGATAGGTGGGCAAAATAGTTAGTATAATAATAGTATGCATTTTTTAATTAGATTTCAACTGGTCACATTTTGCCTTTACAATCTGTACAGATGGCCCCAATGAAATATTCAATAGATGTTAAATACTGAATAATTTTCTTATCGATAAATCCAACATGTTCTTTTCAATTTATATTCTTTGTTTTCACTTGAGCGTCAGAACTCAGAAGACTCAGAATTGTACATGACCTCTTTACTGCCAAAAGGACCATGATATGCTTTCTACATGAAAAAAAAGTTTAATGAAAATAAATCAGTCACACATGTAATTCCTCCCTTACCATTTAATTATTCATTACAAAACTGGATGCAATTTTAATCGGTTTATAACTTGTATAAAAAAAAAAATTAAATTTTTTTATTATGATAATTTTGATAGAAGCTATTGATCGGTAAAAATTACACGTAGTTACATAATGGACAATTAAATAGAAAGGGATGAATACAATTTTACTACTATTTCAGTTGTCACACATATACAATTTTATTACTAGTATAAAACATTTATCACTTTTTTGTTAATTAAGAAATTGTTGCATAAAAAAATGATCATAAAAATGCATTTGATTTAATATTTGAGACTTTCTGAAGAAAGACTTCTACCCTGTGGACTGTAGAGTGGCTTAGGAGTTTATTTTAGCAGTACAAGAAATAGCATACTAGATGCATATCAACATCTTTTACCCCTTCATGAATAAGCGTTTTACACATCAATTGATTAGCAATTCCTAATATTTGCACATATATTTTTGTAGGTAAGTTATGGACTCATACTTGCACGTACATGATACATGTAACATGTTAAAATCGTTTTTAACAATTTTTCCGTAAAAAAATATAACTGTAGGAATGGGATTCAACAAAGGAGGAACTCGTATGAGGATGGTGTATATGGCACGACATGCCCAATACCCCAAGGGAAAAACTTTACATACATTCTTCAAATGAAGGATCAAATTGGAAGTTTTTATTATTTTCCTTCCCTCGGATTTCACAAGGCCGCTGGCGGTTTCGGAGGGATCAGAATCCTGAGCCGGCCTCGAATTCCAGTCCCATTTCCTGATCCTGCTGGTGATTACACCGTCTTGATTGGGGATTGGTATGCGAAAAATCACACGGTAACCATTTTTATTCTCTTGAAATATTCACAACTTTTCTCGTTATTTCAATGGTTTGTCGTTATATCTTTGCTTTTGGTTCTCATGATATATTTTCGGCCTGTATTGAGGAAATTTAAAACTTTCATCATTTTGTTTTGATGTCCGTATAAAAAGAAATTTTCCAAACCGATGCTATATTTTTACTCATCTTCCCTACAAAATATGATTTTGGCATTCACAATATACTCTAGCTGCTAGGAAATGGCAAACCAGTGTTAAGACTTCCGCTATGCGTGGGGTCCAGAGAGGGGTAGGGACACTTTAGGCCTAATGTAGACAGCCTTCCCTTGCATTTCTGCAAAAATTTGATTTCACGACTGACCTCCAGGTTACTTGGCAACAACTTTACCAATGCCTCAAGTCTCGCCCTCACGATATTCTCTAGCAGCTATCTTTTTAAAATTCATGAAGCAGTCTTGAACATTTTCTTGCAAAAATCATCTTATTCTTGTCTTGTGCCTTGCTTTCAAGTTTCGACGCTAACAGAAGTTCTTGATCCTATTTACTGCATGCTACATGGGACTAGCATTTTTATCCCTTTTTTAGTAATCAGATGTAAATATGTGATATATCAAGAAGAATTCTATTTGACTGTTAATATCTTTTACAGGATTTGAAGGCAATTCTTGACAGAGGCAGGAAGCTACCTTTTCCTGATGGAGTCCTAATAAATGGTCGTGGGCCTAACGGGTATTCCTTGACATTTGAACAAGGTGACCTACTCACCGCCTAATTCAATTTGGCATTGTATTAGTGTAGTATACACCTCAATAACCTTTATGGACTCCATCTGACTGTATTCTATCATACAGGGAAAACATACAGGCTCAGAATATCTAATGTCGGATTACAACACTCACTCAATTTCCGCATACAAGGCCATACAATGAAGCTAGTCGAGGTTGAAGGGACCCACACTCTTCAATCTATGTATTCTTCGTTAGACGTTCATGTTGGACAGTCTTATTCTGTGCTCGTCACTGCTGATCAGCCCCCTCAGGACTACTATATTGTCGTATCGACACGTTTTACCAATCCTGTTAATTTAACAACTGGTAAACTTCACTATAGCAACTCTGGTAAACCTGTCTCCGGGCCAATCCCTTGGGGGCCCACGATTCAGGTTGATTGGTCCCTGAACCAGGCTCGATCTGTGAGGTAATTATAACCCTCGCTTGGATGGAAGTAAAATTATATTATTTTCTGGTAAAACTCAAAGTAATTAGCAAAGCCAAATACCTATTTCACATACCTAGAATTTTGCAAAACCAGTTAATATTCCCCTCCTTGCAGGCAAATATTTACCTTGTTTAACTGCAGCTAGTAAGCTCAGTTTTTTGCTTAAAAGTTGGACTGCGTTTGGTTGATCAGCTTAGTAGCTGAATTTTCCTGCTTTCTTGTTCTGGAAAAGCTAGAACACTGGAGCTGGAGTAACCTAACTTTTTGTAGCTTAAGAACCCCCAGCTTATTTGCTTAAAAGCTGCTACCAAACGGATGCATTGTTCATTTTTGGATAAAACAATCATTTAGTACATATTTTGAGACTTAATTATCAAAAACTTATGGTTAAAATCTCTTTTTAAATTAGGTACAAATGCTCAATGATGTTGTTTTTTTTACTTTTTTTTTATTTTTAACTTTGATGCTCACCGATGCTACGTTGATATGTACCAATGGTTAAACGGAAACACAAATTGAGGTATTTGGAATTTTTACATACTTTTTGGAAAGTACTTAAAAAAAATTATTAGACGCATTTATGAATAGAGTCCACTACAATCAAAGTTAGCATAAATATGTTGGCTCATCTTTCAGGACTAATCTTACAGCAAGTGGCCCAAGGCCAAATCCACAAGGATCATACCACTATGGTATGATAAACACCACTCGAACCATTAGACTCGCAAGCTCTGCTGGTCAAATCAATGGCAAACAAAGATACGGTGTAAATAGTGTCTCGTTTGTACCAGCAGATACTCCTTTAAAACTAGCAGATTATTTCAATATTGGCGGAGTTTTCCGAGTGGGGAGCATATCTTATAATCCCATAGGTGCAGGGTTGTATTTAGATACTTCGGTTATGGGTGTCGACTACAGGGCTTTTATTGAAATAGTTTTCGAAAATACTGAGGATATCCTTCAGAGCTGGCATCTTGATGGTTATTCTTTCTTCGTAGTGGGGTAAGCAAAAATTTTTTACTCGAAACTATCGTTAAGGCTTCAAGTCACAAGTTTTGGACTTAATTCTCATATAGTCGAGAAAACCAACCTTTTTCATGTTAACTGATACTTTTAAACTTCTAGTGGCATACACTTCATAGACTGCTTCGCATTGAGATATTTTCCGATGAATCAATTTCATTTTTATGAAAACACTCTTCTCTAACTGATTTTTGATTAGCATACTGGCCAAGACATTGATTTCATTTTTCAATAGTCTGATTCTGGAAATGCACTCTGAATAATATGCACTACCACAACATTGGAAAAACTTCTCACTAGCCATGTTGCAGAAAATGTCATTTAACGGGGATTTCCCCTATATATTTACCGGATAAACACATGGACAGGTTATTGGTTTTGTTGGGAATTATTTTGTATATTTATTTGATGCATTCCAAAATGCAGAATGGATGGAGGCACTTGGTCAGCTGCTAGTAGGAAGGGATATAATCTCCGAGATGGAGTTGCACGTTGCACAGTTCAGGTTAGTTATATTGTTTACTCACTTTTAGTATTTTAGTAAAAATGACTTCTTCTTTGGTCATTGTTACTTCAACATTTTGAATTTGTTTTAATGTTTCAAATACCTATTAACCACAGTACTTAAATAATTATCAAAAATAGAACTGCCAAACTTGGATGTTTTGTTACAGTGCTCGTGAAGGTAAAAGGAACTGTTTTATAACCGAAGAAACACTCTTCTAGAGTTTTTACCAGAAAAGATGATCAGTTTTGTAACAAAAACGTGTTCAGGAAAAAAAAGAAAAGGAATGAGTAAATTTGTTAAACAGAAGATGCTTGTATTATACTCCAATAGATTTTCTGTCTCATATCTTTACATATTTGATTATATGGTTGGTAAATACAGGTTTATCCCAGTTCATGGTCAGCTATATATATACCTCTTGACAATGTGGGTATGTGGAACTTAAGATCTGAATTTTGGGCACGACAATATCTAGGACAACAGTTTTATCTACGTGTTTATACTCCAACGACTTCATTGAGAGACGAGTACCCTATTCCAAAAAACGCACGCCTATGTGGCAAAGCCAGTGGCCGTCACACGCGACCTCTTTAAAGCACAAAAAATCTGAACTGTTGCATGAAAACTGGCCAGACATCACAGTTTTCAAAAAATAAAACAGTCATCCAAAGCTCGTTTTTTTTTGTTTGATTTTCTTGTTCTATTTTTGTTGGTTGTTTTGTTGCTTAAGCATCTGGTTCGGTTTGAGAAGCAGGATATTAGTAGGGTATTAATGACCTTATCTCGAGGTCAAATTCTTTGTATTTCTGTGGTATTTGTATCTCTAAACTATATTTATTCCAATTGAGAAATTATTTATTAAAGTTATGTAAAATGCATCTTATTGGGTGATATACAATCTGGTATTGTTTCTGCGATGTGTGTTTGATTCTTTATATCCTTTCTTAGCATAATTCATGACCATGGAAATGATAACTCTTCAATATGCTGATTTCTGTCACGACATTGTACAGATTTAAATTATGTCTCGTTTTTGGTTCGTGAATTACCTCGAAACGAGGATTCATAGCATTGCCAAAAACCAGTAATGCAGCATAAATAACTACTTCGAAGTAAACTACACCGTTATGTTGCGGCTATATCTTGAGTTGAATACTAGCGTGATGGGGTACAACTGATATATTTAGACGTATATTTTGACTATTCGACATGAACATACAAGTAATTCACAAAATAATATGGGTTGTTGCTACCGAGTGATTCGAAAGTTGTATGCAACTCTGATCTGCAATTTTTATAATGAATTAATCAAGCTATGTGGAACGCGATCAGTCTAAACTATTGATACCAAGATCTGGTGTGATGTGATTCGGTCTGATTAGATTTTACCTTATGTATCATGATTGTTTTAGACCCGGTTCAGACAAAATTTTACCATATCTAAAAAGACTGTTTTAGTTCATACTTTACGGTGTTTGCTTTGGATCAGTAAATTCTACAAATTAGAAAAAAACTGGTTTAGTTTACTACTAACCGCTATCCATACCGTTTGTACATCTTAGATAATAGGCTAACGACTGATTCAGGAACTCAACTTAACCGAGTAGCGCATCACCTCGTTTTCAAAAAGAACAAAAAAGGAATCTCATAATACCATAATTTTTGCCTAAAAGTAGTCGAAATTTTCGTATTAATTTAGAAATTGTACATCTTAGATAAAATACATATAGTAGGCGTATGTACTGACTCTTATATTTTCTTGATACCAAGTTACCTACAAATGGTATTTACATCACTCAAAATCTTAACATTTAGGTACTTTGGTTAACTTCATGAGATGTAACTTTGTAAGTCAGCCCATCTACACGAGACATGGACTTTGTTTTCACTTTGGTACGATAATTGATAATCTATAAAAGTATCTCCCAGGATTTAAAAAAAAATACATTTAAGAGGAAATACGACTTAGAAAACATTTTTCCAAAATGGGATATTTACCAATACTGACATTTTGTTTAAAACATGCATTAGTTGGAATCCATTCTGTTTATTTCCTTTTAGAAAATACTACTTACTCCAACTTGTGACGATCCCAATAATATTTTGATAACCAATTTATGGTGGTTACCGACGCCTTGTTTGACGGCATCATTTGCAACTCGAGATTGTAATATGAATTCGGTAGACTCCATAAATAATGTGTTTGACAATGCAATTGAATTCTTTACATGTTTGATCCAGACACGACGCTAAAGAAGGGTATTTACAATACCACATAGCATGTGATGTTAATGAAAATAGTTCAAACAAACTCGGAAGAATTATTAGTCCAGAGTTATTATCAAATCGCATTCATAGAGCAACCGGGTTGCTAGTCCCAGGGTTTATAGTACTGCAACCAAACGAGATTTAGTGTACCAAATTGAAAATTTTCCTGTTCTTATTGCTAACTGCTCAAAATTATGAAAATATATATGCCTCGTAATATTTACAAATAGTGCCGGGTGAAAACCAAAAAAAACGAATCGAAAAACACCAAAACTTTTTCGGATCGGTTTCGGTTTACAATAAAACCGGACCGAAAAAAACCGAAAAAGCTCAAGAAACCGAAAATAAAACCGAAAAGACCGAAAAACCCGAAGAAAAAACCCGGGTCGGTTCGGTCCAAAAAATAAAAATAGCGGGAAAAAAACCGAACCGAAAAATCTGTTCGGTTTCGGTTTGGGTTTCCGGACCGAAGCCAGACCTGTTTTACAATATTGACCATTCACGCCTCTGTAGATCTCAGATTAAGTGCTTCTTCCAACACATATCTATACATATTACATACATAAATATTATTATAATATTTAAGGAGAAAGAAACAGGTAAAGGGTTTATAAATCTTATTTCTATTTTTCGATCCTAACATAGATTACTCTACTGTTTCTTAGTCTAACTTACTTTTATTAAGTTTTCATTTTTTTTATTTTTTGCAGATTTTTTTAGAAAGGATGATTGAACCTGAAGCTATTATTTCTTATAATTTCCCAGAGGTATATATATATATATATATATATTATCTGCATGTTTGGCAATAGCTTTTTTTACCTTTTTGATTGAAAAATTCATGGGTGTTTGGTATGTCAGCTTTTTTATCGATTAAAAAGCTAGCTTTGGGGGTAAAAAAAAGGCTAAAAACACAGAGAAGCTAGAAATTTTGCGGATTTTTTTAGCTATTTCACATTATGTTTTCCAGAAACTTTCTAATTAAATGTGTTTGTATATCTACAACTCATTTATATAGGTATATTTTGTGCATGTTTGGCCACATTTTTTTTTTGTTTTTTAATTAAAAAATCCATGGGTGTTTGGCATGTTAACTATTTTAGCTTTTAAAAAGCTAGCTTTTGGTCAAAAAAGCTCAAAAGCAGAGAAGCTGAAGATTTTGCGCTTTTTTAGCCTTTTCACTTTAAATTCCTTTTAAAAGAATGTGTTTGTATATCTACAACTCACTTATAAGTCAAAACAGGTGATCAACGGCTTATCAATAAAAATAAGTTATGGGTTACTTATAAGTCAAAACAGGTGATCAATGGCGTATCAATAAAAATAAGTTATGGGTTACTTATAAGTCAAAATTTACAGTGGAGCCAAACATTACACCTATATAATGTATCACTTTCAACACTTGATTTTCTTACACGAAATATTTTGTTCTTTTATTAGTAGTATATAACTGCATTCCGTATTGTCTCCTTTTATGTTTTTTGTATTGTTATTACTCGAAATATTTTGTTAGAAAATGTAAAAAAGGAAGGGTTTTGGTATTTCATAGTTATGGTTAGGTACTGATATATTGTTTGAACATTTTTTCACTCAAATTTAAGACTTATCAAGTTAGAGAAAATTAGAAAAAGGCATTTAAGATGTACAAATAATCTGATAGTTGTTTGGGCTTACCGCTGATATTATGTCGAAAATAATGGAATTTGCCAAAAATATGCCCCAGTAGCTTGTTGCCATATTTTTGAAGTCATTACAAATCATAATATGAGCGATTATGAACAAGGGGATTTATCAGATTGAGTCTTTTTTATCCTTTGTAGAACAAAATGACTCTAATTTACCCTATCTAGAACAATACAGTAACGTGTCTACGTCTATACAATAGGATACATTCAGGAGATACAACAAATTCTTTAAAAAACTAGGATATGACGATCAGTCGTGGATCAAAGTATGTATAGTATTTCTTATTAGAGAGTGAGGGGTCGGGAAGATTGTTTGATTGGACATTTTGATAAAAAGTACTTTTTTTTTTGCCAAACGAGGGTTATTACCTCCTTGTGCCGCCCAGTTCCTCCAGATTAGGATAAGATTTTATAAGAAGTACCTAGAATTGTGTAATGATGAACAATAAGGAATGATCTAACTAGAGAAATTAAACTCCATCTTCTCGTTGTATTTGTAGCATTCAGTGTATCCGGGATTGGCTTTCACAGTTCTTTATAACATTTATTGTAAAAGCTTTCCGCTTCATGTTATTTCTGTGATTCCAAGACTTGGTTCTTTGAAAAACTATGCAAATAAGTGGATATGTATACAAGCCCTTTTTGCACAGACTGTATGTGTATAGCAGATATTTAACATTATTCTTCCTAGGTTTGTTAGCTTGCTAATATTATGTAGTATCTTTGTTTATGTTAATAATACACTAAGCGTATACATATAAAAAATTTAAAAATTTAACTTAATAAGTATTTCAAAGGACAGCTTCTTGTTAAAATAAAAAGATTTGGAATATAGAATTTCGTGTTGTCATTTATTCCACTTCATCAGCTTATTTCCCAGTCTCTAGATGGGGAAAGGCACTATTTTGTGTTGAACTTGGTGTGGCACATTTGTTAGTAATTGTTCTAACTAACTCTCTTTTTCATCTTTTTGCGCTATGGTTTGATTACAGAGAACAGACTCGTATACTGAAAAGTGAGTCCCCTTTTCGAACCTTAATATTCATTTGAATTTCTTTCATCTCAAATCATCACTAACTACTGTAAAGTTTACAATTCCCTCACTTCCTTACAAAGTGAAATCTGTATGAACAAATCTGAAATTTCTAATGGTAGTTTTGTTTATGGACAGGGATGCAGTACTCTATGCTTTAGGTATTGGAGCATGCTCTACAGATGCTCTGGATACCGATGAGCTCAAGTATGCTTACCATCCAGATGGACAAAAATCTGTCCAGGTATGCAGAATTTGGAGGGGACAAAAATAATTTCACACTGTAAATTTGTGTGTTGTCTGATTTAATAAAAATGTTGATATCAATACAAGCTATACTTCTTAAAGCAAGATCGACATATCTGTTTGACGTAAAGTGAAAGTTTTATAAAGTTGATACTTTAACCTACATTTGTTATCCGCTTCTAGTGGTTGCATGTATGCTCATTGCTGCTTCATTTAACATTTTTAGAACTGGCAACAATTTTATCTGAAGCCTGCTTGATTGTAGCAATTTAGGTTATTTGATTAACAGAATTTTCGTAATGTGTGGTTTTCCAATTAAGATTCTTCATCTCTCTCTTTTAGCTATTCATACTTCCTCAGCCCAGACCCAGACTACATGGCCTGTAAATGGACAAATGGTCGTGTTTATTTTTCTCTGAGAACGCTACTTTAACCTGTAAATCTCCTGTTTGTTTCTGAAACCATGTGACTTTGTATTTGTAGGTTCTTCCAACTTTTGCTGCTCTATTTTCTCTTGGGTTTCTTTCTAAACTTCACCAGGTTCCAGGATTACAGTGAGTATCTGCAATCTTTAAGAAAACTTTAGTTTATTTTTCCGAATGCCAAAGCACAACCTTATTATCTTTAGATAAATGTTTTGTACCTGGTAAAATGTCATTTATTATGAATTATGTGACCTTTCCTTTTCCTCTTAAGTAAAATACCCACCATGTTCAATATAGTTGGCAGAAATTAATCTGTTACTGTGTCCAGATATGATCCGAAGTTTCTATTACATGGAGAACAATACATAGAGATATACAAGCCACTCCCCTCCGGTGCATGTGTAAGTCTCCTATTAATTGTTATATCGATTTCTAAAAATATCATCACTTTTGCAAGTGTTGCATTTATATGCTTTTTGCTAATAATCTTGAAGCTCTCTCTTGGTCTACCAACTCCTAAATTCTCGATAGTTTTTTCGTTTACTGATACATTTAGCATCTTAATGTACAAATGTGTAACTTAACTTTTATAAGTGACTGGAAGGATCAGCAAGGTTTCTTGCTTTTTTTTTTTTTACGGCTCTCTACTTCTTTGGGGCAAAAGGCTTCAAAAATTTCCCCTGTAAATTTAAAAAATTGTCTGTACTAAGAGGTAAGACGAAGAGTATTTGGGTGGTCACAAATGGTTGGTCTCTCCAGATGGTTTTTTTTTTTTTTTTTTCATTTTCTCTAGAATGTACTTTTTTAGTCTGCTCTACTGATAAAAAGCCCACTACTCTTGCTTCTTCCCCTTTGACTTAATTACTTACGCTAATCTATTTTGACATATCTGATGCAGATTCACAGCAAGGCTAGCTTTTCCGGATTACATGATAAAGGTTTGTCTTGGAAGTAATACTCAGCCTTTAGCATGATTGCACTACCACTTTGTCATTCTTATCAAGGTTTAAAGCTATTACTTAATTTTGGGGGGGAAAAATTGAAGCTTAAGTGCACTACCATGTGTCATTCATAGGAGTGCAAGTATGTACTTTCTAAAGATGAAGTGCATTATTTCAGTTTATTATCCTATAAGGTGTAGGGCTACTTACACGAAAAACAAGGCATGTGCCATAGAGGTAGAGGAATACAATGTATATTGAGATAATTATCTGAAAACTTCCGTGGAAGGTCAATTAGGTAAAAGAGTCTCTTTCTACTTTTCCTAGTACGAGTTGGATCAACATTAGTGTACTTGCTCAACACTTTTGGTTTATCTTCTGAAAATAAAAGATTCAAGATAATAAGCCTGTTTTCTATCATATTTCATAAGTTCACCCCTTTATTTTATCCCTTGGCAAGAGGATGCCTTCAGTTGATTGGCCAACTGTACAGACAGAAACATTTAATCTTTTATGTTAAAAGCTATAATCTATGTTCACGAAAAGTTCCTTTTAACTACTAACATTAGGTTACAACATAATCTTATGGCTCTTTACTTGGTAATCTATACGTTTATTGTCAAGTATCCTATTGATCAAACTGTTTAACTACTTTCATGTGAGACAATAACATAATTTTATGAATTTTACATGGTAATCTTTAGGTTTGCTGTCAATTGTTATATTGATCTGTTGATAATATTTTCATGCGAGTCAATGACATAATCGTGTGACTTTTACATGGTAATCTATCAACTTATTGTCATTGTCTTATTGATCTATTCCTCGTTCCATATCAGGTAAAGCCGCTGTACTTGAAGTAGAAGTCTTGACTTATGACAAACAGTCTGGTGAACCATTATGCATGAACCGGTATAAAAAATTCTTGTAAAGTGGTGTATTGATAAAGAAAGTCGACTTTTCTTTCCCTTTTTTCAGATCATATCGAAAAATTTTCATTCTAACAATGCTTATGCAAATGACGCAGGATGGCTGTTTTTCTTAGGGGAGCTGGTGGCTTCTCAAAATCATCTCCTCCGTATTCTTATAAAAAAGATCCCTCCAAAAACTTTGTTGTCAAAATCCCTAAAACTCAACCTTTTGCAGTTCATGAGGAGCGGACTCATCCATCTCAGGCAAGTTCAATTTCTTCTGTGAAATGATAACTGTTAGTTATTGTGCTACCATCTCTCCTAAAAGCTTAAACTGTTATGTTAATTGCAATGCCAGCACGCCCCTACGTAGTGATTTCTTTTTTACCAAACAAGTGTAACTTTTATAGCTGGGTAGCTGTGAGACTAGAAACCAGGACCTTCTGTCCTGCTCCTGCTACCATCTCACCTAAAAGCTCAAGTTGTTAGGGAGTAGCACATTATACCAATTTTAACCCATTAGGGCTAGCCTAATGGGGAAGAACCCGCACTCTCAAATAGGAGGGGTAGGGTTCGAGTCTTATAAAGGGGGTGTGTGTGATAGCATTTGATCCTCTTTAATAAGATTTTTTAAAGAAAAACCAATAACAATTATGTTGTCTTAGTCCAAAACTTCTATAATTATTGGAGTTATCTTGTTCTATCTGAAACTCAAATAAGGGAAGTATGAAATATGTCCGTTCCCCTTATCCCTATGTTATGTTTTTGCAATTTTAATTTTTCCTTCAATATGCAGGCGCTGCTTTATAGACTTTCTGGCGACTATAACCCCTTGCATTCAGATCCTATGATTGCTGACACTGTTGGGTTAGTCCTTTGACTGAATTTAGAACTACTGTATCTTTTTTACATTCGACAGTTGATATCAGCATCTTTGGGTACAAGATGGTCATACTTTCATGAAATTGTTGACCCCATATTTTGCAGTTTTTCTCGTCAAAGCATTTAAATTCTAACAATTAGTTTATCTTGAAAAACTTTATGAAAGATATGTATACAATGTTTTAGCAGCTGATTGTTATAGCTATAAGCTTATGAGTACTTGGCAAAATAGAAGTTCTTGATGCATACAAATTACAAATTGAATGTTAATAATTAAAATAAATAAATAAGATAGATCTGTAAAGTAATTGACCTCCAGTGAATCCAAGTAGCACTGGCTGGCTTTTGGGGTAGTTTTCCCCAACATTATCTCATTTTTTAAGAAGGAAGTTATTCGTTGTGCAAGGTAATTGTACATTCCTGGCGGCCTTCTAATTAAGGTGATGTTTTCTTTATCTACGCTGAGTTTGGTCTTTTTTTGCTATTTTATCTTTTGAAGGTTTTCTCGCCCGATACTTCATGGGTTATGCACACTCGGCTTTGCAGTCAGGGCAATTATTAAGTGCATTTGCAGGGGAGACCCCAAATTGATCAAAACAATATCAAATCGGTTTTTGTTACATGTCTACCCTGGTGAAACCCTCATCACTGAGATGTGGCTTGAAGACTTGAGGTCACCTTTTCTACTTCATTCTTGTTTGTTCACTAGTTTATTTTACCATTGAGTGGCTAAATGGAAGACTTAATTCCTTTAGTCACAAAAAACTTGTTTCCCATTCAGTGACACACTGATATTTTTGATGGGCATACACTCCAATAAATTGATTTTGATTGACATACTATTCAATAAATTGATTTTGCATGACTTCCATTTTTTATTGATATATACCTCAAT
Organism: Primula vulgaris; assembly: GCA_963920805.1. NCBI lineage: Eukaryota > Viridiplantae > Streptophyta > Magnoliopsida > Ericales > Primulaceae > Primula > Primula vulgaris. The sequence goes on along the minus strand of OY987218.1, from coordinate 4,748,705 downwards.
AAACTGGTACTGTATAGGTAGACAGAATAATATGCAGCGTCACTGAATGGAAACGAAGTGGCCTCTAGCAATTTTGGAAAAAGAAAGTCCATATATGTCAATTGATGGAAAATTGAAAATTGCCACGTTGAAATGTATTCGACATTTTCTGCATCATAGTTAGTAGAATTTGACAAATGGCAAATGGTGCAGGGTTTTGTTCCAGGTAAAGGTGAAAGAGCGAAATAGAGTGGTGCTGTCTGGTTTTGTGGACATCAGTCGTCTAAGCTCATCTCTTTGAATTTCTTTTTCCTATCGAGGAGCAAATCTTTTACCGCAAAGGAAAAAGTAAGATACGACCGATGAATAATGACCCGTGTTATTAATATCTTCCTTCTCAAGTTTCATAAATTAAGTCAGAACAGGACTTGTAAAATTTCCTGTCTTCATGTATTATTTGTAATTATAGACATGGGGGTGATCAAATTACAAACCCAGTCTTATAGTTTGGATCTATATGCAAGTTTGGGGTTATGGCTTAATAACAAGAACACAGTTCAAATAGCCGAAATGGTTTTTACAATTTTTCATATCCGAATTTTTCTTTGTACTCGGTGTTTATGGTGTTCAAACATGTGTTGTTGACATTCAACTTGTGGTTTGTCCCATTGCGTCGATAGTGCTCGAGTTCACATTATGACCTTTGAAGCTAATACAACCTTGAACTTACCATTGGGGGTGCTGTACTGGTGTCCATTAATATGGGTTTACCATGATTTAAGATAGCATCATAGTATTCCTCACATAAAAGGCTAAACTTAATTGGACCATTGGCATGCAGTGCCGACATAAAAGGTTCCCGGCACTTTCGTCTGGACTGTAAACTTTTCACCTTTATACCTGTATAGGGCAATTTTAATTACCCGTTTGTATTATTTTCTAAAGAATATATGTTTCCGGGACAGTCACTCGAGACGGACGGCTGGTTTGGCTATGTTGGCATGTTTCTCCTTTGACTTAATACAGGATGTTTCACTGCCATGTTGGGCATTGTGTAGCTTGTGTGGGTTATAAATGTGTAAGCTTTAGTACTATTAATCACAGCAGTTTGCAGAAGAACTGGCTTTAGTAAATTGTCCAGTACAGTCGTCAACCCAAAATGTATACATTTTTTAATTTAAAAACGAAATATACTCATTATTAATCTCCTTGGAAGTATAGTTACCAACAAAGGCCTTGTGCATGCTGTTTACAGATAGGACTAATAGTGAAGTAAATTTAGTTTGTTACTGCATTAAAAGTACTAATCTCATTTTTCAATTTTAAATTAACTTCACTACTATTATATGGAATTGTTTTTTGTTATATATTACTACATAGTATCCAAATCAATCTTTATATATATAATCAATTAACTAAAACGAACAAAATTTCACGTGCCGAAGGCAACTTGCTTTTTAGAATCTCGTTTATTCAACGATCTCTAAATATTTGTTCATGTTTGTTTCATTAAAAAAACGAGAACATTAACCCTGCACTTTACTAGCTGAGCACGATATTTTCACAAACGTTCCATTATCACCCTTATTTACAGCATAGGAAACACATTGAACAATGTTTAAAAAATCAAGTCTAGGCAAAAATGAAATGGACATTAGGCGAAACCTAGGGTGTAGACGGAGTCTAGAAGCCTAAAAGATTATGATAAAATTAAACGGTGAGTAAGCGAAATAGAAATACGTAGTTAGTGGTTTTTATGGAAAATAGTATCATACATACAGTAGACGTATATATTCACTCTTATCTTTTCTTGATACGAATGATACCTACATCACTTGACATCTTAAATTTTTGGTACTTCGGCTAACTTAGGGTCCATTTGTTATCAGTTTTTTCAGTTAAAAAGCTGTTTTCAGAAAGCAGTAAAAAAAAGTTTTTTTGATAAACTTTTTGCTTTTTCAATCAAAATAACTTAATAAGACATTTTTTTGATAAATTTTCATAATATCATATTTATACGAGCAAGTAACACGTCAAGTATATGAATAAAATTTTAGTTGAGATAATATCAATATTTATTTAAAATTTTAAAATGGTGGCGAGAAAGCTACCAAAATCTTTAAAATGTGTGTTTTTTTTCTTTTTAGTTTTTTAGTTACATTCCTTCAAAATCTAGATTTTTAAAGCTAAAAAAAACAATGATACTAAACGCAAATGACTTTTTAAAATCAAAAGACTAAAAAAACTAACAAAAAAAGTTGATTCCAAACACGTATTTAATTGCATGTTACTTTTGTAAGCCAGCTTACACACCCACCCATGTATATTGTTTTCATTTTGGTCATATAACTGATAATCGATACAAGTATAACCCAAGATTGTTAAATGTTACATTTAAATTAGAAATTCGACTTAAAAATCATTTTTATAAAATACGACCTTTACCAATACTGACATTTTTTGTTTAAAATATGCATTAGCTCAAGCCTTTAGACATCTCGTCGCGTTTCAGAGCTGACCAAACAAGCCCAAAAGAGGCATCGGTATAACGCTCTTCTTTCTTCGTTGACTGATGTTTTAAATCCTTACGCCCTATATTCCGCATACTTCTTTTATTTATGTGAATTTATTATGTTCTCGAAATTAAGTAGATCTAATTCATCTAGTAATTTTTCTAGAAGAAGCTATGCTTCCAATTCGAACACAACTTCTGCCAATATACGGCAAGAAGAATGTCAATATAATGACATTCCTGAAATGGCTAACTTTGAAGAACAGTTAACAAATTGGCACCTTCCTAAGGTTAAGCCTTCGGAAATTTATTCCGTTGGTATGTTTGACTTTAAAATGGCTATGACCATTAAAACAATTGAACAAACTATCCCTGTCCGTCGGGATATGGAAACTATTCAGCTACTTCATAAGGAAGAATTACGACGGTATTTTGATAAATACAAATACGTCCATCTCGGTATGGTACAAGTCGCTGTGAAACCTCTCACAGCCCAAGGATTAAATACATCAGTCCTTATTGCTTTACGCGACTGTCGTCACTTAGAATTTAAAGATTCTCTATTAGGTATCATCCAAACCAGTTTATGTAACGGCCCAGTCTATTTTAACTGTTTCCCAAACTTCTCTGTTTCGTTAACAGATAAAAATATTTTAGATGTTCTTACGTTGAATGTCAAAACTCATGGTTATAAACTCAAAGAAGGAACTGAACCTTTAAATATCACTTATAGAGTGCATTACAAAGCCATGACAACTCTTAGTCCTCGGGCTAAAATATTTGACACAAAAGGAAAAACTGTTTTAATAGAAACAAATTTATTAAAATCGGATGTCCAAACTCCTCAAACTATTAAATGGGATGATATTGATCCTCCCACAGAATGGAATTTATTGGCAGCCATCCCTGCTGAACCTGTAGAAAATAAAAATATTGAGGAAATTATTCAAACAAAAGAAGGACATGTTTTCGTCAAATTTGACAAAGGCAAACGGTTAGCGTCCCGAAGTTCTTTTTCTGATTATGAAAGTTCATTTAAACAGAGTCAGTCTGCTAGGTTTTATACTCCAAACCCTTCTGTAGCATCTTTTCAAACTGCTAATAAGTTAGTTTTTGAGGGTGTTTCTACTACTCCCCAAAGTATTCCTCGTGCTATATACCACGAAGAGAAAAATGAAAATGAACCAGAAACTCTTTATGAGTTTGATAATATTTCTATTATTGATATGTTATCTATTCCCTTTACTTATAATAGACAAGATTGTGTGAATGATATGAATCAAGAAAAATATACTTCTTTTCGCAAATGGTTCTTTTCGACTTATAGTCAGCAAGACCCTGCTCGACGGGTGGGTCTTGCAGTCAAGCAACATTACAAAACTTTATTTTATGATCATATTGATTGCATCAAACAATTGGTTTCATTCCCTATATGGTTTATTAATCAATCAAACATAGAGAATAGTCCTTTTTTACATGTCTTAAAATCTCTTCATCGAAATTGGACAACTGCAAAAGGGGAAACCATTGCAGCTATTCATCCCCCGTCAGAACTTTTAAAATTACGATCTGGTGATACTATTATTGAATCCGCCGCTTTTTCGCAAGAAAAACAATTAAATTTCACAAATCTGACCCTGCAAACTATTTGTTCCCAACTTAATCGTATTGAGAAAAACGGACCTATCACAGTCCCTAAGGACACAGCAGCTATCGCTAGTTCCTCCTATACACCTGAACCCACGATATTAAAACCCAGTATTGATATAACTATGTCAAAACATCCGGATCCTACTGATATTATTACTTTGCTAACCCAGCAACTTGAAACCCTGAATATCGGGAATGGTAAAAATCTTGCTGTGTTATCTGAAAACTCGGATGAGATCGATCAGATCAATATTTTTGAAAAACAACTTTTAGCTATGGATAATACTCCAGACCAACAACAGCCGGCTAGTATCAATCAAAATGTTTTTGGAAAATCTACTGCTTTTGGCAGAAAATCGGTTCCTACTGCCCCTATGAAACATTATTATTCTCGCCCTAGTCCACAAGATCTTCTTTATGAAGAAGAAGGTGGTAATATTTTTACTAGTTTTAGTGCTAGAACCATTTATGAATGGAATATTGATGGTATGACAGAATACCAAATTATGGTTATGTTACATAGAATGACTATGTATTCTACGGTTTGCTTAGGTGCTAGTAACACCGATTACCAAATTGCTGAATTTATTGTTGCTGGCTTTGCTGGCCAATTACGTGGTTGGTGGGATAATGTTTTAACCCTTGATCACCAACGCACAATTTTAACAGCCACAAAAATGGTTAGGAATCCTATTAAGACCGAACAAGGTGTAGATACTTATACTGATACTGTCGCACCTAATGCGGTTTATACGCTTCTCACTGCTATTGTACAGGCTTTTATCGGTTCTAATCCTGTTGCTATTGAAAGAAACAAGGATCTATTAATCAACCTTAAATGTCCAACTTTAACTCATTTTAGGTGGTATAAGGATGTGTTCCTTACTAAAATTATGTTAAGACCTGATGCAAATGCTGATTTTTGGAAAGAAAAATTTATTGCAGGTCTTCCTAATCTTTTTGCTCAAAAAGTTAAAGATAGGATATTACGTAAAACTGGGAATACTACAATTCCTTATCATGAGTTTACGTATGGTCAACTTATTAGTGAATGTGTCGGTGATGGTTTATCTCTTTGTAATGACGGTAACCCAAAAGGTCGTATTGGTAAAGGTAGTATTTTATAAAAATGATTTTTAAGTCGAATTTCTAATTTAAATGTAACATTTAACAATCTTGGGTTATACTTGTATCGATTATCAGTTATATGACCAAAATGAAAACAATATACATGGGTGGGTTAAATGATACAAGTATAACCCAAGATTGTTAAATGTTACATTTAAATTAGAAATTCGACTTAAAAATCATTTTTATAAAATACGACCTTTACCAATACTGACATTTTTTGTTTAAAATATGCATTAGTTGAATCCATTCTGTTTTAGAAAGGTATAAAAACCGCTACTTAAAAAAGTGTACTAAATTGAGATTTTCCCGTTCTTCTTGCTTACCGCTCAAAATAAAAAAAAAGATACTACTCCCTCTGTATCAATTTATATGTCCTATACGAAACCACGCGCAACTTTGATCGATTTTGAACTTATTTTCCTATAGTATGCACCATATATATCGATACGGAAGGAGTAGTAGTTATTTAGTATTTACATATAACGCATTCTCTAGATTTCAGACAAATAATTCTTCCAAGTTCATACACACACGTGCGCACGCACACACGCACATCCACACCCACCCACACGCGCACGCACACACACACACAGTAACCCAGACGAAACTAAACTTTATTAGTGAACATATGTTTGCTTATTATTATATCTTTTACTAAGCGTTATCTAAATATTTGTTCATGTTAATGAAACGAAAAATGAACATGGATCAAACACTTCACTAAAGTAACACGGGATTTTCACGATATGTTAGTCCCACTACCACCCCTATTTACATCATTCGAAACAAATCAAAATAGAAAGACAAAAAAACAAAAAGAGATGATCAGATATGTACATAACTAATTAGGAAAAAACACGTTTAATGTAGTGTACTATATGTGGGTAACGATTTATGTACTGCAGTACCAATTTTAACAATTACGGTACCAGACTACGAAATTTGTCACAATTGAGAACCTACCGCTAGACAAAATGATGAAATTACACTCGCATTCTCTCGACTATCACATACGTCCAAAATAAATAGACGATGTTAGTGAGATATAATGACTAGGGCTGGACGAAAAACCGGAAAAACCGAACCGATAACCGAAAAACCAAAAAAAAATCGGGTCAGTTTCGGTTTTAAATAAAACCGAACCGAAAAAGACCGAAAAACCGAAAAAACCCGAAACCGGACTGAAAAAACCGGTCCGGTTTGGTACCAAAAAAAAAAAACGAACCGAAAAATATGTTAGGTTTCGATTTTGCCAAAAACCGGACCGGACCGAACTTAGCCATAATAATGACTATAGTGCAATTCTATTAACATACATACAAAATACATGTCCAAATGTGAGATATAATGACTATAATTTCGTTGATTTATGTTGTTTTAATTCGCTAAATTGGACGAAATTTCATAGTTTGGTATCTTAATTGTTAAAACCGAACCGAAAAAGACCGAAAAACCGAAAAAACCCGAAACCGGACTGAAAAAACCGGTCCGGTTTGATACCAAAAAAAAAAACTAACCGAAAAATATGTTAGGTTTCGATTTTGCCAAAAACCGGACCGGACCGAACTTAGCCATAATAATGACTATAGTGCAATTCTATTAACATACATACAAAATACATGTCCAAATGTGAGATATAATGACTATAATTTCGTTGATTTATGTTGTTTTAATTCGCTAAATTGGACGAAATTTCATAGTTTGGTATCTTAATTGTTAAAAATCGTACTCGAGTACCTAAATCGTTAACGAGTATCTTACAGTATTTTTTTCCGAACTAATTGCACAAAATATAAAATCCAGGGGTCAAAACGAAAATCTCCCCTAAAATTTGCCAACTTCTTAGAGAGAGATAGAGAGAGAGAGAGAGAGAGCCGCTAAACAGTGTTTAATTAATAATTAATTTAATCGAAATGGCGACGGAGACCGTTACCGACGCCATCTCCGCCGCTTCCCGTGACCTTCCCCTGCCCGCGGTCAAGGAATTGCTATCCAACGGAGTTAGTTTTTATTTTTATTTTCCCATCTTAGAGCTTATAATAATAACCGGGAAAAAATACGTTTAGTGTATTGTAGTATCCGTGTTTAACGATTTAGGTACTGGACTACCAATTTTAACAATTTAGGTACCAAACTAGAAAATTTATCACAACTGAGGACCTACCGTTAAACAAAATGACGGGTGCAATTCGATCAACATATGTCAAAAATAGATCCCCAAATGTGAGATAGAGTGACTGCAATCTCGTCGATTTATGTTGTTAGTCTCTTAATTGGATGAATTTTCGTAGTTCGGTATCTCAATTGTTAAAATTGGTAGTTCGGTACCTAATTCGTTAACCAACGGTAGTACAGTACACTAAACGTATTTTTTCCGTAATAACCCTTCTATTGTAGTGTTTATATGTAGTTTATTAAGCTTGTTTTTTTCTATCGCGTTTATGATGCTTTTATTATTTATGTGTTTGAAGTGAATGTTTGGCAACAGCTTTTAGTATTATGAGTTTTTTTTATAGTTTTTGATTAAAAAATAAATCCGTAGGCGTTTAGTGTGTCACCTTTTTTTTAGCTTTTTTGAAAGATAGATTTTGGGTCAAAAAAGCTTTAAAAGCTCAAAAGCAGGAGTAGTTATATTTGAATGTATCAATAACTACATTAATCTTCAACTTTATCAGTTTTCATTGTTACGTTTTCGTAGTTTTCAGTGGCAGTTTTGTGAATGTGAGGCATTTCATGATTGCTACTTTTGAATGAGTGGATGAGAAGCTACCACCAAAATTATTTATAATAAAACATAATTACGTTTGCCAATCATCACAAATTCGGAAAAATTAAATGATGAAGAAAAAATGGCCTCGTTGTATTACCACCTAGTTCCTCCCGTGCTCCTAAGTAGCATTTATGCGGTGGTGGTTGAGTGTGTGCGTTTTCACTATATTGCTCAAGTTCGAAATTCCTTATTTCGTGTTTGAAAACGTTGAGTTTTCGTTTATTTTAATGTAAGTGGATCTTGTATCACTGTCCCGTACATGTTTAAAATTTTAGTGGTTTAACATTGGTTAGCAGAGTACTGTTATCCATACACATTAGATTCTGTTTCATGGATATAAATTTGTCTTTTTCAAAATATGGTGATAAACAATATAGTAGCACAGCTACTTTGAAAACATGAAATATGTGTAAACTCATGGACTATTCTGTAATGGATATAAACTTGCACTCTTTTGGGGCCAGGATTTTCATTGAGGCCATATCTCTAAGTATTAATGTTATTTCATTAAGGGTTATTTCTGCACTATTCCTCACAGTAAGGATGAATATTAATGGAAAATAAATTATTCTTGTGATGTAATATGTGATGCAGGTGTGTGCACATTGTGTGTTTCGACTTTTTGGTGTTCCACATTGTGTGTATTCTACTGACATGCTCTCTGTGCAAGTCCTTTCATCTACTTTTCTCACAGTAACTGATGCTGAGATTAATATGCCGAATAATGGTCTTACTACAGAAGATAATACAATTAATTTACGGACTCTAGGAGAAGAAGAGTTGCGAAGGAACTTTTGTAGAATTTGCTGCGGTATTTTGCAATTTGCTTATCAAGATGAGAAACAAATGCTATTAACCAAGGTTTGTGCCAAGGATTTTGCTGCATCAATTGTTGAAACTGTTAAGCGAGGGGGACATACTTTTGGTAGCCTTTCACTTGAAGTCTCAATACCAGCTAGCATCGTGGAAAATGAACAAGCAATTTGGTGAGCTTTTTTCTTTTCTGAACTTTGTCCAATCGTTCATTATGCCTATATTTATACCAATTATTGTGTGTTTACTTGTACTTTGTCTACATAAGTGTTTTGTTGAATTTTCCCGATTAGTTTTTGCACTACGATAAGAAATGTCTCAGATGTAATTTATTTTGTCATTTCTTCCAGGTTATATATACAAAATAAATATGGTTCCCAATCATGGTTCCTTGAAAACTCGGTGCCCACGAGGATTTCAGTGAAAGAAGTCTTGAAGTTATTGATAACAGATCCTCTGGAGCACTTCTTGGTAAGTTGACATCTTTTATTGTTTCTGGCTAACCTTTTATTTTCTTATATTTTAAATTGTTGAGAATTTAACTGTATCGGTTGTTATAAAATTTGATTTTTTAGTCTCTTGAATTGAAGAGTTAGGTTTATATGAAAACACAAATTTAGAGAATTACATTATGGTGTAGACTATAGAGAAAAGAGATAAAAGGAATTTGTGTATAAATTCTAAACTGAGAAGATAGGCAGTATAATCCAAAAGTATCCAATATCTGATTAATTATTTACAACACTTTGAAGTGTTGCAGGACAACAAATCTGGTAATAGCAGCCCATTGCGCATCCGTTTGACATACACTGATAGCGCGTTATCAACAAAGATTCAAAACTCTACAGAGAACACCGAGGCTAACAAAAGAAGGAAAACAGGCATGTGTATTTGCTTATGTCTATTCCCTTTTTTTTGCTCTTCCAGTTTGCTAATTGAACATGTATTACAAAAAAAGGCACTGATAACAGCAGGGTGAATAACGGATGTGGAGTAGCTGAAAAAGATAATAGTGGATCGCAGAAGGAGTGTTCTGATCTTTCTTATTTCCAGCTGGAGAAGGTTTGTTCTTTTGAATACACAAGCTGGTTTCAGTTACTTTCAGTTATGATTTTCTGAAGGCTTAGTGTTAATTGCTTTTTATCTGTATCTGTAATTCTTTAGGTTAGTCAACCCTGTCATTTGGCATTATCTTGCTCAAGGAGTGCTGTTTACATTGGCGGGAGATATCTGAAGGTAAAGCTTATTTCACTTTAGTTTTGTGTTTCTTAAGGAAGCGTCTTCTACAAAGCAATTCATATCTTGTATGTATACTTTTAACAATCTTATTTTTCCACTGATTTTATCTGTTTTACTATTGCGAAGAATTATTTCTTTTACCTCAAGCCTCAAACATCATTATCTATTTGATTTTAGAGTTTTTTTTTCCTAGGAGACTCGCCGACTCTAGACTTAATTAATTCTAATTTTTTCTTTTGAATTGTCATTGGCATTCATGTTATGAGAAGTGAATGATGAAGCCAATCTGTTTGACTTGACCATTTTTTTTAGTGTATCAAAATCACACTAGTCAGGTATTGTTCAAATCAAATTATCAAAGTGCTGTACTGTTTCACTGATTGAATAGTTATCCAAGGATTAATCTAGAAAAATAAGTTCAATATAAAGGGAAAGGGAAAATGGTAGTCTGTTAAATCCTCAAATGGAATCACAGTGATTTTGCGAGTCGTCCTTTTCTTACTAATATTGTTCCGTAATTTGGTTATTGGGAGCTGAGATCAATACTTGTAGCCAATTATTTAGAACCCTGATGTTGAAATCATCCCAAGATTTTTCTATTTTTCCTTACTGCTTCTAGATTACACAACATTTCCTACCCTACTGCAACTCTTAACTGAATGAAATTAATCCGTGCCTGTAGTACTCACGAAATGTGAGCCAAACTCGTTGGGTTATTGATGATGAAAGGGTGGGAGAAGCATCTGTTGAGGTATTAACTTTCAGCTACTTTTCCTTGTTTTTCTACTCAAAAGAGTGATCGCCAGATGGTGACAAAATGATAATATATTTTGGTCTCTGCAGGAGATTATAGGCAGTAACATTCTTCCTGTGTGTGGGGGCGATAGTTTCAAGTTCCATGCTGCCGGTAGAGAAGATATTGATGTAAAATTATCGTTAACGACAGCTTCTATAATTGTTTGTAAACATTATATCAGTTAATTATTCTGAACTCCTGTTACCAGGTCCGCATGTTGGGCTCAGGACGTCCCTTCCTTATTGAGATACAAAATGCACAGCATATTCCTTCTGAGATGTCGATTAAAGCAATAGAAGAGAAAATAAATAGTCTTGAAAATAAATTGGTAAGCTTAATAGCAAATTTATGCTTCAATTGTTTCTTTAATTTGGCAATCCAGTTTTGGTGTCTCATTTGTATAAAAAATTTACTGCCAGGTTGGGGTGAAAAATATCAAGGAGATGGGAAGCCAGGGGTGGGATTTGATGCGGGAAGGAGAATCAGAAAAGCAGGTTAACTATAATTTTGTCAAAATTAGGGATATTCAATTTAGTGTCATTTGCTACAATCATTCCTTATCTAGTATCTTATTCTACACTAATTTGTCTATCTTCTGCTTTTCATTCCAATTAATTTATGGTAGGGCACCAAATTGACTAATTATGGTACTAAATTTTGAAGGTTAAACTTCAAAGAACAAATCTGAGCCCACTTAAGAGCACGTACACAACTTCCCATACGGTTATTTAGTGGTGGGGGTACTATAATATAGAAACAATAGGTATAGTATAGGGTACTAAATAATAGATTTCATCATAGTGTAGTAAATCGAATGTAAATGATAGTAGAGGGTGCAAGACCTTTAATAAACCCGCCAAAATTTTGTTTTGAGGTAAATCTTCTTCTTATTACCTCTCTATATTGGTGCAGAAGCAATATGCTGCAGTAGTATGGATTTCACGTTTGCTTGAAGATGATGATTTGAAAAAGATTTCTTCCTTTAGTGACATGGTGAGTTCACAAGGACTTTTTTTGTTATTATTCTTTCGAAGAAAAAGGAAGACCAGAATTTGACTGTCCTCTGGATTCTAACTCATACTTATATACACTTATGTCCTTCGAAGTGACGTGCATTAGATCCAAAATGGTTCCCTACCCAGTTAAGAAAATACAAAAAGATAACTGTCGAGCTGCGCAGATATAAGTAACTTGTCCCATATCTTTTTGCAGCAATTGTTCAAGTAGGATGGGCTATAGGCCTATCATTGATTTTCTTTTTGGCTGGAAGTTTTTCTTACTGTAACAAACATGTGGCTTTCATCAACTTGATGTTTTCTATCAAATTTTCACTCTTGAGAATTGAATCTGCAACTCTAAATAGCGAGTTCTTATGCAAAAGGAGTAAATGTTGGTTCACCAAGTGTATAGTAATATTTGAAGGAAAAAAAATGAAACAAAGTGGAACCTGTTATATTGGATCTGTGTCTCAAGTCTCTATTTGGTGCGTTAAATTGGTGCTCTCTTCATATTATCCCCCATCAAATGATGAAACACAATCATACAAGTGCTCTTCCCTTAATATATATGTGCTCTCAAAGTTTTTTTAGAATAGCTGTTTAACTATTGAGTTTGTCCTTTTTCCTTGTCTCTTGTAGCCAATCTTGCAGAAAACGCCGATCAGGGTACTTCATCGCCGAAGTCCGTTAGTGCGCGAAAGAATTATACATTGGTAAGAGATTAATTTTAGAAGTTCATCCAACTCGTGACTGCCTATCAAACAACCAGGGAGAAATTTTACATTATGTGATTGTTTCAATATCAGGATGAAAATTGAGAGGATTGATGGAAACAGTCAATATTTTCTGCTGCACTTGTGTACACAGGTGCGTCTTCAAAGCACTTTCTGGTCTTTTTTGTTGTTGTTTATCTTTTTTAGGCTGTTTTGGTATCTGTTTTATTTTGCAAATTCTCTTCTAGAAATAACATGCGATTGTCAATGATTGAAATACAGGCCGGGACTTATATCAAAGAATTTGTTCATGGGGATCTGGGACGCACTAATCCCAGGTATAGATCATATTTCTCATGCATCTCATTTATTTCTGGAAGAAATAATTTAAAAAAATTATTGAACATTTTCGATATTTGCTTTAGAAATTTGCAAGCTTATGCCATACATACCGGTTTGGATACTTGTTCTTGACATAGTTTTTCATATATGCCAAAAAACTCGGCTGTCCTAACTGCTTTATTGTACGTATCTCTGTGGCACTTTGTTTTGGAGCCAATAAGCAAAAAAAGATCGTTGGCATTGTTGTTTTGTTCCTTACTGTTAGTTTAGTATTGGACTTCCTTTTATAATGGCTAGTCCACTTAAGTGTTTATGTGCTACAACCTGAAATTTTTTAATCCAGAAAAGTTTAAAAGAAAATTCAAATTCCCTTTCTGGTTTACAGATTTGTTATTTGTGTAAATATTCACTAATAGTTTTTGATCATGTGTTTTTGTATTTGTTCCAGTATTGGGTCGCTTCTGGGGTGCAGAGCAGAAATTTTACAACTTGATGTCACAGATGTGAAGATGGATTGTTTTCTTAGTGAATGATTCCATCCAGATTACTGGTACATCAAGAATATTTAAAGATGATGTATTGGCACCGCGAGATCTTGTTTTTTTTTTATATTTTAAGTTGGTCCTGTTAATTCAAGTTTCTTATGCCAATGTGTCCCAATTTTCACGAAGAGACCATAAATTATATTTACATTCATAATATAACTTGAAGGATTTTTTTTACTTGAGTAAACTTGATAGACCTGAATCGTGGCTTGTGGCTAGTATATAGTAATAGTACCAACATTATAGAAGCATTGTATGCATTAGATTTATTTAGAGGAGAATACATTCAAAATGAGGTTTACTTATATTACTCGTTTTAGTAAACAATATGAACATGCAAAATAAAATTAAAATTAAGTAGACCAAATCTTAATGTAGTGAAATTTAACAAAATTTTGAGTTGGGACAGTGTGTTCGTGCCTTTGGTTTCTTGTGACCTTGTGCTAAATTGCTAATTACATAGTTTGAGAAGGAAATAGTGGAACGAACACCAAGAAGACCATGAGATGACTTTTTCTTTTTGGAAGTTCAGAAATTAACTTAGAATACTAAATTTAACACTTCTTTCTTCTTAAAAACTAGTCCATAAATAATTCTTCATATTATATTGGTATGTACATACATAGCAGTTTTACAGGCAGGCTTCACAATCTTCTTAATGTCCATTAGCATTCTCTAATCAATCCATGTCGCATCCACCATCTTAGCCATGAAGCTGTAACGATCTGCAGCTTCCTCAATCTGCAGTATATTACCCAAACAAATTATCATTTGAAACAAGTGAATACAAAATTACAAGACTATGATTCTTGCAGAAATTTTAAAGCAGATTATATTAAAATAAAATGAAGATGACGTAATGTAAACAGTTTTCATTAGAACGATAGAAAGCGCTTGTTTTGGTCGCAGCTTTTAACCTAACTCGTCTACCTTTTAGTTCGCAGCCAACTTAAAGCCTTTAAAGCATAAACTTTATTGGCTTCTTTCCTAAAAGAGCTAGAAATAAGCCACATGAAGCTATTTTTTCATGAGCCTAAAATAATCATGAGAAAAATCACCAGCAAACATTTGAATTTGGCTATGGGCAACACTAGTGTAAATTCAACTGTATTTACGTGTTATTGTATTGCGTTGTAAGATGTATCGGGCGTACCACTTTCTGAGTTGGCCTTCCAGCTCCATGACCAGCTTTGCACTCAATGCGGCCTATTATTGGATTTGTCTGTGGGCTGTTGTTGTCCAAGCTTGTGCATAAAACGTATTGCATCGTCTGAAACAAGGGGAAAATGCTTTTGTATAATCACTAACAAGCAAAAAATTTCCTACATGCATACCATAACAAATGTTATTGATGTATGGTATATTATACCTAAATTAAATTCTTCTTAAAAGAGTACTTTACTAAGTAGTAGTCCATGTATGGGTTATTAAAAAAACAAGCATATTATATACAAAGAAGACTGCAACTTACGCAAGGTTCTTTTTTATTGAATGTTTGTGCAAAACCCAAAAAAATTTAGAAGCTCACCGCCAATAACTTTAACGAGTGTAATGGCACAACACGATCGTCGTGGTCAGCTGTCAATAGCATAGTGGCTGGGTACTGGGAATACCAATTGGACGATTTTTCCCATGGCCTCTTCACATTGTGTAGCGGCGAATATCTGACAAGAACATGTAAGCAATCAGTAAATCAAATAGGCTACAGCTGACGACTAGCTGAAAATACATATAATTAATAAACAAAACAAAAACTTATTCATCAAGAATTTGATGAATTAACAAGGACGTCCTTTTTTATCAATGCAGGGGACAAATATATAGAGAAACAAAACGAGGCGCTTAGTGGATGCATGGATGGATAGCTATAACAGATAAAAGAGTACTGATCAATATTTACAAAAAATGCAACTCACTTTTCCAGAGAAGCAGTTATAAGACTACGACGATCAGTAAGAAACCGAGATGGTTGTTAGAAACTATTCTCGAAGCCATGACTATCAGACAATCATTGTAATAAACATAAAGAAAGTATATTCTTAAAAGAAAATTTACATCAGTGTTTTAAAAAACCCTCCATAAGGCGCCTTTAGCTCACGGCTTAGAGAAAAATTGTTGAGATTCAGGGAAAGCTCAAAAAACTTGTTTTTTGCGCATCAATACTCTAAAATCGCGCCTTAGTACTTAAATAGCTCGCAACATTGCTTAAAACTCGTAATATTGGGCCAACATGGGCATACAAATTAAGACTCAAAACAAATTAATTACCCATTTTTCAATATGATATTATTTATATTTTCTTTAATTGATATGAGTAAGTTCATATAAGTCATTAAATAGTAAAAGAAATGAGGTCTCTTTGAATGATGTTTGATGTGAGACAATTAAGTAGTTTAATTTTCATTTATATTCATCTCTTAATCAATATAAGCCTCGTCAATGCACATAGATAGAGATATAAAATTGAAATAGGTATAAATAAAAACATTAGTAAAGCTTATGTTTTTGATGAATATGAGCCTCGTCGATACTTACGCTTCGGTAAAGCTCGTAAAAAACGCTTAAGCGATGCTTTAGCGATTTAATACATTGATTTACATTAACATAATACCGAAATATTTTCTTAACAGCTTAAACAACATAAAAGAGAATAATAGAGGGATTTTTTTCACAATTTACTAAAAGACGGCCCAAAATCATCCCCCTGTGACAAGTAAAGTAGAACCTCCAGTTTAAAAGGGAAAACTTGATAATTAAGATTTTAATGAAGACATCTTCCAAAATAAAATAAAAAATGAAGAGAAAGACTACATTATTCGTATCAAATTTTCAATACTCACTTGATTAACCACTGGAACTCCTCTTCTTTCTCTGAGCAACCAAAGTCACTGGTCCATGCATGACCTGAAAAAATAAACTTGCGTCAGAAACCATGATAATTATTCAAGTGAAACAAGAAGTAGCGTGCTGGCTCACTGACCTATGGTGAACTTGTGAAACCTGAGCATATCCATAACCCCAACATGAGCAAGAGCACATCCAAAGAGATCAGGTCTCTGTTACAGAAAGTTTCACAAAACGAACATGTTTTTTTAAAATTTTGATCCACTTAGGAAAGTTATCTCCAATTCAGTCCATTGACAAATGAAATGTCATTATATCTTGCAATCCTCATATTAGCAGAGCAACTTTTTGGTGGCATATCAGCCTCGTTTAGTTGCTTTTTATTTGTAAAATTTCGGTGGAGGTAATTTTTTTTTTTGAAGTATCATGTCCAGGCATGTTTGGTTTAAAACCCTAGTGTTAAATAAATAAAAAGTCTTATCTTAAGAAACAGTATGAAAATTTGTGCTTTTTCGTTTTTGATTGTATACTTTTTCCTAAAATCAAGTAATCAAAAAATATTTTTTCTCTGGCGATGCCAAACAAACACAATACTCTTTTGTTTACTTCACTAAATAAGCCAGCCACTCATGTATCAGATGCAAGAAAATTTAAACTAGAAAAAGAATTTTCAACAAACTCAACTATTTCAAATGAACTAATGGAACAAAACCTGGTTTATGCAAGCCCCAATGAGAAGCCCACCGTTGCTTCCACCTTCAATACACAATTTTTTTGGCCGAGTATAACCATTAGAAACAAGAAATTCAGCACAAGAAATGAAATCGTCGAAGCAGTTATGTTTTTGGGCAAGAGAACCAGCTTTATGCCATTCCTCACCATACTCTCCGCCTCCTCGAATATTTGCTATGCAGAATATAGAACCTAAATGTCTTGTAAGGACAATTCGTCCTACACTAAAATATGGCGTTATGCTAATGTTGAATCCACCATAAGCATACAACAAACAAGGATGTGATCCGTCCATAATAATACCCTTTTTTGCTACTATAAACATAGGGATCTTGGTTCCATCTTTGCTAGGCGCAAAAACCTGAGGAAAGTATAAGCGCAGAACAGAAATTAGTACATGTGCCATAATTATATAAATTTCCATGCTTTAAAAGACTCTCCTCAAATCGCCGTAAAGATTCTTTTATCGTAGTGTTAAAAATGGTTGGTCATGTTGTGCTGAAAAACTCAAAGGCTACACTTTTGAGGCATACCTTTTGTACTCAAAATATAAAAATATAAAAATAAGTTTTGTTATTCTTTCAATTTTCAAAATACATAAAGAGTATGACTAATTATTTTTTGTTAAAAATTGAAAAACCCATGATATCATAAAGCTTTTATCATTATCATTAGCAACTTCGTTTTTTTTTTATTACTATCTTAAACCCTGGATTTCATTTTATATTTGCAAAAAAATATTGAGTTGCATATTTTTATATTTCCAAGTGTTGAACTAAAAAATCATGAACCCTGCTCCATTTATACCATATACTTCTCTTTATGAATACAAACATATCTCTATGCATAACCCAAGCTTTACATGTCGATACCCTTTAATTAATGAAATTCTACAAAAACGGTTTAGCTCTAATATGAAAATATGGAAGAAAAAATAGTTACCTGATTAACACTGAATTCTGTACGATCAAACCCTGGAACCACAATTTCCCTGAATACCTTCATATCTGGAACACCACTACCCAAGTCACACTGATATATAATACCAGGTGTGAGGAAGCTAGTAAACCCAAAGAAAAAGGTACTGTATTGGCGCCTAGCCGAAATCTCAGAAACCGTACCAATCTCAACAGGTAAATTGTGCAAAGGCGACCCATTTTTCAAATCTCTAATCTGTAAAACATACTTTACATCACTTAAGTAAGTCGCTAGTATTTGGTCGCCGTTAATAGCAACAGCTGATTCAAGCACATCCTTTTCAGCTTCTGGTACAACGTCAGTCCATTTGTTTGGTTCCATGAGATTTACTCGGAGTAACTTATATTTGGGAGCTTTTTTATTAGTTCGTAAAGTAAAGACAGTACTGTCATTCGCGACATAATCATATTGCGCATCAAAATTGTCAATAAGCTTAGCAAATGGAAGCATATCCATCTTCCCTTTGTAACCTTCAAGCCCATTGGACAGATCCGACATATCACAGTAATAAAGTTTATTCGCTGGTTCACAACTCTCCGCAATGGTTAAAATAATATACTGTATAAGAAAGAAATTGTCAACTCATATGAAGTAAACAAACATGAGCACTAATAAAGATCAATAAGTAATATAGTTGAAGATATTTTAGAAGCTAGGAGCCTAGGAAGAGGACAAACATTTCCGAAACTGAGTTTTTGCCCTGTCCAACACCACTTGAGGCCTGCTCTTTACGGGATTTATCATAGCTTAATAATCCATACTATTACGTGAAATCTAATTTAGCTTAATATTATATAATAGCAATTATTGTCAATTTAGTACAAATTAAACAGCTGGTGTTGGGATTTGGACAGAAGCTGTTAGATTCAAGGGCACTTCAGTCCTTTAGAGAAGTAAGAGAGGTTTTCCATCCATTTAGCTCACGGATCTGTAATAATTGCAAAAAACGGTAGTCTAGGGTACTAATTTGGAGGAAAATGATATAACAAGGTACTAACTTAAATACACGTGATAGTAATTTGTCCAAAACCTAAATAAAACATGCTTTTGTAAGAAAGCCATATACTTCCTAACAGGGTAAAACTCCAGTTATCACATTTTTCCAAGGCGTTTTAGAATTGGTCACTCTACGAACGGATTATAAAAGAAACACACGAGTATAAGGGTTTAGAGTACCACCTTGCCATCATGTGTTACATGAGCGCCATTAGTACACTTGGGACTTTCGGGATCTCTCCAACATAAAATATCTTCAGATTGTTCCGTACCCAAGAAATGATAGTAAACCTCATGATTGAAATTGGCATTTGTCTCAGTTCCAGCATCCATCTTTTCACCCTCCCTATCAACAAAACAAATTGCGCCGGATAATTATTCATATTCACCTTCTTCAGAGGTAAATGAGAACACATTAACAAAACAATGAGAGAAGGGGAACCAATATAAGCTGGTTTCATAATATTCAAATTGGAGAGACGTTCAGTTTTATTTTGTGGGAAGAGCTCTTATGTATATGTTCTCGACCCATTAAATTCCACGTTAAAATTTGGTTGTTAATTATATCCTCGAGCAGCTACAAGAAAGGGTCCAAGAACAATGACCAGAACAACACTTAGTAACGTCCTATAATATTTAACAGAAGTACTTCAGCAAATGGCAAGAGAAACTTAATAGAGTAACAAATTGGAGGTTGAGATGGTCAGATACTTTTCTTGGCAGGTGCAAAAGAGCATGTTCTTTGCGCCACTTTTTGAATGTCTAAGAAACTAAACGCTTACATGTATCTATGGAAATCTGGAAATGACATTTTCTTAGCTTTTGTCTTTTGCACTTTAACAATCAGTTTCTCTAGCAGTCTAGCACTTCCATGCAAAGTCTTTAAATGAAAGAGCATGAAAATAATATTTTTATCATCGTATTTTTTATGGTATTGAAAATGTGAAAATCCGAAAATTTTATATGGTCACCGGTTTTTATTTAATCTGATTAGCCATATACGAGTAAGACACTTTGAGCTGAACTGGTAAAACCAAATCTGTAATTCCACTTACTCCGGAGTCGGGTAACGACTGTAGAAAAAACCTTTACTGTCATGAGTCCAGCTAATACAGGAAAACTTCACCTGTAAGTACCAGGAGACAAAGTTTTATACATCATTAGTCACATGTAAGTTAACTCGGTTCCATTTGTAAAATAAGAGTTTTAATACCAACCCATGACAATGTATCAGGCTGGACTCTTCTATCCTCAACCTGCATGACTTTGATAGTTACCCAATCACTTCCACTTGAACTCAGTCCATACGCTAGGTATTTCGCATTTTCACTAACAGAATAATTACTGAGAGACACAGTTCCGTCTTTGCTAAGTCCGTTCGGATCAAGCAAAACCTCTGCCTTTCCATCCAAGCTATCCTGAACAAAATTTCATGAAAACAATGAAAGAACTAACGTATCTATGAGTCTATAAACCAAATTTGACTGAAAACTAAACGTGTTTTGGCACAAAGCTGGCTAAATCACCGGTACATTGATTAGAGTTCATAATTACAGTCATACAATACAAACTACCAAGATAATTTAGAAGGTGCTGTTCTTTTGGACAGTTATAAATCATCAACAGTTCAAACCCCTTCTCTGAACACCTATCTTATTAACTACCTGTATGTTGGATTGCTTCAGATTGACCATTTACATCTGTTTTGTGTTATGACACACACACACACAACATCATTTCTCTACAATTAGGAGTTCAAAACTGCAAGGACACATTTCAACTTAAACAAGTACAATCAGCTTTCTAACTACTAACAGTCCCTTCTATCTATCTGGTAACAATATGAGAAGGATTGGTTTGAGTAACTTTAATCTGTAGGTCAAAATTTCACTTGTAAACGCTTACAACTATCATGAGTCAGTATGTAAAAATGAAAAAACCATAAAACATCTGGCTAATGTTATTCTTCAGCATTAAGGCTAGAATATACTCAATTCCCTCAAGGAGTAATTCACTTCTTACAAGGCTACTTATTGCGATATAATGAACTTCACTTTTCCGGCCTGATTAACTCAGACATCAAATTACATGTAAATATAGCATTCATCACACAGAGTACGGAAAGTTTGTGCCTATATTGTTAATTAATGAATGAAACCAATGCATTACTTAGACAATAGGCACAAACTTTCGGTTCTCTATATGATGAATGTTATATATACATGTAATTTGATGAATGAGTTAACCAGGCCAGAAAAGCGAAGTTCAGTATATTGCGATAAGTAGCCTTATAAGAAGTGAACTACTTCATGAGGGTATTGAGTAAGAAATGAGGAAGTGAGGGTATTGAGTAAGAAATGATTCCTCGGATCCTTTCCAGCTATCACTAAACGTAGCCTTCTATCAATAAGGCCTAACAAGGTAAATAATAACAATGACTGGCCTATCTAGTAAACGTACACACAAAATATATGTTCACAGCAACAGTATCAATATTACGTACGAACCTGCATATATAACACATTTTGGGCTTGAAGACCGGTATTATAGAAGTAAAAATACTTGTTCTCTCGCCGGAACGGTGTTGTATAACGAGGGTGATCGAAGAGCTTCGTAATCTTGTCTCTAAACTTATCCCTTGTATCACAATTCTCAAGAACCGATTCTGCCAATTTGACCTGCTTGTCAACAAACTCCTTCACCTCCATAGCGTCCGCATCTTCAAGCCTAAGCCACAAAAATCAATAACAACTCAGTGGCATTTCAGTTTACTTGACACTCAGTTCGGTATTATGAATTATGATTCATTTATAAGAAGAATGCAAAATCAGTTTTGTATCATTTGTGTACTTTTGTTAACTTTCCAATCTATTTAATCACATTTAACATGTTAATATACAGGAAACAATTTGGCAAAGGCTAAAATGCAGCAGATTGCTTATAGAAGCTCCATATATAATGAAACATCACCAAAAGCGACCGTAAATAATTGGCATACAAAAAAACTAGCCTTTCCTCAATTTTTATCAAGACGCTAAGGGCTAACGACTGTCCCACCTAGTTCATTCCCTGCTTACAAGGGGAGGAACTAATAACAGGCTCTAAGTGACTCTAACACCCCGGATATCGAGAATTTTTTTATCTTTTACGAGAAAAAACTTATCTTTTACAAGAAAGAACTAACCTTTCACGTGAAAAAAACTTATCTTTTACGGGAAAAACTTATTTCTATCATGATGATTATTTTTTATCGATTTTAGCATTTCATCACCCCATAATTACGAGAGAAAAAAAAATCTAGTTCCACCATGTTGCTTACTAGTTACTAGAAAATTACCACAGTAAATCAAACAATGTCAATAACATATACAAACAACAAACTAATTCGAGCAAATTACCATCGATAAGCTTCCTCGACAGTCTCATTCCATGATTCTTTAGTCTTTACACATTAAATAAAAATATGTACAACAATCATTTATCTTATTTCAACCCACTAAATATTACTACTCCATTATATCAAAAAATGTCAATATACAAATTAATTCGAACAATTTACCATCGATAAGCTTCCTCGACAGTCTCCACCTAGTTCATTCCATGATTCTTTAGTCTTTACACAAATTCAATAGAAATAAGTACAACAATCATTCATCTTATTTCAATTCAACCCACTAGATTAATATTACTACTCCAACATATCAAAAAACGACAATATAAAAACTAACACGAACAATTTACCATCGATAAGGTTCCTCGACTGGCTCCACCTAGTTCATTCTCTACCACTTTACACATATTCATAAAAATATGTACTATGTTATAATAACTCACTAAAAAGATCCGACGTAGATTAAACCAAATACTTGTAAACCCCAATCCGGGGTGGATAGCAGAATAATACTTTTACTTATATTTCCAACATGAAATGATTGTAACTTGTAATCACCTTTCACCCATATTGGTCTTTCTTTATCCTCGTAATTACCAAAAATATACGTATCACTTGTGAGCTTGTGTGTGTTCTTGACTATTAAATTAATAAGTCGAGTGTAATGAAAAATTACGCTCGCCAATAACAACCCACTAAATATTAATACTCCAACATATCAAGAAATGTCGAAATACAAATTACCATCGATAAGGGTCGGAAACAGAGACACCATGGTAGTCATCGACAACTCCTTCGTCCCTGCGAGCAACTGGGTAACTTATCGACTCGAACATAGCAGAAAGAGAACCCATTTTTCGAAGGTTTAACGAGCAAGAATTTAAGTAATTAAAATGAGTTACAATATTTTGCAAGGGTCTAATAAGGTTGTTAGTTATTATATAGGGAGAAAAGAGTAGTGTGAGAGATGATGACGTTGCGATGAAGCGAAATGATGAGGACATTTTGTTGTGGTTTTTGAGGCGCCAAATGCTTTTTTTATGTGTTTGAATTTGTTTAAGACTAAAGAAAGTGTGCACATAGTTGGGTCATTGTGTCGACATTTCTATTTTTTTGGGGTGCTAATGATATTTATTTAGTATATTTTCATTCATGGTTGACTCCTAAGAGCACCCGCATCAAGTATCCTAACCATTTAGTCAAACCTAACACATTTTATACCTTTTAAGAAACCGTTTACATTTACACAAAATTTCAGCTTCCTTATTCATTTCCTTATAATAACCCTACATTATTTTTTTATTATATTTTAATAATCATAACAATATTACAACCACAAAAATGTGTACCGCATGATAGTTTATTACTATTATACTCCATCCGTCCCTAAACAAATATCTCCTACGAAAATACATGTAATTTTGACCATCAAAATTTTCATATCAAAATTACCGAAATGAAAATATTAAAAATTTCATCATATAGTTCTAACCATAAACTATGTGATTAACTTTTGAAATAATTTTTTTCGGCAATCTAAATATGAAAAAATTATCGGTCAAAATTTTACATATTTTCGTATGATACATTTGTTTAGGGACGGAGTGAGTATTAATTTGAGGTAACCATTACTTTCGTTGTATCTAAGGACAATTCATCTGTTTGCAAATCTGGGGTATTTAAAGAGAACCTGATGCACGATGTTTTTTGAACAAATATGCAAAAGTTTAGGGAAAATTTGGTATTTGATGATACAGATACAGATGCTCTAATAATACTATGGTCCATAGAATATAGTAGATAATGTTAATACAATGTACAGAATAGTTGTTAGAGGTTGGGCAAAAAATCCGTAAATCCGTCTCGTAACCCAATCTGTATGGATTTGGATGGGTTGAATGTCCAAAAAAATCAATCCGTCCTGCCCCAATCCGCTATATGTTTTGCGGGTTGGGTTAGGGTTGAGGTTTACAAACCGCGGGTTAATCCGTCCCAATCCGTTTCAACCCGCAATATATATATATATATATATATATATATATATATATATTGTGTATTTTAAGATAGCAAACTTTAATTATTGTTATATTTTGGTTTTATTACTTGTTCGTGGATGTTTTAAACGTACTTTGATTGAGTTTAATTTATATTTCTGTTTGAAATATTCAATTTATTTTAAATTTTGGGTTGATTATGCAAACTATGAAAAATAAAGTACCAAAATAAATTTTTAAGAATCAATATAAACCCAACCCGCCCCAACCCGTAATTTATTTTGCGGGTTGGATTGGGTTGGGTTGAGTTTTTAATTGTAACGGGTTGGATTGAATTGAGTTGAGATTTAAATTTTATCAATCCGTCCCAATCCGCCCCGTCATTTATTTTACAGGTTGGGTTAGGATTGAAACAAATTTGTCTCAATCCGCCCTGTGCCCACTCTAAGTAAAGTATGTGTTACCTTTTACATAATTTTTTAAACAGAGGTCTTTTGTCAAAACTTTTTTAACTTACGATCACCGGACTTAAGTGCATGTTTGGTGTCAACTCTTTTGTTAGCTTTTTTAACTTTTTGATTTTAAAAAGTAGCATGCATTTGGTATCACTGCTTTTTTTAGCTTTTAAAAATCTAGATTTTGGAGGAATATAACTACAAATGGTAAAAACAAAAAAGTCACACATTTTAGATATTTTGATATCTTTCTCGCCACCATTTTAATAATTTAAATGAATATTATTAATCTTATCTCAACTAAAATTTTATTCGTATACTTAACGTGTTACTTGGCCGTTTAAATATGATATTATGAAAATTTATAAAAAAATGTCTTATAAAGTTATTTTCATTGAAAAAACAAAACTTTATTAGCTAATGCCAAAAATCAATGGATTGAAAGTTAGATTTTTTAACTTTTTACCAAACACTCGTGTATATTTTGAAAATCAAGCTTTTTTTCTACTGCTTTCTGAAAGACTGAAAAGACTGATACCAAACGGACCCCAATAAAAAAAGAGCTTAAAAACTATTTTAAGCTTAAAACTTAACTTATAATCTATACGAAAAATATATTAAAATATAAAAAAGGTTAAAAGTTGTGTTTAAGCTTAAAAATACTTATAATCTATACGGGAAACATATTAAAATGTAAAAAAAAGGTTAAAAGTTGTTTTTAACCCTAAAAAAGAACTTATAATCTATACGGAAAACATATTAAAATGTAAAAAAAAGTTTAAAAGTTGTTTTTAACCTTAAAAAAAGATATTATAATTTACACGATAAAGATATCAAAGTGTAAAAATAACAACTTAAAAGCTGTTTTTTAGCTTTTTACATTTTGTACTATGTTTTATTTTAAAAAGCATAGTACAAAGTATAAAATTGTGGTTTACACTAGTCCGACACTTTATTTTACATGTCGGACAATTCAATCCCAGTGTTGTTGATTTATTTAACCGTTAACCAATATGCAAACAGTCACACGGTCTTGGACATTTTTTGCGATGCCATGTACATTTGAAAGACACGAGAAACACAAATTGCAATAAAAAAAAAAGGTCATGGACTTTCAAATTTCACATATTTTTTTTCTCAAAATCAACTATTTATAACTTTCTTCTTTTATTTAGATATATATAATTCTACATATTTAATATATTATAATTTATTAATTGTCGTGTATTTATTGTTTCGAGTCCTAAATCTAAAAAAATTACCGGTTTGTTGTGTCTATGTCGGACACGCATACACGTGTTCGTGCTACATAATAGATATAGATAATGCTAGTATGATAATATCTAAGGTTCCAAATTAAAACTTGTGCCCTATCACATTGTGAACGTGATAACATCGTGTTTTGTTTCTATAATGAATTTGATTATTTCATCTACAGATACAAAACTGAAGTCCGAACATAGTTTGCCAATTACCCATGGTTCATGCGGGTTTCGCATTTTATCTTTTTGGTTCAATCGAGACTATAACTTAAGTAAGTACTAAATTAATTGATTTTATTGTGAAACTGTAAAAAAATATTTCCATGATAATGATTAACTTTAGTAGATCATCTGGTTGATTGGAAATGTTACTATAGAAAAATACGAAAAATGAAAAAATATGCACAAAACTAAACAGTAAGTATTATTGTACAAGCTGCATTTTGTATTTTAATAAAAAAAATAATCCTCTTCCACTTATGTTGGACAATTTGGTGGAAGTATTTCAATGCATAAAAAAACAGTGGCTAAATACAGAAAAAAAATGATAGGAAAGTGTTGTCATTTTCTGATTGTTAATTGTGTCGACATGTTCTTTTTTTGGGGTGATAACGAGATTTAGAATATCCGGTTCATGATGTGTTGTGTTGTCCACTTGATTGCAGTATATATGGTAGATAGTGCTAAAATATAGGTTCCAAAACTTGTGCCCCATTACATATATGAGTGGTGATTCCATTAAGTAGTGTCTTTTACTCTTTAGAATAATTTGATTTTTTCATCCCAAAATTACACATCGGGTGCAAGAATGTCATGCATCTAAGTACACGTGTGTTAACCGAGAATCGGCAAAACTTCACCGAGTGTTCGGTTGTTAATATCATGGATCGACGGGCTATGATGATATGGGCCGGATTTCGTTTTGGGAATGATGATTGATAACCAGTTAACAACCTGAGTGTAATTATGCATTCCCTTTTATATGCTTTGGTGCTAACGAGTCATATATTGCAGTCTAGTTGTTTTTGAAAAAAATTCCATGGAAGACCAAGGTGATAATATTGATAGTTTCAGTGAAATATATTACTATCAATTTTTATTTTTTTCAAAAAACAATAGGGAAATATCAGGACTCTCCTATATATGTTACCATCTGATCCATCCTTGTGTTAATGCATTTGTAGTTGATCATGAGATATATAGTAAGATTATAGGCTAGGCCTCTATAAACTAGACAAAGTTCAAGCAATTGCAAATATTCCGGAAAAAAATATATTATCTAAACAACAATGCATAACGACATAAGCCGGTGTATATCTTTTAGGGTTAATTAGGGTTAGTTGAACTGAATTTTGACCAATTTTAACATTGATGATACAACTTTTAAAATTTTCGTTTTGGTGACCTAAATTTATACTTTGGTTTGTTTTACTGACTTATCACATTTTTTTGGATGTAAATCGTTTTAAGTTTTAATTTGGTCCGTATAGTTTAAAAGTTTACGATAGACGCTTAAAAATTGTAGAAATCGCACACATAAACACACTTAAATTACAAACTTATATAAAATATGTGTTTAACTGGGTTGCACAATTAGTACATAAAATGAATAGAAGTATCGAACATCATATGAATTTTATTAGTTGAGATGATATCTTTACAAATCTAATAAATTGAAAGGATAATTACTAACAATTCAATTTTAATAATTTATCATTTTTTTTATTTCTTCACGTATAATTAAATATATAGAGTAATGTCAAAACTTGATAATATCATCCTACATAAATAAATTTGGATCTAATAAACCCAATTTTGTATGAGTTAGAATCTAATTAGACTTTATTTTATTTTAGCACAAGACTAATCAATAAAAAAAATTCATAGCTCTTTAATAAGTTTAATAATGAACTTACATAGAAAAAAAATGATTTAGCTTATATTTATTAGTTTGTAGTACGTTGTTTGATAATTTTATATCATTTTTAAATTTGTATTTATAAAACTTACTTTTTTTTTCAATTTACATATGAAAATGTAACTTCCAATTGATAGTTTTATAAGATTTCATATAAGTGTTTTTATTTAGTGTGTAATTTGTATAATTTTTAAGCGTTTATCGTAAAGTTTTAAACTATACGGAGCAAATTGAAACTTTAAAACGGTTTGCATCCAAAAAGTATAACGTCGGGTCACTAAAACAAACCAAAATATAAATTTAGCTCACTAAAACAAAATTGTTAAAAGTTAAATCAACAATTCTAAAATTAGTAAAAACATAGTTTATCAAAACATAATTAACCCTCTCTTTTAGGGAAGCAGCGTACCTGACTCAAGAGACAGGGTTACTCAGCTTCTGAACCATTGGATATTGCTACAGTTAAAATATGAAATGTCCTGTAGCAATATCCAATGTCTGTGGACTCTGAGTCATTCTGACTTAGAGTAACAGACGCTACTTTCCTCTTTTAGGCTTAATGTACCAAGAAAGTACTGTTCTCACAAAAAAGTTGGTTGTGTTTTGCATCTATAAAAACGTGACAAATTAGAACATTCTACGAAATCAACTAGTGAGTATACTGCAACACCTAAGCGTCCTCATCACAAGACATTGTGCAAGCCCAATATATCATTGTCTCCGAATTCGACTCCACCCCTAGGAATTGAATTGTCCGCCAAAAAAACGGAAAAAAACCCTTGAGTGCGTATAAGAATTAGCTGGACAGATGCACAAAGTAACCAAGACTGATGTTGGAACTTGTCCCATAAAGCCCTTTAATCAGCCGACCGACCGACCAGGTTACCCTTGGTGAAACAGTTCCGGGGCCGATCCTATGGCACCAGTGGCAGGTGAATGATACAAGATGGACTCGTCTAATCTTAATTGTAACATTTCTTGTTATCAGACCCTCAAGGCTAGAATAGAAGTATGCATACATAAAAATAGTAACATATCTTAATTCCCTATTAAAACTTCAATTCTAAAGAAGTTACAAGTCAAGTTCTTACTAGTTCAAATACTAGGGTTGTTGAACAAATAAACGGATTTTATTAGGATGGCCTTCAAATTATATTAAGAGAAGAAAATTTTGGTGTGCTCAATATTGATTGATGCACAAAACTAAGAACAATTAAGATGCCATCTTATTATTTTGTAGAATCTTGAAATCAAAGAGAAACTACACTCTCCGACCTTATTCAACAAAGAAAACATTATAGCTAGAGTACGACCCCATAGGAAAAGGAAAAAATAAGCCTCACAAAAATGATATAAGAAATAAAACCGAACCAAAACGAAGAGGAAGCCGCAATCACACAGAAATAACTGAATAACCCAACAAAGCTAGCCAACTCCACTTCCGCTACTTAAAAAGTATTTAGTTCGAAACAAAACGGGCATATAAAAACACCACAACTATATTGCTAAAACTTCGTTATCTAAGCTTAAAATGTCTTCATAAAGTATAGCCTCGGCCAACTATATCAGCCTCACAGACAAGGTAATTCGTATTTTACCCTTCTCAGTTCTTCTCTGATTAAATTCTGATTTAGTACTAAGAAAGTCATGTACAGTAATTTATTGAACGTAATCCAAATTAATACAGATCTTTATTTGAGAAATTTGAAAAGTTTTTACTTGAACCCCTTCATCTTTTAAGTGTACTCCATAAAATATCACCACACATGAGAAAGTGAGAAGTAATCACTCAAGAGTTGAACTCAGCATTAAAATACCACTCGTTGCTACAATTCTACATAAGTCAACTTAACAAAAAGATCCATTCAAAATTAAACCTAACTTCATTGGCACAGCTTAAATGTACATTTACATATGAGATCACAAAATTTACAGTTTTTTATACTCTATTTGGCTTAGTTAGGTTTCTAGAACATGGATCAAATACTTGGTGCACTGCATTAACTGTTAATCATCTTCCATTTTATTTTTTTGACTTTAAATTCTACATTTCGTGGAATGAAAATGATGTTTTTTTTTTTGAAAATAGGAATGAAAATGATGTTATTAAGTGCTATTTGTACGATTATAGAAAAAGCATGAGAAAGTCATGATGACTTCTTACAGTCATAACTGAGGTTGTCACATCAAACTGTTGTTAACATTACTTTTATAAATAAAAAATAAAAAAAAATGTTAACCCTACTCTAACAACCGAGTAGAATCCTAAATAGTATTACTCGGTAAAAAAAATTACACTGAAAAATATATTAGCACATCTTAAATATATAACCTTCATTCCTTGAACATTGAGAAAAATAATCAACAAGACCAAAGATAACAAGTTATACAATTAATTCAACAGTGTAAAATATTTATTAAAATAAAACCTAGAAAAAGATTGCTCTTATTACCTTCATAAATTGGGATGATGAAAACATAAGTGTGGATGAACATAACATAGAAAGAGCTTGTGATTTGATAAACAAAAATTTCACGCTAAGTTTTACAAAGAGATACCAACTCAGCTCAGTTGGCAGTATGCCCACCTCCATACGATAAAATATATATTTTTTGATGAATTATAAAACGAAAAATAGAATAAAAATGAAAACCAACATGATAACACACTGCAAAAACCATACCTTTTTTTTCTTTTTGTGAATGTACTTAAGCAAGTTAAATTTATAAAAAGAAAAAAGTTCACCAATTTCAAAACGAAAAAAACAAACTCGTCTTAATTTTTGCTTAAGACTTGTATATTTTCAGGTCAGAAGAAGAAAAAGTGAGCTAATTAAAAGCTACGAACAAATCAGAAAGCCCTTAACATATACCTATCAACTAATTTGGGCTGCTTTTCGTTAAAAAATATACTAAAAACCTAGCAGAAAAATAAAAACTAGAATTATGAAGAAAACTATAATAGGGTATACTAGTGATCAGGAGGTGGACAGAATGCCAAAAAACTTAGTAAGAACCACTTTGATAAACCAACAAGAAATTAAATGAGCTTCCATTGCTTTTTGTGTGAAAGTGTGTGAGAAAGTGTGTGAGAAAGTAATAAGTGTATGTAGGAGAATTACTTGTGGGATGATAAATATGAGAGAGAAATGTAGGTATAATATATGTAGCGATATTAATACTACTAAACTCTAGAAGTAGGGTTTTGTCGTTGGTATGTAATGGGGGAAAATTCATTTTATTTTATTTTTTGTAACGGGACAAAATGACAAAGTAGGCCACATTGCCACAACATGTTACAAAGACACTATTATAGTACTTTTTTGCATTTACTTTGTATATGATCATTGATCAGTGATAATGCATAATAATGAGTTTCCTCCATGTATTACATACATATTGTCTCCCTGATTGACGCTTATAATCTGCATTTCTATAGTGTCTCTGATCGTTGTACAATATATAGTTTGTTTGTTTTTTCAAATATATACAATGAGAACTTAGCCTTTAAAAGAGCATTGCAAAATAATGTCGATTTTGTGAGAGTTAAATCATGTTACAAACCTGTCAAAAAATGATTTTTCTGTCACAAACCTGTCACAAATTCACTTTTCTGTCACAAAACCATCATAAAACCAGTAGCTAATAGGCTCGTCACAAAAAAAAACCGTCATAATTTTCGTAGCTACTTATACATTTTTTTTGTAGTGACGTATCTCGCTTTTTTACGCAATAATAATGATAGACTTTGTTACTTCAACAACAAAAAAAGTATAATTGGATAGTCAAATACACAATAAATACATAATCGTATATTATTGCCAAACAAACTTGTAGTGTCAAGTGCTATACAGTGTCGGGACTTATCTTCGCATTAAGTTATTTTTGATGCATAACATTGTGTTATAAATCAGTTAGTAAAGCTATGATTTGAATCGAGATTAGAAATCTCAAGCTCTTAAAACGACTCAATATTCCGTGACGAATATTGTTTCACCTTTTATACAATTTCGATTGCATCTAATGCCATGGAATACGAGTGACGAATCTCAGACATTGAACATGTGTTTATATAGGTCGTTTTATTGGTGAAGTTGGAAATCAAGGACCACTAAAAAAAATATCAAGATACCAACACAATGCAAGTTGCTAATTAAAGTAAGTTTCGTTAAGTTTAACAAATAATACTAATAGAACACCACCTAATTCTCCTGTTACAATCTTATAATTATGATTGTAACAAAGTGTATTTTGTTGGTAGCATTAGAATTAGAAAATATAGAGAAAAGCATACATAAATAAAACAAAACACATAGTACTAAACCTTAATTTAGAAATAAATGGTGTATAAATTAAATACGGTTGATATGGTAAGTTAGTGTTTGAAAACAGTGGTCAAATTGTTTGAATTGTGATTTAGGTTTTAGCAGTGTTATCTCTTATCAAAAGTACCCCTTTTCCAAGGGCGTT
The DNA here is from genome assembly GCA_963920805.1 of Primula vulgaris. Lineage (NCBI taxonomy): Eukaryota > Viridiplantae > Streptophyta > Magnoliopsida > Ericales > Primulaceae > Primula > Primula vulgaris. The sequence goes on along the minus strand of OY987218.1, from coordinate 4,716,177 downwards.
ACAGTGAAAAAGGCAAAAGATATTGCCCAAAAATCCTTCCTTTTGTAGAGTGATACATCGCTCTCATCATAATTTCCTCAACCACCTTAATCTCTCTCTATCTACTCTCTCTCAATTTACATTCTATCTCACAAATATATAAATGTTATATGACATCGTGAAAAACATCCAACTAGACACTTTTTCGTAAAAACGCTCCAAATCAAGATTTGGTTAATGCAAATCTCAATGGTTTCACGAATATGCGTCTTGTTTTTTTTTCTGAGATTTATAATGACATGTTTTGAATTTTTAAATTTTTCCATAATTTCGAAAACATGTCATTATACATCTCAAAAAGAAAACAAGACGCATATTTGTGTTCCCGTCGTGAAACCATTGAGATTTGCATTAAGCAAATATTGATTTGGAGCGTTTTTACGAAAAAGTGTCTAGTTGTGTGTTTTTCATAATGTTCATATATCCTCCTCATATATATATATATATATATATATATATATATATATATTATCTATACGACAAGTAGTGGCATTGTGTGTGACACATGGCCGCATAAATATAATCCAGACAAATAAAGTTAAAATTTTCAAAAAATTTGCAAAAATGATATAATGAATATAGTCTCTCCATTCCCTATTAATTGTCCTTTACAAAATTACTTGTAATTTTGACCGACCTATAACATGTATCAAAAATGTTGAAATGAAAAATTTCAAACCTAAATCATACAATTTAATGTTTGAACTATATGATTAAATTTTGAAAATTTTCATTCCGAGAATTTTGATACAAGTTATTGACCGGTCAAAATTGCACGTAGTTTCGTAATGGACAATTAATTGGAAACGGATGGAGTAGTAAATTAACAATGCTATATAATGAGTAATATAATATTTAAATTTAGCATAGGCTCAACCAGGGTTCTACTATATTTTTATTTGAGTTTTTAGTAGGTTGTGTATTTATTATGTTGAATATTTATATTTTGGTTAATCAGATTATACATTGTATTTTATGTATATTTGGAGGGATAAATATGTAACTAGGAAGTGTGGAAGTTGTGTACAAGTTGTGTGTCTAGAATAAGAGTATTTTTAAAAAATTTAACAGTTTCAAAATACTTGAATTGATTTATTATAATAGTATGATATATACATGTATAAAATTGACGTATATATTATGTATTCATTGTACCAATCCATGACCCTATTAATTACATGACTCTATATGAAGGTTAAGATATTAAACTAGCTAATTTTGGCAAAGGAAGATTGAAAGTTCATACTAGAAGCTAGATATATAAGCTAGTGTTAAATTGAATAAATAAATAAATTAGGTGAGGCAAATAAAACCAAACTAATTTATTGATTGATTTATATCTACCTCAACTACAGCTAGACTTGAGAAATTACTGGGTTACTACTCATTTGAAACATCAGAAGATCAGAGAACAAAATCAATATCTATCAAATGTAGAATCTTTTGGGACTATGATGGACTCTATTCTCTAATCTTGTTTATGATTTTATTTAATACTACATTTAAACATTTTTAAAGTAATACACTTATGATCATAAATAATTATTCATAAAAAAATATTCAACGAGTTTATTAATTTATCGATAAATAAATAAATTATTCATTTATCAATAAATAAATATTTATTATTTTAAATAGAGTTTTTCAATATTTATTATTCAATCGGTAATGAACAATGATAGATGATAGTAGCGTTATGTCAAATGATTCGTGTCAAATGAGACATTTCAATCAATAGTTAACTTAACTAACTACTTGTTCCGACACGAGTAAAATATTTTGGAAAATATACAAACTTTAGAAAAAGTCAAGAATGAGATTCATTTTGGTTTAAGTGAAAAAAAAAATCAACTATAGATATATATTTTAAAAGAAAATAATTATTATGATGGTATTGTTGATTGATTGAAGATTTTGGTCTATATTATATATTTTTCTTTATGAAATTTATTACTTTATATTTTTATTGGGCTCTTAAGAATTTAATTTTTTTTATTATTTAAAACATTTAACGGGAATATTACTTTACTCCATTTGAACAACTCAGGAGTGTTGAATTTTTCACTATATTCAACAAATGAATTTTGATGTCGGTAGTATTAGACCAGTAGTAGTACTGGTCATAGTTGTAGTTGCCGACTTGCCGAAAAATAGTTAAAAAATTAAACTTAAGATAAATATATATGACACTTTTATTAAACTGATATGAATGTATGGATTCCATAATAAACATGTGAAAAAATACTAATTTCTTATATATCATGAGATATAATAGCTAAAATTTAAGTAACTAAACAAATAATTTATTTATATATTATATATTATATATTATTTGTTAGTAACTTGATTTTATAATATTGTAATGCATTTTTTCCCTATTTTATTACAAAAATTGTATTGTAAAAGTTTCTTTAAAAGTTCTAGTAAAGTATATTTTTCATGTTGTTAGAGTTATGAAAAGGTTTTGTTTAAAATTTTACGATGTTTCACCTAATTTTTCGAAACGTTTCGAAAACGTTAACCCCAAAATTTTGAAGGAGTGCCATTTCCGTTTTCGAAACGGATTTCCGAAGAAACTTGTTTTATAGCTAAATAGAGTTTTTGGGTAAGTATGATACCACTAATCTTTTATACATGAGTGATGTGCAACTTGACTAGTTAATTAGGAAAAGTGATTTTCCACGTAGACATTCATATATTCCATACGTTTCAAAATGTTTATCCATCCTAAAATTGCATACAAGTTTGACCGTAAAAAAACTCAAATAAAATTAGCGAAATCAAAATTTTTAAAATTTAATCGCATATTTTTACATTTAAACTTTATGATTAATTTTTAAAAATTCCCGTTTCAACAATTTCGACGGTTTACAACGGGTCAAGTTATGATACGTATAGCGTATTATACTCTCGTGTTAAACTTCGATCGTCACACTTGAGTGAGTGACTTCACCTTCTTATTAAACAATTTTTGGAGTTTTTATGTACGTGGAAAAGCAAGTTTCCCCAGTTGAAATCACTATTAACTGGAGTATCAAAACACACTTTTACAAAAGATATTAGTTGGTGGTTTCTAAAAAGTTGATGTGCTTTCTATTATGCACTTCTTCTGTTCTTTCTTTTAAGAAAAGTCATAGGGTTCTGGTGCAATCATGGGACCATATGACCTAAAAAAAAATTAATATAGTGGCTATCAAAATATGAGACTATTACAAATTTTATCGATAAATATATCGTGTTTAAATTGTTTAAATATAAAATTTTAAAATTTGTTCATATAGTTTAACATTTGAACTATGTTTTTAACATTTGAAAATTCAATTTCGACCACTTAGATATGAGTTATTTGTCGATCAAAATTGCATGTAAATACATAAATATTAATATTTTGGGGGTGGAAAGATTAGATTTCATTGTTTCACTAAGATTCTACCCTCGTCATATAATTGTATCAGCTGGTGTCTTAATTAATTTGACTAATGTACTTATTCTGATATAATTTTAAGCAAATAGAAAAGTAAGTTGTAGAATATCAAACTTTCAATTTCCAGTATGGTGAGGGGAGAAAAACTAAATTTAACTTTCTATTCATAAACATTTTCTACATTCTATTTCTATGTGTAGATATATTTTAGTTGTAGGTGTAATGAAATTTGTGGTGGTAGCCTTTAAAAAAGTAAATACATGACTGTCAATCATGAAGGTGCATATCTTTTCAGGTGCGAAAAAGTAACTATGTATATGCAACGATCTTTTATAATCCTAATGTTCATTTTCCTAATTTTTTTAGTGTGTATTTCTCTTATACATGGTTGGACCCATCATTGTTTAAAACTTAAAAAGGTTAAAGGGAGATAATATTGGCATCTTGCATTTCTTTAAAATATTGGGGATTTATATCCATATAAATGTGCAATTTGACCGACAAATATCTCGTGCTTAAATTGTTAAAATTTATTCATATAGTTTAACATTTGAACTATGTGATTAAGTTTTGAAAAATTCGACTTCGACGACTTAGATATGATTTATTTGTCGATAAAAATTACACGTAGATATATAGAGCTCCAAAAATTTTAGAATAAAATGAGTATACAGTAACTTATTCTATAATTTCATGGATCTTTTAATAATTGCAGGCAAGCTATATTGGCGTTGGGTGAGATCAAATGATGCATTCTCGAATTATTTATCCTTTCTTTAGCCAATAGGAAACCACGCCCATATGCCACTTTTTATGGCAAATGCAATGACACCTCAAATTACGTTCAATATATTGATGTTTTATCAATAATTATGCCTACCAAATACCAAGAATACTTCAAAATAAGACCTTATAAAGCACGCCAAGTAAGGCATGGCTCATGCATTTATATTTTCACTATTTCTTCTTATATCAATTGTTTGAAAATTGAATTACAAAGGCATAATTAAATTGATCACATGCTAAGAAAATTGCACAAAAAAACAATGATAATAAGTGGAGAAAAAATTGTAGACGGTTTCACATCACCATCTCATCATTTAAGTTATTTAGATGTATTACTAATTACCGAAAGTTTGAATTGAGTATTGATTTGTGGTTTTTCTTGTTAATTTTTCTTCCTATCAAATTTGTGTCTCCTGATCAAAGTTTTCTCATTTTTTTTTTTCTTCTCAATTTTTCCGAAAATAATCGAGTTCTTGATCATTATCATCTCTATATAATCATTCTTTATTAGAATATACTGGTGTGCCTTGTTTGAGTGAGTTGCAAATATTTTGAGAAAATATGATTTTTTGGCAAAAAAAACATGGTCCATCAACTTCAGTTACGAAACCCCAAAATTTACACGTGACCAAATTGTTCCTTAAAATAACGTAACTTATACTCCCTACATTCCAATTATTTGTCCATAATCAAAATGTGTACTTTAGGATGGGAAAAATTGTAATTAAATTGCTAATATGATAAATTTGAAAAAAACTTATATATATTTAAAATTTAATTTGACAATGCAAAAGTTTTTTAAAATTTATTATTTCAAAAATTTAGTTATAAAAATAATATATCGGATGTCCTCCTTCTATCACATAACGAAGATGATTTAACATAAAACAATTATCCGTGAAAAGAGAAAAAAAAATATATAGTAGTAGATATGAAACATGATATTTTGTAGAAGTGTAAATTGTTTGGTAAACTCAAAAGATGATACTTATTTTTAATTTAATCTAGATAAAAAATATTACTCATTTCATCCCTAAACAAGTGTCTATTATGAAAATACGTACAATTTTAACCGTCAAATTTCTTATATGTAAATTGTCGGAAAAAAATATTTCAAATGTCGATCACATAGTTTATATTTAGAACTAGGAATTTTTAAATTTTATATTCCAGCAATCTACTTATGAGAAATTTAATAATCGAAGATACATGGATTTTCAGACACTTATTTAGATACCGATGAATTAGACATTAGTTGCTCTAATAAATTCGTATACAAATATTCAAATTCCACGTGGGAATTACATCATAAAACATGACTTGTATACACTTGGTTTATTTTACTTTTTACAAGCTAATGCACACTTGTCACTAGAAAATACAGTATGGACATTTGGTACAACTTTATGTTTGACTATTAGCAATTTACTGTATATTCGATGGTGACAGTTTTGCTAATGCGCTTTGTGAATTTTCAAAACATTAATCATTTGGTTTGAGGAAAATGCAGCTATATATATAAGCATGATGTACGTGAGAACGTTTAATTTATGAAAACGGGGTTGCTTACAATAAACATTTTATTGGAACCTAAAATGAAACAAGGTGGACTATTGGATTAAATCCAATGATCTTCAATTAATAGATAAATGCACCTACTTAGAGCATCTGTAATAGATAAATGCACATCTAGTATAGTATCAGAACATAACTAAAATGATAAAATTGGTGCACATTGGGCTAGATAAGAGTGGTCACATGACATATTTTTATTGTCGATCAATAAAAACCAATGTTACGTTTAGGTGACTTAGAGCATCCACATTGTTGAATTTATTTTGTGTTAGCTAAACATCAACACATAAACAAAAAGTTGTCCTCTATATGACACATTTACATGTTAGATTAAGCTTGTGATTTTATTCAACATTAGAGTTGTTAGTTTTAGATATCAATCTTATTTTATAATATTTCATTTATAATATTAGTTTTAGATATCAATCTTATTTTATAATATTTCATTTATAATATTAGTTTTAGATATCAATCTTATTTTATAATATTTCATTTACAATATTATATTGTTATTGATATATAGCTACAAGATATTCAATATGACTATAAAAACCTATTAATTTATAAACATTATTTCTTCCAACCATAAGAATCAGTATTCTTTAATTACTAATAAAAAACTATAAAAATATGAATCTATAAATAAATGACACTAATAAATTGATAATTTGATATGAACTTAATTAAAAAATACAAAATTACGTACATCATCAAGTACAAGAATACATAAAATTTATAAAATGTATATCACCTAATTAAAAAGACTACATGATTATTTAATGCACCTTTTTTTAGTTTAAAGTTAAAGGTACTAAAAGTAAAAATAAAATCTAGTTGTTTGGTTCCTTTTGAATTAATGTGAATTATATGTAGCATAATTGTTCATAATGAGTTAAATGTGAACTAAATGTGAATTAATGTTGTATATGAAACAACCGTATACAATGAGTGAAACATATGAGTTATGACTAATAGTAATAAAATAGTCCATAAAGTGCTAGCCAAAATCATTGTTACAAAATATCATTTATATTATTATAGCATAAATAAGTTTATTAATTACATAGTGATATTAGTTTTTTTTACATCATTAGTAGATTTAGTTTTTTATTTTATCAAACTTATATATAGTTACACGAACACGAGATTAGACGAACCGAACAAAGACATGTTCATGTTCAGTTCATTTAATAAACGAACACTATATTTTTATTCATTATTATCATGTTCATTTATAAATGAACGAACATGAACCGAACATTAGCCGAGACGAAAACAAACGATTATACGAACAGCTCATCTAGTTTACGGCACTGGTTACATATAACAAGTTCTGTAAGGCCTGACGCATTAACTAGTGTCATGTAAGCCCAGTAACGAGTCTAATGTAGCAATATTTGCTTTCATTTTGTAACCTTCCAGTAACACTACAAATGTGATTGCTCTTAGCTAGTGAAAGTGAACCATGTGCATGGATTCAATACTTTAAAAGTTAGTTTTATATAAGTTTTATTGGAGTAGTAAATTAGTAATGCACACAGGTTTATCATATGTTTGCGTGTCAATGTTCTAATTTATGTTGCCTATTAACTCATATATACTTATATTTGTACAAGAATTATACATACTTTTTGGGTATGACCCTTCATAAGTTTTGTGTCTCATTTTTATTACCTAGAACAAATTGTGGTTTACACAAAATAAGATAACAGTAATTAATATAAACATTAACGAGTTGAATTTACTTAAAAAATAATTAAGAAATAAATTTCCAACTAGAAAGCGGATTTTTGTTTTAGTTAATGGAACTAGCAAAATATAAATATGAAATATTGCTATCAAAAGTTAACATGTCCAACGTGGTATATAATCACTTGTTAACTTTAGCAAACACATGTGTCATTTAGGAGGTACATTTTCGCTTACTCATCTCATTTTAGCCAGCGAAATTTAACATCATCAATGCGGATGCTCTTTTAACTCTTTAGGATCGATATTAAGTATAATAGTGTCGGATAGGCTAAGGGACTAGACCGACATAGTGCGTAATAGATAGCAAATAATTTTCGTTCACCCTTCCCGTGTGTTTTGTAACATGTTGTAACTGTTACTCCATATCAAAAATCAATAATAGAACACCATCTTTTATCTGTTACTCTCTTTTTTTACGTATCTACATATTCTTTGTTAACTTGCATGTGTTTTTAACTAAACCAACAATTAAGTCGAGCCTTACAAATATAGCTTCGACAACAATGCTATACAAATGGGGATATTATATAAACTTTATGTAAGAACAATGCTATAAATTTATGTACTGATAAAGGTTGGGAAAACAACTGAAAACTTGTGATTTATTCTCTCTATAAGTACAAAACTTCAACTCGGAGTACTACCGAGCATCTATTTATCGAAGCAGTTATTAAACACACGAAATCACTAATAAGATAGCCTCTCAACAGACGACTCAACTGGGAACTTTATTTTACATCTAGTACATTTAACATTCGAAAAAACTTCTGCAATTTGCCCCAGAAACACTCTCATACGAGTTACTTTTGCCATACCGCATATCTATGCCCAAACGTCGCAAGGGTCCACTCCTTACCAGCTGGGCACCAGGAGGCATCTCCTATCTTCATACATAATTTATCATCGATAATAGCGGAATATAAATTTGGCTGGGCTTCTACTATCTTGATTGACGATCGGCTATGAATATCTTGATGCTTACGTATATCCATCTGCATTATGCAAATACAATCGACTTAAGACGAGATCTAGAGGAGCAGTTAATAATAACTGCAACACTATTATCATTGATTTATACACGAACTTCTTAGGGTGGCGTGGCAGCAGACCCACACAAACTATTTTTAACAAATTACTTTACTTATAAGATTGTTTATAAAATAGTGTCAGGCTGCCCTAAGCAATCTGTAAACTGATTAAATATCATCAATGTTTTAAAAATGGCGCTATATGGCGCGAAATAACGCTTTTTGGGAAAAAAACGCAACGACAAACCACTATTTGGCTAGAATTGCGCTAAAATCGCGCTATAGGGGACCAAAAGCGCAAAAGGCGCGAAATTCTGAACCAAAAGCGTAAATAACAAGTTAGGAAAAAAAACAGCGGATCTAAATAATTAATATATATTCTGTAATTTTCATAATAGTTTGTGTAGTCCAGATGGTTGTGACAGTGCTTTAGTTTCCAGCAGATCCAAGTTCGAATCTCACCTACAACAATTTGTTTTTTTCGATTTTTTTTTATTATTACCTAATATCTATACATTTTATCTTTTATTGTTATATATTCTAAAGTTTAGTGCATATTTAGGCAAAAAAAATTACACCGCAAAGCGCTATGTAGCAACGCTATTTGCGCTTTTAGCGTTTATCTCGAAAAAACGCTACGCTAGCGATAACGCTATTTAAAACATTGAATATCATTACTAGATTGTATTTTATGAGAATTAGAAAAAGTGAAATATACATACCAACTTAACAATTTGGTCGTGGATAGCGTTGCCCCAATCATAGAAATGGTCATAGAAAACTGATGGAATCCCGGGATGTGTCAGTATATATGCATAACCCTGTAAATTGATGAGCACGGCCAATACGATTACGTAACCAATACAGCAATTCAGGAAAATTCCATCAGCATCTAATTTTCAGTGAATGGATACACAAAAGGCAGTATGCATAATTTGTAGTATACAAGTGGATATGGAAATACAAATACCTCCATGACATGATGTGATGGGAAAGGCCAATGAGCCTGCAAGAATTCGAACAAAAAGTTATTTACAACAAACAAAAAAGAATTAAACAGCCACGAACGATTAGCCAGTTATGCTAGAATATAAGCTTCGTTTTAACACAAATTCCTCTGGTAAAATCAACAAAGTGCCAAGTCGATCTCCATCTGACAGCCAAGAACCAAACCTTATAAACTGATTTTAAGTGTTTAAACTTTAGATCTCATGCAAATTATTCCCCAAACTCCAGTTTAATTTTACAAGGTCAAACTTAGAGAAAAATGAAAAGGGCTACGAACTTCACATGAAAATCTGTTTCCCTCTGAAAGTTCATCAATTATATGTTTATGATGCCATTACTGATGAGAAAGGTTGCCTAGACGAAATATTATTGGAATTATTTAGACTGCTAGAAAGGTAATCATACGAACAATAGAGAATAGAAAGAGAAAATATGCACGACCTGCGTAGAGCCGGTGTCATGGTTATCAAGAAAAGTGACAGCCCTTGATGGCCACAATCCAATCACTCCTGGGGGTTTCCCTTGAGGGTCTCGTAAACGCCACAATTCACCTTTTACAGCTTCCTATAGACCGAAAAACGTATTTCGAGTAAAACTAAAAAAATAATGGGTAGAAAGCATATGAACTGAAAGAATTACAGTGTTTGACCAACAAATGTTCCGAAAAAATAAGCCAAAGGATAAAAAGGTAGGTTAACCACAATGGCGGAATTACAAGTCTCTTTTCTCTCATTACAGAGGCCACTTAGACCATCTCCTATGGATGTGCTAGTTTTACCACCTATGGTCTACACAGGCAATAACATAGATGTTTACTTCCCATTTACACATTCTAACTTTAACTTATACTTAATCCTACATGGGACTACTCTGTATCTTGGCCAGCTAGCGGATATTTAAATTATAACTAGACATATTGCAAAACTATACTGCATTCAATGCATATAGTATTAATCAACAACTGTATTTACACTACATTAAAACTCTTCATTTTGCATCAAGAAATTAGAAACATAATCTATCAAAAGCCTACACATAGTACCTGAAGAATTCCTTTTGTCGTGAAGTCGAACGCAGCTGAGAACTGTCCTGTACCATCAATCCAATTTATAATCCGCTGCCTATGACTATCTGCATGTTTATAAACAATAGAAGAAATAATATTGATTATGAACTAGAGTTTATTTTGATGGTAACAACAAGAGTACACACTACGGACAACAAAGATAAAGATCTTCAAATTATTTCAGAAATAATCGATCCGGTACTCGATGTAGTGATTTCCTGGCGTTCTCTCTAATTTCAAATTTTTTATAATTAGTCTTGTTAATAAAGCGGTTCATTTTATTAGCTAATGTACCTTGGTTGTAGTCCAGGCGGTGACCATTGTAATTGCAGGAATCCCAAGATTCACCAATGGAGAATACAGGCATTGCACCCTCGATGTACTCCCTCACATATTTTGCTGAATAACTAAGAAAATATTGAGAAAAAAGATGAGTTGCAACGAAAACTAAAGAAAATTGTCTGTTTACTTGGAAGCATATTTTCTTACTGATTTTTACATTAACTTGTTCAGGTTTTTAAATTTGTATGTATTTTAATTAGCACACTAAACTGTAGGCTTATTATCACTTTGAACATTTTCATAAATATAACAGGGAAAGAGATGTCACCAATGGTTTTAAGTTTTAACCTATATATTTATTGTTCCTTTTATATACTTGACCTCTGATGACTATTTCGATTTAAATTATACGAGAGCCAAGACAAGAGATAATAATTGCTCTGCAGCAATATGAATTACGAAAATAATCAAACTGCCCCAAGAAACATACCCTCTTGCAAAATCGAAACGGAAATCCTCAAAGCCGACTGAGCGCAACCATTTCAACCATCCAATGATGTCTTTTCGAACAAAGGACTGAGTATGGTCAATGTTAGGAACACCGTTAAAGTTGTCACCGGTGCTCTTGTTACCCTGAAAATGAGAGATACGTACAAAATTAGAATAAACAGAAGTTTCAAATAGATATCAAATCAGTGTATAGACACAAATCAATTCTACTGCCACATTCACGTGTCTTTGCTTTCATAAACAATCTTAAGTCCGATTTGCCAATTCCTTGGGCTTCTTTGCCACTGCTAGGTAAAATCATAAAACATGCAACCATTTATGTCGTCATAATTCAGTGAAGGGTAACACATTTTTGACCTAATTCCTATTAAGTGCTAATGGGAACTTTTCACTCCCATTTAAGTTTTGAGTATTATTATGCATTTACAAGAACACTTTACTACGATGTGTTCGCATCAAAGTGAAATCATTTTTTTTCCCTTTTTGGATAAACAAAATGAAATCAGTTCGGTGAATAGAATGTCAAAATTCATCTTTTGGAATGTATGTCCATCAATATTTTTATTTATTTATTGAACAGTATGTCAATCCAGAACCAATTTATTGAAGTGTATATCGACCAAAACTTCTCCTAAATTAGGCTGTTATTCCAAGTGAATAAATGAGCATTAAGTACAAAAACGCCAATTAGACATTTAAACGTACTCTAAGAACACAAAACAACTAGCAGGCATTTTAAAGAGCACAAGATTGTTTAACCGGAGAAAAACAAAATACTCGAGACAATAAGTTACGTAAGACAAAAACCACACTTACAAATCCGCCAGTGCAACATGTAACCGCGTGTTCATCCCATGCTAATGGAATTCCATCGAAACGATTGTACATACCACCATGGCCTGTAGTTGTCCCAACACGATGGTTTATCACAATATCAGCCATAGGTCTCACTTTGTATTGCTTCATTTTTTGAAGTAAAGCTTTCAACTGTCTCTCAGACCCATACTTAGAATTCAAAGAGTATAGATTCTGAGGAAGATATCCTGTATTGAGCGAGAAGGACCAAAATAAGAAAAATGAAATAACATTATATTTACTGCATCAAGTGGCATACTTTCCATAAAGTGCAGATGGGAACTTTTCATTCTCAATTAGTGGCATGCATAATATTCAGTATGCACATTCTAAATCAGTTCATTTGAGTATATTCCCATCAAAATTGAAATCAGTTAGTTTGTTGAAGCGTTAGGTCCATCAAAAATGAATTTTAGTTTTATTAACAGTTTGACAATAAAAAAAAATTCAGTTAATGGAAGAGTATGCCCATCAAAAGTTCCATTAAACGAGAAACGAGTTTTTGTTGTTACTAATTGGAATCAAGTCTTCCATTAGTCACATAACGGTAAAAATCTTTTAAATTTAGATATGTGAAGTGATAAGTTTCATCAACCTTCGGATGCAAAGGAATGTGTAGCGGGTGGTAACCATGCAGATGTGAAACCGGATTTTGCAATATCCGGGATTTTAATCTCTAAATTTCTCCACCAGTCATGTTTATGAGACTCCCAGTTGAAAGCCTGACAAGAAAATCACCAATTTACCACAAAGTTGACTTGAAGTGCAGTCACGTAGTCTTCCACTTCCCAAATCAGTCAATAAGAGTGCATAGTCACTAAGAGTTCCACATGAATCAGTCCTAAAAAACTAATTCATCATGTTTGTACAAGTTTATGTTTTAATTTTCTTTGTAAATCCAACACATGGTATGCTAAATCTAGGGGTGGGTTAGGGTCGGACGCAACCTGTATTCCGACCCGATTACTTTTGGAAGTGAAAAAAAAATCCCGACCCGACAAAAGTCGGGACCTGACTTTTTCGGGATCCCGTAGGGTCGGGATAGATTTATCCCGAATCTCTCGACATATTTTTTTATTTTACGACAACGTTATTTTTTATTAACAATTTTCATTTGAGAAGTCTAAACAGGTTATTAACATGAAAAATAATACTATTTTAAAAATAACATTCCTAATAAATGAAAAAAGAAATTAACATGTAGGAGAAAAAATAGTGTGAAACTATAAATAATGGAGTACATAAAAAAATTGATAAGTTTTTTATCAGATTCTTTTAGTATTTAGTTTTATTCACACAAGCAACAGTTATCATACTAAATGAGATACATTATCATTATAATTTTTATAATCGGAAAATAATGATTATTTATCTTTTTTGAAGTAACAATATAACTTTTTAATTTAAGTATATTTTTTATTTTAAAAGTTTCATATATTCAAAACTACAAATCTATATTATACTCATGTAATTATAACTAATATATGAAACAAAAAGTATTGTAGCTCATATGGTAGAGTGCTTACATTGTATGTTAGAGGTACAATGTTCAATTCTCATGACTTTATTTGATATAAATTAATTTATATTTTAGTATTGAAAAAAAAACATGTTATATAATATAAAATATAAAATATAAAATATAAATTAATTAAAAAATCGGGTCGGGTCGGGATTTTGGGAATTTTTGCCAGCCCTAGCTAAATCAATCATGACAAAAACAGAAATTACCTGCAATACAATTTCTCGTCCTCGACGTATCGTACACCCTATAACATAATGGAAACCATAGTTTGATCAGCAGATAATTATCTACAAAAATCTACCTTTGCAATTAAAACAAAACCTATAGAAACACTCACATAGCGATATGGGTAATAGAAGTTTCTCGTTTCATAGCGCCATTATGAGCCTATCTTAAGTTGATATTGCTAATGAGTTCCAAATAGCAAGTGTACAAATACTTGATAGATGTCAAGTTCATTAATAAATGATGAACCATGGGAAAACAATAATGCGATCATCACACAAGTTACAAGGTATCATACAAAAAAGTGGCATTGTAAGTGAAAAGCAAACATACCAATATCTGTCTGCTGAACACCATAATCGTTTTCCTGCATTAATATATATGATCAAATTCAGTAACCTAATGAGCCAATAAGCCAACGATAATACTACACACTTTTGTTGAATCCTATACAATAGAGATTATCTTTTCGATAAAGTTTCTTACATTGCTTTTGTATCCCATAACGAATCAAAGCTGCAGTAGGAAACTTAGTGCTGGAGAGGCTGCTGCAAAAAAGTCCTGCGCATAAAAAATTTGTTGTTTAATTCCAAGTTAAATATAATTATATAAGGATTACAAAACAACAAATCCAAGTCTTAATCAAGGCGATGAGTGTACATGTGCTGATACTACAACTCAGATCAATTTAGCTAATACTCATAACTAGTATACCGGTGTTAAGAAGACATACTCAAATCCTAAAATTTTCAGATTCGATCCCCATCTACTCACCGACGAATATCACATGCACATCTCTGCTTCAGTAATATCAAAAACAAATAAATACTTTCAAGCACCCATGTTTAGGAGTTAGGACAACTTCCCTGAAGATTTTAGAGTTCACAGAGCCTATCTGGATAGAGCTCAAAAGCTCAGATTATTCAATTGTTTAGGCCTTTATGTTTGGTCACATTTGGTTATTCAGTTTTTAAGTCTCTATTTTTCTTTCTGTCCAAGAAGACTTATATTAAAGTTAAAGCCTCCAGATTTTCTCAATTGGACAAAAAAATAGCATTTTTCCTGAATTGAAAAAGATGGTTTTTCTGCTTGAAAGTTACATCCAGACAAACACTCACGACCTCATATTCTCTTCTGCAAATACACACACATTCACGCCATAGATTCTTCTTTCTCCTCCTAAATTATCAAAACCACATAACAAAGAATCCTATTGTTTAACTGCAGGTATTAAGCAATGTTTTCTTATTTTTTTGCCTAAAAGCTGAGTTTTTTTTTTTTTTTCTGGTTTGGGGCTGAATAGTCTTGAAGCAAACTATTTTAAGCATCTTTTTTCTCAACTTCTAAAAATCTTGCTTATCTGCTAAAAAAGTCTGCAACCAGACAAGCCCTCTAGTACTCAATCAAGTTGACACATTATAAAGATCAAATCAAACACATGAAAGAACTAATCCAATCAGCTAAACCCTAGTTTATTATTATTATGGAGCGTTATTTTTCTTAAAAGCTGAATTGCATTTAAGCTGAAAAGCTGAGCTTTTCATGATTTTCTGAGTGTTAAAAAAAGCTAGAAGCTTTACGCAGGAAGAATCCGTCCTTTTTTCCAACCTACATAAAAGCTTATTTTCTGCAACCAAACAAGCTCTAAGCAGATAATCATGTTTAACCCAAAAAGCTAGAAGCCCAGTTTATTATCATCATCATCATCATCATCATCATCATTATTATTATTATTATTACTACTATTATTGTTATTATTATTATTATTATTATTACTATTATTATTAGAATAAATTAACAAAACATACTAATTTTGAAACTAAATTAACAAAAACATACCAAAAAATTCATAACCTAATTTGTATATTTCATGCATTTATTACAAAAGTCCATACCCTTATTTCACAAGTCCATACGCTAATTTGTATTTTCATACCCTTATTTCAAAAGTTCATACCCTTATTTCAAAAGTTCATACCATAATTCGTAAAGTTTATACCCCAATTTACACAGAATTTATATCCATAATTTTCAACTTCATACCCTTAATTCACGGAGTTCATACACTTATTTTTCAAGCTTATACACCAGTTAACAAATTCAACAATTGCCCGTCCTTCGATCTCGAACTACCACGTCACCGTCGTGGGTCTCTATTTCGACGACCGCATCTCCGTCGGCATCAAACTCGAGTTTTCGACCTCGCTCTACACCCTCGCCGCCCACTCTGACGGATATCTCCGTCTCAATCTCCATCTAAGATAAAAGTCGGAAAGAGAAAGGGAGGAGGAGAGAGAGATCGGAAATAGAGAGGAAGGAGGAGAGCTCGGTGAGAGAGAAGGAGGAAGAGAGAGAAATCGAGAGAGTGAGGGGAGTAAAGAGATAGGAAATAGATAAACAAGTTTTTTTGTTTTTTATTAATTATTAATTGAATGTATGTTTTTAATAATTTAATATTTTTATTAATATAATATGTGTAATATAAGTTTATGTTACTAATGTTACTATTTTTATTTTATATTACTACTACTATTATTATTTCTCTTAGAATCTGGATTGCAATTAAGCTCATAAGCTGAGCTCTTCATGTTTTTTTTACTTTAAAAAAACATACAAAAAGATAATAGAAAGTAACTAACCCACCTTTTACTTAAAAAAAAGCTACATAGAAGCTTTAAGCAAGAAGAACCCACCTTTTTAATCAACTTAACATACAACTTATTTGCTACAACCAAACAATTCCTAAGCTGGTAAGCAGATAATCAACATAACAACATAAAATTAAAGGAAATAAAAAAAGATAATAGAAAGTAACTAACCCAAAGTTGAAGCCTTTATAAATGAAACCAAACACCTTGTTTTTACTCACTTCTTTGCTTCTATTTATGGGTTATATATAGAAGAAAAAAAGGAATAGAATCATAAAATTTCCGTGGTTAAGTTGAGAAAAGTTGGAATATTTTTGTAATAATAAAAAGAGAGAATTGGATGAAAAAACAACCACGAAAATGAGAATAATTTAAGAGACAAATTGACAAAGTGTTGTTTTTTGTGGGATTCGTTATTAAATGGGAATATAATATATATATGAATGAAAGTATTTTGTTTTTTTGTTTTTCTTTTTTGCCATATTCAACAGTATTCAAAGTTTAACCGCGTTAATGATGTGTTTTTGGATGTTTTGAGGAAATGGCGATTGATTACGTAAGAATTAAGATTCACGGAGTATGTATTATTTTAATAATATGACTTTACCGACAATAAAAATAATTATGGAATCAAAAATTAGTTACTTTAAATCATAAAAAGTCTAGCAAATGAAGTATATGATTATATTTTTTTTAAATCGTTTTAACAAATTTGTTAGAGTTATTTTATATGTCATACTTGTACGTAGTTTCATACATAACGCTTTAAAAGGAAAACAGAGTAAAATAGATAAGTGTTGAAATCATTTAAAAAAAATCATATACTATTAATATAAGTCAACTCATCATTTTTAAGTCTGTCAAAATTTGACCATATTTTTTTAAAATACCTCCGAACTCTTTTACTAATTACCAATAATTTCATATAAAGTGAAAATAACACTATTTCTCTATCTTTAACCACCAATATTTTAATTCTTATCATCTTATATTATATATTTTTTTCCCCCACATATATGTATATCATTATTACACTTATTTTCTATATTTTTATTGAATTGTCACTAAAACATTCTGATATTTAATTCATCGAAAGTCATTCATGCCATGTGTCCATGCCCCTTTATTTTAAATTGAAATAATATCTATAATTGACTAAATGCGATTATTGTACTGTTTTATAAAGTATAAGAGGTATGAGATACTTGTATCCCGTACGAATACGACGATACATCAAAAGTTGATTTTTTTGGTACGATAGAGTTAAGGTACGTCAATAGTTGAATAGTTTGAAAATATATTATCAAAAGTAGCTAAAAATATTCTTAACAAAAATAATATTACACAACCTTATATATATTTTTTTTATCTTAACTCAGTATTTTCATCTTTACTTAACAAAAAAGGAAGTATATGTTAACCGTCTTTATTGTTGGCCTAATCTTTATATTTTGTTTAACTTTACTTTGTGAGCTTACTCTTTTAAAAATACCAATTTAGCCCGTAAACGTGCCAACGACCCGTACTCATCATGGCCAAATGAGCAGAAAATTTTCGCTACTTAAAACCACGTATCGATTATGGAGATTGCCGTACCCAGGGGCGGATTTAGAGGAGGGCCAGGGGAGGCGGCCGTCACTCCGAAAATTTTAAAAATGTTTTTATTTAGGGAAAATTTCAGAAAATTAAATTATATATATTAATAGGCCCATAATATATAATCATTTTTAGCTCATATGGTAATGCTACCTAAAATTGAATAAGAAATCATTGGTTCGATTATATGTCATCACAACTTATTCTTTTTTATTTATTTCATGTTCATTTATTTACATGAGTAACACTTTATTGCTAATTATTTTCAATAACATCCCTATATTTATAATTTTAAATTTACTGTGTTTTTTTACAATTAACAACTCGTTTTTTTAACATTCAGAATAGACTTTTAAACTCAATTTTCGATTATTTTAAATGTTGATTTTCTTAAAATTCTAGTTGTATTTTTTTTCTACAACCCCCAACGATATAATTCTAGTTCCGTTCATAGCCGTACTCGTACAAATAGTTGTCATGAAAAGAAATGGAAACAGTAAAAGAAATGTGAAATATAAACATGGAAGAAAGGAAAAACACACACTAAAATTACACGTAAAATTAAAGAATGCGGGAATGGGAAATGTGAGTATTTTCTAAAGTAGTTTCGAATTATTTATTTAAAATCATTCGTAATAGTTGATTTAAATTTTTATTGTTAAACAATGATACATGTGTATGTTAAACGACACTTATATACGTTAACCTTAACAAACATATACGTATCGTATTAATACATTTTTATTAACAATATTATCTATTAATTTATAATAAATAATTAATTTCAGATAAATAATAGTAATATTATGCTCCTTTGGTCCACACTGCAAAAAAAATGTTAAAATAATGACGGAACTGTGACGATTTTTTTTGTTACGAGTTTATTAGCTAAACAAAAATCTATAATTTTTGTGACAATTTATGATAAATTTATAAAATAGTGACGGTTTTGTGACAAATTTAGAATAAATTTTTAATATTTTTATTTAATCAAAGAGTAAAATATAAATCCAAAACTCCACTCTCTCTCCGACCAAAACCCATCTCTCATAAATCATTTACGATTATAAGGTAAAATCTGCCCCTAATTTAATCTACTCAAATTCAAATTCTAAATTGCACCGTTTTATTATTATGCTTTATGTATTAATTAACCATAGTTTAAATCCACAATGAAAAATAGAAATATTCACCTGACCTGAACACATGTTTTGATCCATACATATTTGTTTGTTACAATGTTCTTATTTGTTGTTAAATAATAAAATATAAAATAGAGAGACAGTAGAGTAATTGTAGAGTAGAATACGTTTATTAATATTGTAGTGTTTTTATTTAACCACGCACAATTTTGACCGGCTTTGGATATGTAACTAAATTGACGAAATAATTTTTAAAAAAAATTCTATCATATAGTTTAACATTTAAACTATGTAAAAAAAATTTGAAGTTTTTCGTTTCGGCAATTCAGTTAAATGTTCAAAGCCGGTCAAAGTTGCGTGTGCTTTCACATAAGACATATAAATTGATACGAAGGGAGTAATATTGTAGTGTTTTTGATAACAAGTAGAAGCCTCTTTATATAGGCCATACATGAGTGTTTAGCAAGATATAAATATTAATCAAATCGAGCTCAATCTAATCACATCAAAATTTTCCTAAATAGTATGATATTCTAATATTTGTCATATTTTTTAATTTGAATTTTTCGAGTTTTTGATAATGCCCACCAAGTGTATGTTGTAATGCTCCCACTCTATGAGTGAAATTTTGTTTGTTTTTAATATTTTTCTAGAATGCCCACCAGGTGTTTTTGCTATACATAATATTTTCCGGCCATAAATCGACAGAACTCCCAAATGCAGAACAGTTTAATAGCTAAAGCTGCCAAAAAAACTCAAAAAACAGTTTAGACCGTTGGATTGTTTTCATTTCATCTGTTAGATTGAACTTTAGAGGATGTGAGTGCACTATAAACTCTAGAGAATTTGAATCCTATAGTATTAGGGTGTCCATTAGGGTACTTTTCTTTACACGCTGCAATCAATGTAGGCTTTTTATTCCCCATTTATCCTCCTTGCTCTTCGTTGTACTGCTCTTGGTTGGTTTCTCACTTTTTGGTTTTTTTTTTTTGGGTTTTTTTGGGTCTGGGTACATTTTCCACTTCCCTTTACAGTCAGTGTTGAGGGAATAGAGAATCTTTTTTAAAAAAATGGAGAATTTTACGGTTTTCTTTACAGTCAGTGTTGCTTGGAGGAATTTTTGTATGTAAGGCTTATTTGGTTCCATTTTAGTATGTCAAAATTATGACCACTGGGAGAGACTTTTGGGAGGAGTTGTTTTTAACAGTAACATTTCAAAAAAGCAGTGGACTTAAATTATCAGCAACTAAAGTAGCACTTAACTTACATTAGTAAAAAGGAAATAAGAATAGCTAAGAATCTGCAAACACAAATATTTGTCTTTATTTTTCATAAAAATTAATTAAAATATAAGTTTATTAAGATAAGAATGTGTATTTTACTATTTTATAATCTACAGGTATAATGAATTGAATTAAATTTGTCTTGCACACTATTTGTATAAATTATGTTAACTTTCAATGAGAATATTCATGTTTAAGCCTAGATTGTTCATTAAGGTTATTCATTTTGTTGTTGAAATATTGTGATTCGTAACTTGAATCGTATATATAAAAATAATTTTCTATCGATATACAGTATACCGTCCTGTATCATGCCCAAAATTTGCAATTTTTGCCGTATCGCACTAACACGATACCTGTACCCGTGAAACATATATAAGAGCAGTACTCTTTCTCAATAACCTAACATGTGTAATTGATTATGTTAACAGATGGCCCGCGACTGGGCGAACCTCCAGTCAGACCTCCTTCGCACAATCGCCGACCTCCTAACGATCTCAGTCGCAGATTACATCCGATTCCGCGCTGTATGCACCACGTGGCAATCATCCACACCACAAACCCCACCCAAACTCCCAATCCAACCCCCATTCCTCCTCCTCCCTCCTCAAAACCACCGCTCACTCTTCGTCAGCCTCGCTCACTCCAACAAAGCCCACACCTTCTCCCTCCCTCACCCTCCCTCTACTCGCCTCGGCTCCTCCCTCGGATGGCTCCCCTTCCTCGACCCCACCACCGCCTCCCTCTCCCTTCTCAACCCCGTCACACAATCACGTATCCATCTCCCCTCTCTACTGTCTTTCCCGGACGTTGTATCGCTTGATGTTTACGCCATCGGGAGGGAGTATTCTATTGTGGATGACGGGATGATACGCCACGTCAGCCTACAGGAGATGTGTCGCTTCTTTATCAAGAAGATTGTTCTCTCGTCCAATCCGGCTCTACACCCAAATTACGTCGTTATTGCCTTGATGAATCATACTGGTATTACATTTGTTAAGGAGTTATATTGTACGACATTGATGATTTATCGATTAACCATGTGGTTTATAAATGATTTCTTTCTCCATAGACGTCTTGGTGGGATTGGATGAACTTTTACAAAATTCAGTTTCATTCTTGTTAAGGCATCATTTGATTTATTGATTTCGAAGCTAAACAAAGTTTACTAAAAAAGCTAGGAAGTTAAAAATGGATGTCCACAAATTTGTCTTCTTCTTCATTTGGAAAAAGTTAGCCAATTTAATTATTTAATTAAGGTTCCGTTTGGTAACAGGTCTTTTTAGTTGATTTTTGAAATTTTGATTTTAAAATGTGTGGATGTTTGGACACCTAGATTACTTAGCTTTCAAAAAACAAGTTTTTAGCCTGAAAAATGAAATTTTCAAAAAATAAAAATTCTGTATTTTCAGTGGGTTTTTCAAACAGATTTTTTATAGACGATTTTGAACTAGAAAATCTGTAGCCAAACATAGCCTAAGTCATGAAACCAAACAACCCTTAATACCGACCGGATCTAAATGTTTGAAGAGTGAAAATTTCATTATATTCGTAGTTCATTTCTTATTTTGCAAAGGGCTTAGTAGAAGTTCTCAGCTCTCTAAAAGTTGGAAGTTACGAATGACTAATATTTTGCATACATCTTGAAATAGACATTTCTGTCTCCATAGTTTCAAAAAGGTGTATGGAATTTCAATCTAGATTCGAGATGGTAAAATTGAAGTTTGTTTCCAAAGTAAGAACCTCACTCTTTCGAATTAATCGGTTATTCTGAAAGTTGAATTACTCATTTTATTATCACTAATGGTATGCCAATCCTTATACAGAACTATCAGACTTATCCATACCATTCTCGTGCAGATGACTATCATTTGCAGAAATAAGTCCAAATACTAAACTATTTTGATTCTTCTTGCTAGGTAAACTAGGCTGGTGTAAAAATGGGGACGAATCCTGGAAATATATAGATGATGCGCAGTCCTATTACGAGGATGCTATTTTCCGTGACAATTTGCTTTACGCAGTAGATAAATTCGGGAACATCGCCATCTGCGATGTTCATTGTTCCATCCCCACGGTCTCGATCATTATGATTGAGATTGGAGACTGGGGTGATTTGCAGTACTTGGTTACTTCGTCGAAAAACAATTTATTATTTATTACACGGTATATGGAGCCTGATTATGTGGATCGGGGTCGGGATAACGGTTACAAAACGACGAAGTTTGAAGTGTTTAGGCTAGACGGGGTAAAGTGGGAACATGTGAAGTATTTGGGAGATGATGCGATCTTTTTGGGAGGAAACTCCACGTTGGCCTTGTCTTCGCATGGTTTACGCGGTTATATAGGCAATTGTATATATTATACTGATGATTGTTCGGAATATGATAATGAGAATTTGTATGGGGATCCTGATTTGGGGATTTACGACTTAGGAACCGGAAATACTGATTCTTTGCCTGGGTGTTCTCATGACTCGTATTCTCCGAGGCTTCAGCCTCCACCTGTCTGGGTTACTCCGTATCCATTTTTATAAAGGCACAATTTATTTTTACGTGTATCAAATGGCAAAAAAAAAAAGAAGAGATCTTGATAAACAAGAAGATGTCTAACTTTTTTATCAAAAAGATTGTTCTCTTGTCCAATCTAGCCGTGGGCCGACACGACGTTGATATCGTGGTAATAAATTTCAAACGCAGATTGTGACCAAATGTTGTTTCAACTATTCCAAAATTATCATTTGGGGAACTATACTGTAGCCGAATATGCTACAGAAGTTTTCAATTAAGCCTCGATCGAGGACCGATCTTGTATAAACAGAATCGTAAGTTGCAAGGTTTATATATGGGTTCAGGTTAGTCAGTTACGGCCTAGTTTAACTACGTATGAAGAATTTGAAAATAATATGGCTAAGTATGATGATAAGAAAATGTGCTTACTTGTGATGAAAGGAAGTCATTGGGAGTGTGAGAATTGCTCGAAACTCCTCTAAGATAAACTACATTCTCAAAGACGTTACCTTACTGCTCCGCCTCCCAATTGGAGATGAGGACCCTTAACACAAATAAATATAGGAATAAATTATTGCTCGTCGGTTGGTTTAGGAATTTATTTGGAAACTGGTCCATTTTATTTCTATATGGCACCACATACTGTGGCCGAAAATCGGATTAGAAGTGATAAGTTTTATATTGTGTAAGCAACCATTGTACAACTGAAAATGGGAATCAACGTACGACAAGTAGAAAGTGATTTCCTAGCTATGACTTGCGGGTAATTCAAAGTTCTTAAGCCTGAGCTTGTTTTGCATCACATGGTCTTGTAAGTTCCCTGAACTAAACGTAAGCTATATTTGAAATTATTTACAGCCGTAGTTCCGTACTGCTCCGATTGCCTTATTGTGCCAAAGCAATCCATTGCTAATTTTTGTCAGAAATTAAGCTTTCTTGTAGTTGGAGGACGAAAACCAAGTATTTTTCTCTCTTTATTTCAACTTCGCCAGGCACAACGGAGGCTAATGTCGCCGTTCGAGCACCGATAGTGAATTTCCTGTTAGAGTCTCATGTACACAATACACTAAGTATTGTTATCCAGTCCAGTATCTTAGGCTGTAAATGATGTGTATGGTAGCTCATTTGATTCTAAATCACTTTACTTGATAGCTTCAGCCGAATAAGAATTAATATTACGCAATAGAAGATGGATTCCGGCAAAGAGAACTTAAATTTATCATTATTTTAATTAAAAATGTGTAAAGGTTAAAAAAATTTGATTAAAATAAAAATTACATGATTTTCCAGTTTTTTCAAATATACGGGGTTGTCTCCAAATCATGTCACGATCTGTTTCATTTGCTTACTCTTAATAGTATAACATTGTTTTCAAATACTTCAATATCTAAGTGGAGGATTTGTTATTTCATAAAATATGAGAGTTTTGCTTCTACACGTACATTTACTTAATAATTACAACTGGATAAGTTAACGTTGGAATATATTCTCGATCTATGATCTATCTATAATAGCATCTGTGGTCGGCAAAATTACTTAGTTACGTTAGGAGTAACTTTCTACTAGTGGTGCACTACAAAATACTAGTTTAGTTCGTAAGAGTAAAACCTATCCCTAATTCAAAAATATGTCAAAAATTTGTCAAAAATTGATTAAACTGTCCAAACTTGTTAAAAAACCGTAACTATTAAGCTCGTTACAAAAAATAACATAACTATCCCGTAGCTATTTGGCCAACTGCGCTTAGTCAACAGAAACTTAATGTATCCTTAATTGTAAGCTCCTTCAAAAAGATGTAATTTTAAACCACGTTCTTTGGTTTTTAGAATTTTGTTAATATTGTTAAAAATATTTTATACTACATTCTCAAACATAAATTGTGTATTTTACAATACTATTATTAATTTATTATTAAGTACATTACTACTCTCAATGGAGTATATATTCTACGGTTCTATTTTCCAAATATGAATCATCTATATGTTGCTATAATATAACTAAGGGTGCAATCGGGACGGTACCCGATCCGAAAAAGTTAAACCCGTGTTTCGATTCGATAGTTTTCAGATGCCGTTAAAAAATCCTGATCCTGACCCGAAAATGGTCGGGTCCCGAAAGATCCAGAAAGATCAGGACGGGATTTTTCGATACTTCATACTCTTTAAAAAAATTTGTTAAAAAGTTACAACATAACTAGCAATTTTGTTAAAAAGTTTCTTAGATTTAAACAAAATAAAAAAGTGGGACAATATTATATTTGATATTGTATTCGTTTATAAGATTGATTATCAAACAAGACAACTAATTATTATTATTTTAAGAAAAAATAAACAATAACATTATTCAAACTAAAAGCAGAAAACAAATGTTATAAATTTAGTTATTTAACATTAAGATGGATACACAACATAACAAAAAACTCATACGGAACATCAAAATCAAATAAAATGAATAAGATACTATATATGATGAAAGATAATCAGTGATTAAATAAATAAATATACTTTTTCTTTTTTGCGAAATTCTCAAATTCATCACAAAAAGTGAAAATCATAATGGAAAAACAGCAGCTAAATGACAACATGATCATTTAATAAATAAATATACATTTACATACAATTTATATATAAATATATATGTTTAGAGGGGTGGATAAAAGTGTGTTACTTATGCCTCGTTTGGTGCTCATTAATACATCGGGATTGTACTACTAATTCTGTGACTCCACAAATGCTATGTTTGATAAAACATTGGACTCTGTACTAGTTATCCGGTCCGGACTATAAATGATGGCAAAAAAGTGCATTTCCAATACCATAGGGGGTGGTATTATGAATAGTCCAATCCCAGGTGTATTAATTATTCGAGTTTGTTTTCAAATCTCATTCATAATACTACAGGATTGTTAATACCGGGATTAGTAATCCTGCAACCAAACGAGACCTTAGTAAATAGAGTAGAGGTGGGAGTAAATTAATTTTTTTAATAAATATAAACTGGTATTATTCATAATAAGATTTTTTTTATAAAAATAATATATTTTTTAACGTATATTAATTCTATCGGGTCGGGTCGAAAAATCTATCGGGATTAAAAATAAAAATTCGATCTCGAACCGAATTATTTCGGGACAGGACAAAAATCCGACCTTTCAGAGATCGGGAAAAAATCTGATCAGAATTTCGGAAATTTTTTCCAACGCTGGCCAATAACATCTTCATATCCTTCTTTAATACTATTCTTTTTATTAGTAATGGTTTAGCTATTTATTTTAATAGATTGTAACTTCTCTATTGTTTTCCGTTTCAAATAATGTATAATATTTGGGCTGTGGACCGTGTCTTGTATCACTATAAAACTATATGTAATTTTAAACTGTAAATAAACTGTATCAAAATTATCGGAATAGAAATTTTTAAAAGTTAATCATATAGTTCAAATGTTAAATTTTATGATTAGATTTTAAAAAAATTCATTTCGACAATTTTGAAACAAGTTATAAATCGATCAAAATTGTATATAGTTTCGTATTGGACAATTAAATCGGAACGGAGGGAATGATATTTATCTCCATTCCAAGTCTGAAAAACATGCCAAAATAGATATTTCTTCTTGTTTCTATCTCCGTTACGAATCAGACTCGGTGCTACCTCATCTAATGCTAATCGTTAATCATTAAAAACCAATCAATATAAATCAAACCATAATCCGTAAGGCCGGCCGAAAACGCAGAAAAACCGACCCGACCCGAAAACGGACCCGTTCCGGTTCGGTCCAAAAAATAAAAAGACCGAAACCGAAAAAAACCGAACCGAAAAATCTGCTCGGTTTCGGTTTTGTCAAAAACCGAACCGAACCCACTCCTACAATACGCATCGCTAATTGATGAGATAAATGATAAAATGGTACACAACCTATTAACTTTTAGCGATTTGGTACCCAACCTAACATTTTTTCTAATTCGGTACCCAACCTATACGTTTCGCTCTAATTTGGTATCCAACCTAACATTTTTTCTAATTTGGTACCCAACCTTTACGTATACAGTCCATTAATGGACTCAATCTGTCTTCGATTATCGGTTTTTAACAAATAGAGTGGGTACCAAATTAGAAAAAATGTTAGGTTGGATACCAAATTAGAACGAAACGTATATGCTGGTACCGAATTAAAAAAAATATTATATTGGATATCATATAGTTAAAAATTAATAAATTGGGTAATAGCAATTTTCCCCTAATTGCTGTCAGGGCTATTGACCAAGTCAGGCAGATTATAGCAAATTATGTCTTATAAATAATGACTAGTTTCATAGTCTCATTCATTGCAAAAGCAAAAGCAAAAAAACAGATACGATGACCAGGGGAGAAGTGAAAGTGTACGGCAACTTTTGCATGGAAAATATTGGTATTTTTTGGCTATGCATATGCAAGTCATAGGCTACAACGTCATTATGTATGACAGCCTGACATGACCGACTTTGCCCCCTCTAATCTCTCTCTACCTTACGACCTTTGTCGTCACAATCCTCCCCACCACCCATTTGGTGCTATACTATGTAGATACAGACACTTATCGCCCTTTGACGGTGCAGATGGACACGTGGTGCTCCTCTTCTTGACGGAACCCTAGTCCAGACTGGTAGGCATACTGACGGGGACAGAGTCGTGCGCACCTTTGCACCGTGTTTGATGTGATTGGGTTGAAAATCCTGGTTATCAGAATCAAACGAATACGAATATCAAATGGAATACGAATTGATATCGAATAAAAATGACGAACGGAACCGCGATATAGATAACCATATTTGCCAAAAACAAACATAACTTTGTCATGCAAAGCTATTTCAATACTCGAGGCCTTTTATACTCAGTCAAAGTGCTCATGACCATGGACGTTTACATGTAATATAGGATGTACATTTTCTAAATATATACTCTCTCGGTCACTAAATAATTGATTAATATTCTATTTTTGGGATGTCTCTAAATAATTGATCAATTTTATCTTTTTGCAAAATAATTTAATTAAAATTATCATTCTACCATTCATATATCACACACAAAAGATTATGATTTGACAATTTTTATCTTATTATAGACATTATTGCTTGTAATAAATAAGAGACGGATGGAATATCTCATATCCAATAAATTGTCATGGGTACACAAGTTGGTGTACGGTTATAAAGTTTACTTAGATATGAGTACTAAAGAGTCATTCATGTAACATGGTGACAAATGGACGTACGTTACCAGATAAGTGGTGTGATGATTCAATGTAAAACCGTCTAAGTTTCTTCAATACGATTAAACTAAATTAAATCACATTTATATTCTGATACCATATAATTATGGCGGTTGGTAATCTTTAAAAAGTAATCAAAAATATCACTAAGTTGATTGATCGAATTAAATCTAAGTAATTAATGGTTGTCACGTGTAGTAATTATAATATATGGTAAGACTTGATTGATCGAATTAAATCTAATAATTAATGAATTGTAATACAAACATTGACTTGTCAATGCGTAGTTCTTATAATAGATTGTAAGACGAGTCAAGTACGGAGTTATTTTAATAGTTGATAAGATTTTGATTTAGAAATAATAATGTAGAATCGTATAACTTTCTTCAATACGATTAAACTGGCAAAAAATTGGTTTATTTATCTCAACTGCCATACATTAATAAAATAGGGACCAGACCACTGACATTAACAATTGAGACACCGAACTATATATTTTTTCTTAAACTAGCGACCTCCGTCAATTTAATTGGACGAAACTTAAATTTAAATTACATTTCAGTTTCAAATTTTATAAAACATATATATATATATATATATATATATATTGTTGACCAAAACTGTAAATTTTTAAAATTTTGAGAATTATTAGAGTAATATACTTTTATATATGTAATGAGAATTGTGTCCAAATCATTTCATCTCGTTGCAACTTGTAAGTATATGTTAATTGAACAACCTTGATTACTACATGTTGAACTAAATTTATGTGTACCGATTATTAAATAAAAAGTACAAATTCGTTTTTTTTATAATCAAGTACCAAAAGTATGTACATTAAGTTTCCCTTTTTAGGATAGCCTTGAAACAAAATAATAAACTTACCTGGAAAACTTCAAATTATATATATTTCATAATAAGTTATATATCCTCATGATTAATTCTATGGATCGATGATCGATGTTTCAGATATATAATAATCAAAATATGTGCAAACAGATATATATGCTTCATTATTTGTTTTAAAAAAATTAAGGGTTAGAAGTGAATGTACTTTAAAAACTTTCTAATTTTGAATACTTGGAAGAAAAGACAAGTTTTAGTTCATTGTATGCTTCGGTTAACTACTTTAGTAGCTTAATTTTGCTCCAAAATTCAGGTAAGAGATGGTATAAGTTTGGATAATATAGTGCACAATTTCTTTCTCCTTTGAGCACAGGAAGCTCAAGGCCGGTAACCCCGTCTAACCGTGTTCATGTATGTGACGTGCCGAAAAAGTTTTTACAAGTACCGGTAAGGGCGTATATACCAAAAGGTTTAGTAAGGCTCAAATTTTTGCATAAAATTAATAGTTCAGAAGACTTCTAAAGACAGCAATGTTAACTTTCTAAAAATTGCTTCATTTAATAGGACTGCAACATTAATTTGTGAAAAAACTGAAGTTGCCACAACAAACATTGAACTGAAATGAAATTACAAACTGAGATGGAAAAGTTCGATCATAAAGAGGTTGCACTTAGTACAATGATATGAAACTTTAACAAAACCAGACAACTTCAGGATAAAACCCATATGAAATATAAGATGGCAAAGTTGTATCATCAAACTATAAGGTGGTACTTAATTACCACTTATTAAGGTTAGTCATTTTTTAGCATTCGAAAAGGCGTTCTTGTCAAAATTCGTGGTCCTCATACCTCATCGCACAATTCCTAAGCCTAATCTGAGCTCCAATGCTATTGCCACAGTTCATCAATAGTAGCTCCTTGGCTGTTTTTAAACATGAAGTACAAGGACGACTTTTAAGTTTCTTTTTACAAGAAGCATGGCCAAACGCGATAGTTTTAAACGCTGTGCCATAGTCGTTACTCTTGGTTTTTGAAGTCTTAATTATCAGTTCGGCAAGAATAGTTTTTACTGCGCGGTCGAAAGAGTGACCTTCTATATAATATTTGGTATTACATCCTCCTAAAATCTTTGCGTTAATTTTACTATGAACAGCACCCGGCATCGTCACCAATCCCACAATAAAAATAATTGCAAACGAAATATTTTTCATCGAGGTATCCCTTTGGCAAATCATATTAAGGAGGACTTCGGAAAAAAATATAGGACTTACAGGGTTGAGAGGCATAGGGTTATCAAAACAATTAATACAACCACATGATTCATCCGTTCTCATTTAATTGTCCATTATAAAACTACGTGCAATTTTGACCGGCCAAAAACATGTATCAAAATTGTCGGAATGAAAATTTTCAAAAGTTGATTATATAGTTTAAATGTTAAATTTTAGGGTAAATTTTGGATTGGACCATGAAAACAAAAGTATTTAAGGATTGATCCATGAAACTGAAACTAATTAAGGATTTGTCCATTTTTCCTAACTAACCAATAAAAATGTAAAAAATCAGAAAAAAAATAAAAAATTCCAGAAAATAAAAATGCAAAAATGAAAAATAAAAAAAAATATGAAAAAATTCAAAATAAAATAAAAGAGGCAAAACCCCGAAAAAACACGACTTTTTTAAAAAAAAAAACCAAAAACCAAAAAATCAACAAAAATCTAAAATCAACAAAAATCCAAAAACGCAAAAAAAAAACAGTCTGAATCATTTTAACTTATTTTAAAAACAGTCTGAACCATTTTAAGTCGTTTTAAAAACAGTCTGAACCATTTTAAGTCGTTTTAAAAACAGTCTGAACCATTTTAAGTCATTTTTAAAAACAGTCTGAACAATTTTAAATCATTTTAAAAACAGTCTGAACCATTTTAAGTCATTTATAAAACAGTCTGAATCAAAAACAGTCTGAAAAAACAATTAAAAAACAGTCTGAAAAATAAACAATCTGAAAAATAAATTAAATAAAAAACAGTCTGAAAAATAAATTAATTAAAAAACAGTCTGAAAAATAAACAGCCTGAAAAATAAATTAAATAAAAAACAGTCTGAAAAATAAATTAATTAAAAAACGGTCTGAAAAATAAAACACTAACATACCGCAAAATGTAGTGAAGAAAAGTCCAACCATCAAAGGATTTTGCTTATGCTACGGACCAAGGAGGTTCATTTTCCATCGAACGAATCAACATCACACACTTGTACAGAAAGCATCTGGGCTCAGATCAAGCAAACGCAAACATGATACAAGTAGTTGTTCAGATCTCCAGGCTACTGGAGAAGGTATGTATGTATGTATATATATATGTGTATATATATATATACAAAAATATAGATATAGATATACATATATATACACATAGATATATACAAATATATGCAGGCGGAGATGGAGCAGCAGGCCACTGGCGATGACGAGAGGGAGGAGGAGCGAGCCTCCGACGACAGCGGCGGAGGTGGAGCGAACGACAGAGGAGCGGCAACAAAATAGATATATGCATAGATATATACGGAGGTTTTTGAGAGAGAGAGAGTGATAAACTCGATAAATAGAATTGAGATATATTTTATATTTAATGAGTAATGGACCAATTCTTAATTAGTTTTAAAAATAATGGACCAATCCTTAATTAAATTTTATAGCCGGACCAATTATTAAATAGTTTTGTTTTCATGGTTCAATCCTTAATTTTCTTTTTTTTTTATTGTCGTTTCTTAATTTCTTTTTGTACCTTGGTTTTTCTATTTTGGTCAATTTTCAACACCTAAAGCTCGGGTACAAAAAGGGAAAAGATTAGAGACCCAGATAGAAAAAAAAGGTAATCTAAGAAACAAAGGTAAAAAAGAATTAAAAAAAGTATAAACCAAGATAAAGAAAAAGAAAATTTTAAAAACCAAGGTATAAAAAAACCCTGAAGGAAAGAAGGTACCAAAAGTAAATAAACCCAAAAAGGTATTTTGCCTTTTTCTTTCTTTTCTGGCCGTCCATGTTTTGGCCTTTTATATTACCGAATCTTAGCATAGTATCGGTAGCCGGTTTTGCTTGGATATTTTGTCTATATAAGAGAAGGTATGTATTCTCAATAAGACAAGCAATGATAAGTCTCTCTCTTCTCATCAACCGTAAAGTTTTACTCTCTAATTGCAACAACTATTTATTTCAAGCCTTGTTGCAATATTTTATCCAAAACATAACAGTAAAAAGCTCAAATTTAACATTAACAGAAAAGACGTTACAGCTAGCCAATTAATGCAAGAAATCAAGCAATAGAATATCAACGATTAATATGGAAACTAATTTCGAAAAATAAGGAACTTAAAGAATTATAAGAACCAAATCAATGTTTACAAAGGCGTAACCCTAATATTGTCCCAAAACCATCATCAGTATCTATTTAAAATGTGGTACCAAAAATTAACAATCAAAACCAATTAAAACTCTCCAATATTATCTCAAAACCACCATCAGTATCAATTTAAATGTTGTACCAAAAATTAACAATCAAAACCAATTAAAACTCTCCAAGATTATCGCAAAACCATCATCAGTATCTATTTAAATGTGGTACCAAAAATTTGCAATCAAAACCACTTAAAACTCTCTAAGGTTATCCCAAATGAACGAATTGGCCTTCATCGTCTTTATCTAGTTTGACAACCAACTTGTTCGCTTGAACTTTATCCTTCGACAACTCAAGACCATCAATGAGACCTTCAAAGTTTCGATTACTCTTCATATCTGACTCGAAGCTTTGTCCGTTCCCATTCAAAAACCAGACTATTCTCCTTCCCAATTCTACATCTACATCTAATGGCTGGGTTCGTCATCAAGCATGCATTTATTATGTGACCAGCCTTCACCCTTTGGCTTGATTGTAAATAAGATTAGCTTTTTACCCTTTTTAATCACAAATTGGAAATATGTCGGAATGAAGGGTTTCTTGAGAATTATTTTCCATGTTGGTGTAGGTACATACAAATAAACTGTTCCATCAAAGGTAATGATATAGACAAAACAGCCTAATATGAAAACCCATAATCACGACGCAAGGTGCATAATCACGACGGTCCTGGGTTTTCTACCTCTCCTAAGAATCACCACATTAGTGGGATACCCTCTATGAATACTGAGTGTTCCCATATGATATGTGGTCTTCCGTTTCTCTTGTTGGGTTTGGGGTAAGGGAGGAAGTTGAATTATTCGGTTCTCGAAATGTTTTAACAAAAAATACGGACAACCATATTTAGAATATAGCTCGTTTTTCCCATTCCGATTCCTTACTAACTCTTACGAATAGGCACCAACCTTGCTTCGAATAAATCAACTTCGAACCTACAAAATAATCGCTTGTATTAGTACTAGTTTTTTCAACCTGAAGAAAACAACTCGAGTATGTGCATCGGTTTTCTTACATTTTTTCTCATATTTAAGATAATTAGTATCACTTTTATATTTTTAGAATAACAGTTTAACTTTATACATTTTTCAGCTTTCCTATCAAATTTATTATCATAACTAAATATTACTATATTTTAATATATTTCTATCACTTTTTTTCAACCCAAATTAATTTACTATAGCAAACACATTAAATAATTTACAAGTTTACTCGTATTTAAAGTAAAAAGTACACTTTTACAACTTATAAATTATTAGTTTTTTTTATCAATTTCTCTATCAAAACTATACAACTCATATTTTTGTTATTTTATTAATTTATATGTGAAAAATACAAATAAATGAAAGAGAATAAAAGAAAAATAAGAGAGACAAATTATTATTTTAATTATAAGTGAACATACTGATCCCTTATGTTTGAGGTATAATATATTTAACTTAATGGATAAGTAAACTGATGCGTGTACAATTTTAGAATAATCTCCTCATATTTAAGGTAAATGTGTCATATAAGTGAAGTGATATGAATGTTCTCAAAGAACATTATATAGCAGATAGCATGCACAAACAACATGTATATTCATATATACTTTACCGTTTATATTTAAATCCACGGCTAATAGTCCTACATCTCGGAAGTAAGAAAATGAGCTGTTCTAAGGGAACTTGATAACAAGATCAAATGCAAATTTGCAGATTTGTGGACAAAGCTGCGATATTGACAAGAGACGGTTCAATAAACGAAAACGAATCATTAGCTAATACATGGGGAGATTGTTCACTATGCAACAAGTCAAGAAATGAAATGCATACTATTATACCAATGGGGGAGTTTTTTGCTGAAATGGTACAGTAGCTCAGTCAAATTCTCAGAATGGGCTACCTTTCTGAAATATTCCCAAAATGGTCTACTTTCGAAAAACGACCGATCGAAATGATTAAAACGACCGGTCGTTTTATTATTGAACTCTCTGGAACAATTTGGACAATAAACGATCGGTCGAATTGGACAATACGACCGGTCGTTTTTCAGACAAAAACGATCGGTCGTTATGTACATTTCGATCGGTCGTTTTTATGGTGAAATCTCTGGAAGAAATCATACCTAAAACGATCGGTCGTTTCTGAAAAACGATCGATTGTTTTTCTTGTGAACTCACTGGAAGAAATTTGGATTTATTAGATCGATCGTTTTTTAATAACGATCGGTCGTCTGTGGATAAACGATCGGTCGTTTTTCACAGTCGACCGATCGACTGTAAACAATTTACAGAACAAAGAATTTTTGGCACTTTTCGACACTGATTTGGCAAAAAATATATAAAAACATGATCCACTTTTTGAACATGATCCCTTAAAAAATGATGTAAATTAATATGTTTAGTACATCGGATTGTCCGGAAGATTTATAGCACAAGTATTATCACATAAAATGATGTCGTAAATTAATATGTTTAGTATAAGATGTGTAGGTGACGTTTTAATAAACATCCGATTTAAAACATCCGATTTAAAACGAAGTTAAACAAAGCTAAACGATTAAGGAAAACGAACGATCAAATGCAAGCGAAAAATTGGCCATAGTTTTGCCTAAAAACGGTCAATCGCCACAAATGAAAACAACACAAATAACCCAATCAACTATAGATATATATACGCACAAGTTATAATAACATCAAAATCGCATTTGTAGAATTATAAATACGCAATCTCACAACGTCATACAATTTAACACGTAATGATAAATAGCAACATAAAAAAGATAAAAACGCATACTATAAGTGCACAAACTCACAACGCATAAGCAACATAATAATGATTCATAAAATAAAGCGTTTGCTACTTATTACATCAAAAACCAACGTTGTTCGAAATCGAAAGAAATGAGAAATACAACGCAAAAACAAAAGATAGGGTATTTCTCCCCCTTTGACATCATCAAAAATAACAAAAAAATATCCGCCTAGTCGCGGTGGGAGGTTGCATCATCCTCGTCGTCGTCGTTGTTTGGCCCGGCAAGGTTGGGAAAGAAGCGATTGAACTCGGCCCTTTGCTCGGTGCTCATTCGATCAAGTTCTTCGAGTTCTTCTTGACCCGGGTTCATGAATCGAAACATACGACGGGTCATTTGAGCATTGCGATATTGGTTTATATAGAGAGCGTTGTAGAAGTCGTCCGTGCGCGGGGGAGGGTTGGAGGATCCGACTTGGGCTTTTCCTTTGCCCCGAACTCGAGAGGGACGAGAGGAGGTAGGGATATCGGTGGGGGGAATGGAATCGGAGGAGATAGCTACGTCCTCATGAGAAGCTCGCGGTGTTGGCTTAGGGCCGACATACTCTTCCTCTTCGGGGGTAAGAGAGGTATAGCCGGGGCCGGACACCCGCTTACCGAACCAAGTTATAGACTTGTCGGTATTATGGAATTTTATGGACATTTGGGAAAGATAGGAAGTGTCCCAAATATGTTTGTCCTTGTTTTTGAACAACGTTCCACCGGGAACGAGATTTTGGTCTTTCAAGATGGCCGAAATTAGGGCACCGTAAGGTAACCCATTCTTGGATTTTGTTTTAAGCGAATTCATCTTAAAGAGAATGAGTGTCGCGAAGTCAAGTTTGACTCGGCGATGGATACACCCAAGAAGGAAGATGTACTCGTTAGTAACATCCGTAAAGTTGGACGTATGAGGGAGGACGATGTGAGAGAGGATGTGGTAGGCTAGTTTGTTGCGGAATAGAAGGCCATGGGCATTGGCTCTTGTCGAATGGGTGTTCTACTTGATGTACCGATTTCATGCATTGGCTCTTGTCGAATGGGTGTTCCACTTGATGTACCGATTTCATTAGTGGAAAGAATATTATAATACAACCCGTAATCTTGATCAGAAGAGTAAACTTGTTCAATTTCAACATATAACTCTATAAACGTTCTTCCATTTTCTTCTATTAACTCAAGCATGGTTTCCAACGAATCATTATCATCAACAGCCAATCGCATATATTTAAACTCAGTAAGTGTAGTCAGATATGGATAACGACATGTTAAACTCAAACGATTTGAAGTCGATGATACATCAAGTACCTTAAACAATTTTTCCAAAAATTGGTCGTATGTCGTGTTTCTAGATACCTTAAAAAAAAATTTATAAGAAATATCATAAGATAACCCCTCGCTAATAGTTTCCATTATCGTACCTCCCCAATAACACATAATTGTAGGATTTTTCATTTCGATAACCACACGGTAAAATTAACAATTTTACTCAAATAATACTCCAACAACACAAAATATTGAGCTTTTACCTGTTTTGGAAGAGATCTGAGATTTGCCCTAAAATGATCTAAGAGCTCTGTTTTTTTTATTTTTACAGTGGTCTGGGAAATGAGATGAGTACAGTGGTCTGGGAAAATGAGATGAGTTTTTTAAGTACAAGTATTTCTGAAAAACGACCGATCGAAATGTACATAACGACCGATCGTTTTTGTCTGAAAAACGACCGGTCGTATTGTCCAATTCGACCGATCGTTTATTGTCCAAATTGTTCCAGAGAGTTCAATAATAAAACGACCGGTCGTTTTAATCATTTAGATCGGTCGTTTTTCGAAAGTAGACCATTTTGGGAATATTTCAGAAAGGTAGCCCATTCTGGGAATTTGACTGAGTTACTG
This sequence comes from Primula vulgaris, assembly GCA_963920805.1. Taxonomy (NCBI): domain Eukaryota; kingdom Viridiplantae; phylum Streptophyta; class Magnoliopsida; order Ericales; family Primulaceae; genus Primula; species Primula vulgaris. Next base: position 4,678,710 of record OY987218.1, on the reverse strand, counting down.
TACCATTTCAGCAAAAAACTCCCAATGGGGTGTTTGTTTAGTGTGAGATTATGGTAGCATGAAATTAGAAATACCGTCGGGCGCACAAATACCATGTTTGTAACATGAGATTATTAGTAACATGAGATTAGAAATGATGAAAACTGAGGGTATTTTGAGTAATAGGGGGGGTGTTATTAGCAAGTGTGGATATTTGGATTAAAGTGGGTGTGATATATATATATATTAAAATCATATATATATATATATATATATATATACATATATATGTATTTTGCAAGTTTATTTATTATGGATATAAATGCAATTTGTAAAATAGTACAACCCTAATAAAAATCAAACAAACAATTCATTGATATTTCATGTATGTACTATTAATCCCACCTTCATTTGTCATACCGTCATAGTCTGAAGGTACTAATAGTCTCGTTACTACTAATACTGTAACCAAACGAGCCCTAAGAGTACTACTCACCATTTGGGCCTCGAGTATATTATACTCGGTCTGTGCAATCCAACAACATACATACATAGATTTCCAAGCCCTTCAATCCGACCGACACCTTGCAAGAACCAAATTGCAACATGTATGCTATACCCGTATATATAATCGTTGCACTTGGGAAATCACTAATAAGGAATTTCTAGAAAAATAATGGTGAACATAAACAATGACAGCAAGAACAGGGTAATTACAAGGGCAATCAAGCATTTTCATCAATCAGGCCGTTGATTGGTAAAGCAGCGGTAGATTCGTCCTTATTCTGTCTAATCAAAACAGAAGACAGATGCATGTTGTTGGTTCCCTGTTCGAGTTAGGCAAGTTTGAACAACTCTTTCGAGTTTACTATGAGATTTTATATCATCTAGCCTGTGATAATCGGGTATCAAGAAGTGAATTTATTCATGAACTTGCAAGGACACAAAATGTTGTAGCATAAACTAGCAACGGACTAAATAGCATACGGCAATAACTTTGCAGAATGAGTTTCATCGTAGTCAATTTAAGCCCACTTAGAAGTCTTGGCCAGTAGACGAGCTCGAGCTCTCTATTAAAAAATCTCGTTATTTTCATCATACTTCCCCATAAAAACACATTAACAAACAACATGTTTAACATTGGTTAGTGTATGAGTGACTAAGTAATTTAATTCATGTATTGTTTGTTTCACGTCATCATTACTTATTATCGGCCACGAAGGAACACATTGTTAATGACAGTCTATTTTTGCTTTCAAAATTTCTTTGAACTTATATATTTTTCGAGATTTTCCTAATGATTAGATATTATTTTGCTTAGGAACACACCACAGCGATTCATAAAAGATCAAATGTGGCAAAATAGGTTTTGCTGGAATTCACCTCTTTTGAACAAACACCCTTGAAACCAATTAGCCTTACTTACTACTTGGAAGGGGCAGTTGTCAAATAACACTTAACAGTGTACTTTGCAAGGTATATTCAACTATAATCAAGTGTTCGAAACGAAGACGATGTCTACTAGACGTCCATCCTTGAGAATGTAATTGTACAGACTCGGTTTTAAAAGAGAAATTTATAGACAATTTTATTTTTTTGGAAAAGTTGCTTGTTGTCCCAACCATTCTTGTTAGTCCCAAGCCGCAAGGGTCATTAATTCCCACTGATTCTTTCCGAATTTCCGGTTTCAGCGGCAGTCTCTCCATTGATTTAAACCGAATTGATTATCTTCGGACATAAGCTGTAGCCAAATTAGTAATTACTATGCATTAAATAAAGAAATTTTGGAGCCTTAGAACTCTTATGGTATGGTTTTAATATGACCACTGGTGAGATTGTTTAAACTTTAAACCATTAAGACATAACATAACAAAGTGCAAATATATATTGGTGTATTTGTTTACAGCATTTTTTTTTTTGGGTAAACTTTTACACAATAGAAACATAAGAAAGTGCATTAAAACATATAAAATATAAAATATAAAATATAAAATATAAAATTCAATCAATGTCTATGCATATTTACTCATCTACTAAGGAGGATATGCATGAGATATTTGTTATTCTCTAATGACTAATGAAAACACGGTTCATAATTTCTAACTTAAAAACTAAAAGTTACTAATTTAATTGGTATTAATTTACCAGTTGAAAATTGTAAAAGGGCAATCAATTAGTATTGGAAAATGCTTTTGTTCACACATTTTTCTTACCCAAAAAATCAACTCGTTGATGTATCACATTACATGTCATATCCATTTCATCAAGAGTTTTGATTGTTAATAATACTAGATTTAATAAAAAAAATATTTTTTTAATTAATATTTAAATTTAGCGTAGTCTCAATTAGGGTTCTAATATATTTTTATTTGAGTTTTTAGTGGGTTCAGTTTTAGATTTAACAATTTTTCTTATTTTTAATTAATATTTAAAATTAGAATAAACTCAACTAGTATTATAGTATATTTTTATTTGAGTTTTTAGTATGTTGAATTTTTATTACGTTGGATATTTATATTTTGATTTATCAAATTATAGAAATTTATGTATATTTTGAGGGATGAATATATATTTTATTAGTGTATGGAGTGTGTGACTTGTGTGCAAGTTGTGAGTATATCATTACTCGATAAATAAATAATAAAAAAATTAACAAATTAATCTGTAAATTGATAGAAAAAAATTTAGTTTGGAATTTTTCAAATTTTTTTTAATGTCTGTAATAGTGGACATAATTTTTCCTTTAACCATACTGTTTAGAAAACAAAGTATATAAACAACAAGTGGTTTATTTTACATGTGCACTTTCATCTTTTTGAGATTTAAGATTTTGGCTTGAAAAAATGATGAATAAGACTATTCTACCTCAGCGGGTATAATTTTCATGTCACTTTTATGGGTCTCCGGAGCATCACTCATTAGTATTTAGCAACTCACAATAACGTAGTTACTAATTAGTTGATAAATTACGTAATTACTTACTCATAAAGTTGTAATTACAATTCAGTTGGTATTTACTAACTACCAACTGAAATCTGTTAGTTAGCAATGGGTTGATAAATTACTAAAGTTACTATTGAGTTGGGAATATAAATTTTACTCCATCAGTTAGCAATTAGTAACTACTAAATAAGTTGCTATTTTTAGTAATATGGAAGTTTTCTTGTAGTGATAAATGTTTTTAGTCAAATGTGTAATCAAGCCGATGCTTATAAAAATAAACTGAAAATATGTTTGATGAGACTGGGATCTATTTCGAGTTAGGAAACTTTGGTTGTGTTGTATATCTGGATTTCTTTGCAAGTTAAATGGTATAAGAATATATGTATTTACTCTTTAATTACTTATTTTACTGTGTCAAAGACTCAAAGTAAATCGAGATATCAAGCTGTAAGCGGGTTTCGGATAGGAAGATGACTTTATTGAAACGGTGAGAAAAAAAATGGTCACGACCTACGGGAACACAAGTATATATTCTCATCACCACCAATATGCATTTGATGAAATGGTAGACGTCTGATCTAAAAAGTGTACTACTTATTTAAAATCTTCATTATACCTACATTATGATATTATTATGTGAAATTTACTTGAACTTCTGTGTTAATAGTTTATGCTAACTCATCACCATTTAAATATTATGATACATGATAATGCATAATCCGATTAAAGAGAATGATGCAAAGTTCATTTTAGTTTTTGTATAAAAAAGAAACTCAAATTGAAATGGAGTGTTTTTTTAATATGTTAGGCATATTTGTCATCTCGTTTTAGAAATACTCGTACTTTAAGGCAATGGGTTAAAAAGTCCTAACTTCCCATAAAATGAGACATAGTGGTGCCAAAACTTTCTCATTCTTACTTATGACATGAGGAAAAAAAAAGTGACTGGTTTTGATTTTCTTCAAAAATTTAACATAGTCTGTCTTGATTTTTCAATGCAACAAAAACCAATCTCATTTGTATCAATTTAGTATATTTTTCAGTTCATTAATAGGTGTTAAATTTTTAGTATGTGACACACCCAAAATAATAGTGTGTTAGATTCACGATAATGTTAATCGTTCGGTGTTCATTTCAAAATACACTATTATTTAGGGTGTGTCAACCAATAGTATTTTTTAGTTTTAATTTTAAATTAATTTTATATATTTTTGGGTTCATTAACATGGGTAAGCTTTTTATTATTTTTTTAGTTTTAATTTTGAATTAATTTTTGGATAGATATTTTTGGGTTCATTAATATGTGTTAGGTTTTTAGTATGTGACACAACCTAAATAATAATGGAGTAGATTCATTAATCGTTCGATGTTAATTCTAAAATATTAAAACAAAAATATAACATAAAAAATTACATATTTTTACTGTATAAAAAATTCAAGCATTACTACATTGAATTTTTCAACACACCAAACATGGATAAAAAAAAAGGTACCATAACATTTAATCATGAACTACCATTGTGTCATAATCAGAGTCGTTAACCATATATGACATTAAATCATTAATGAAGCTGGGCATGCTTGAGAATAAATATTCACAGATTTTTTTATTTTTTTTTAAATAAGAAGTATTCATAAATTCTTATTCCAAAAAGCAAACTGCATATTCTGTGGTGATATCTACTCATAGTTGTACATGAAGATTTGCTCTCAGATACCTAGTCTGATGCTAGTAGATACTGGTACACACTGTAAAATAATATTTGATTTAGTGAGAATCAAAACATATCACAAGTTTGTGACTAATTTAAAAATTTATCACAAATCTGTCGCAAATTGACTAAACTGTCATAAACCTGTCACAAAAACCGTCGCTAATAAGCTCGTAACAAAAAATACTGTCACTAATGCCATCACGATTTGGGTATTTTTTTTTATAATGAGACTGAAAAATTACGTACATAAATACTATGATATAGTATAGTAACAAGTACAGGCACAAGTGCATGTCAACGTTTGTTTGGGAACATAAATAAAACACAGATTTTGCAGTTGAGAGAGACTGGGATTTTATGGTTGGTAGTAAAATTAAGTGGTCATTTATTGATAATTTATTGTTTTGGCTAAACTTTATGATGTTGAGCACAAGGTTTTATAAAGTTTCAGTAACAAAGTACTAAACTTTTCAAAATAAAATAAAAATAGTACTACGTATTACTATATCTCTACTCAGAATAAAGTAAAACCTCTATATACATTAATTAATGTAGTTGTAACCATAAAAATTTATTAATTTAGAAATATATTAATTAATAGATAAATTAATTATTATTATTTTAAATAGGTTTTTATTGATTTAATAAATATACTCGTTAATACTAACATAAAACTCATTATATATTGCTAATGCTACTCGTTAAAATCTTTAATAAAGTATAATACATTATTTCAGTTACTAATATATAAATTTTGTTACAATACCGGGTATGAACTAAGAAAATACATTAATACATTAAAGTAGTCATGGGCTCCAAGTTATCTAAATTTTAAGAGGAATCAAATAAATATAAAGTCATATTTCACCTAACCGTCCTACTAGTGTTTGTCATTTTTAATTTATTATTTTGTGGGGATCAAATATTTATATATTTTTTTTAATATTTTATTATCTTATTATCTTATTAATTTATCGAAATTAGTCATTTTTTACATTAATTGGCCCAAACCGGATCCGGATAAAATTATTATTTTAAAATGTTTATTAATTTACCGAGTATTAATTTGTAAATGTTCTGTTATATACAGGTTTAAGTAACTGCTTCAAAGAAGTGAAACAACTCTTTCCACATTTTCAAGCTTTCATGATTTACGATTTAGTTCGCATAAAACAAAGTCAATTTTGAATTTGATAGTAATTCGCGTAATTAATATGTCAAATTAAGCTTTTATACACATGATTGAAACAATGGATCAAAACCATATGTTAAAATCAATCTTTAAACTTGTCAAATGCTCAAAAAATCATCTTAGAATTTCTATTAAAACGAATTCGGAAAAAAATCTATTTTACCCCATAAAAAAATCCTACACGATAACACCTCAGGCTTCTTTTAAAAATATAGACACCCGATTCAATTTGTGTTCCTTGCCTTAGAATCTACAATTTTACATAATTAGATTAGTTTCAGATGTGGGATTTGTAGTTGGATGAAAAAAACTGAAAAATATATCTAAAATCTATGATTTATCATTGGTTGGATCAAAGGCCATGTATAAAATAGGATATGTATGTACGTGTTGAGCTGTAGATAGATGAAAATAAAAGATACAGTATTTATGTTCGACTAAAAAAAGAATATGAGATTACATTTTTGAGAATATTGATCAAAATAGTTTTAGAACCAACTGAAATACTAGTAGAAGTACATTAATGGATCATGAGAAAGATAAATACTAAAAATACAATTTTGATCTTAAATTAAAAAATAATTTCCGCCATTTGGACAAGAATTAAACCCCACTTGGTCTCATATTTCAATTTAAACTTTAATAATTCTTAAAATTTTAAAAAATGACAGTTTTGGCAAGCTCTTTTTAATTATTTTACGAAAAACATAATATAAAATATAACAAACAAACTAAAAGGTAAATTTTTATTTCCCTTTCATAACAGAGTTAATATTAATGAGTAAAAGAATGCTAACCTTTATATAAATTATGTGGTATCAGAACAGTAGAAATGTGATTTAATGTAGTTTAATCGTATATATTGAAAAAACTTATACGGTTCTTCATTATTATTTCTAAATCAAAATATTATCAACTATTAAAATAACTACGCGTGGACAAGTCAATTTTTGTATTACAACCCATTAATTACTAGATTTAATTCGGTCAGTCAAGTCTTACCATATATTATAATAACTACGCGTTGACGAGTCAACGTCTGTATTACAATTCATTCATTCCTAGATTTAATTCGGTCAATCAACTTAATAGTATTTTCGATTACTTTTTGAACATTACCACCCGTCATAATTATGTGGTATCAGAGTAGAAATGTGATTTAATGTTGTTTAATCATACTGAAGAAACTTAGACGGTTCTACATTATTATTTCTAAATCAAAATTTTACCAACTATTATTATAACTCCGTAATTGGCTCGTCTTAGCCAATCAATTCTTACAATCTATTATAATAAATAGGTGTTGACAAGTCAACGTCTGTATTACAATCCATTAATTATTAGGTTTTATTCAGTAAATCAAATTATTGATATTTCCGATACTTTTTTTTAAAGATTATCAACCGTCATAAAGTACACGTTGATTTCGTAAATTTTATCTGATATTGTAATACAGCTTCATAACTTACTAATACTTTTTGTGCAAAGCATCTACTTATTATAATAACTATTCATTAACGAGTCAACATGTCTTGATGTATTAATATCCATTAATTACTAGCTTTTGTTCAGTGTATCAACTTATTGATATTTTCGATAACTTTTTGAAGATTACCAACCGCCATTAAATACACGTTGACGAAAAATAAATTTTATCTGATATTGCGATACAGCTTCATAACTTATGAAAATTTTCGGTTCAAAGTACTCATTATGTCACGTATTCCAAAATTAGGTTGTACTATTTACTATAGTAAACGCATTAGCGACCTTATTGATTATATTTTTTGAAACTATAAGGACTATTTCCAAAACATAAAAAGAAATGGAGTTAGAATAGAAAGCCATATTTTCATTTGGACGGTGAAAGCCAAAGTTTTATATAACCGCTGGTTCACAATTTTCTTATTAGAATTTATAAACTATTGTATTAAACTTTTTAGCTAAGACTAAACTTCCATTAAATACAAAATCATCTTATATACCTTACTCTTTATCATTATTAGTACTTAAAGATCATATACAATTTTTTTGTAATTTCTTCACCTCTCCATCTTTCTCTATTTTCTTGTCATTTTTTGGCAACAATGTCATCGGTGGTGGCGAATGTGACCGGAAAAAATGTAGCGAAGGAGGCGACGTATCCACCGGCATTGGCGACTCATGAGGATGTTGTAAGGGACCCCACCTTATTTTTGGACACCCTCAGAAGTTTCCACTCTGAAATGGGAACCAAATTTATGTAAGCCCCACCCTTATTTTTATTTATATATTTTTCCATTTATTCTATGCCGTTGTTTTATTTAAAGAAATCTGCTTTGTTGTACTATCACTGGTGTTTTGCTATATAAGCATATCGAAGCAAAGAACCAACAAATTTGGTGTTACTAATTAGTTTTTCGTGAGTCCATTTTGTCAAAGTTTCTTTTTAAGTATTTTTGCATCTTTTTCTTATGTAACTATGCTGATTTTGTAACTTATCAGATGATCCCTTCCTTACTAATGTACTAATAAAAACATGTTGTTTTCCACTTTGCAAAAATTACTATATATATATATATATATATTTATGTTCTTAGCCTTTATTAGTTTATGTAAAAAGGAGATCCACTATATCTGCATGTTTTTTTTTTGTGCTGATTTAAATGCCCTTGCATTGTTCTTATAGGGTTCCTGTGATTGGTGGGAAGGATTTGAATCTGCATATTTTGTATGTAGAGGTCACCAAGAGAGGTGGTTTTGAAAAGGTGCTAAATCTTAACTTTTGATTGTATCAATTTTACACCTAAAGTAAAGTGTTTTCTTTGAGTTCTTGAAGTCTAATATCATAATAGATATTAATGTAAATATATTTATAAATTGGAACTTAGGTTGTGTCTGACAAGAAATGGAGGGAAATAAGTTCAATTTTCAACTTATCTTCTACAACAACATCTGCTTCATATGCTCTGAAGAAACACTACTTTAGTAATCTTCATTCTTATGAACAAGTTTATTTCCTTAAGCACCAAGGCCCTCAGACCATGGAAGGTAATCTGATCTTTTCTTTCTTATATATTAATTTGTCAGTAAATATTGTTTTCTCATTTACCTTTTTTTTGCATTTTCTTTGATGGTATATTTTGTGTTACATAAAAGAGAGAATTTTGTTTTACCATGACATGGTAGTAATTTAATGATTTTTCTATGAAGTTTATTTTTCCGGACAAAGTTAAAAATTTGCCCAAAAATTATGCGGTTTAGATGAGGAAATTAAAGCCGTGTGCCGTCATTTTCTTATGAATCACAGACGTGAAAACGGAACTGTAAACACAAACTACTATACTGTGTTACCTATGTATGTTGATATTTTTTTTATTTTGACTAGTTAATGGCTCATCTATTTTTCATTGAAATTACTGTATAAGAGAATGTCCCAATGTCCTAATTTTCTTTCATGGTTTACCATTTTTAATTCTTCCCAAGGGAGATATTATGAGGAGAGAACATGAAACACACACTATTAAAGTTAATTTTGTTTTATACACCACAAATGTCATGTTCAAATTGGATAATGTCATTGTTTTATTATCATATGGTCAAAACCAACATTTCGTTACAAGTAACTGAATTGGACAGTGATTGTAACGCTTATAGTTATGCAATTTCGTCAATTATCCTAACACTTTTTTTTCGGAATTTATTCCACTAGCAAATTTTAGTGACTACCAACAACATAGATTAATTCATTATATATAAAATATATGGACAGAATGGCTTGGCATATCAATTTTTATCTTAATTGAAAATCTAAGATAATACTCGTAGAATAACTCATTTCCTGATACACAAAGTATATCATATTTTTTGAGTCAAAGAAAAATGGCATTCGTTATTCATACAAATTAAAAAAAAGATTTCATAACTTGAATTTCTATCACCATTCAAAAATAGAAAGGGGGTATGAATTACTAAATATGTGACTGAAATCAAGTGTATGAAAACGAAATTTTATATGCACTACATCATTTCTCTCATTTGGTTATATATATATCAACATAGAAAGACAAAACTGAAGTACTTAAGCTAATCTAGCTAAATACAATCGAATTAACTAACAGTCCCAGTGGAATTGAAAGAGCCTAACTACTATATAGATACAGATTGGCAAAACTTTGTAGTGAACCTGATTTTTTAGTAGCTTTAGTCAATCATAATCGCTCTCTTTTTTTATATGGTTATCTTGCAGTTACTGGGACAATCGAAAAAAAATGCGATTGTGGTTATTTAGTGTCAATGCCAATAGGTGGTCAGGTGTTGAAAGGAATTATCTACTTTCCTGATCACCATAGCTCTTCGAGTAATCATATTAACTCGACTTCTCAACAGTCGACTGCTATGGTTCCCTATGTACCTCCTACTGATCCGATAGGTGAAAAAAAAAGGAGGAAGAGGCGAAAAAGAGGAGGTGAGCCTGGTCGTCCAAAGCCTAACCGTAGCGGGTATAATTTCTTCTTTCAGAAGAAACATGCCATGCTCAAGACTCAGCACCCTGAAAAAGAGCGAGAGTTTACGAAAATGATTGGAGAAGCTTGGAATGGCCTCGGCCAAGAAGAGAAGATGGTAAGTATAACAATCTTTTTTGTTTCCTTAAATTTGATTCTATTTTTTTTCTACCAAGTATTATGGCTAGTATGTGTTTCCTCAATTTTTTTAATCATCTTAAGGGGTCTAAGTGAATTGTTAGTGAATTTAAGACTTGAGAGTTTATATCTGTTGTCTGTTATGGTCAAGTATGTTCTAATTATGTCATTAGGTCCGTGTATGCTTATCGGCACTTTCTTACTATTATCACTGTATTTTCTGCAGTGAGTTCTGAGATATGAACTGTTGCCGATTATTAGCTGTTGGAACAACTATAATCAAATGTGTGGTTCTTCTATATTTGTTAGTATGATACTCCAACAGGTAACAGTTCATAATCACCATTTTTAGGCGTGGAGAAATTACCGTATTGGTTCAGGTTCAAAGTTCAAATACACTCAATTGAGTTGTTTCATAATGAAAAACTAAATGATTTCAATCCTGTTCTCATTATGATCTACTCATGTTAGTTAGTGGATACAATCATATGCAGTTATATGTTTTTCTAATCACAGTAATGTGTCTCTAATATACATTTATACTATTTGGCCTAACCAGTAGCTTTCATTGGTTAAATCGCTTTCTTTTTCGTTTAATTTTTGACAGCTTTTTCAGCCTCTGCATAAAATGTGACTAGATTTTGATTTACAACTTGTTTTATGAAGGTCTATCAACAAAAAGGAGTGGAGGACAAAGAAAGATACCAAAGAGAACTCAAAGCATATAGGGACGGAAGTGTGCTCGGACAACAAGCAGGAGCCAGCTTGCCTGTAAACGAGAGTTGATTGTGCATGATATTTCGGAACTTATACAACAATGGTTTACAATAGTCGTAACTTTTATTTTTGTTTGCTTTTTAAGAACCAAATAGAACATGTGAAACGTTTCCTAATCTGTAGGACTTGTCAGATCCATTGAATACCTAAATTGCAGGAATTTCATTAGCAGACATATTTTTGACCTATAACCTTCTTGCTTCTCTTTATTTCTCTGTGGATTTTATCATACCAATTTAAATTTGGCCAATTCATGTGTACAAACTACAGAAAAAGGGTATTCACCCAGCTGAATATGTTTACATCAATGTCAGTGTCTTATTACCATGTAGTCGAATTTTTCTTTAACAAGCTCTAGCTAGTAAGATAACTCAGAGCATGGACCGAAGCAGTTTATGCTTCACATAGGTGATAATTTGGTCTACAGATATGTACCTGAGTTGTAGTTTGGTGGGTGACTGGATGAGATGAATACTAGAGACAAAGAAATACAAAACATATCTACTGTATTAATTTTCCAAATTTTTTCTCACAACGAAACCTACTTATTTTCGAAGAAGCAGTTTCAGAGGGTGTTACCTTGATGTGAACAAATGTGTAGAAAAGATTAATAGAACAAGTTTGGTGTCCATTTTATGAGGGATACAGGATACTTGAGAAATAAGTCCAATTTCCTGTTACTACTTCGTTTCGAAATGTAACCAGTAGTCACCGAAGCAGTTTATGCGTAGACAGGCGATACTTTGGTCTACAGATATGTACTTGAGTTGTAGTTTGGTGGGGGACCGGATGAGATGAATACTTGAGACAAAGAAATACAAAATATACTATAATAATTTCCAAACTATTTCTCACAACAAAACTTATTTTTTCTTTTTTTAGGAGTTGTAGATTTTCTGACAAGTGTGATTAGGAAGGTGTATGGCTCGTAAGGAGGGTCCGTTGTATTCCCGTGATTATCCACAGCAAAACCTACTTAATTTCGTTAGTGAAGCAGTTTCAGAGGGTGTTACCTCGATGTGAACAAATGCGTGTGTCACTAATAAGTGGAAAAGATTAATGGAACAAGTTTGGTGTCTATTTTACGAGGGATAGTACTTGAGAAATCTATTGCCTTTTCCCTTGATCTTTCCATCGATTTTCTTCTAGTGAAATCAGTCGAATTCCAGTTAGTAGGAGTACTTCGTTTCGAAATGTTGAGGTTCCAACATGAGGAAACAGATCTACATAAATTTGGTTAGTTTATGGGTACAAAATAAGGGTACTCACCCAGCTGAATTTTTACTTTAACAAACTTTAGTTAGTAAGATAACTCGGGTATAGACCAAAGCAGTTCATGCTTTGATTACATATGCGATAATTTGGTCTACAGATGTGTACTTTGAGTTGTAGTTTGGTGGGTGACTTATTTTCGTTAGTGAAGAAATAGTTTCAGAGGGAGTTACCTTGATGTGAACAAATGTGCGGAAAAGATTAACAGAGAACAAGTTTGGTGTCCATTTTCTGAAAGACACTTGCGAAATCTATTGCCTCCTTGATCTTTTTTCCATCTATTTTCCTCTAGCAAAACAGTCCAATTTCCTGTTACCACTTCGTTTCGTAACATAAGTATCAATTGGGTTCCAACTTCAGGGAACAAATCTACATAAAAACAGATGTGTTTTATTGAGCCTCATAATAAAGCAAAGACTAAAGAGAGAAAAGCTGATTTATCCCACATCACGTAAATAAAAACAGAACCACATGAAATGACTATAAATAATATGAGACTGTGTCAAGAATATTTATCTTTGCGCTTGGGGCAATGACGCAGCTAGTGAGGTACTAACCGAGGCGCGTCAATTGCTGGTTGAAAACTATTTCCAAACCCCCTCTTTGGCCTGAGTTCGCTCGGGCCTCAGAGAATTTCTGGAAGGGCTCCCTTAATTGGGTAAAGCTCTGCAATTTTATTCTAAAATTTAATATTTTCTGAACTTGAAAATGGTGCTTTTTAAATTTGTAGTAGCTTGAAACTAGTGCTTAAAACTTGTTGTTTGGTAGTGTGTTGTTATGGCTTATCACTGTATAATTTAAGTTACTCCGGTTCATTAATTGTACGTTACAAAACTTAGGGCTGGATTGGAGTTCAAATCTTCTATCCCATTCCGTGTCCCTTTGCTTATTTTATTCAAATTTTTTTTTTTTAAAAACTTGAAAAAAATTGTACAATTACTATAATACATGTATCAATACATTCAAATAATTATTTTTAAAAGAAAATCCACACAAAATTTATTTTGGAATAAATGTATAAATTAGTGTAAATTAAACATTGAATATTAAAAAAATTGTCTAAAACAATATTATGTTCAAATGTTTTAAAATTTGAATACAATATAATATAAAAGTTTATAAATTTGCGGTATAAGTTGTGAAAATTTAAAATTTAAGTGAAAATAAGTAAGAGGACACGGAATGAGGTAGAAAATACGGGTAGAAGATTTGGACTCCTGGGTTCGGATCGGTTTTTACCGAAACTGAACAGATTTTTCGGTTTTGTTCTTTTTATTTTTTGGACCGAACCGGACTGGGTCCGGTTCAGATTTTTTCGGTTTTATTTTAGGTATTTCGGTTCGGTTTTATTGTAAACCGAAACCGACCAGAAAAAGTTTCGGTTTTTCCGGATTTTCGTCCAGCCCTAAACTACGTGCAATTTTAACTTCTCAATAACATGAATCGAAATTGTCGGAATGAAAATTTTCAAAAGTTGACAATATAGTTCAAATGTTAATTTTTATGATTAGATTTAAAAAAAAAATTATTTCAACAATTTTGATACAAGTTATAAGCCGGTCTAAATTGCACGTAGTTTCATAGTGGACAATTAAATGGGAACGGAGGGAGTTCAATTTAAGTTACTCCGTTCCCAATTAATTGTTCATTATAAAACTATTTGCAATTTTGACCGATCAATAACTTGTATCAAAATTGTCATAATGAAAATTTTTGGAAGTGGAGTAGTTCAAACATTAAATTATATGATTTAGTTTTTAAAATTTTTATTTCGACAATTTTGATATATATAATAAACCGGTCAAAATTACACGTAATTTCGTAAATAACAATTAATTGGGAACGGAGAGAGTAATAACTTACTTTATTAATTAAACTTGATAAATGGTTATGGCTAATCGTGTGTTAGGTAAACTTAATAAAATTTGAGTTTGAAAAATGGTTTATCGCTAATCATGTGTTAGTTTCTTAGTTAAAAACTTAATAATTTGTGAGCTTGAAAACGTTGTTAGTTTATCGCTAATCATGTGTTAGTTTCTTAGTTATGGCTTATAACTACATTTTAAGTTAAAAACTTATTAGTAATAAATACATTATGAGTTTGAAAAATGGTTATGGCTAATCATGTGTTAGGTAAACATAATAAAATCAGAGCTTGAAAAAGGTTTATGGCTAAGATCAATCATATTTTCAGGTTAGATTCGAATTCTTGAATCCCCTAGAATATTAGCTTGAAACTTAATAAATTTTGGTCTTGTAAATAGTTGTATAGCCTTTTATGTATCATTGATTCGGATTGTTATCCTAATTTCATGGGAAATTAAGGGGATTCCTCGGAGGATAAGTTACGTAAAGATTTAGTCAGTATGAAATGTCGGAAGTGTAAAGATTAAGCGTATGAAATGACTTAAGTGCGATTAGTATGTTGGACAGTAGACACCAATGTTTTGTAGTATTAATCATCAAATTTTATGGGATGATTAGTTGATATTTTTATTTTAAGCCATTGCTTAGTCTAGTTTTTTTATTTTATTTTTAAGTCATTGCTTAGCCTAGTGTGGCCAAACTCACCATTTTAAAAAGAAGTTCCGGTTTGATTTCCAATCCCCATATGCGAGATTCTGTGTGTATGTAAGAAACTATTTATACACAGCCACAGGTCGATAACAATATGAAAGATGCAAAGTTTCAGTTGCAAGACCAGATCTACGGATTTTTTCTGGTACTCTGAAAAAAGTGTCAATTTCTATGTCTACTCTTTCAAGGAGCGTCTTGAGTTTGAACTGATATTTACGCATTTTTTTTTTTTTGAAAGGATATTTACGCAGATTGTCTAAGAAAAAATAGAAAAAAGAACACCTGTAATGAACATTTATATTACAAAGGAAAATAAAACCTTTAAAGGAGCAAACATAGACAGTAAAAACACGTTGATACTAAAACAAGCACTACATGCATTATCAAGCAACAGATAAGTTTTAGTTTTCATACTCGAGAGGATTAAACTAGCTCACTAAATTCCCAAAAATCTGGGGTAGCCTATTACCCTTGTAAAATGATCAATGTTATCTGATATTAAACTCCACTTGGTTGTGCTACATTTCTTACTACTTGGTCACATGAGTCCCTCGAATTTGTTTATCCATACCAAGTCACACGTCGACAACAGCGTATAGAACCTAGAATCTTCCAACTTTTCATGAAATTCATCCGAGTTAGATACCTTTTATAAATTTACAGAAAAGGAAAACTAAACTTCCCGATTTAGTTTGATAGACAGTTCCAAGTCGAGGGCACTCTGTTGGAAGTTATCCCGGTCATGTTCCTTACATTAAGGTCCAAAGGCAACATTCGGTATTCAATATCGAGATTTTTGAATGTTTTGATCATTTCTTCGACGAGTAGTGCTCTGCGGGCCCACCTCTCACCCATGTTCTGATGGTTCATTCGATGAGACAGCCACACCGATATCTTCAGCCTGTTCATATCCTCTACGTCCCGTAAGACTATCATTGGAGATGGGTACCAATGGTCCGATTTGTTGTCCACGTATCTATTAAATTAACATTCATATATAGAAAATTATTATTCGAAACAAATTAACACAATATAATGTTGTCGTTACTTGCATGATGCTTGAAATTCAGAAATTAGAAACTATGCGTATTTGGTTGTGTTCCTACATGGGGTTTCAGAACCAAAATTATTTGTTTAAATATTGTGCACCATATATGCATTTCTTTGGATCCACAACCATTTAGAAAAGAGTTAATTACGGTTTTCTGCAGAATATTGTTTGTCAGAATTCAGTTTTGTAAACCAAGCTACAAAATTAGTAATATTTGTTACACACCGAAAATTTCTTTTGGTGTTTGTATGCTACATAGAAAAAGAAAAAGAAAAAGAAAAAGAAAAAGAGAATCCGAACTAAAATATAAGAATTTTTTTAGCGAAGTGCATAAGATTTTAATATTTTATTAAAAAAAATGACAATATTATGAAACAATTTTCATTTTCATAGCTAATTAATACTCAATCCTATATCGTTGTAATTGCAACACATTCAGTACTTTAACTTTTGTACTTTTGTGGGGTTTTTCCCCCACATTTTTATTCACTTATTAATAAAAATATGGGTTTTCCCCACCAATTATATATATAAAAAAATACTCAATCATATGATATTTTCTATCTTGTTCCATCGGTCGGTAGGTGTACTATGCCAAGATTTGCAGTGTGGTAAGTTTCTAGTTTTTGTAAATTGATGACGTACAAAATCGAAATCTAATGACACATTAGAAAAATTAGTTGGGATTAGCCCTTTAGGAAAAGGTTCACAGTATCTGGGGCGTGCCTCAAATGTGTGTCTACCATTATTCAAACCGTTATAAAAAAGAAACCTTGGTTGGTTGTATATGTTATTGGCATTATTTACAGTCGACGCTCTGAGACGTAGTAAGAACTGTTCAAAGTTTACTGAAGTGACAAGGAGAAGAAATATCAAAGTGAAAACCCATGCTTACTTGGTTATTCCCTCTTTCATCAGCGCAATCTTTTCCAAAGGAGTTGCGACATGTATACAAAAATCAATTGCGTCTCCCATATCTGGACTGCGATAGTAATTGCTGATGGGTTTCGTGGCTAGAACACTGTTGGGATATATGATCTTTTGGTTGTCAAACCTCAAGAAAACAGTTGTTAGTATATTCATCTCTTCCACTACCATCTGTCGAGAAAAGAAAAGGAGAGAAGTTGACTGTTATTGTGCTGATATATGCCAAAAGCAAATACAAAAAGGCCACCATATCCTTCAGATGACATGCGTTATGTTTCATATACTCGTGCTGCTGCACACTATTTAAAATGCATTTTCAAAATCAAATAAAATAGTGAACTATCAATATTGAAAAGCCTCTTACGCAAGTTTTGTGGGAAAATGATCTCCCACAAAGAAAAGAATTGTATACAAACAGCTCTCAGTTAAACCTGTGCTAGGATTCCAATTGTACAAAGGCGGGGGCGTGAAGAGATATAGTTGATTCAATAGAATATCAACCAACAACGAGATTACTGAATTGCATGCCGATAAAAAGTGAAATTATTTTACTGAATATATGCCAATAAAAAACCAATTCAGTGAAGTGCATGCCAGCAAAAGTACCACTAAACGGAAAAGAAGTTTTTCCTCACGACTAAATTAAATAAAGTACTAAATAGACCCCTTAATCGCAACCTTTTCAAAAAAAGAACATAAATACATCTTAGGTACCTGAACTCCATCTATCTCACAACGGTCGCCGACATCATATGGGTGCATTACGAATAAAAAAACAATCGCCTCAAAGGTCGTCTTGCATGTGTTGCCGAACATGAATGCTACCAACAGAAGCTGGGAGCCTAGAAAGACAAAAAAATGGGTGGTTGCAATTTTGAGTATAAGAAGCCAGATAACCAATATGACAACTCCTACAGCAACGTTCATCATGTGATGTAATTTGTTGACAGCCGTTTTTGTATCATTTAGGGATAGTGCTAGTGCTCTTCGTTCTCTAAATGCGTCAACCTGGGTATGGACAAAGATTTTTAAGTCTCGACTGTTTCACCATTGTAAAACTCAAGAGGTAAAATGGCATCTGTAATTTTTCAATCTTAAACAAGCTGGTTATTTAATTTCAATATAGAAATGTAGGCGGTTCTGAGACTTTAATGAAGTACCGTCTCATATGAAGCAATAAAATAAAACTTAAAAGTTTTGTAATGTTTACCACCCAATTCTTCAGAGCTGCCTTGCTAATTCCTTTACTTTCACTAGCTCCTTCAAAGAGGTGCATAGTCTTCAAAGCCTCGTCCTCTCTCAGAAAGCTCATCACATCTTCAAGGTACATATACCTAATTAGGAAAAGACGAACAACAGACTTTAGTGATATAGCCAAGCAATAGGAGGAAATCAACGTTAATGCGAAACACACTAAACAAGGACTGTACTTATATGTACAGCATATTGAAACATGTCTGTTTGTTTGATGAGAAAAAGTACACTTATTCTCTATACATGATACATATTTCACACGGTATTGGTAAAACTTCGAAAAATGTTACCTTTTGAATTGGGAACAGTGAAAAATCAACGATAATGGAAAAATAGACTGTTTTGAAAGGATAACTTGAATGCTTTTCTGCATAGAAAAAACTAATAAATGTATTCCTTTTCGTGTTAACCAAACAAGGATTTTTACTTTTTGGCCGAAAGTTGAGTAACATTCACCAAACGTGCCCAATAGATTCGATTTTTCTTAGATCATAGGTAACTACCTCGCCACATCACAAACAAATTTCAGGACAAGTCACATATAAATTTAACCCCAAAAACTCCACAGATAACACCTTTTTTTCCGTAAGCACCAGAAACTTACTTGGAACCGGGCTTAGCCACATTATAGAAAATCTTCTTAGCCGCAGCTTTAGCTTGCACCTCACTCGTAATCTGCCCTGCCGACTCATCCTCGCCTGTCGAGCCCTGTATCTGCTCGTCCAAGGTCGATAAAACTCCTTTACGTACAATATTCGTAAGCCTCTTCATATTCCAAGCCGATACATTTTTTTGGTTAAGCCTATGTAAGTGATCGATAGTTATCCCCTCGTCTAAATATTCCGGCATAGCATTTGAGAACCGAGAACTTTTTGCGGATTTAGGGCTTTTGTCTTGTCTCCCGCTCCCAATCACTCTTCCCCCTCGTAAGACATTTGCTTTTAGGTCGGCCGGGACAGAGACCCCTGCTTTGCGGAACTTCTCACATTCGGCTAAAACCTGCAAATTTTGTATAAAATCTTAGTAAATTACCAAAGAATAACAAAAAAAAAATCGTAGCATGTCCCTAGAAAGGAATAACACTCTGTACAAGTAGGTTCAGAACACAAACACTGAAACACAAAAGCAAAAATGTTTGTACACATACCCTAGCTACAAAAACCTGTAATTTAATCTAAGAAGTAACATAACTTGCATGTTATACAATGGCCTTTTTTAGTTGTAACTTTGCTTTTTTAGTTTATGAATTCTTGGGATTAAGGCTTAGTTTGATGATGATAATTATGGTGGTGTTTTTGCTTATAAGATAGACTGCTTTTGTCTCATTGCTTTAAAGACCAAGTTTTGTTGGTTTCTTGGCCTGAAAAAAGCTAGAAGCTTTAAGGTAGATGAAAACAGGTTTTTTTTTCTTCTTCCTGTTTTTCTTATGAAGCTCAGCAAAACAGCTTTTATTTGCTTAAACAACCAGGCATGCCGAAAAAACCCATATTTACATATCTAGAAGAATATCATCTATTTGTTGTACATATACGAGTATAATAAAGTAAACAAGTATGAATCATACCACGTATGGATACGAGTTTCTCCCCTATACATTTTACTGTCAAAATTTATGACACAAAATGATGGAATATAACCATCCATTGGTCGAAAACATGTAAGATGTCAAGAAATCATAGTAAATCTAACTTATGAAATGTATTACATAACTAATTAATATTTGCAAATAGTTATATAAAGTGCCTACCTTCTCTTCCTCTTCCTCCTCCTGGCGGATCTCCATCAACGGTGGGCCTGAGAGTGTCTCAATTACGTATTGGTTGAACAAGGACTCTTGAATACGGTCGAAAAACGTGCTTACGTGGAAAGAGGAGGCGAGAACCTTAACAAGAAGCGTTTTCATAAGCCAAAACAATGTACCAATAAGAAGACAAATCCAAATTCTCGTTACATGTGGCAAAACCTTCCCATTCGTAGCCCTCTCAACCCTTTTATCAAAAATACATTGCCAAGCGACTAAGACCAAAGTCAACCATACGCAATTCTGAACTGCTTTCCTCACCCCATAAACGAAATACAAAACTCGCTTACGTAATAAAAAGTTACGCTCAATGAAGAACACGACGATACGGATGACCCAACCGGAGACTAACCGGCCCGAAATCAAAACAAGCACCATGAGCTCCCATTTCCATAACTCGAGTTGAAATACGGTCTTTGTCCTAAGTCTTTTAAATGCTAAGGTACAACCTAAAGTCGCTACAATCAAGATTAAAATGATTAATTGAAGGAGTGAGAGTGTGCTAAATTTGTTTTTATTGTACTCGTTGGGTAAATCTTCGTCTAGAAATGGATCGTCCTCGTCGATTTGGGTGGATTTTCCTATTGCACCGGATTTTCGTAGACATTGAGTGTGGGACCGGTGCTCCGGCTCCGGTGGGTCCAGAAGCCGGGACTTTGTTTTGGTCCGGAGAAGGCTTGATCTCCTTTGGAAGGAGTTGTTTCCGCTACAAATTAGCACCTCCTGTTAAGAATAACCGTAATATAAGAAATAAGTAGTTGGTGTAATGTTAATCATATTGATCTTCTTATAGATTTTTGTACGCAACATTGTAAGGTGGCATTGGCTCCTACACGAAACTAACCAATAAGTCATAAATGTGCTAAAAATTGTGTGGGGACAACTCATAGAACTGTGAAATCACCATTTTCCAGTTCTTGTAGAGAAAAAAGACTCAAAAAGCCAGGATGCAGTTAGAATGGTTTGTGATGGGGTCAAACTGCTAAATTAACGAAGATTGGCAGCGAGGGAGTAAGTTTTTAAAAAGGGAAAATTATTGTTTACTACACCAGCCTATTGGTGGTTATGAAACTGCATACCCACCTACGAGCATTAGCAATTTGCATACTCACCTATAACAAATCAAGCAATCACAACACTCTAGTTAACGTTTGTTGACTTTTTGAGGGAAGTTTGGTCTTGTGCGATCATGTGCAAAACAAACAATTCTCATTCAAAGTGAATACGTGATCACACATGATCAAAATTCCGTTTAAACTTCAACAAAAGTTAACAATAGTGTGTTGATTGTTTGATTTGTTATAGCTGAGTATGTAAATTGTTGATGTTCGTAGGTGAGTGGGCATTTTCTTAACCACCAATAGTTTGGTGTAGTAAACAATAATTTTCCCTTTTAAAAATAATAAATTGAACTTGTCAGTAATTCCATGCTTTATCAGCAATTTACATGGCAAACATAATATTTAACTTTTTTTCTCAAGTTATGGGAGCCACGTCCCTCACAGTTTAGCAGTCCCCAAAGATTTATTACGTTAGGGATTTTGTCTCCGAAATTCATAAAAGAAGTAATATTTGGCCCCTTCAATGTAATTTCTTACTCATTAAATCTCAAAATGGTCATAGTAGGGACCTTATCCACAAATATTTTTAAGAAAATAGAATAATGTGTTCGAGAAAATCTACACAGGGCAGAACTTGTATGCTATCACTTCAACAACTTTTTGTCTATACCAAAGACCAAATAAAATGTTTAAGAACATTGGGCCCCTAATGTTTTAGGATTATCAAAGTGGATGTGAAATACCCTACACCCTACACACACAATCCAAAATGTTTTGATATGAAAGCAATAAGTTACTACATGTTTAAGTCTTTGACAAAATAATAAAGAGGACCACAATAAACATAATCTACCCCACCATAGTACTAACTCTAGAAGTGAACATAGGTTTGATTGAATTAAACCAACAAAATGTAACTTCAGTTTTAGACTTTGAATAATACCTCCTCAACGTTGGAAGGGCGTTGGAGGGGCGGTTGGGGAACGGAGCTGTTGAAGGACACCTTGGCCTCTCTTGGAGTGATTTGCCCATAGCTAGGGCTCTGGCTCTCCGCTATCCTCGACAATCCACCTGGCGAATCTGCAAATTCAAACTCTGCTGCTATTTTAATGGCGTCGTTTGAGAAGTCATAACTCGTGTCCCTCCACACACGGTTACCGTCACCTAACGGAACTATTACAATAAAGTGTAAAAGATACATTTGGTCAAGTTTCTACATTAGTTTAAAAAAAGGTATCTGAATCAATTGCTGATGTATATACATCTAGAACAAAAAAGCAATTGCTGATAAGAGGGAATCAAATACATGTATTTTCAGCCACTACTGTTTTTTAGTTTTTACTTTATTATTTAGCAGTTGCGTAATTGTCCCAAATACCCAGAGTACCACGTTCTGATTCTTATATGAATTAAAATTTAAAACACCATCTATGGCGACCCCCATTCGATTGTGTTGCTTGCTTTTCGGTGAACGATAAAAACTAAAGTGAATTGGTTAATTTTAACTAAATGGAAAGAAAACTTTGTATGAATCGCCAAGGAGTTCAATATAGGGGTGGAGCCCTTCGGCAAGTAACAAAATGGCGCTTTCGGAACCACACAATTTACGAAAATGCTACTTTTTTTTTAATAAGAAACTGTAATTTAAATTAAAAACAATAAGTTTTGCAACCCCATAAACTAATGTAAGATTTGTAATCTGCTTCTTATTTTTATTTACTTTTTTTTTAATTATTCTTATTTACTTTACTTAGACTAACAAGCATGAGGTTGTTTGGTTGCAACTTTTAAGCAAATAACTTGTTTTTTTTTCTAGTCTCAGTAAAAAGCTAGATTCACCATTCATCCAGCTTAATCCTTCAAAATTTATCATCTAACAATATTTAGAAAAAATCAAATAAACTGAGATTAACAGCTGCAACCAAACAAACCTAATGACTCATCTACTAATATTTAATTTGACTGATTTGACTATCACTATTAGTCTATTAGATAGCAAAAAAAATGAGATTGCAAATGATTTGAACTAACAAATATTAGTGGGAATTAAATTCGACACATATAAAAAACCAAGAGATTTATTTTTTATTCCAAACTGAATATCTTACTACTGAAATAAAGTTAAAATAACAACTAGCAAAATTGTCAACTATTTTCTAATACTAAAAATTAATAAAATAATAAATAAAACTCTCCCAAATCAAATCAAATCAAATCATATTTTATTTTTCTAAACAAGACCTATTGACTCATTTACTTAGTAACTAATTTGACTTGATTTGACTAACACTATTAAAATAATAATAAAAAAAAACTAGATTGTAAATGATTTGATTGAACTAACAAGAAAAATTAAAAAACACTAAGAGAGATTTATCTTTTATTCCATACTGGAAAATTACTAATACTGAAATAAAGTCAAAATGACAACTAGCAAAATTGTCCACTAATTTGTAACACTAAATATTACTCTTAATAAGTAATAACTTTTTTAAACTCAAATTTTATTTTAAATTTTTGCAATATAAAAAACTAAAAAAGCATAATTATTAATTAGTACCTTTAGCTCCAGAAGCTGTAGAATGTGATGGAGAGGGTGATTTAATAACATCTTTGGGAGGATCATAGCCGTCGATCTTGAGAACCACTTCTTTCTGAGCCATTGGATCAAGCTAGTAAATTAACTAAGCTATGAAATTTAATAACTGTGTTTTTTATTTAAATTTGTTAGTACTGAGAGATATTTAAAGTAGGAAAAATAGAATCCGAATATATATATATATAGAGACAGTAAAGCGTAGAGTGAGGGGGAGTTTAAGTGATGACGTGTTTTGTTTATAATGGTAAAAAATAATCGAAACCGTGCACCTGTCACACTTATTACTAATTTCAAATTTAATTTGACTAAATATTATACTATCTTGTCTACCTGACCTGTCTTTAAAACATGGGTCAGGTTAACCTTTTTAGTATTATCAAATTCAGTTCACACATAAAATCAAACTCTACTGCCTTACTGTTACATTAACGGTTTTAAATTTTATCAGGTTCGTATGGTTGTATTTTATGTTTTAGTTAGATTATCGGGTTTTTTCATATGTATTTGTAAAAAAATTGATATTTTTTGTAAATCAACGTACTATTTTATTTTTAAAGTGTTTGTTTAAGAAAAATCTGTAAAATTTGAACTTTTATATCTTTTTTATTTATTTATTAATATTATTACCTTATAAATTGTCAAACAAACAATTAAAAATAAAAATATATATATAAAATGTCAAATTTTAGGAATTTTTTGAACAAACACTTTATAAAAAAAAATACGCTGATTTAAAAAAAAATCAAAAAGAAATTACGAATACATATGATAAAACTGATAACTTGACCAAAACCTGACATTACGAACAGTAAATTTGATTTCTATATCAACTTACATGTTGTGTTCGATTCTATATGCCAACTTTCATTTTTATTTTATTTACTATGTTTATTAGTACACTGCATTTACGGCTACTAGTTTTGTTAAGGGTTTCGTTTACGAATCAAATTCAGTTCACACGTAAAATCAATCTCGAATAGTTTACTGTTACATCACCTTACGTGTCTTGTTCTCTTTTATATGCCAACGTCTGTTTTGTTCAGTTTTATATGACAACATTTCATTTTTTATGCTATAGTATGCTAACATTTATTTTTCACACAATACACATGCAAAGAATTAATCATTTCACTAAAAAGTGTTTTTTTTTTAAATTAAATAGTTGTCGTGTCACGTCACAATCTACTCCACCGATAATCATCTATTACTGCATGATTGATGGACAGTTTCAAAACAAACTCAATTTAGTACAAACATTTTCAAATGTAAATAAGCATACAAAATAAAACATTGGTATGAAAAGTGATAGACATGCAAATTTATACTAATATATTTAATAAAAGTGAACATCGATCTTACATATGAAAATAAAAGTTTTGGATGAGTTGTTCTAGAAATCTGTTACGATCACTACGTATTAACAACAATTTTGTAGGAAAAAAAATATTTTTAATTACTTTTTATGAAAATGGGAGAGTTGCAGGGTTGGACAAAAAAATACACGGGGGATTAGATTTCTAGGCGATGAAAAAATAAAAGAAAGAAAAAAAGCTTAATCTTTTTTTTAGGAACATGTTCATTATTATTAATAATAATGCACGCCAGTACAAGTTTCACCATCTATCGGAACAAGCTCTAAAAGACTACAAAGAACAGAAAATACATAGGCACAATAGCCCGTAACTCTACAAAGTCCACCTAAATCATCCCATCCATGAAAATTTAAAACAAAACCAAATAAACCGTAAGTAAAAATAAAACTTATCTTAACAATCTATAAATAAGTAGTGAAAAATTGTCGTGAGAGCTATTTGAACGGGCGAGACAACGAACAGTAAGGAGAGGTAGCAAAGAAAAAAAAAAGAAGCTTAATCTTGAAAATAAAGTGCCAGTCAACTTAATTGGTATAAAAGACAAAAAAAATGAGCTGTATGGCTCATAACCAAACAAATTTTAAGTCTATTAATAATCCTCAGTGGAGTCGTTAGGAAATCGTTTTTTTTGTCATTTTTAATACAGCTACTTTTTAATAGTAGATGCAAACGTGTTCCAGTAGGCTAATTGTGTTTTATTTTGTTAAGGAAAAGTTGGAAAAAAGGTATGTATAACGTGTCACACGATGTCTATAAATAAAGATATATAATCATCAATATAAATGGACAGATAACCACGTTATAATGTACAAATTTACAACAGATTATATATGATATAAGATTTGGTCCAGGAAAAACTAAAACGCCTTTTCTTTTTTGTTATATATGAGAGCAGGACGAAATGCAATATTTTCTAATATTTGATTATAATGCCACAAAAACTGTCCTATTTTAGCATGAGAAAATTCCGTTGCTTTCCTGTCACCCTAGCTCTTAACATATTATTAGAAGGAAAACATGTACATAATCCTGGAAAAATACTAGCTCATGTGTAAAATTAGGTCACTTACGAGGAATTATGATGTGACTGGCTAACATGAAATAAATTGCATTGGTTATATATGAGATTGACATGAATTAAGACAATACAGATCTTAGTGCTTGTTCTAGATCCGCACAAACTTTTACTTATAATTATAACTATTGGGACACAAAAACAATATCATTCCTTGATTAATGATAAATGATATAACCACTTAAAAAAAACTTACCTAAAAACTTTACCCACTGATATGACGGGTTAAATGTACCAGTTACTTTTGTTTGATTAATGATATAGCCACCCAAAAAGATTACCCAAAAACTTACCTGCTGATGTGTCGGGTTAAGTATACTAATCATTTTTGTTTTGATATTTAAATCATATTTTTATTTAATACATAACTGATTCAATGCTGATGTGTCGGGTTAAGTATACTAATCATTTTTGTTTTGATATTTAAATCATATTTTTATTTAATACATAACTGATTCACCTATTTCGCTATGTTAGCGAGTAACATTTTTTGGGAAGGTTTTTAGGCTAGCTATAGCAATATAGTCACCTACAAACCATACCCAAAAATATTATCTGCAAAATGTGCAGCCGTGGCACCCACTCTTCATTAAATTCCTCATTTCTTACTTCTATGTACAAAACAACAACAAAAAAATTCCTCTAAGAATACAGAAATCAAATGTACTCTTTGTTGAATCTCGGAAGAATACTCAAAGAAATAAACTGTTTTCATAGCAGTAAAAATTATATACTAAGAACCAAATAATTAACTTAATAAGTAGTCATTTTTAAAACATAACTCTACACATGCTATAACTTATGAAAATATAAACAAAGTCTAAATTGTACCAAGTCTACAGTAATACTGTTCCATTACTCAAAATGAAAAGTGCATTTTGGAAATGTATACATTAACTGCCGTTTAATTTAGTCGTTGTAAAAATTATAAGTCAAGATGAACGCTAGCCAATGTGTCCGAAAGACCTTATACGCACATTACTGCTTGCTTCTAGATCGGTGGACATGATCATGCGCTCTACGGGTTCAACGACTGTACCTTTACCGAAGAAAGGAAGCCACAATTCCTTGTACTTTGAAACTCTTTAACAATTAGAGTATTTCACTCATTGAAGCCTAAAAACAATTCTATAAGTAAGGAGTAATTATGATTTTAAGAACGGGATGCGAATATTGGAATAGGAGGAAGGCACTTATTGATAGTAAGTGATTGGGTGCAAAAAGGATTGCAAGATTTCAAGTTTAAAACTTATAATATAGTTGTGAATGTTCACACAAAGTGACATGAATTGCAACTATTCAAACATTGTACATGCACGTACATCTTTGTAAAATGTTGCAACTGTACGATTATAGATTTAGTTTTGACGAAAAAAAAGTTTGAACAAGGTATTACGTGGTGGGATCATGCACAAGCGTGTACACCACAGCACACCACGCGTCCATGCCTCACCCGGTGTCACAGTCTCAGGATTCACATTTGGGCTCAAGTCATGGTTCGTGGTCGTCTTTGCTTAATTAGCGGCAAAGAGTGTGGAATGAAATTACGAGATAGAGACAATATTTGACTAAATGGTGCGGATTGCGACTATTCAAACATTCATGAACCTCTTCGTTAAAGGTTGTGACCTTTCGGTTAAGAAAATTAATTTGACGATTTATTTGTTTGAAGGATGGCACCATACCAGCTGGCTCATTCAGACGCACGTACACTCAGTGGCGGAGCCAGAATCGTATGTGAGGCATAATTTTAAAAATTCAATATGTGGGGCGAAATCGCTATTTTTCAATTTATTTATTTTTTACACTGTAAACAAATGTTTTCCGAAAATATGGGGGTTGTCTGTAGCCACTGTCAGCCCCCATCTAGCTCCTCCTCTGCGTAGACCACATGACATGGTATCGAATTTGGGGTCAGGTCATGGTTACGGTCCCGACGGACGGAATGCATGAATCAGAAAGATGATACTGAGACATATTTGTGAAATTCGTACGCCAACATGCGCAAAAACATTTGTACTCCAATGGGTCCAATCCTTGGCAAAACAATCATGTATATATGAATATGAGATTTTGACATTTTTTGTTGATGTAGGTCGGATTTTCGTTTAGCCTCATTTGAATGGCCGATTTCTTTCACATAGCCTAGGTTATCGGGTTCACGAAACACGAAAGATAGAGTATATATAGAATATGCATATATAAGTAATTATAAAGTATAGCGTAAATTATGAACTTCTATGTATATATAATTTTAACTACATTGATGTATTTTACAAACTCATATGGTATGTTTGTTTGCGGTATAAGAGGTGGTATAAGATTATTAGTAACGTGAGACTCATGTTATAACTTGTTTATTTACACAAATTGCATTTGGATTATATAAACGATAGTACTAATTATATAATTTATACTAATAAGGGGTATAACTAATAATACATAGTTAACAAGCTAAACAAATCGAGCTTGTTTTTCGAAACAAGTAAATACAGAGTCAGGCGCGACTCATATGTGGTCCTAGTTTTGCTACAACTTTTATAGGAAAATTTAGAGGACATGTAATGGGTCATTTGGTTATTGAATCTGCACCCTTTATCACAAAAATGATTATATCAAAGTTACATTTAAGATTCAAAATTAAAGCTACGTTTTAAAGGCTAATGGAAACAACCAAAATACCAAAATATAATAAATCAAACAAATGTCAAAGACAAAGTTGACAAAGAACAAGAAACACGGGAGTATATTATTTGTCATGCAATTATTCGGCAGCAATGCATCTTGATGAATTTTCTAGAACGGGGAAAATAAATTTATGGAAAGGGAATAAATTATTTTACAATTGGGCAAGACTTACCATAGGTTAATTCTGATAAACATAAAACCATGATTACTATTCCCTCCGTTCCCCTTTAATTATCTATTACGAAAGTATATGAAATTTTGATCATTTTATAACTTGTATTAAAATTGTCGAAATAAATTTTTTTTAAATTTAATCATAAAATTTAACATTTGAACTATATGATCAACTTTTAAAAAAAATCATTCCGATAATTTTGATACAAGTTCTTGACCGGTCAAAATTGCACTTTAGTTTCGTTGTTGACAATTATATAGGAATGGAGCACCAATTTGGAGCTAAAAATCACCAAAGCATGCATGCGAGTGGTAAAACATAAACTAGTGACACAAACGGGTCATAGCCACGTCTATACAAAAAAATTACTACTAATTAGTTTAACTTAAAAAGATCTTCTAAATGTTATATGCATTTTTTTTTTTCGTCACCTCGCCTAAAAAGCAAGTCATGATTTTATCCCAACATTTTCTTCCAAAACAGAACATTCCTAATTAATTCATTGCAAGTTATGATCCCAAAAGTTAAATTGTTGTCTTTAATTAGAATGTGATGAAACTTACAGTGTTAATAAGGTCTCTTTATATAGGGAAGTACGGCTTGCTTATGGTATATATTTCTGTAACTAATGGTTACAATATTAGCAAAAGGCTGTGCTTATTTTATTTTATAATTATTGCCACAGTCTTTTAATAACAACTTCTTTCTCTTTTTTTTTTTTTTTGTTGTTGTTGCTGCAAAATACCCTTATTATTCTACTAAAAGCGTGTCAGTACAAAGTTATTATTTATTGCGCATCAATCATATAGTAACACCTAATAGAGTCTTCTAGCCCGTTAAAATTATTTTATAGGGAATCTCGATTTGCATATTTTCGTTTTTTCTGTTCATGTTGGTAAAATGAAAAAAAGGCTAAAAATGTATAATGGAAAAATGATGTAATAGTAGGCAATGTACCAACTACTCCACAACCACATTCATTTGCTCGAATAGGGCAAAACAATAACAAGTATTAAAATGCAAGCAGATTACATGTGAAGCATTACATTATTTTCTATAAAGCATTACATTCTTTTCTGTAATGTTACCACTTGACATTGACAAGTTTCAAAATTCAAACACAAAAATGATGTAGAGCTGGAAAGGTTATGTGGACTGTAGATTTGGTCTCTTAATTATCTAAGAATTAAGTTAATTGTGAAACAAATACTTGTAGGGGGGCAAAAGGTTTTTTACACATAAGAAATTGTTAAAGCAAGTGAAATGTTAGCGTTTGGAGTGGTCCGAGTGGATAATGACATTTTGAGCAGAAGTGAAAAACCGATTAAGACGGGTTACATTAAGTTATGATCAGTTTTTTGGTGTTGATCATGTTGCTAAGTCCCTAAGTTTCTTATGGAAAGGTTTATGTCGTTGCCATGTCGATATATATAACGGCTGGAATTAGCAACAGAAACTTATTTTTCATTAATTTTCAATAATCTTTTCTTTTTGTTTTAATGTTTGTAGGAGTATTAGTATTTTTATAGCAGTTTCAGAATCTTGTTTAGAGATGAATGTTTCTCATGCATAGTCAACTACTAGTACAGAAGAAAATGGAAGATATATACATTGCTCATTAAGTTTCATAGGTTATTATCATGAAGGCATTGTGGTTTTCCAAGAGAGTTGATTATGGTGACCTGGTGATAATAGTTTATGAAATTTCTTTAATTAGCTAATGTACTGTTGTAACTATTTAAAATTTAGTAAATAGTGAACTCTTTCTGTGCATTTTCCTTGAGTTAGCAACCTGTGCTAACTAAGCCTTTTTTTTATTTATTCTTCTTTGCGTTAATGATGTGCTTAACTTCCAAAAAAAAGTGGAAGATATATATTTATGGGTCAATTTCCAAAACATACAAGCTCTTATGAAATATTACCAAAACATACAACCCAAACAAATTATTCCCAAAACATACAATTCACCCAAATAGAAAAAAATATATATTTATTCTCCCATACCAAAAAATTTATTAATCTCCTCTCTCTTTCTAAATCATCATTTTTCCCCACAAAATACTATCTTATTTAATGTTAAAATGACTTCTAAACCGAAAAAAATAAAATTAAAACAAAAAATAAAAAAAAGTCGAGAACCTGAAAAAACCCAAAAAATGCTGAAAAAACCTTTAAAAAAGTCGGGAACCCGAAAAAATCCAAATAAATGTTAAAAAATAAAAAAAACCCAATAAAAATCCAAATTCACAAAAAAATAAAAAAAGTTCAAAAAAGTCGGGAACCCGAAAAAGCCCAAAAAATGGTTAAAAAAAGTAAAAAAAACAAAGAAAAATTCAAAATCACAAAAAGAATGAAAAAAGTTCACAAAAATCGAGAATCCGAAAAAACCAAAAAGTGCTGAAAAACCCTTTAAAAAGTCGGGAACTCGAAAAAACTCCAAAAAAGTGGCAAAAAATTTTAAAAAAAACAAGAAAAATCCAAATTCACAAAAATATATAAAAATAAAGTTCAGAAAAGTCGAGAACCCGAAAAAAGCCCAAAAATATGGTAAAAAACAAAAAAAAACAAGAAAATATGGTAAAATTACAAAAAAAAAATGAAAAAAATTCAAAAAAGTCGAGAATTCAAAAAAACCCAAAATATGCTGAAAAAACTTTTAAAAAAGTCGGTAACCGAAAAAACCCAAAAAATTGGTAAAAAAACCCAAAAAATATCCAAAATCACAAAAAAATGAAAAAAGTTCAAAAAAGTAGTGAACCCGAAAAAAACCAAAAGAGGCTGAAAAAACCTTTTAAAAAGTCTGGAACCCGAAAAAGCCCAAAAAATGGTTAAAAAAAGTAAAAAAAAAAAAAAAAAAATCACAAAAAGAATGAAAAACGTTCACAAAAGTCGAGAAGCCGAAAAAACCAAAAAAGTGCTGAAAAAACCTTTAAAAAGTCGAACAATGTATTGTGTATGCCTGTATTATGTATGCAAAATTACATTGTGTATGCAATATGAAATCATCACTTTATGTGTAATGTATAACAATGTATGCCTGTATTACGTATTCCCGTATTAAAAAACATGTATAAATTGTGTGTTGTGTATGCATGTATTAAATAACATGTATAAATAATATATTGTGTATGCCCGTATTAAAAAACATATATAAAATATGTATTGTGTATGCTTGTATTAAAGAATATGTATAAAAAGTGTAGTGTATGAATAATAAGAAAAACACAAAAAATAGACAGTGTCAATGGATACATAATGTATTGTGTATGACTGTATTAAAGAGCGTGTATAAACAATGTATTGTGTATGCCTGTATTAAAAAACATGTATAAAATATGTATTGTGTATGCCTATATTAAAGAGCATGTATAAATAGTGTATTATGTATGTCCGTATTAAAAAACATGTATAAGCTGTATATTGTGTATGTCTGTATTAAAGAACATGCATAAATAAAGTATTGTGTATGCCCGTATTAAAAAAATATGTATAAACGGTGTATTGTGTATGCCTGTATTAAAGAGCATGTATAAAATATGTATTATGTATGCCTGTATTAAAGAGCATGTATAAATAGTGTATTGTGTATGTCCATATTAAAAAACATGTATAAATTGTGTATTGTGTATGTCTGTATTAAAGAGCATGTATAAATAATGTATTATGTATGCCCGTATTAAAAAAACATGTATAAACTGTGTATTGTGTATGCTTGTATTAAAGAGCATGTATAAAATATGTATTGTGTATGACTATATTAAAGAGCATGTATAAACACTATATTGACAAGTTAATCGGCATTTTTCGTATCGAGGAATAGAATATGTCAACAACACATCACTTTTATCCAAATGCGGCCAAAAATATCACAAATTTTAGCCACCAAATTTTCAAAACTTATATCGATTTGAATTGCAATTATAACATCTTAGAACTACCAACCGTGACAACATCTAGATTGCACATCATCAAAAAACTGCATATTGCACTACAAAACAACATAAACAAAACACACAAAAAGTGTAAATGGATAAACAATGTATTGTGTATGCCTGTATTAAATAACATGTATAAAAGATGTATTGTGTATGTCTGTATTAAAAAGCATATATAAAATATGTATTGTGTATGCCTGTATTAAAGAGCATGTATAAATAGTGTATTATGTATGCCCGTATTAAAAAAACATGTATAAACTGTCAATGGATACAAAATGTATTATGTATGACTGTATTAAAGAGCGTATATAAACAATGTATTGTGTATGCATGTATTACAAAAACATATATAAAATATGTATTGTGTATGCATGTATTAAAGAGCATGCATAAATAGTGTATTGTGTATGCACGTATTAAAAAAACATGTATAAACTGTGTATTGTGTATGTCTGTATTAAATAGCATGTATAAATAATGTTTTGTGCATGCATGTATTAAAAAATGTGTATAAACTGGGTATTATGTATGCATGTATTAAAGAGCATGTATAAAATATGTATTGCGTATGCATGTATTAAAAAACATGTATAAATAGTGTATTGTGTATGTCCGTATTAAAAAACATGTATAAACTGTGTATTGTGTATGTTTGTATTAAAAAGCATGCATAAATAATGTATTGTGTATGCCCGTATTAAAAAAACATGTATAAACTGTGTATTGTGTATGCCCGTATTAAAAAAAACATGTATAAACTGTGTATTGTGTATGCCTGTATTAAATAGCATGTATAAAATATGTATTATGTATTATTGTATTAAAGAGCATGTATAAATAGTGTATTGTGTATGCATGTATTAAAAAACATGTATAAATTGTGTATTGTGTATGTCTATATTAAATAGCATGTACAAAAAGTGTATTGTGTATGCCAGTATTAAAAAGCATGTATAAAAAATGTATTATGTATGCCTGTATTTAATAGCATGTATAATTGTGTATTGTGTATGCCTGTATTAAAGAGCATGCATAAAATATGTATTGTGTATGCATGTATTAAAGAGCATGTATAAATAGTGTATTGTGTATGCCCGTATTAAAAAAATATGTATAAATTGTGTATTGTGTATGCCTGTATTAAAGAGCATGTATAAAATATGTATTGTGTATGCATGTATTAAAGAGCATGTATAAATAGTGTATTGTGTATGTCCGTATTAAAAAACATGTATAAACTGTGTATTGTGTATGTCTGTATTAAAAAGCATGCATAAATAATGTATTGTGTATGCCCGTATTAAATGTACAAAAAGTGTATTGTGTATGCCTGTATTAAAAAACATGTATAAAGAGTGTGTATGCCTGTATTTAATAGCATGTATAATTGTGTATTGTGTATGCTTGTATTAAATAGCATGTACAAAAAGTGTATTGTGTATGCCTGTATTAAAAAGGATGTATAAAAAGTGTATTGTGTATGCATGTATTTAATAGCATGTATAATTGTGTATTGTATATGCCTGTATTAAAGAGCATGTATAAACGGTATATTGTGTATGAATAACAAAAACACAAAGAATGGGAAATGTCAATTAATACAAAATATATTGTGTATGGCTAGGATGGAAAAGGAAAGACATAAATTCATAATTATTTAATTAATTACCAATTATGCCCCCAAAATGAGCATCGTTCCGATCGAAGAAAAACAAAATACTAATTCATTTACAAAAAATGAAAATGAAGTTATTGACTAAATCAATTCCAACAATAAAATCCATGAACAGGAAAACGATAAATCTCCGATTATTTAATAACTTATCAATTATGCCACAAAAATGAGAATCACTCCAATCGAAGATAAACAAAAGCCAATTTCATATAAAAAAAAATGAAAATGAGGCTTCTAAGTAAATCAATTCCAACAACTAGAAAACACAATCAGATTAAAAACAAAACAAAAATCCAAATAAATGTAATTCTCTACATACCTGATATCTAGAGCACAAAAAAAATAATAAGTAAGAAATTCTAAAGATTGGGGTGTATATGAGAATTTTATTGGGGGAATGAGTTTTGATCGGACGGTGGAAATTGGGGTTAAAGTAGAAGTGTGGGGAAGATAGAGGGTTGAGATTTGAGTATGTGGTGACGGGATCGGAGATGGAGGGAGGTGCGGTGGAAGATGGTGGAGATAGGTGGCGGAGAGAGGATGACGAATGTTGTAGTTGACATTTTTGTATGTGTGTGTATATATATAGATATATATATATATAAAGAGAGAGAGGGAGAGAGAGAGAAAACTGTTAAAAAAATATAAATTATTTAGTATTTATAATTTTAATTAGTTGTATGTTTTGGGAATAAAGTGTTGGAGTGTACTTTTTTGGTAATTAGTTTAAAATAATTGTATATTTTGGTAATTTTCCCTATATTTAATGACGAATATAACAGACCATCCATGATTTATTCAGACAAAAGTATAAAAAAGCTCTTTAAAATTCGACCACAATCTCACATTTACTTGATTAATTACTTAACTCTCGCATTTACAACATACGCATGTAAAGCCGACATGTTTACTGCAAAAAGAACAAGCTCCGCAGCCAGAAGCTTTGGTCGTGCAAGTTTGTGCATGGTGAAACATGAAGCGTCTTGATACGGAATCCAAAACGTTACCGTCACCAGGGCCTCTTGCGTCGGTTGCACTAACATGCTTTGATAATGCTGAGCAGCAAAATTATCACTATTAGTTATAAAAAAAAAAGATTGAAAATAGATGCAATGAAGATGGCAACATGGGAGGAAGAAGAATAAAGAGGTAAGAAAGTTACACAAGATTTGTAACACATAAATGATCATTTGAAATAGAAAAACACGAGAATCTCTATAAAAATTAACTTACAAGAGTAGTGCACTATAAAAAAATATTCAAATAGCGACGGGATTAGTAACGGTATTTTTTGTTACTTATTAACGACGGTTTTTGTGACGGTTTTGTGACAGTTTAGTGAATTTGCAACAGATTTGTGACAGTTTTTTAAATTAGCGACAGACTTGTGACAGCTTTTGATTCTCACTAATAGACGTCCAACCATACCACCTCTAAATTATTGGTAAACTGTACATTAATATGTCTGATGATTATCGTTTAATATAACTTCATATAATTTCTCTAAAGATATTCATACGAAAAAATTAGAGAAAGAGAGAAGTAAATAATTCAACTGACAGTCTGACAGTGATCCCTCTATTTTGGGAAATTAAGTTAATTAGCAAAGGTTTCATTTTTGAGAGTTTCAACATTTCTTTTAGTCACAAATGGTCTCATTCATTCTACCTAATAATCAAGAGCATATGGTGTTGACGGTTTTTATAAGGGAGAACCATTTATTAGTATATAAAAACATACTTAATTTTTAAAACCTCGAATTCTCAAATCTTATTTAAAATTTGGTACATATAAACGCCGGCAATTAGTTATTTAACAGTCTAATCATGATAAAAGCATAATAATCGAATTGAATTATTGAAAGTTAGTCGGGTATTGATTTTGTTACCTACTGAAAGTACTAACTAGATTTTCTAAACACATAATTAGGGAGTGAGAGTCTAACAAGTATATTAATTAACCACAACTGAGAAATAGAGAGAGGGTTAAAATATATATACCAGGTACATTTACAAGAAGGACTACGAAAAACAATGTCTTGAATGATGATGTTTTGTCTATAACTCAACAAATAATTATTGGCGACTATAATTTGATGAAACTTTCAGTTTAACGGTGCCTTATATGGAGAATTAAGGGTTTCTGGTGTATCTTTATTTCACTAATGGGTACACTATTTACATACGGCTATGAGCTTATCTTATCATATAAATCTTAGTCTCAATATTTTCTTTTGTCCTTGTTCAGTCCGGCTTTGTTTTAACCATTGAGACAACTACTTATAATATATTAGCTTGACTAGTGAGAATAAAAATAGAGCGAATGATAGATAATGTTAACACGCATTACAAAATAATATTTAATTTACTGAGAGTCAAAATCTGTCACAAACATATTACTAATTTAAAAATCTGTCATAAATCTGTCGCAAATTGAATAAACTGTGAAATTCCTATCCGCTGTTCTAGTTGCTGTTATGCAGTTAGGTTCCAAGTGTAGTTGCAACCACAGTTGGAACCTAAGTATAATGATGGACAGAACAGTAAAATTAAATGTACTTGAATTAAATCACACGCACATTTAACAACGGAGTTCACCCAACTGGGCTACGTCTTCGGGGAACTCACCCAGATTATGATATTATAAAAGCTTACAATATAGGATTTAAGTATTAATGAAAAACTCTCAGACTCTCTCTAGGTTTTTCTGCCTATCTCTATATTGCTCCTAGCTTATAATTATCACTCAAACTATCAATGACATCTCACCATTATTTTCCATTTAAAAGCTCACGGTGTATTCTCTCAAGAATGAATTCTTTATAATATAGAACACACTTTTTACAAGCATAAGTATCAACTATTTATAGGAGTAAAAACAATATTCTTTCTTCAAGATCTTGATGATTGTTTTTGACTCTTTTGATTGACTTCAATCTTTCCATATTACACGAGATACTTCGGCATAGAATTGACCTCAATCTTCATAAGTTAATATCTGTTAATAACTAGCTTGGAAATAAGAGTTAGTCTTTTCTTAAAACAAAGAACATATAAGATGATATCTTTTAGAGATAAAATCTTTCTGAATATATTTTGAAACATTAACTCCATATATTATTCAATCTAAATAGATCATACTGAGATATTGATAGAAAACATAGATTGAATTAAGTGATAAAAACTTGCATGAAAATAGAGAACTAGATTGCCTAATTAAAGGAAACATATCTTTATAAACTAAACTCTTTATATCCTTTAGACAACATCTTTCCTTATCACTTTAATATTCTCAATATACACAAACTAAATCTTTAAAAACATATGAGAATATATCCTGCATACTTTAAAACAAATACACATCATTAAAGAATAGTAATGCAGAAATACAGAACTCGACAGAATCCTGCAGAACAGCAGGTTGGAACTGTGGTTGCAACTGAGGTTGCAATCTCACTTGTAAACTTAAACCTGTCTCAATTCTTAACAATCAACTACCATTATTTAGTTGATGGCAAGCTGCTGTTCCAGATACCTTCTAACTCCTTTCTTCTTAGAAGGAGCACTTGTTGACTCCTTTTCCTTTCCCTTCTCACCAGTGATGTCATTAATATGGCCTTCCTTTAGAAGCTTTGCAGATATGTATAAAGCAGGAGGACACTTGGTAAGCTTTTCAAAAGAGTTCAGGACAGGATGTATGGTTGATGTAGGTACAACTTGAGACAGAATAAGTTCTGTTATCATCAGAGATAAACCTATCTCAGAGAGAGCTCCTTACTCAGAAGGCCTCTTTAAATCCTAGTGTGTCTGGGTTCTGCCAAATAGGGGGAGAATGAAATTTATGAGTTTATGTTTATGTGCTTTCAATTTCAATTTCAATTTCTGTATTTGCAAATTATGTGTTAAGAAATTCTGCGTTAAGACTATCTTGTGCCAGTATTTTTGGCCTTATGTTTTCTGTAATTTATTTCTGAATTCTGTTTGTTTTTGAAATTTGAATATGTTCTGAAACTCTGGTGAATGGATAATTATTTATGTTTATATGATACCTGCTATTCTAACTTGCAGGGGGCTTAAATGGTTAAAATCAAAAGGCACTGAAAAATTATATACAGTAAAAGACTGTGTTGGTTAACAAATTTGTAGGTGAAGTGTTTTTTCATAAAGTTAGATTATTTGTCAAAACTAATGACAAATGGGAGATTGTTAGGACCAGATTTCTGGCCCATAAACTTGAGAGCTGATGATTTACTTCATATTATCCTATATGTCAGCATAATTATAGGGATTACAGTAGATTGTGATTATCTAGTCCTGTATAAAACTAGTGTTTTACCCTTGTAAACGATTTACTTAATAAATATACGTTTCTCTTTAAACAAACTATCGTGACCCGTGGTGAACTTTAAGAAATATCACGTGCTAGATTTACAATTTTAAAACTAAATAGATAATCAGATACAGCTAGGTGTCTTTTTCAAAGATTGACTGAAACAAAACAGTGGTCAAGTCGTTACAATTAGTACTTGCTGAAATGGTCAAATATCTTGAAAGACTGAACTTGCAGTGGTTTATCTAGAAACACAAACATCCATTCAACTTTCATGAGTATAAATATAGTAGCCTAAACCACTTCTTCAATATCATCAACACCATCTCAAGACAACATACATTGAGAGCACTCAATTTCCCCTATATAAATTATAATTACTTGTTTCTAAAATATATAAGAAAATGTCTTCGGAATTAATAATGAAACACCGAGAGAATGCTGAGGTGTACAAAGGGGTGGAAATGTGCAAGAAGAAGTTTTGGGAACTGATGGAGAGTCTCAACTTGCCTAAGGGTCTCGTTCCACTTGATGGTGAGGTCACCGAGCTTGGTCACAATAAAACTACCGGATTCATGTGGATCCTCCGTAACGATAAAAAAGAACATCTTTTTAAGGGTCTCAGTGGCAAGGTATGTTAACCTTTAAAGAAGTTTTTTTAGTACTTCTAACAACTTTCTACACCAATTTTGTTTCTCACAAACATTCTAATAAGATTACAAAAATATTTCAGTTAAAATATTTTTGGCGACAAGCTATTGAATCATAGTAAATTGGGAATTAGTTAACCTTCCATATTTCATCACATAACATGGATAATTTTTATTATTCAGGTGTATTTTGACAAAGAAGTTACTGCAATCATGGAAGACCGTAAAATGAAGCAGGTCAACGGGGTGAAAGCCAAGGAAATGTTTCTTACTTTAACTATCCGTGAAATTTATATCACTGATCCCACTTCCGGAAAAATCACTTTTCGCACTGCTGCTGGTATCACAAAAGAGCAACCACGTTCCGCCTTTGAGCTTTAAGAGTAAAATGAGAAATTGGAGCGGAAAATGGCCATTTTCTCTTGAGTTATTGTATTGATGGTGTTTCATTAATAAAGTCTTGTTTTTATGTTGGGAGTTTCTCCTTTTCCTCATTTTCTGGTTCTTGCTTGCAATCTTATATACTCCACTATGAACCCTAATGGTCAACTTCTACAAGTTTAGTCGTTGTTAATGAAATTTAAGAGCCCCTTTTCATTACTAGTATTTGACGAGGAACTCCGTTACCAAACTCTGAATTTATAAGGTTCATAATAAAACTAATGTGTACCCCCGGCGGCCGATATATTAAATGAGTCTTGTTTGGGATTTAACTTGTAAACACGAATATTAACTTATTTGAAAATTTAAAGAACTTTTAGTGGTCATCCATCTTAAAACAGTAGAAATTTTACGCCAAAATTTGATGAAGAACGGGGCAAAACAAGCACTAAAAGATTGGCTTAAAAGTTACAAATATAGACGCCTTAAGATTACTAGTCTCTTGTGCGTCAAGAACTACACTAGATCAAGTATAACCAACTCAGTGAGCAGACCGAGTAGGTTTGCCAATGAGGTTTCTCAGATACATGAGGTATACTGTCAATCATGAACTGCATTATACGAGATGTACAAAATGTTTGGAGGGTATTTAGATACCAAGTGTATCTCGAACTTTAACAGTACAAGGTCCACGAGTGGATATATTTGTACTTAAAGAGGTTGCAGTCTCATGGAGGTCTGTAAAACAGACATGGGTTTAGGGTTTAGATTTTAAGGTTTAAGTTTCAGGTTTAGGTAATGTTCTTGCATATGTAGGGAATATTTCTTATTTTTTTCTTGGATTTAAGGCCAATAGTACACGGGTTTTACCGACTTTTTTGTTTTTCGACATTTTATTTATATTTGTATGGTTTAGAGTTTAGGGTTTTGGTTTTAGAGTTTAGGGTTTGAGTTTTAGGGTTTAGGTAATGTTCTTGCATATGTAGAGAATATTCCTTTTTTTTCTTGGATTTATGGCCTATAGTACACGGTTTTTACCGACTTTTTTGTTTTTCGACATTTTATTTATATTTATAGGGTTTAGGGTTTAGGGTTCCAAGAAAAACGATGAGAAATATTCCCTACATATGCAAAAACATTATCTAAAGCCTAAATCTAAAACTCTAAACCCTACCGCCAATTGAAAGCTACCAGTATACTACAGATTGCAAGGGCCTTAAACGAACGCAGCTTTTATATACTAACTTGAAAAACGATATTCAACCAGAGTTAAAAAAGCTTCCAAATGTTTGAGACCGAGAGATTGAGCCTTTGCCACGCTGAAAAGGTGGTGATGGGGATGGAGATGAAGATGAGGTAGAATATAAATTCACATGTGAGTCACCACGCAGTTGAGAGGCCACGTATTCGAGTGCCACGACAATATCACCAACAAAGGGACGAGCATTCGCTTGATCGCTAAGGCACATTGCAGTTATTGCGATTACTTGGTATAAACTGCGAATGGGGAATCGACCTTGTAGCGAAGGATCAACTAATTGAACAAATTTCTTCCTATCCTTTAGTAATGGTCGGACTGTAATAAAATTAAGAAGAAAAAAGACTAGATTGAGAAACGAGTTTATCTCTTGTTGAGGCAACATTTAAGTGAAAAAAAAGCAGACCATTTCATTTCAGCAAAATAGACAAATTAATCCTGTGATTGCAAGTAGTGTTGTTTAAAATTAATGATTAAAAACTACTGCTATTCATTTGATAAATACTCGTATAAACTTACTTGTAGCTGATAATAAAGAAGGGAAAATCTAACTGGTAAGAAAGAAGGAGAAATATTGTAAATTTGTAATATATAATAAGAAAATAAAAGTGCGCAATAATCAATGATTGTAAGATGCTATGGGATGTGGGAATTATATTGAAATTGATGTGTATTCTTGATGGAGATAAGCCTTGTTTGGTAACAACTTTTAAGCTCAGGTTTTCTTTTTTCCCTAAAACAGTTTGCAAGCTAAGCTTTTCTTTTTATTTTTGGACCGAAAGAGCTTAAATCTATCCGCTGGAAGAACCCGACTTTTTTACTCAACCTCAAGAAATCTGGTTTGTTTGCTTGAAAGGTGCACCCAAAAGAGCACCGATAATAAGTGCCAACTCACCCAAACAATAAGATTTTGCTGTCCTGGCTTTTTCGACAAATCAATCACCTTACGCCCAGAGATCAGCTCCAACAAAACAACCCCAAAGCTATATATATCCGATTTTAAAGTTAATTTTCCACTCATTGCATATTCTGGTGCACAATATCCGTAAGTTCCCATTACTCTAGTTGAAACATGAGTGTTATCACCCGTAGGACCAAGTTTAGCGAGCCCAAAATCTGAGAACTTAGGATTGAAGCTCTCGTCCAATAATATATTTGCAGATTTTAACAGGAAAGGGTAGCAGAATGGAAGGAGCTTTGACATCACAAAAATCTCTGATGAGGTTAAACACATGATTACCAAAGTTAATTGGTATTTTTGACATGATCCTATATAAAAAGACTGTCATATACTTGTTAAGTCTAGAAGGCTGTTTGGTTGGAGTCCAATTAAACTTAGAAATCTTATGCAGCACAGCTGCACAAAGAGTGAGAG
The DNA here is from genome assembly GCA_963920805.1 of Primula vulgaris. Taxonomy (NCBI): domain Eukaryota; kingdom Viridiplantae; phylum Streptophyta; class Magnoliopsida; order Ericales; family Primulaceae; genus Primula; species Primula vulgaris. Next base: position 4,636,023 of record OY987218.1, on the reverse strand, counting down.
AAGAGATTTTAATAGAATTCCCATCAAACTGATTTTCCTTGCCTGTAATTGCAAGAGCTACAACATGATTGCCATAATCACCATTACCCTCAGAAGGATTAGGAGAACCTAGAAACTTATTAATCAAATCAGGGTTGAAATCTAGAGTTAAACCCCTTATATACACTCTCTCATAGGCTGTATCACCCTCATCAAACACTCCAGCATTTAAGTTAGCATAGAATTCCTTTACTAGTTCAGGAAAGTAAGAATCATGGTAGCTTATAGTTCTCTCTAAACCAACATCCTTTAGTAATTGTTCAACATGCACCTGTATGTTCTTATAGCTAGCCAAATTCAACTGCCTTTCAGCATGAATCTCCCTATGATTTAGTGCACTGAACCTGTCAGACATAATCCCATTACAGAACCTAGGATCAACCTCATTATAGAGAGTGTCATAAACATATTTAATAGAGATAGGATCGTTTTGTAGGTTTCTACGAGGACGTTTCTTAGCCCTACGTTTCCTTGGTTGGGTAGAAGAAGGTTCACTTACCTTAGCCTTAGAACCTGTACTGGTTTTGGATTGATCCATAAAGTCTCTAAGAGTGATGTCATCTTCATAGTTGAGATTTGATTGGCTAGGAGAAGAAAAAGACATGGTTGGAACTTAGGTTGCAACTGGACTTGGAACTGCGAAGAAAGGTTTTGCAGAGAAATTAGGGTTTTTAATTTAGAGAGAGAGAGTAATTCTGATTTGTTTAGTAATTTGGGAATTAAAACACACGATTTAAATAACAGTTATCATTTTAAAAAATTTAAAAGATATACTCAAATCTCTTTTTGAAACATATTTCCTGAAAAATAGAAACTTACCTTGTAACCACTATGGAAATTTTGAAATTCAAATTAATCATGAAATATACTGTATTTATTAAGATAAATTCAGCAAACAAATTAGATATACATTCCAAAAGTAAACAGATTTATCCAATATTTTGAATTTTAAGGAGTTGAAGTTTTGAAGATTATTTTGACTTGTTTCAAGATAAAGATAGCAATAACATATAGATATAGAACTTTGAAAACAAGATTCTAGCCATTTACTCAAGAAGATATATTTATCATAGAATGTCTTTAATAAAAATTAAGTCTTAGGAGCTTATATTGAGCAAATCTGTTTTTTCTCTACACAAAAACTAGATTGATGACCTCAGCAAGGAAATAGTATAAGTGATGTCAAAAATATCAAGACTTTGTCTTGGCTTTCTCATTTGTTTTGTTCACTATGATTATTATCATAGGCAACATGAGAATCTTTAGACAATCACTGATCTGTTCTGTATTTGAGAATGAGGTTTCAACTGGGGTTGCAACTGAGCTTGCAACCTTCTTTTAAAATTTGCACTTTGTGCTTGCAACTCTATTAACAGAGAGGTTTTAAGACAAGTTATCCCACATCTGTTTTTGAGACACCAATTAGCGGCTTTTTCAAGACAAAAACTTTATAGCTCAATCAAGACTTACCTTAGAAATAAAATATATTAAAGGTACTCAAAACAGACATACATAGCAAGAGTATTCAATTAGATCTATAGTGACATACCCCTATATCACTTCTTAAAGATTCAAACTTGTTTGTATCAAGTGGTTTTGTGAAGATATCTGCTAATTGTCTTTCAGTTGAAACATGTTCTAAAATTAAACTCTTTTCTTCAACTAGTTCTCTGATAAAATGGTGTCTTAGATCAATATGTTTAGTTCTGGAATGTTGTACTGGATTCTTTGCCAAATCTATAGCACTTTTGTTATCACAAAACAGAGTTAACACTTCTTGTTTAATATTATAATCATTTAACATTTGTTTCATCCATATGAGTTGAGTGCATCCACTTCCAGCTGCAATGTATTCTGCCTCAGCAGTAGATAAAGAAATGCAGTTTTGTTTTTTACTAAACCATGAAACAAGATTATTCCCAAAATAAAAACAACCACCAGAAGTGATTTTTCTGTCATCTATATTACCAGCCCAATCTGCATCACATTAACCAACAAGGAAGTGATTTGTATCTTTAGAGTACCATAGACCAAGGTGAATAGTGCCTTTTATATATCTTAAAATTCTTTTGACAGCCAGAAGGTGAGATTCTAAAGGGTTTGCCTGATACCTGGCACATACTCCTACACTTAAACAAAGATCTGGTCTACTAGCAGTTAAATAGAGAAGACTCCCAATCATTGATCTATAGAGACTAGGGCAAACACTCTTACCTTTATCAATCTTACACAATTTTAAAGTAGTACTCATAGGAGTTCTTTTCTCTTTACTATCACTTAAACCAAATTTCTTGACAAGATTATCAGCAAACTTACTCTGACATAGAAAAATGCCCTTTTCATTTTGTTTAACCTGCAATCCTAGGAAGTAAGTTAATTCTCCTCCACCACTCATTTCAAATTCATGCTTCATATCAGAGATAAATTCAACAATTCTATTATCAGATGTAGAGCCAAACACTATGTCATCAACATAAATTTGAGCAATGATGATATCCTTTCAACTCCCCCTCTGTTAAAACATTTTTCAATTAAGAACTTAGTTAACCTGTCATACCAAGCTCTAGGTGCTTGTTTTAAACCATACAAAGCCTTTTTCAGTAAGTAAACATGTTCAGGGAATTTTGGATCTTCAAATCATTGGGTTGACTAACATAAACTTCTTCTTGAATGTTACCATTTAAGAAGGCACTTTTAATATCAAGTTGAAACAGCTTAAAGTCATATAAGCAAGCAAGTGAGAGGAGCATTCTAATATATTCCATTCTTACTACAGGAGCAAAGGTTTCATCAAAGTCTATTCCTTCTATTTGAGTGTATCCTTGAGCTACAAGTCTAGCTTTATTCCTAACAATGATTCCATCTTCATTACTTTTATTCATAAAGATCCATTTTGTACCTATAATATTTTTACTCTTAGGTCTAGGTACTAATGTCCAAACATCATTCCTCTCAAATTGAGACAGTTCATCTTGCATAGCCAAAATCTACTCACTGTCTTCCAATGCTTCTTTTACATTCTTAGGTTCTAACTGTGAAGTATAACAAGCAAAGTGAACAACATCACTTCTTTTACCTCTGGTTTTCATACCTGTTGAACATAGAGTTCAATAATGATTTTGATTATTACTTTGATTATGCGTTTAATGATTTTACGATTTCGATGATATAATGCTTGTCTTGTCCAAAAATAGAAAACGTATATTTCAGGTCGTTAAATGATAGAGCATTCGATAACGAAGCCATAGGTTCAAGCGGAACCAAAATCGGAGCTAAAACGAAGGAGTTATGAGCATTCGAAGATTTACGGGACCAGGATTACAGTCGACCGATCGACTGGACAAAAACGACCGATCGTTTTTGATCCAATTTCTTCCAGTGAGTCCAGTATAAAAACGACCGATCGTTTTCAGGAAACGACCGATCGTTTTCTGTAAAACGACCGATCGACTGTAGAAAACGACCGATCGTTTTCTGCAGTTTTCGAAAACAGCTTTTCAGCTTATTCTGGAAAATAGCTGTTAAAACCTTTCAACGGTCATAACCCAGAAAAACAGACTTTGCTGTTATATAAACCACTCCAATCTCTCTCCTAAATTACCAATTACAATATCTATTAACATCCTTCAACCTATCTCATAAAAACCCAAAAATCACCATTTTTGGTGAATATATTCGAGAAAGAGGGAAATCAAAGAAAAGGAGATTCAAGCTCGATCATCATCAACAACTCACCAATTAGCTTTTTAAGAAGCAATTAGAATCGTGAGCGAAGTTACATTTTTGTAACTAAATTTGTATCGAGTGTTTTATAAACTCAATTGTGAGCGAGTGAACGGGTAGAGGCTTTGTAAGCAAGTGAAGCTTAAAAGCTCTAGGTTTTTCATTCGGGTACTCATAAATTGAGGGGGAGTCGTTGACTCATTAGACGTGTACGCTTGCACTTGTATCAAGAGTTAGGAACCTCGGGTAGAGGGTGAGCCAATCGATTGATTGAGCTAAATAGGATTTGTAATATCAGCAAGAAGATTTTTAGTGAATTACTTGGTAGTACCGAGGAGAGGACGTAGGCGCGTTTGCCGAACCTCTATAAATCGCGGTGTCTATTCCTTTCCCTTTCTTTTACTTTACGCAACTTATTTTATTGCTTATTTTCTTGTTTGCGTTAAGTATTTCTAGCAATTCTTTAACTCTTGTTATAACGCTTAAGCTTATAATTGCATTAGTTGGGTGGTTAGTTGCTTAGAATTTTAATTAGGCGAAAATCGCCAAACCTTATTCACCCCCCCCCCTCTAAGGTTAGCCGCACCCGGGCCAACAATTGGTATCAGAGCCGAGGCTCTTGCATATAGGAATCTATCGATTTAAGAGTTAAGATCCCGATGGCTAACTTATACAATTTCGCATCCGGCATAGCTTCATCACCCAATACACCTCCATATTTTGATGGACTAAATTTTTCATATTGGAAGGATAGGATGAGCATGTTTCTCCAAAGCTATAATGTTAGACTTTGGATGACTATAAAAGTAGGATATTCCGCACCTACATCCGAGAATAGCGAGAACCCAATCCCCGTAGAGGACTTAGATAGCGCTCAACTAGAAGCCTACTCTACGAACGCCAAAGCAATGTATGCTATTGTTTGTGCCGTTTCTCCTAACGAGTACAACAAAATTTCCGCTTGTAAAACCGCTAAGGGTATGTGGGATAAGCTAGTAGTAATGCATGAAGGGACTAACCAAGTTAAGGATTGCAAACTCCAACTTTTAGTTCATGACTACGAGCTTTTTAAAATGAGCGAGGGTGAAACTATTTCCGATATGCTTGCTAGATTTACTACTATTACTAACGGATTAACATCTCTTGGTAAGAATTTATCTTGTAAGGAAATGGTCTCAAAGGTGATTCGGAGCTTGCCGAAGGAATGGGAACCGAAGGTCACCGCAATTCAAGAGGCGCACGACATGAACACCTACTCTCTTGATGCTTTGACGGGTTCACTCATTACTCACGAGATCACCCTCAATAGTCACAAGCCAATATCAAAAAGGAGGGAGATAGCTTTCAAAGGAACGACTTGTGACGAAAGCAATAAGCTATCCGAGGACGACGAAAATTCAATGGAAATCTTTCGAATCGTCAAGGAAATACTAAAGCTTAAAGGCCAACGCAAACATAAAGGTAAATCGTCAAATAATTCAATTTATTCTAACGATTTTGTTTGCTATACATGTGGCAAGGAAGGACACATGGCGAGAGATTGTCTCAAGAATCGCAAGAGCAAAGCCAAGAAGAAGATATTCGATTCAAGCTCTAGCGATAGCTCCGACCAAGATGAAGTCGCGCATCTTGGTTGCTATATGGCCATGGAAGACACCAATGAGCCCAACAAATCGTCTTCAAGCGAAAGTGACCACTCAAGCGAAAGTGACAACGATGAGGTAAAAGAATTCTCTCATGATGAACTTATTCATATGTGTGGAATTTATTCCGAAAAATTTCCTAAGCTTGTAGAGAAGGTCAAATCTCTTAAAAAGATAAATTCTTCTCTCAATGAAGAAATAAGATCTTTAAAAAGAGATAAAATTGAAAATGAGTCTATTCCAACATCGTCATTTTCTTTAAGTGATATAGATGACGAAAAGGAAGACTTGAAAGAAAAAAACAATGATCTCGTCATTCATAATAAGTCTTTACAAACCGAGATCAATTTTCTTAAAAATGAAGTCTCTAGACTTACTAAAACTCTTTCAAAACCATCTTCTTTAGATTGTGATCTATTAGAAAATTTTGAAGAGTTAAAAGATGCTTTCGATAAAGTTAAAAGCAAAAACAAGGTTTTGAGTTCTCATGCTTTTAGCTTAAATGACAAGGTCAAGGTTTTAGAAACCGAGAATGAATCTTTGAAAACTAAAAACAATGAGCTTGTCATTTCCATTGAAAAACTCGATTTAACAATTTCAAAGTTTTCTAAAGGTAAAACCGTTTTAGATAACATTTTGAGTTGTCAAAAAGATGTTAATGATAAGAGCGGTTTAGGTTTTGATTGCATTGGTTCTACTTCTAACAAACCCCGCTTCGTTAAAGCCTCTAATATTTCTACAACTCCTATTCCACCTAAACAAGAGGTTGTTTTTCCTAAAAGGAGTACTTCCAAGATTTTTCAAAAATCTCTTAATGATAGGAAGGGTATAGGTTTTCAAACCAAATCGGATGCTCCGAAAAACCTTTCCAAAACTACGTATAACTATCGTTATACTAAAAAGTCTAAGCATTGTGTGCATTGTAGTAGAAATGAGCATATTTCTTCTAGATGCCCTTATCGTTTCCATGTTAGTAGAAGCGATTTGAAATGGGTAGTAAAGACCCGAGCCACTAACAATGTCGGACCCAAAAGAAATTGGGTACCAAAGGACAAAATTTGTGTTGTAGGTATCTCCATCCAAAAGGAGAAAATCAACAAGTGGTTGGCAACGCCGACAAAAGCCGTGGAAGTCAAGAAGATCGACTCCACCATCAAGGATGAAGTGCCATTAATCGACAAAGGTGGAAGGCATACCAACAAGTGGTACCACCTATTTGGACTTGGCAACGCTCAATGCAAATGCCATTAGCGAGCGGACTCGACCTCACATCACATATGCGGTATACTCTAATCCTTAGTATTTACATATATGTGATTAGTTGGGTCGGGTATATGCATCATATTTACATTTTTCATATTTTGGTTTTTCTTTAAAAACCCTTCACATAACCCCATATTTTTTGATTGCATTTTGATAATGCCAAAGGGGGAGAAAAATGATATATTTTGGTGTAAATGCGTTTTGTTAAAATGGAGGAGATATTTTTCTTGTATCTTGTAAAATCATCATTAGTTTGTCATAATCAAAATGGGGGAGATTGTTGAACATAGAGTTCAATAATGATTTTGATTATTACTTTGATTATGCGTTTAATGATTTTACGATTTCGATGATATAATGCTTGTCTTGTCCAAAAATAGAAAACGTATATTTCAGGTCGTTAAATGATAGAGCATTCGATAACGAAGCCATAGGTTCAAGCGGAACCAAAATCGGAGCTAAAACGAAGGAGTTATGAGCATTCGAAGATTTACGGGACCAGGATTACAGTCGACCGATCGACTGGACAAAAACGACCGATCGTTTTTGATCCAATTTCTTCCAGTGAGTCCAGTATAAAAACGACCGATCGTTTTCAGGAAACGACCGATCGTTTTCTGTAAAACGACCGATCGACTGTAGAAAACGACCGATCGTTTTCTGCAGTTTTCGAAAACAGCTTTTCAGCTTATTCTGGAAAATAGCTGTTAAAACCTTTCAACGGTCATAACCCAGAAAAACAGACTTTGCTGTTATATAAACCACTCCAATCTCTCTCCTAAATTACCAATTACAATATCTATTAACATCCTTCAACCTATCTCATAAAAACCCAAAAATCACCATTTTTGGTGAATATATTCGAGAAAGAGGGAAATCAAAGAAAAGGAGATTCAAGCTCGATCATCATCAACAACTCACCAATTAGCTTTTTAAGAAGCAATTAGAATCGTGAGCGAAGTTACATTTTTGTAACTAAATTTGTATCGAGTGTTTTATAAACTCAATTGTGAGCGAGTGAACGGGTAGAGGCTTTGTAAGCAAGTGAAGCTTAAAAGCTCTAGGTTTTTCATTCGGGTACTCATAAATTGAGGGGGAGTCGTTGACTCATTAGACGTGTACGCTTGCACTTGTATTAAGAGTTAGGAACCTCGGGTAGAGGGTGAGCCAATCGATTGATTGAGCTAAATAGGATTTGTAATATCAGCAAGAAGATTTTTAGTGAATTACTCGGTAGTACCGAGGAGAGGACGTAGGCGCGTTTGCCGAACCTCTATAAATCGCGGTGTCTATTCCTTTCCCTTTCTTTTACTTTACGCAACTTATTTTATTGCTTATTTTCTTGTTTGCGTTAAGTATTTCTAGCAATTCTTTAACTCTTGTTATAACGCTTAAGCTTATAATTGCATTAGTTGGGTGGTTAGTTGCTTAGAATTTTAATTAGGCGAAAATCGCCAAACCTTATTCACCCCCCCTCTAAGGTTAGCCGCACCCGGGCCAACAATACCTGAAGTGACTTCTCCTATGACATTGTCAAGAGAGTGATTTTTCTGAGTCCTTACATAGCGAGGCTTACTTGTAGTTTGAATTGGAGATCTTTCTTCTTTTTCTTCAGAATCTGTTGTATTCTGGGTTTCAACCTCGGTTTCAACCTCAGTTGCAACTGGGCTTCCAACCACTACTGGACTACCTGTTTGCTGAATTTCTTCTGTCTCTTTTCTTGTAATTCCTGACTCTTCACCATCACCTGTAATCTCATCAACATCTTTTATGTCATCAAATATCACATTATATGATTCCATGACACAATTTGTTCTTAGATTAAAGACTCTAAAAGCTCTACTGTTTTGAGCATATCCAAGTAATACCCATTTGTCACTCTTAGAATCAAATTTTTCAAGATGTTCTCTATCTTTAAGAATGTAACAAACACACTCAAATACTTGAAAATACTTGACATTAGGTTTTCTACCTTTCCATATTTCATAAGCAGTCATGGTAGTACTTTTTGTAATATAAACCCTATTAACAATATGGCATGCAGTGTTAACAGCTTCAGCCCAAAACCTTTTGGCAAGTTTCTTAGAATTAAGCATGACTCTAGCCATTTCCTGAATAGTTCTATTCTTTCTTTCCACTATACCATTTTGTTGTGGAGCCTTTGGTGCAGAAAACTCATGATTTATACCTAAAGAGTTGTAAAAATTGCTAAACTTGCTGTTTTCAAATTCAGTTCCATGATCACTTCTGACCCTAACAATTTTACCAATGGTGGAACCTTTTTCAAGTTGCAGTTTCAAGCAAATTGTTTTAAAGAGTTCAAAAGTTTCAGTCTTATCCCTTAAAAACACCACCCAAGAGTATCTTGAGAAATCATCTACAACTACCAAAATATACTTCTTACCACCAATACTTTCAGTTTACATAGAACCCATTAAGTCAATATGAAGAAGTTCTAAGAATCTCTTAGTGTAGATTTGGCCAGTACTTTTGTGAATACTCTTTGTTTGTTTACCTATTGCACAATCACCACAAACACCTTGAGTTTTAGAACTGGGTTTGGGAATGCCTCTTATTAATTATTCTTTAACAAGTTTATCCAAGGTTTTATAGTTTACATGACCAAGCCTTTTATGTCAAATATCAACATTGTTAGTAATAGCTTGATTGCACCTATTCTGAAGTAATTCTTTTTCAGATTTTTCAAAAATATAGCAACTATTTGCTGATCTTACTGCTGTCATGACCAAATCATCATTTAGACCAGTAATGAGACATTTATCTTTGTTAAACTTAACAACCATCTTTTTGTCACACAGTTGACTAATGCTGATAAGATTGGCTTTTAAACCATCTACAAGAAATACATCATTAATCTCAGGCATTCCAGGTTTGTTTAAGATTCCTTTTTCAATAATTTTACCTGTATCTCCACCTCCAAACACAACGGTGTTTCCTGTAAGATTAATGACATTTTTAGAGCACTTGCAGTACCTGTATGTTCTTAGAACAACCACTGTCAAAGTACCAATCATTAGTAGTAACAACATTTAAATAAGTAATAACAGCTTTATTGTTAGCAACTGGATTATTATTAATTTTAACTTTCCAAACCCAATTCATTTTTTTATTCCAAGCTAGAATCAATCTATTTTTCTGAGAAATGTACTTTTTGTGTATTTTTAAATAGCATCTCAATTCTATGTGTCCAGACTTTTTGCAAAAGTTACATATTTTAATATTAGATATAGGTTCAGTTTTAAGATCTTTAAGCTTGTTTCTGGTTGCAACTGTGCTTCTAACCTGACATTTCATATCATAAGTCTCAGAATTTTTAGAAGATTTTACAAATGTGGTTTTTCCAGTACCATTATAACCATTGTATCCTAAGCCACTGTTATCTTTAGAGCTTCTAGAATAGGACAACATATCATCTAACTTTCCTGAAGCAGAAACATTCAAAAGTTTTATTTTCTTTTTGGTTTCTTTTAACTCAAGTTGTTGTTTGTTGAACTGTTCAGTGAGATTTCTTAATTCATCCTTAAGGTTTTGATTAATAGATTGTTTACTCAAACTTTGATATTTCTCATAGAGAACCAGGTATTGTTGAGTAATATTTTCTTCTGAAGGTTCTTCCTCATCACTAATATAGGTTCTAAGTGTAGTTGTAACTACAGTTGAAACTGACTCAGAGTCACTTTCATAAGCAGGTTTGTTATTAGTGATTTTTCCCATAAAGTTAACAAAATTTAGTTCATCTTCTACATCACTGTTGCTCTCGGATTCACTATCACCGTGAGTGGTTATATACACACTTTTGTTTCTTTTCAATGTATTAGCACACTCAGCTTGAATATGACCAAATCCTCTACACTCTCTGCATTGAATTTCTCTGGACTGATAGTCTCTATCATCTTTTTCTTTTGGATTCCACTTTCCTTTAGGATTATTATTAAACTTATCTTGAGTATCTCTTTTCTGAAAGCCTTTTGACAAACCAGGATTATCCTGTCTTTTCTTATAAAACTTTTTGTAGACCTTTTTAGCAAAGAAAGCTAACTGTTTTTCATCATGCATATTCTCACAGAGTTTAGGTTCAGATTTCTTAGCTTGGAAGGCTATTCCTTTTTCTGTTCTCTTAGGTTTAAAGAATTTTAGTTCATGAGTGCTTAGATTTCTCATAAGTTCTTCAAGTTTTAAGTTTTCTAGATCAGTTGATTCCTCAATGGCAGTTACTTTAATTTCAAATCTTTCTAGAAGAGATCTCAGTGTTTTCTTTACAAGCTTGTCATCACTATATTTTTCACCTAAGGTTCCAGCTTGATGAGAAATGTGATAAATTCTACCATTAAATTGTTCAATTGTTTCATCTTCCTCTATTCTAAGATTTTCAAACTAAGTAGTTAACTGTTGTAGTTTATAGGCTTTGACTTTAACAGTTCCCTCAAATGTTACTTGTAAGATATCCCATGTCTCTTTGGTAGTTTCACAATGAGAGATATACCTGAATACGCTTAGAGTTACACCAGCAAAGATTAGGTTTATTGCAGCAGAGTTTGCACTTGACTTTTTGTCCTCATCAGCAGACCACCTATCTTTAGGCACATAGACTAGTTCACCATCACCATCAGTAACAGTTGGAACTTCCCATCCATAGAGTACAGATTTCCATGCTTGTTCATTTTGCTGTTTGATGAATGATCTCATCCTTATTTTCCATACTCCATAGTTAACCCCTTCTTCAAGAGTGGAGGTTTGTTGAATACGTTTTCTTCCCTCATTAAGTCCATCTTTACCAGAACACAGGATCCACACTAAGTAAGATCTAGTGTGAAGCTCTGATACCGATTGAAATTCCTATCCGCTGTTCTAGTTGCTGTTATGCAGTTAGGTTCCAAGTGTAGTTGCAACCACAGTTGGAACCTAAATATAATGATGGACAGAACAGTAAAGTTAAATGTACTTGAAGTAAATCACACACACATTTAACAACGGAGTTCATCCAACTGGGCTACGTCTCCGGGACACTCATCCAGATTATGATAATATAAAAGCTTACAATATAGGATTTAAGTTTTAATGAAAAACTCTCAGACTCTCTCTAGCTTTTTCTGCCTATCTCTATATTGCTTCTACCTTATAACTATCACTCAAAATATCAATGACATCCCACCATTTTTTTCCATTTAAAAGCTCACGGTGTATTCTCTCAAGAATGAATTCTTTATAATATAGAACACACTTTTTACAAGCATAATTATCAACTATTTATAGGAGTAAAAACATTCTTCTTTCTTCAAGATCTTGATGATTACTTTTGACTCTTTTGATTGACTTCAATCTTTCCATATTGCACGAGATACTTCAGCGTAGGATTGACTTCAATCTTCATAAGTTAATACCTGTTAATAACTAGTTTGGAAATAGGAGTTAGTTTTTTCTTAAAACAAGTAACATATAAGATGGTATCTTTTAGAGATAAAATCTTTCAGAATATATTTTGAAACATTAACTCCATATATTATTCAATCTAAATAGATCATACTGATATTGATAGAAAACATATATTGAATTAAGTGATAAAAACTTGCATGAAAATAAAGAACTATATTGTCTAATTAAAGGAAACATATCTTTATAAACTGAACTCCTTATATCCTTTAGACAACATCTTTCCTTATCACTTTAATATTCTCAATATACACAAACTAAATCTTTAAGAACATATTAGAATATATCCTGCATAATTTAAAACAAATACACATCATTAAAGAATAGTAATGCAGAAATACAGAACTTGACAGAATTCTGCAGAACAGGAGGTTGGAACTGTGGTTGCAACTGAGGCTGCAACTTCACTAGTAAACTTAAACCTGTCTCAATTCTTAACAATCAACTAGCATTATTTAGTTCAAACCAATAGACAACAAATAGTTTATGGGCCAGAAATCCGGTCCTAACAAACTGTCACAAAGCCGTCACAAAAACCGTCGTTAATAAGCTCGTAACAAAAAATACTGTCACTAATCCCGTCGCGATTGTGTATTTTTTTGTAGTGACGGTTGAAAGCTCATCAACATGTTGTATAATTTTTTGTTTTTTTTATTCAGAAGATCACACTATAGAGAAAAAAATTACACTTTATAAAAGTCATTTTTTAAAAAAGTTGGTTTTTTCAAAAATAAGTTGATTTTTTCAAAAAATAAGTTCATTTTTAAAAAAAATAATATTTTTTCGGGTTAAAAATGTAAAATTATAAATTTTTCGGGTTAAATTCATATGTTTTATAAAATTTGGGATTGAAATGTAATTTAAACTTAACTTCCGTCCAATTAAATTGACGGATCAGTGCCTAAATTGTTAATGTCAGTAGTTTGATCCCCGTTTTGTTAATGTATAGTAGTTGAGTTGAATAAACCAAAATTTTCACTTAATTCAACTTCCTATTAACTCTGATGGAAATTCAAACATTTTGAGCATCTCCGCATAACCATTGTCCTTGTAAAATGTATAATTACTTGGATTTTTAGTCTACTTTAAAATTCACTATCTCTGATTAAATTCGGATTTTTGGAGATGTTAATTTTACTAGCTTTTCCAAAATGAGTTCACATCTCATGAAAACTACTTTCCATATTTTTTCATTTGTAGAAATTAATTTTGTTTTGCAATACTCTCATGAAAACTACTTTCCATATTTTTTCATTTGTAGAAATTAATTTTGTTTTGCAATACTAAAACTTCATGAAAGTACTGTCGAAACTCGAAACTGACATAAATTGGGGTGGATGTCATTTCCCCATCTTTTAGTTATTTATATTTTTGGGGTGGAGTAAAAGTTTCCTTTTTTGCAAAACCCAAACTCTATATACTCTTTCTTTGACAGTCTAACTTGTTGCCCAACACCCTTGTGCTAATTAATTTTTGGCGATCAATATAATCAGTTTCCAGGTTTTTCGTATTTATGTTACTGAATTTCTCGAAAAGGGCCATGTCGTTGCTGTGTACGTACGTACTCATGATAACGTCAACAATCGTCTAACATGGCACTTGTTAATTCTGTTGTTATTTTTGGTTTTTCATTAATCATATTCGTATTTGAGTACTTTTGTCCCTTCAGATCTTTAAACCTCCCAGCTTAGGGTTTGTTTGGAGCTGCAACTAAAATACTCCCCTACTTTATTAATTGTCCTGATTGATGCACAACCGTTCGCTGATGATTCAAATTTCAAACAAGCTAGAAGCTTTAAAATGGATTGACCAAGACTTGGTAGAAAAATAACTTGCTTATAGGCTTGGACGACATGGTTGTGACATTTAATAAGAATGGTTTTGTCTGCATGAAATAAAAAAAGCGTGTCGCTATTTTGTGTTCGAGCATGATTCAATTTTCAGAGTTGTGCTTGGACATGATTCTGCCATTGCATAACCAACTTGATACAAGTAATGAAAAACTACATTCCTCATTTTATTCAATCAAAATTTAGAATTGTATCACATACTATCAAATTTTGGTACTGGTAGTAAATTAGAGCAACGATGATCGACATGGTAGTTATACATAAACTTGGGACCCACAACGGCAACAAGTGCAAGTCCCGTCATGTAAGACACTGCAAGTACTTCCACACTGTGCCATACAACCAAGATATGTGATAGAGCACTTATAGACGGAGGCGAAGCGTGCAGAGTAGAACTCGTCTGTTTTGGCTACACTGGACTGCTTATTTGGCAATCCTAAATCAGAGATGAATCAAAGAACAAAGTAATTATTTGAGTATATGCTTGTATGTATATACTGTTATTTCCTAAATTTGTGATTTTACAACAATTGTATAGGATAGTTGGAGCAAAGCAAAAGCTGGAGAAGATAATTAAGCTTATTGTTATTAACTACATTAACTAACATAAAGCATTCATAAGGTTTTTTAGGGAGAAAAATTTAAGAAGCATTGATTACGATTAAAATGACTTGGTGAGAAGAAAAAGCGGAAAAATCTATAGAAGAAATCTGTAAGTACATTCGTAAATGACGGGAAAATAATCATATAGTTGAGGACTTCGTTATATAAAGGGTGTCGCTAGTTAATGGCAATAGAGCACCAACATACATAAACCTCATAATTTCATAAACCTAACCTAATTATAATTTTCGAAAACTAGTGCTTAATTTAATACCCTTGAAAAAATAAACCTTGCAATGTGATTATTAATGCACTACTCTATTGATTACATTAATCGTGATTGGGCCTTTTCAGAGAGATTACTAATGCACAACAAATTATGTACCAAGCGAATAATTGAGAAATTGAGAGAGTTGAAGAAACTATACCAGACACATTGACAAGAAGGACTATGAGGAACACTATCCTGAATAATGTCTTGTCCATAATTTTACTACTGTTTTTTTTCTTTCAAAATCTTATTTACTTATTTGTTATGTGTAATTTGATGAAAATAATTACAATTTCGAGTGTTCTTTATATAGAGAACTAATTGGACATAAGTGACATAACTGTTTTTGGTGTATATATATGTAAGTAACTAACGGTTTTTATGCACAGAAGGCAGCACAGCCGGTTTTGTCTTTACCGAAACGATGTATTCAGTTAGCTGTTCTACTGATTACAAAACTGATCACATAAAGAAAGACCAGTGGAGTATTGTTTTGTAGAATAAAGTAAGTACATTGTTAGGTTTTCGCAATGAAACGGTATATTCTAGCACTTTATTTTTAAGCTTAACAGTACGAGTTTTAAAAGAATCGGTGTTTAGACGGTGAAGCAGTCTCTTCCCATTTTCCTTCATTCGACGTGAACTTGATGTAATAGGCAAAATCCAGGTATGCTCTTCCGGCTAATTAGAAAAAGCATGTAATATTAATTTAAAATCTATTACGTACTAAAATACTGTAAAAGCATTTATTTTTTTTAATTTGACCATTTTAACAAATAGAAAATTTTCTGTGTTCTACTACTTAAAATGGTCAAATTTTGCAGTTCGCCAAATTATAAAGCCATTGAGGCTCATTAGCACAACTAATGTCTCAGTTTAAGTTTTTCAAAAAACTAATAAATAAAACGTTATCGTTTTCAAAGTTTCTTATAAATAATAAATAAATAAATGACTGATCAGTTCTAAAAAGAGTGCCATTTACGTTAAATAGGGCAAAAGGCGTTAGACAGAATTGAAAGGAGTGTTTATTTGGAACAGTCACCTTATTTGACTGTTTATGAAACAGTTACCCTAACCACCATTAGATTAAAAAATGGATGGTTAGATAATGTTTTTCAATAACTAATTTATTTTTTTCTATTTTCAACAAATTAGAATTTGATAAATTAAAAACAAATTGTACAAAACACTAAAAACTCAAATAAAAATATAGAACCCTATAGAGGCCTACCCTAAAATTAAAGATTAATTAAAGATTAATTTTTTTTTATACATTTGATATATTTTTATGCTAACGGTTTGTGAACCAGATATAGGCTGATGTTCCATAGTAATTCCCAATTGACAGTAGGGATATTTGGGGAAGAAGCACATTATTATCTCTTTACCAATAATATAGCAAAATAATGTAAGTATTTTTTTCCACTAAACACTATATCACGACCAAAGCATATGTAGCGCCTTTTTTTTAATAGAACGGTTACAATCACCCAAAAATCGATTGCTTAGTCGGTTGAAGCTGTTATGAGATTTTATCCATATTATTTTTTGTATCGGTTCGTTTCAATTTTTTCAGGAAAAAATACATATATCGGTTGGTATTGATTTTTCTTCTACCAAATTACTAATTAATATTATTATAAACAAATAAGGGAGGAGTTGAAACGTCAGTTATCGTAAACAGAATCATAGAGGTGGAAGAGGTGTATATATACCACCAGTTGCTTATGTTGTATCTTTATCTTACTATTTGTTTCAGTCAACGACTGTGATATTATCTTATTTGATAAATCTTGTCTCGGTATTTTTTGTCCGTGTTCTGTCCGGTTTTCTTTTAAGAATCGAAAGCTCGTCAAGTTTTTTTTTTTTTTTTTTGGTTTTTGATCGATGAGAATCTTCATAGAGAGAAAGACTATTGTGTATGAAGCCATTCATTAGTTCTCAAATAAATACTTCAATAACATGAAGTTCGAATGTAGATCCTATTTCCACAACTGCGTAGAAAGTTTCTGTTCAACTCCTTGACAAAACAAAAGGAAAACTCCGAATAGACGGCTCAAGACAATATTTAGAAACAGCCTAGAGTTGCATGTCTCAGAGCACTCTCGGCAAAGTTTCTATCAGACATTTGCTATTATAGACGACAAGATTAGAAGTGGGACTATGCTGCTAAGTTTCTATACAAATTGCTATTATAGTAATTGTCAACAATTTACGAACTTGCTCTACACTAAAGTCGTTGCATAGAATGATGTTCATTACCAAATCCAAGCATACGGAGTTGGAGTCATTTACATTTTGATTCATTGTTAAAGTTGAATTGGTTGGGTGGGTGGGTGGGTGGGTGGGTGAGCGTGCCCGATCCGAGCCTGAACAAAAATTAAATCCCGAGCCAAGCATTTACAGCCTTAATAAGAACCCCATGGCCACAAAGACTAGTCATGCAGGAAAAACAAGTAACAAATATTCAAAAAAGTGGTTTGCATATACACTTCCCTATAAACACAAGGGTGCTAAGGACTGAAATATGTTTTATCATATACAGAGTAAGATAACCCACCCCAAGAGACTCACTTCTTTATACATGACCGAGTAACCGTAGAAACGCCCGTAAAAAGAAAAAGAAAAAAAGAAGAAGAAAAAAAATGCTGAAAATGAGAGTATAATCTAGGTGAAGATTTGACAAATCAGACACTACCCAACATCCTCGCACTCTTCCTTCTTTACCGGCCACCTGTCGGTGAGTTCAAAATTTTCACTACCTTGGTTCCTCCTTTTGACAGCCCTCTCGTTCTCGTCAACCTATCCCAACAACAGCAAAAAAATAACTTCACGTAATTGTGTTTATTCCGAAAGCACATAAATGCTAATACCATGGCCTTTTTAGTTACCGTTGTTGGTTCTCTTTCTGGTAATGAAATTCTTGTTTCTTTGTGGGCGCTATACTTGTTTATTTTTCTAATAGTGCCCTCACTTCTTTTTTCTCGAAACGTAAATTTAAAGTTTCAAATATGTTTTGGAATAAGAGGACACGAGCATTTTCATACGAAAAGAACAAAACTCAACACAATTTTATGACAAATAGAATAAACAGAGGTATAAACAGATTCGCAATTTTTCCATACCTTATCATACATTCCCTGCAAGACCTCTACTATTACAGAAAACTCTGGTCTCGAAGCTGGAACTTGCTGCCAACATCTTTGAAGCAATTCCACAATATCTGGACGAGTGTGTCTCGGTATAGCAGGCCTTAGACCCTAAAACACACAAATACAAGTTAAGAAGAGTTTACTTAAATTTTCATTAAAAATTTAGCTATAAAGTCCATTCGGAATCATGAAATACCTTTTGGACTACACCAACTGCTGCTTGAAGTGGCGTTAAGTGTTCATAAGGAAGCTGGACATGATGCAATACAGAAAGGGAACAAAAACATTTAGAACATAGAAGTTTGTGCAATATATATTATATACCTAGAAGAAGTCATCACTGGAGAGAGGAGAGAAAATGAATAGTATTGACAAAAAGACAAGATAAATCTAAAATCTAATGCATAAATTTCTACACAGCTAACCTTTCCAGTCAGCAGCTCCCAGACCACAATCCCAAAGCTAAAGATGTCTGCCTTTCGATCATACGGCTTGTGTTCAATAACCTTACATCGAAAGAAGTTAGCATATGTCAGATTTGGATAACCTGTAAAATGTATGTTATCCCAAATTGCTACTCAGTGTACTCATCATATTTAACCAGAACAGATGATGCTATTAGTTAATTAATCTACTCTTTTGGGGGTAATTGCATAATTTATTCATTTCTTCGAAACAATGCACTTATTATTTCAAACGAAAATAAAGGTTTTACTAGATTATCATTAAAGCACATATATTATTAATCAAAAGCATCTGGGAAATAAACCTCTGGAGCCATCCAACGATAAGTTCCAGTTTCTGCAGTCATTACTCCAGCTGGAATTTCCACTCTGGCAACACCAAAATCAGCTACTTTGACCACCTGTTACGACACTTCTGTGATTTTAGACAGGTTCAAGGTTACGACTCACCAGTCACTGCTCATATTTAAAGAAACACAGTAACATTTTAATTCGGTTCAATAAAAGAAAAAAGGGTATATGATGCTTAATCTGAGCACAGTTATCATATTTAAGAAATTAATAAGATAACAAAGAAAATCATTATTCTTAAAGTTAAATAAGAAAGTGTTGTATTTCAGTCTAAGACTTCGGTCAATAAAATAAGGACAACAACTATTCTGCGGCCGTTGATGATTGAGCATATTATTTTCTCTTTTTATCTCTACCAAAAAAATCTTTTAAGAGTAACATATATTAATACACATTATCAGGAAAGTAGTTTATTTACTTCATTTTCATCCATCAAAAGGTTTGCAGCCTTGAGGTCTCTGTGGATTATATTATTCTGGTGCAAATAATTCATCCCCTTCGAAACATCAAGTGCCACTTTCAGCAAGGCTGGTAACTCGAAATGTCTCTTCCGCTTGTGCATAAAATCGTACACACTCCCCCTAGACATGAATTCTAAAATCAAGAGAAACGAGTCAAGCAAAAATAAGGATAGAGTTTTTAAAATTAAGGAAGCGTGTTACCTGGTAAGCTAAGTGACCAAATCAATAATCCGAAATCAAGAAACAAGAAGCAATTTGCATTCGACAACATATACTTACCAGTCACAATGCATAAACTTGGAGGTTTCGTGCATGCTCCTATGAATTTGACAACATTCTTGTGTCGAACTCTTCTGCAACATATAAGTAAAAAAGACTGAGACAACTGGATAATGGCTAGCGTTTGAAAAAAGGATTGACCTCTTGTTTTTATAAATAGTTATGTAACCAAGCCAAAATCAGATTGCGGTAAAATCTGGTATCCCCTAAATTAGAGAAGGTTGTAGATCAAGCTGTCTTAGATCGTTATTCATATGTGGTAATAAATGTACAGACTTCCCACAAGAACTTAAAATTGGAACTTTAGCACGATAAAAATAGAATCTCATCTATCATGATATGTGAGTTCTTATGTTATGCAGATAATATAATGGTAGTACTTTAAAAACATCTAAATAAAAGCAGTTTTTATTTTATAGTTCCAATCATATGGATAGACTTACAGAGTAGATTCCCCTAGAAATTCTATTAAGTTAGAACATACTTAAACCACAGTTACCTCCCTTCTTTTAGAGTGAATCAGTGTAACCAAAATCAATGCATCAAAAGACTTGTCAAGGCATTGAGTTGATGTAACCTGATAAAGGTGTAGTATATACAATAACATATAGAGCTCTCACATAGTCTAACCAAAATCAATGCATCAAAAGACTTATCAAGGCATTGAGTTGATGTAACCTGATAAAAGTGTAGTATATACAATAATATATAGAGATCTCACAGTCTTTGCTACTGAAATTTATGAGAATACACTCGCCATTGACCACAGATGTTATGTGAACTTGGGAGTGATTATGAAGTGAAAATTTCATGAAATTTTTCGTGTTCGTTTCGGTAAGAACTAGCTCTTGTTTTGTTAAGTAAATGAAATGATGCCAAACAGGAATAAAACGTTAATTTAGTAAACGAGGCAACCCTGATCATATCCCTGTTCGTTTCATGAAAATTCTTTTTCGTTTAATTACAAATATATATATATACACATATATCTTAGTGCGCTATGAGTATATATGGAGGAAAAAGACATCTACACTACTGAAATTATCAGGATTAAGTTCATATCAGTAGGTAAAAAGAAGTTCACATAGCAAAACATAGACAAAATTACAGGCAAAACTGTATAAACTGAGAAGTGCTAAAGATGGCTGCTTCCAGTTCTAAATAGAGGATCTATCCACAAAACATAACTCAAACCAAGTATTGCAAAGAAAAATACAAACCTCATAATATAAACTTCTTGCGCAAACTCTCTCTGTATGCGTTCATTTATATGCTCTGCCTTGAGAACTTTGATAGCCACATCTTGACCGTGGAAGATACCTTTATACCTTAGTTAACAGAAATCGCCATTCAATTTGTGTTAGTTGAAAGACACTGCTGAGCAAAACTGAGATAAGAGATTGTTAGAGCACCCACTACAGCTTCACTGTCAAATTGCTTGCATTAGTGGTAAAACACCATTTTAGTTTTCCATAATCATTTTATTTTTACATAATATTATTACTTCCTAATAACCTCCTGATCTTCATTTTTTACTACCATTTTCTCTCTCATTCATACATGAACAAAAATTTTTTTTTTTTTTTTTTGCATAACCGCTTTATATTTACACAAAACACGGTTTCCTTCATCATCTTTCCTGTATTTGTTTTAAAGTACCTTTTTCTTTGCCCCAATGATTTAAAACAATTACTGTTATTTTACACAAACTTAGTTCCATCTCCTTTCAAATTTATAATTTTATATAGAACCATTCTGGATTTGAGGAATCAATTTACCAAATGAATACTTAGGGAACCAAAATCTCCTAAGTTATGGTAAAACATGTGTATGAAAGTCGGTGGTGATCTAACTCCACAAGTTCAGGAAATTGTAGGGAAACTTTTGCAGAAGCAAAAATAAGGTTTTTATGTGAAGCTCCCCAAACTTGTGATAAACGCAAGTTTTAGAGAAGATGGGTGCTCTTGGAGCTACAAGAAAGGTTAAAGTCACAACGTTCCATTACAATTGGTGTTCTTTCAAGAAAAAAACTCACAAGTCCCCATATGCTCCGGCAGCAATCTTGTGTTCGAATTTCAACAGCTCTGGATCAATTTCCCACACATCAGTGCCATCTGTAGGTATATTTACGTGGTCAGGGTCTATTTCCCTCGGAGTTCTTCTTGATCCAGAGAGCATCTGCAGTTAGCTTCCACGTTTATCGTTTAGAAAAAGGGTACGAATGATGTATCAATATTGATAAAAAAGGAATTCAATATATAACCTCAATCTTCGGAATTTCCATCATCAGTGCATCCCTAAGTTGATCTTTCCCCTAAAATATGAAATGCAATATGTAAATCTGAAGAAGGCAACACCACATGATATATATTTTAACCTAAACTCTCACCTGCGGATAAACTAAAACGATTGAGCAATCAAAAAAATAACAAAATGAAATAAGAGAGAATTTCAAGGATACAATGCGATACATGCTCTTAAGAAATCTAAATGAATAAAAAGAATGTACATGTGCACTACGCGCTATGAAATGGAACAAACACTTCTATTGCATTTATAGAAAAATTCATAATGATGTCGCCCAACAAACAGCCTTAAATCCCTAATACTAAGTGTCTTCATGATTTCTCGCTAAGGCAAGCATATTTTCTTAAAACCCAAAGGAAAAAGAAAGTACCACATATGTCCAGGCATCAACAACAAATACATCCAAGGAGTAACCATCTGTAGTAGAAAAGGCATGTGCTTCTTTGATGTTCAACCCAATATCAGAAAGCAAGGACGTCAACTGAAAAAAACAGTCACATAGTGAACTTTAGAAGTTGCATGTGCAAACAAACTATCATCTATCATCTACTCCTTTGTCAGGCTATATCTCATTAAGGACTAAGGAGTTGTTTCGTTGCAGCTCTAAAGAAAATAGTCAGGATTTCTTGAGTTTGGGGAAAAGAAAGTTGAGTTCATCCAGCTTAAAGCTTCTAGCTTTTCTAGCCAAATAATTAGGAAATAAGCTAAACAACCAAATATAGTCTAGCTTTAAGGCAAAACACATTGAAAGGAAGCTTAAAATCTTTCCAAACAAGGCCCAAGTGAAATCAATCAGAGGTTACACTTGTCCAAAAGGAAACATTTTCAAGACAATATTCAAGATCAACTTAACAAATAACTTAAACTACGTTGTTGGACCATATACATTACACAACATTAGAAAACCGATTATAAGATGTACATAAATATACAATAAAAATACAAAGTTAATAAAAAAAATGATTCCTGAGGACTTGTGTTCTTTGATCAACAAAGACAACATAATGGGGGAAAAGTTGAAACTAAATAAGTAATACAAATGAAATTTACGCAAATCGGTACTAACAATGTATCACCTGACTGAGGAGCTTTGGCTTGTCAACCGTGGAAATAGTAATTTCATACAGATGTCTGCAATTTTTAGAATCAAATATTATGTTCTTTTTCGAGTTTAATGATGTCAGAGTCAAAAGGTGATTTAACAGTGTTATAGATGAGTGAACCAATAAATCAGCTAGCTTGAGGCTTTACGGACCTTTAAACAATTTCTCATGTAATCGCAAATAAAGAAGTTACTGTAATAAAATAAGTGGCACATTCATTCACACACACACACACACACACAAAATGCTTCAAGGGCTACACGCCTTTGCAATTTATATTGTCTCATTCGGTCAATGGTTCAACATTCATAAAAGAGATCATTAATAATATAGAATATCCATGTACGAAAAATAGGACATATAATTCTAATGTTACATAACTTCTAGAAAGATTTACCGAAAAGAGTGCGGATTAGCTTGATCTCCAACTTGAATATTTGATTTATTTACCTCGAGAGCATGCTCAAGATTTGGAGACAAATCAAAGGCAAAGGGCAGATGAATGCTGGAAAAAGAAAAATGAGCATATGTTAATATGTTAGTTATTATGGAAAATCTCATAAGGAAAAAGAATTCACATAGTCATGCCTATCCATGTCATGAGAATCTGAAGGTTGTGCGTCCATATTTCTACTAGAGGTTGAATGCACAGAATCACCATTACTTATATCAGAGTCTGGAAGAACCTGATTAATAATAAAGAAAAAAATTGGTGAAAAATAATTAGAGAGATGAAGTAGTAGTTCATAAATAAAAGGGAGGGAATTAAAAGGAAAAATGATGGAACAACATGTATACTTCACTCTTGTTTTGTTTTTTTTCTACTTCAATCTTCATAGCAGTCTGCACGGATAACAACTCTCTCGTAAAATGTTGTCCCACCCAATTTCAGTTTTCTTTACTAGGAAAATATCTCTTATTAAAGTTAAATTAAACTTAGATTTCTGATTCCAATCTGTGGCACGTTCGATAAGAACGGGAAAACTAAAATTACAAATTCTCCAGAAATCCGTAAAAAGAGAAATTAAAATAACATCTCTACAACAATAGATAGTTTCTTTAACTAAAGATAGAATTGCTTTTTAGAACTTTTTAAAGGATTTTACCTGCACAAGTCGCAGGTCGAAAGCAGGTCTAGTGGCAGAATTATAAGCTAAATGTAATAATTTTTTGTGCACGAGAACCTCTTCTGGCCTTTCTACATTCACATCCACAGCATATCTGTAACAGGCAAACGGTTACGAATGATATCAATGAATGCAACACTTTCCTCTCCACAATTGAATTAGAAAACCATTAAAAAATAACCTATATAAGATTTTTGAAGATATTCCTCCATAACCGTAAATTTTTAATTGAAGAAAAGTAATATCAGAAACAAAATTCAACCAAGGAAAACACATAATTATCATAAAGGACGGAAGATTCTACATGCAGTTCATACTGCAGACAAATTACGATTCCTGATCATTTTTTCAAAACGATTTACAAATTCTGTTCCGGCACAATCTAATCAAACTTAAGATGAAGATATGAATAGCCACCATGTACAATAGGTGTTACGTAAATCAGCACTATATAAACTTTTATATCAACCACTGAACCACTGTATATCCAAATTCTGATATTAAAAATATAAACTATCTAACTCGTCCAACTAAATAGTCCGTTTCAAATTGCAAAATGATATAACTTATGGTCCCACGGTCCATTTTGTATATTTATAAAAAAATATCGATGAATTTAAAATTTTACACCCTGCAAACAGTAAAAGTCCCTTCGGTGCCACAAACATTCACAAATAAGAAGATTGCCCAACGTAAATTTATGTTATATCATAATTGAAAGAAATCAGTCGATTGCAAAAGACAAATTGAACATGGTGCTAAAATCAAGAGATTTGACACTGATCTACAAAAGACAATGGACTGAATAGATCGCATTTGATCCAGACAGGAGTTAATTCAATTGAACCTGAATAACCAGTCGATTGCATAGTCGGATAGTACATGCTTCTAAATTGCCAAAAGCACAAACAAAAAAATGTCTGTCATTTTGAATGGCGTATTACCATCTCACCTAAAAGTTTAATCTATTCGACCGCCTTATATTATCTATTATATTCTACGTGCTCCTTCGTTGGGCTATTTTAGCCAAATAAGTATAATCCAATTTTTGATTGCCTAGCGGTGACGCCGGTGAGACTTGAGTCAATCCCCTTTGCCCGCTCAGATACCGTATCAGGTGATGTATTACCACCTCAACTCTCAACTTAAATTAAAGCTATGAAAACGGTTATATACTTAAAATTAAATACGTTTAAACTTTAAACTAACATGACAACAATTCATTGGTTTATGAGAAACATGTCACGTCCAGAAAACTTAAAAGGAACGTTCAAATCAAGGACGGAAGTAGAAAACTCAAAAGGGATGAGCCGATATTTTATATAGACTTTAATCAAAATACATTAAAAAAAATATTTCTTCTCAATTTGTATCAAAACAGTGTTAAAAAGCGAAATCTTGCTAAAGCATCTTTGCAAGAGCTATGCTAAAAGCATAAAAAGCAAAAGTTTTCAGCAGCCTAAAAAGCAGGCTTTTAAAGTTTTTCTTAAGCTTTCAATCGAGCTTTGGATCAAGCTTTTTTACTATGAAACACGCTTTTTTAAAAACAGTGCTCAAAATGGGAGGGGCTACCCCGTCCACAGTCTCCAGCTAATTCATTCGGTGCGTCAATGATCAGTGGATTGGTTTCACTTAGTTTAATTATACATTATGTTTAATTTTGAATAGTCTGTTAGCATATCATTTCTTTAATATTTAAGTATAATATTCAATTTTTATTTGCAGAATACCTACAACACAAGATATCATTCACGTTCAACATAGAGTAAAAGCTAAAGCGCACGTTAATCAGACCTCAATAACAAAAGGGTTAAATTTATGTTTACTAGACCAAACTATCATCCGTTTGTTTAACTCTAATTCCCTGCCTACCTGTTCCATGCTAAATAACCAAAAATTAAACAATCAACATGTTGTCGTCAAATTAAACAATCTTTGTACTACAAATGTACCATTTTTTAAGTCAAACTTGACCAATTTTGACCTATAAATGCATCATGCTTAGTCATCCAACTTTGATAACCCCACTTCGATGAAAATTGATGAAATTTTCAAAAAAATCTACTATTAAAATTTTGAAAAGTTAATGTTCGGGCCCCCCATACAGGAGGGAACCCAGGAACGTTTGATGGGGGTGCCGAATCTACATAAACTACTAAATTAAGTGGAAAAAAAAATGAGGGGGGTCAAATCGTTATTTTTTACATATTCTAGTGAAAATTCAGGGTCAAAAATTTTTAAAAAAAAACAATTTTCGGAATTATGAGAGTTGTTGTGTCCCCCAATGTCTCTACCTAGCTTCCCCCTGCCCCCATATTGCAAAAAAAATAATATCATATAGGGTATAAAAAAAATTATACAGAAAATAGGCCCCTCCTGTTTATAATTCCTGGTTCCGTCACCGACGGATTCATCTAGTTATCAATTTAACGACAGTACTTTGATATTAATTCAACAACAACTCGTTTCTTGATTATTTAATTTCTGCTTATTTTTCAGTAAGTAAATTGTTAAAAGTTGCAGGTTGGCATGGAATATGACAATATGCTAACATATGGCAGTTTCATATATTGAACATGAATTAGCCATAACGAAACTCCAAAACTAAGAAAATGCAAAAAAAAAAAAAAAATTAATAATACAATATAACTAATAAATATACCTAACAGGACTTTGATATTAATTCAACAACAATACGTTTCTTGATTATTTAATTTTCTGCTTATTTTTTATTAAGAAAATTGTTAAAAGTTGCAGGTAACGCATGATAGTTTCGTATACAAAACTGCAATACTAAAAAAATGCAAAACTCAATAAATAAAGTAAATAATAATAAAATGTAAGTAACAAATATACTACCTCCGTCCCACTTTATAAGTCCTATGTAAAACCACTTGCAACTTTGACCGGCTTTGAATATATAACTAAATTGTTGAAATGAAAATTTTCAAATGTTAAACAATATGAAATAATTTTAAAAAAATAAAAATCGACAATTTGGATACGAGTTATTTGCCGGTCAAAGTTGCGTGCGGTTTTGTATTTGACTTGTGAGACGGAGGGAGTATATAGTACCTAACAGGGAGGCGATCAAAGGTGAGTATGAAATATGTTAACGGACGATAATTTCGTATATTGAACATGAATTAGGCGATAAAAAAACTGCAAAACTAAGAAAATGCAAAACTCAATAAATAAAGTAAATAATAATAAAATATAACTAACAAATATACTCCCTCCGCCCCACTTTATAAGCCCTATGCGAAACCACATACCACTTTGACCGGCTTTAAATATATAACTAAATTGTCGAAACGAAAAATTTTAATTTTTTTCCAAATAGTTCAAATGTCAACCTATATGATATAATTTTTTAAAAAAATTATTTCGACAATTTGGATACGAGTTATTTGCCGGTCAAAGTTGCGTGTGGTTTCGTATATGACTTATAACGTGAGACGGAGGGAGTATATAGTACCTAACAGGGAGGCGATCAAAGGTGAGTATGAAATATGTTAACGGACAATAATTTCATACATTGAACATGAATTAGGCGATAAAAAAACTGCAAAACTAAGAAAATGCAAAACTCAATAAATAAAGTAAATAATAATAAAATATAAGTAACAAATATACTCCCTCCGCCCCACTTTATAAGCTCTATGCGAAACCACATACCACTTTGACCGGCTTTAAATATATAACTAAATTGTCGAAACGAAAAATTTCAAATATTAAACTATATGATATGATTTATTTTTTTAAATCGACAATTTGGATACGAGTTATTTGCCGGTCAAAGTTGCGTGCGGTTTCGTATTTGACTTGTGAGACGGAGGGAGTATATAGTACCTAACAGGGAGGCGATCAAAGGTGAGTATGAAATATGTTAACGGACGATAATTTCGTATATTGAACATGAATTAAGCGATAACAAAACTGCAAAACTAAGAAAATGCAAAACTAAATAAAATAAAGTAATAAAATACAATAAGAGAAGTAAATGAAAAAAGAAGGACCTAACAGGTAGGCGAT
Source organism: Primula vulgaris (assembly GCA_963920805.1). Classification (NCBI taxonomy): domain Eukaryota; kingdom Viridiplantae; phylum Streptophyta; class Magnoliopsida; order Ericales; family Primulaceae; genus Primula; species Primula vulgaris. Next base: position 4,607,901 of record OY987218.1, on the reverse strand, counting down.
CAAAGTGAGCCCATAACTCGTATTCGAAAGCGGGATTATTAAAAGTTTCATTAAAATTAGGAGAATCTCTAAGCCTTTGTATAATTTCATGATAAACTTCTACTTTCTCTCTCCTCTTTCTGTTCACCACCGCCTCTGAACCTCTAGAGCTGCAAAAACTCTCCGTATCATCTTCCATTTTATTTTAATTACATACATACATACATATTTGTTTCTATATTTGTATAGTGTGTATAGAAACATATATATCTATATCTATATCTATATCTATAGAGAGAGAGAGAGAGAGAGAACGCGCTAGAGACTAAAATAAGAGTGTTTAAATACGGAAAGGTATTTTTTTTACTGCAAAAAGAATTAGTTTTTTTATTTTTTCTTTTCTTATTAAATAAAAATGTAAATCTTAAATTACAAATCGGATTTACGGTTTACGCATGAAAACAGATATTTTGCAATCAAAAAATCCAAATTCGTATGAAAATCAAAAGGGATAATTGTTGTGTATGGTTTTTTGTTATTTTTAAGATTAAACGGATCAGTATATTAAAAATATAGGGTGTTTCCGTCCAGCCATACACAAATAAGATAGACAAAGAAAACCGCGACTAGTCACCTACAAATTTAGGGTTTAATCGTCGATTACTAACTATGAATCTGTCGCTACGGAAGTTAGAAAACTTGTCAAACTTATTTAAGCTATTGACAACATAAAATTCAACTAATTTAAACACATTTTCGGAACTCGAACACGTTCTTATGTTACGTTCTTATGTTAAGCTCACTCCAAATCCAATATTACGCTCTCATCTTTGTTGTTGTTGGGACTAAAACAAGGAGATACTATGGGGTTATTATTGCACTTAATTATTGTTATTTGTATTTAATTAGCGGTTTTAGTAACGAGTGTCTCAAACATCATTTAAACATTAAATAATTTTCATATATTTAATGAATTCAAGTTATGAAAATTTTATTAATAAATTATTATAAAAAAAATTAATTATAACAAATATCATACATGTTTAACCAATGTAATCATTAGTTAGATTTTCCATTCAATTACTACGGATGCTCTACCCCAATTTTGTACTCTATCGTGACTTTTTATAATTTTGCTCAAAATTTGATTTTTTTTCGTCCTGTATCGTATGTTTCTCGACTTTTATAACGTATTCTAGAATAAAAATATAATATTTTCACAATTATGTTGATCTAATGTTTATTTTATATTGGTCCTTAATTTTATTCGAAAATATAAGTTACTTTCAAGTAATAAACAAATGTGGTACATGTTGATACATGTATAATGGTTAATATAGTTCTCCATTTTTTTGGTTTTTTTTCAAATAACTATATTTTTTAAATGTCAAATGACACAAGAGAGGTACAAAAAGAGGGGTAGACTAGGCCTTTACAGAATCTTATTTACTCCGTATTTATTTTGTAATATCTATACAGAATCTTTTTTCTTGCTACTATGATTGTGATACATTGTTAATTAGTGGCCGAGTTCGGTCCGTTCGGTTCTATTTTTATTAAAACCGAACGGAACCGAACCGGACCAGTTTTTTCGGTCCGGTTTCGGTTTTTCAGTTTTTTTCGGTTTCTATCTTTTTCAGTTCGCTTTTATTGTAAACCGAAACCGATCCGAAAAAGTTTTGGTTTTTCGGTTTTGGTCTTTTCCGTCGGTTTTTCCGATTTTCGCCGGGCTCTAGTGCTACTGTTTGTTTAATATTCTCTCTGGATTCCATCACGTGCGAATCACGTGATAGGCAGATTCAGACAAGGACTGAGTTCAACTGTTTGGTTGTAATATATATTTATAAAAAATGGTCACTGTAGTTAAGAAAAAGAAACTTCTTAGTTCTCTGGATTCCAGTTCTGATAGATAAGGTTTTAGATATTTGAAATGTTACAGAGAGGTCCTATTAGGACAAGGAAATGCACAGTTAATGATGAAAATCATGTAATATCTGTTTCTGTGTGTTTTCTTCATAATGGATGCTAATGTCTCCTTAAATTGTAACGTTTCAGATTTCTTCTTATCGCAATTATGAGTGGGAGTTTGTCCTATGGTAAATTAAAACATATATTTTGTTAAATTGTCGTTTGACGAATGATAGATGAAAGAATTATGAAGAAAAAAATACAGATAAGTTCGATAATTTATAACAGTATTTGTATAGTTAACTTTTCAAACTAGATAAAGTGGTGATACTTGATAAAAGAACGTATGAGTTATTATTTATTTCTCGCCATTATAGTATTGGTCTATTGCGTCTTTCATTCTCCTTTTATAAATTATTTTCAAAAAACCGAAGATATATTTCATTTATGAACAAAGAATAGCAATTTATCAAGTTGTAAATATTCAATTTACTAGCTTAACTACTTCAATTTTCTTAATCTTCCATGACATTTGGTCCAAGTTTGAATTATTTTGATTTGACACGTAATTTAACTAAGCAAAGTCTATCTGCATTGCTACACTTATCGACCGTAACAGATCAATTTATATGGTTAGTATTGTGACAAGTGATGAGGTTTCACAAGAAATTAACTATTGTCGATTGTTCATTGAGAAAACAATCACATTAGATGGTTGGGTAAGTGTTACTACTCATTTTTTGTTCTTGTATATTATTTCGCATGAAGATTAATTTTCTCATGAGCTAACATATAAGATTATATAAAATTTAATATATTGAATAAGTCAATCATATGATACATGTATATTTTTGGACTATCTTACTCGATATCCAACTTATCAAAAAACAACAACAAATAATTTACAAGAGGCATGAATTGTTAATAGACATGCTCACATTTAAAACTTAGACTAGAGAACTTATTCAAAACCCAACCATATATACGTGTTTTGATTTTAATTTTTGTATGTTTCATTTAGCAACACAATTTACAAATAAATATCAGCTGGAGATAAAATTATACATGCATAAAGTAAACAAATCATGCATTTTCATAAAATACATTTTACCTACTAAATTTACAGCAAAATCTACATATTTTCTTAGTTAGTACAAATATAGCTAGGTAGATGCTACCCTTCTCCAACCATCTTATTGTCCATGCAAGGCTCCAAATAGCAGTAAAAGAATATATTGTGTTTACGATACACGATACAAATCCTAAACAACAATGTTTTAAAAAGCGCACGACGGAATTTGGGCGGAAATTGTCACCTAGCATCTAATCCTTTCTAATTCTGCTTAATAACCGTCTAATTCGTCTAATCTCCCCCAATCCTGCCTATTTACGTATAAATTCTGTCTAATTTGCTTCTTGACACGCCTTTTACAACAATGCTAAACAAAGATTAATCTAAATTATGAGGGTACCACTAATGCAATCTATCTTTGTTTGTTGACTGTTAAGTAGCAATGCCGCCTGCACAGGACTACATGAACAGATATATTACACTATTGTGTTACGTGTGAGACGCGTAATGATATAAATCTCGTAACATATTTTATTTTAAACATAATATTCAGATTTTGTATCATTTATCGTAGTTATCCAGGTTAAAACAAATTGTTAATTAATTTAGGCTACATCCCTAGTTGTGAAAATATGATGAGGACAAATTGTTAATTAATTAGATATGTTTGATTGAATTACTGTAATATATTTATCTCTGGCTCACTATTTATTGTTGTATATATAATAATAAAATAAACGTGGATAATGTGAGAGGTTTGGATGAACGTTAACGGCGTTATCCCCAACCCCATTTTATCAAGGTGGATAGACGTGGACACAAAATGATGCTTTGTGTTTCCTTGGCTTACATCATCCACCTCTTCTTATGTTGTTTTATTAAGAAGAAAAGTACTTTTACTTCCCAAAAAAAATAAAAAACATTACTAGTACAATTGTGCTAATTAATTAACATGACTGAACAAAAATATTATAAAACCCAAAAACAAAAGAATGAAACCTTAGATAATCCTTTTTTAGAGTACAAATATACAAGTACTAGTAATCATAGCTCACGCATTACGTGTGTGACGCATAATGCAATTAAAATATAAAAAAATAAGTGTAGTTATGATACAAATATGTGGATAAAAAAAAATAATATAAGATGATAAGATTTAAAAAAATGTTCGGTTGTTAAAAGAGTGATGCATAGTGTTATTAGTTATTATTATTTTTTAATTTCTTTTTATTTTTCATGTGAGCATGGTATTATTGTAATTAATAAAAAAATATATGAGTATTTTTTGAAAAAAGTGGCTAAATTGGACAGTTTTATTTGACTTGGATTTACTTATTATAATAGAATGATTACTGGTCTTTAAGATTCTCATTAGTGTTTAGATTTTATAGTAATTAATAATGGAGGGAAAATATAGATTTTGTAGATAATATTGGGTTATTTACTAGATAAGTTATTATGAGATTAATACGAATGCAAACTTAAATTATATTAGCAATGGATACATTATAAATAAAACCATTTATACATAAAACCTATCCTCCCGCTTAAATCAACATTCAACGACAGTATGTCGGTATGAACATATTGATCAATGATGCTCCGAGGGTAATTGTTATGAATTCTTAATGTGTTTCTTTTAAGGGGAAAAAAATTTATTGTGTGTTGTATAAATGTCATGCAAAGTCACATCTTTCTTGCAATTCACAAATCAACGTGATGTGCCTGCTAATGTTAATTAAGTATAGATTAATTGAGTGGTTGACAATAAAATTCAGATACTAAATTGACATTTACATTTCTAAATTCCCCTTCTTTAATGGACGGTTTGTTTAGACTAGCTTGTCAACTGTCAACGAATTTACAATATGACAAGATTTTGAACGGTTTTGACGGGGTACAAAGGCTTGTCTGATTTTTTCTTCTTTTTTTCTTCTGTATTTGTTATATATTTGGTTGATAAGATTAAAAGATGAGATATATTTAAAAGTACTAAGTTTTTTTCTTATTTCACAATAAGCTAACTTGTCCAAAAGTTGCAATAAAACAAGCTCATAACATGACCATCTAAACTTAAACCAAAGCCAAAACCTGACTAGTTAGTCCACCTTTTAAAATTTGTTTTCCTATCAACTTTCGAAAAGTAAAAAAAAAATGCCAATTTAAATATGATTGGGTTTCTTTCTAGCTACCAATTGTTTAATAAAAGCCCTTGATTCTATCTTTTTAACCTCCATTTATCCAATAAGATTCCACTTGAGCCTCATCTTCCACTCCACCTCAAACTAGTTGTAAATATTTAAATTAAAGAGTGCAATTAAATACTCCAATGATGAACATTGTTTATATCACTAGACAGCTTTTATTGCAGTCCTAATATGACCAATTAGAGGGACCCTAAGACAATGACACCATATTGATAGGTAATTCCAAGGAAAGCCAAGTTCAAAAAGTAGAGATAGTGGATTAAGAAAAGCAAATGGAAAAAAAGTTATGCAACTTTTATATAAAATGAATGTTGAATATCTATGTATTGCTTACTCAAAGTGGAACGATAGTAGTTAATACACTGAGCACATCTTGTTTAGAATTTGTTATATACTCTTTTGAGTCCTACACAGGGGAAGCTAAGTGGGGACGATCGGATGCCACGGCACCCCCCATAATTTTAGAAATCCCAAGTGACGCAATTTTTTTTTAGTACAATTTCTTTTTAGGTGTAGATTTGGCACCCCCATAAAAATATGTTACTTGTACATATATTTTGGCACCCCCATTTATACATCCTGCCTTCATCCCTGGTCCTACATATAACACATCTGCCATGTCCTGATTAATTATTACGAATTAGTAATTTGTAATTTATTGTTACTGGCCAGATTAATAGAATGAAACTGATCAAATGAGAAATCTTCACAGAATAATGGAGTTAAACGCTAATTCGTAAATACCCTTATCGAAATATATATAAAAATATTTTCCGATCAATTTTTTCACTACTCTCACTGTTTTGACACAGCTACTTTCTCTCGTGCATGCATAGCCCAATTCTTAGTGTTGTATCATTTGCATGAGTTGTACGTACGTTCTTATAATAAACCCTTTTAATTTGCTATTGTTCTTTTTTTTTTTGTGTGAAATTTGGGGATATTTTTAGTGATGAAGCCTTTGCCTATATCTTGAGCAGGGTTAGTTATGGATCACAATATTTTGATGTCGAGTGCAATTATGAAACAATATATTTTTATTTTTTTTGGCAAAGTAAAAACAACAACAAAAACAACAATATATTCTTAGGCCGATTTTTACATATTAGACCTTAATACAAAGAATCTGAATGTATGCAATTTTTTTTTGGTCTGTTATTTTTGGTTGTCAAACTCAACTTTAATAAAATTTCCAAAATTTGTGGACTAATATTCTTAAGAGAATGATCAGCCAGAATAATGAGCATCAGAATTCAGAATCAAAACATCAAATTGTAGCAATTTATTTAGTCTCTCCATTATAAGATCTGTTATCCCATATATGATTGCGTTATCAATTAATGTTGCTTTTGGCAACACTTGTAATGTAATAATCATAACAGTACAATTATTTATGCAAGAGATTAATTTTTACGGTAATTAAAAACCAACAACAATAGTAACTTCATGTGTGACTACATGTTTGGTGAGAACTATAACAACAATAAAATTATGTTGGAACCTTAATTTGGGTCAATCATTTACTCCTTTTTTATATTATAGTTGATTCATTATGTTTTGCTTGTTCTTATGAAAGTTTGTGTCGGTTATTTGATATTTATGCTAAACAATAACCTCAACATGATTTTTGGAGCAATATTACAACAATTAGCAACACCATTAGAGGAGATGAAAATGTTCTTTATCTATAAATGGTTACTTGTGAGTTTTTCATTATTTATTTTGAAGAAATGTGAGTTTGTCATTTGATATGAGTAACTTGCCTAAACAGCCTAACCTAAACTAAAGCATGAGGTCATCTGCAATTTTTTTTTTAATAATCTAGTGAGAGTCAAAATCTGTCACAATCACAAGTCTGTTACTAATTTAAAAAACTGTCACAAATCTGTCACAAATATACTAAACTGTCACAAATCCGCCACAAAAACCGTCGCTAATAAGCTCGTAACAAAAAATACCGTCACTAATCCCGTCGCTATTTGAGTATTTTTTTGTAGTGAATCCTTATAATATTGTAGGTGACATTGATAAATTAAACTTTGATCATGAGACTGGTATTTTAAAATTGTATAACAATTGAGCAACAAACCTTGCACTTGTATTTGTGTTTCGTGCACTCTTTGCGTTCTTATTGCTTTTATCTTTGTTTGTTTAAACCGAATGGAACTCGTTTTTTTAAATTTAAATATACAAGCTTATTTGATACTCCCTCCGATTTCTAATTAATTGTCCATTACAAAACTACGTGCAATTTTGACCGGCTAATTACTTGTATCAAAATTGTCGGAATGAAAATTTTGAAAAGTTAATCATATAGTTCAAATATTAATTTTATATATGATTTAGTTTTAAAAAAATTCATTTCGATAATTTTGATACATGTTATAAGCCGATCAAAATTGTATATAATTTTGTAAAGAAGAATTAATTGGTAACGGATGAGTAAATCCTGAAAGCAAAACAAGTCGAAGTTCATTTTTTAGGTCAATATTTTCATCTCCACTCCAAATATCGGGGACTAGACTAACATTCATATTAAAATAAATACTCTTATCTGCATCCCATAAATTAATATAAATCTTTCTTTATATATATATATATTTTTTTTTGATAATAAGAAACATTTTCAAACATCGGAAGCAATAAAAGCCCACAAGTCGGGCACCTCATAAACACTTAAAATTCTTACATGGGGGTCTAAAATGATTAGCTATTCAATGGGCAGACTTGTTATTTAGTCTCGAACACCACTCGAGTCTCCAAATTCTTTTCCGAGTTAAATCTCCAATGTGCTCCATCATTATTTCGATTTCTCATGAAAGCGTGATCGATGTCTCAACACACACCAATATCAAAGTCTTATTATCCAATTCAAAAATAACAAGAGACCAATGTTGTTCTTCTTGCTATCCATGCTATGTTCAATCTGAAAATTAGCTAGTAATTAAAGTATTGTAAAAAAAAAAAAGGTATAATTAACTACCGACCAGTATTTTATACCCCCACAGTCCACACTATTGACATTCATCCTGATCCAATTCATGTATCTTTATGAATATTCCTGTACTTTTCCACATAAAATAATAACTAAATGCAGCCCACTGATTTTCTAAACTATTGGTTAATGTTTTTCTCATTTTCTTGTCTCCATGGATGTGTGTTTATTTGTGGGGGTTTATAGGTTTAATATATTAAATTATTTTTAATAATTTGTGTATTTATATTTTAAAATTTTCAATTTAGCTAGCACACTATAATAACTTTTAAATTTAGGTACCATCGTCTAAATAAATCACGGAATCCTATAAAAACGTTAATTTGAGAGGCTAATTTGACAATTTTGCACAAAAATATGTCATCCTATAAAAACGTTTTTCCCAATTTCACATATAACAAAAATTTGGATTATATGCTAATTTTTTTATGTTTGAAATTGGAGGAAATTTGTTTCTAATATGACATATTTTTGTGTAAAATTGTCAAATTAGTCTCTCAAATTAATGTTTGTCAAATGTTACGTGACATGATTCCGTGATTTATTTAGACGGTGGTACCTAAATTGAAAAGTTATTATAGTGTGGTATCGAAATTTAAAATTTTAAAAGATGGATACCCAAATCGTTAACGGCACTTGTAATATAGTAAATGTATTTTTTCCGTTTATTCAGACAACAAGGCCAACTTTGATACTGATCATGAGGCAACACTTGAATCCATTTTGTGCGATTGTTCAATTAATTGAATTTATATTTATTTTGTTTAGTTACTGTTTTTACATAAATAAAATTTAATGACGTTATAACTGAGACATAATTAGTGGTTCTAGCCTTTTTCCTAGTTTAATTTTCATCCAATATGTCAAAGGCACGACGGACCTTGGTGATATATAATGAGTAACACAATCTAGCTACTTTGTACCTAGCTAGAGTGGTTTGCAAATTATATATTTGGGTAACCAAATCATCAAATAATCTTATCTTGATATTGTGATGATCTTTTTTATTTTATTTTTTTCGGATGCATTTGTTGCCATTTGCCAATATTTAAATTGGTGGGTAGGTTGTCATTTTGATATTGGTTGAATACCTTGTGATATTCTTATCTTTACATTTGGTGCCTTGAAGCAAGTGACTAACTATGTACCGACTAACGTGACCTAAAACACTCCCCCCATACTAGTTTCATAAATTTTAATGAAAATTTAAAGATCATATCATGTACACGGTTCGGTTCGGTTTTGATAAAAAAATCTCCGAAGTCGAACCTAACCTAACCAATCATAATCGGTTTGGTTTGGTTCGATTTAAAATTTAACAAATAAAAAACACAATATTCAAAATTACACTAATTTCGTAAAGTTTTCGCTTATATTTCATTTGCAACTTTAAACCAAAAGTCGAACAAGAAGTAAATTTACAAATAATCTAACAAAATATATTATTAATAACTAGAAATAACAAGTAAAACATCATATATCAACTTATTGATGTATACATGTATGTAATTATATTCCGGTTTGGTTCGGATTGAAAACCACTGAAACTACAAACCGAACCGATTAAATCGGTTTATTAAATTTCAAACAAATTACTAATCAGTTTGGTTCGATTTTTGATCGGTTCGGTTTGGTTGGAATTATATACACCCCTGCTTTCAGCATCATCTATAATTAAAAAATCGTTTATATATGTAATTCAGTTCTACCCACGCCAACATGCTAATTCCGCCACCGACATGAAGTGATGGATGTTTTTGTTGCTAGATGATAGGTAAACATTAGAGTATTACTAGTAGTATATATTTTCAAATTAAGTGACATTTTAATTTTTATATTTAATGTTTGTCCAATTTTCTACTGTTTGGCTAAATGGTTAAGGCCTACCACCAACTGTAGTTAATTCTGGAGATAATTATGTTCAAATCATCTTTCATAAGATTTTTTAAGTGAGGTCATAAGTCCAAAATTTTTAAAATTCTAGACTTAAATTTTTTATGAAAGTAGTGACCTATGAGTAATTTTTTTTAGTAAAAGGTGACCGGCCGGCCACCAATGAGCCGTTAATTCTGTATAGTCAGAAGTAAAATCTGATTTCATTTACATTTGATGGGGGTAAGCATTTGATGAATGAACCGATTTTCTGTCGTTAGTTTGTTCATTCAACATACTAATTTAATTTGTTGATGATACTTACTTTGATAGTTGGATGAGCTGAGTTGTGATTGACAATTGACATGGTATTCAATCTACTTATATTCACCATTGATATGCAGCCAATTTAACAAACTGAATTTGAACATATAATGAATATCAAGCATAACCACCGAGTGAGATTGAGATTGAGATTTCTCACCACCACTAAATGAGAAATAAGCCCAGATTTTTTAAACTAAACAAGAATAATCCCTAAGATAGTTCAATAATCAGCCGCAAGTGTTTACATGTGATGTGAAAAGCTAATTAATATTTACCTTATTTTGGCTACGAAAATAGAATTTGATCAGTGAGATATGAATGTTCTAACCTGCTATGCCATGTCTATAGACTCTTATCAATTATTTGTAAATCTTACCATCAAAACTCACATTAACACTATTTTGTGTAAGTGTAGCATCTGCAATAGTTGCGTAAAAATTTTATTGTTAAATATTGATATATGTGCATGTTAAATGCAACATATATATATGTTAATTTTAACAACCATACAAGTGTCACATTAGTGTATTTTTTTAACAACATTATCTATTGATTTATAATAAATAATTGGTTTCAGATAAAGAAAAATATTATAGTAAATAAATAAGAGAGAGAAAATATGTTATTTTTGCTTTATTGTAAAATTTAATATATGAGTTAGTTAACAAAATTGACATGTCATCATTTAATAATATTAACTTTATTGTTAAATATAACAACAATGTTAACTATATTAATTTTAATGAGATAGTTAAAAATAGCATGTTAATAAATTTATATAATAATTGATTTAATAGAGCACTGTGATCTATGCTATTTTAATAGAAGAAGTGATTGATTTTTAATAGAAGAAGTGATTGACGTGTGTTTGATAATGTTAACAGTTCTAGTCATAAATGATTGTATTTCAGATTAGACTCTTTTGTACGATGTTGTCACGCAACAACACAACCATTGGGCAATATTTTTGTTTCTAGTTTTCACATTTTGGAATCTTCACTTTTCAGTTTTCACACTTTAGGCCTTGAAAATTTAGGATCAAACACTAGCAACATGCATATTTTTAAAAACCGTTGTTAAATCGAGTGTCGTAAATTTCATGTGCAGTTTAACAACATATTTAACGACACTCGCTTTACGATTTTTTTTCAAAAGGGTATCTGTTGGTATTCGACATTTTGATTAGACTCTCTTATACAATGTTGTCACGCAACAACACAACCATTGGGCCATATCACCCTTGTTTCTATTTTCCACATTGGGATCTTCACTTTTAAAAACAAAACAAACATTTTTTTAAAACTGTTGGTAAATCGAGTGTCGTTAAATTTTAGCAACAATTTAACACCATACAGTTGTTATTATCTTGCTAAAATGTAATGTTCCTAAAATTTAGCGATACCCGTTTTATCAATAAATTTCAAAAAAAATATTTGTTGGTATCGACATTTTCTTATAGTCAACAAAAATTATTCTTATACAACTCCGATTTACATCACTTGCTCGCTTATATCGACTTAGCATGCGCTATTTAGCTCATTTCTCCTATTTTTGCTATCGCGTCTTCTGTTATCGGGAGAGTTAAGCTGAACCTTGATGGTAATTAGATACGTATCATAAGGTTAATTTGTACACCTCTGTGACCCATTTGCTCATTCCAATATTCTTTATCATGGTTTACTAAACCACATTAAATATTTGAATATGTCATGAACAAACTACGTACGAAGACCAGAAGTTGATCGAAACAAGTTGATTTTTTCAACAATTAAATGCAAAATGCAAGCAACTTCCGTTTACACGCGACCACAACAAAAACTAGACGAAATCACAACAAAGAAAACTCATATCAGATTTGTTGTTTTAAACCATGTTTTGTTTGCTCGATTCAGTTGCACGACTTTAAAACATTTTTATATTTTCTAGTATGAGAAGGTTAAAAGTTCTACGACTATTTATTCGGCACATACATCTTTTAAAAGCAAAATTCGAGTTGGACTAGATATTGGTCATGATTCTGTAGCAGCTGTACTTGCAAATTGGAAAAATGATATTTCACATAAAACACGTTTTGAATCCAGTTTACAAGACCTAAATGACTATATATTTGGGCTTATAATTTAATAGCTTATTGATTAAGATCCGAATCAGATTAATTAAGGAGAAAAATTACATTTCCTACACCTAATGTTGTTAACGATTTGGGTACACACCTTTTAAATTTTTCAATTTGGGTACTACACTATAATAACTTTCCAATTTAGGTACCACCGTCTAAATAAATCACGAAATCATGTCACGTAATATTTGACAAACATTAATTTGAGAGGCTAATTTGACAATTTTGCACAAAAATATGTCATATTAGAAAAAAAATTCCCCCAATTTCACACATAAAAAAAATTAGCATATAATCCAAATTTTTGTTATGTGTGAAATTTGGGAAAACGTTTTTATAAGATTGACATATTTTTGTGCAAAATTATCAAATTAGCCTCTCAAATTAATGTTTGTCAAATGACACGTGACATGATTTCGTGATTTATTTAGACGGTTGTACCTAAATTGAAAAGTTATTATAGTATGGTACCTAAATTGGAAAATTTGAAAGATGGATATCCAAATCGTTAAAAACAGATATTTTGGTGTATTAAACCTATGAAACCCTATAATTAAGGGTACGCATGCTATATCTTTATGGAAAAAATACCAAAATAATTCATTGTGACGTCATCGTCATGGACATTCAATTTAATCCTTGATGATTTTGTCGTTGAACAAATATGAATCTGGATATTTACTATCTACAAAGATCAATACTATTTAAAAGGTCTCGATTAATTTGGTACAACATTATTGAAATACGTATATTCCTTGTGTTCTTGATTGATATGTCACTTTTGATTTTGGTTTATCCAAAAACTTTACTACGTAGTACGATTTATAACTTTTTAAAATTGTATCTATGTTCCGCTAAATTTGACTAGCTAGGTAATTTAAATATACAATATAAAAAGTACAAATTTCTTCAATATTATTGCTCCTTGATTTATGGGACTGAAAAAATTCAATTAATTTGTACAAGCTAAGAAAACATATAATAATGAATTAGGAATTAATAATTCATCCATAAACATCTACTATGCTGCATGCAGCAAAACAAATAAAAGAATATGAATTATAAATAAATAAAAACTAGGAAATTTACTCAATTTTGAGAGGTTTAGGTCGATTCATGGGTCTCCTCTTCCACAAATTAATTTCTTTTTTTGGCTCCAAAACGACGCCGTTCACCACAATGGGAACCGAAAAACCCTCATTCTCATTACTATCCATTGGTGAAATCTGAGTCGTCCAATCAAAACTAGCTATAGAATTACATTCACGACCGCTCGCAAAGCGCCTCATCTGGCTCAAACTCGGTGCCTGTTCACTCAAACCAGCATCGGATTTTCGCCCTGCTGGCTTGTCTCCTCCGTTAGACACGTGACGCCCCTTGATAGACACAACCTTAGGCTCAGCTGTCTCTATATATTTGGATACCTAAATCAAAATATTTCAATGAGACCATTACTATCATTTATGAAAATTTCAAAGTTAACATAAAGGTGTACCTCTATATATAATCATTGTTTTAATGATAAATTGCTTTTGGAGGCTGCAAAACACTAGTTGTTTATAGAAAACTTGGCCTACCATTTTACTCCAATTTGCTCGGTCAAGTAACGTGTGGCGTGCTATGTTATTTTCTAATTGCGTCGCTTGTACTAACTATATTATTCGCATTATTTACACGTACTCTACGCACTACATTATCTACAAGATATAATATTACACTTATTTGTACATTAATAAAAAAAACAAATAACAGATTGCTAATATTAAATCTTATAAAAATATAACAACGTCTGATAAGAAAAATACTAAACTAAAAACATGTATTAAGTGTATTTCCTAACAACATATATATACACGTACCTTAGGCATTGAAGCACTTTTTTCCTTTTCTTTCTTTACTTTCTCTAGCTTTGCCACACATTTCTTGTGCTTGATTTGTCCCATGCACGAGATCTTCGGTGAAGTCGGCTCATAGGCCAGGCTTTTATTGGGCCTTAAACGGGCTTCAGCCGGAATAATAAGTCCGGGTAGCATCAACTTACTAGAATTGGCCTTTGTTGGGCTAAATGGGAGATTTTGAAATGTTATTGCTGTTGCCTTTGGTAGGAATCTCAAGAACTTCAACTTTGTGCTCTTTGTTTGTTTCTCCATTTTTTTCAAGGTACAAATATATATCTTTATCCAATCCAAGATAAAAACAACTAATAGACTGTAAATTCTTGCAGTGATTTCTTGTTGTAGCTTTTTTTACGACAATTCGAAGAAAGTATGGCTAAAAATAAGCTCTTCCAATCCAGAATTGCAAGACACTACTTGGGACTAAATGAACTTTACTTGGCTCAAGTTTTTATTTTTGTCTGTTTTGACTATCTCTATATATTTTTGTTCTCTTTTATGCATGTATATATAGGGAATGAGAGGAGATAGGAAGATGGCAAGAAGACTGCATTTAGTACTAATTGCTTGGAATTTTGACCTGTTTAGAGAAGGAGTTGGTCAATTGATTGTACACATTAATTTTGATGTTAATATAATTTTGACCTGTTTAGAGAAGGAGTTGGTCAAGATTGATTGTACACATTAATTTTGATGTTAATATAAAAGGAAATCTAATTAAACGATGATTGGTTATAGCCTAACCTACCAAGTAATTGTTTAACTGCACTATTGGATCCGATAGTCTAAAGAAATAAATTAAATTGTCCCTATAACATCAGTCGCTATATTAATGATTTCTTGATTTTAGAGAAGTAATTAAATTGAAAAAAAAACATACGAAGTTCTACACGAGTGACGAGTGGTTGTATTTTAGAATAACTTTTATATAAACTTACCAATAATGCCTTATTTGATTTATTATAAAATAATAATCTATATTAAGGACTAAGGATAAATGTGGTGATCATCCGGTGTCATGACAACTTTGCGGTCGTAAAATTTTGTTTTTTCTCAAGAAAAAAAGTGATTTAGCAGTGTTCCATACAAAAATTTAACTTCACATTATTCATTTTAAAATTTATGAATCCTGGTTTACAATTTTAGGCTTCGTATTATAATTGAAAATAAAAAAAAGTCAACTTCATACGTTTTATGTTAGTGTTTTACTTGTATTGGTATTAATACTTGTATTAAACTATAAAGGAGAATAGAACCATATATGTGTTGCTTAATGAAAATGGAAGAAAAGTTATGCCACCTTTTCAATTTATAAAGTGGAAAATAACAATTGAACTGTAAGGATGAGGACCAAAAAGAACTCCAATTCAAACAATTAGAATTGTTTGCATAAATTTATTGTGTAAATGTGTTGAGCAAAGTCAGAAAGACTCTGCTTAAAAAGGCTACCAATTGAAGACTGATAATAATTACACAAAAAATTGTTATAATATCCTCTGATAAACGATAATACACGTGCATTAATATCTTCAATCTTATCTTATTATAATAAGATTGACATTAGGTGATATCATTGCATGTAGACAATATTTAGTGTAGGACAAGAAAGGTAGGCACAAAAGCTTGTTATATACTTATATAATGAAGTGTAAACCTACCAATAGAATAATTTTGACTATAATTGCGAGAAATGCCTCTGATTATGTTTTCTTTTTTATTTGTTTTCATGACTGGCATTTTTTTAACCAACGTGAAATCTGAAGGCATAGGTTTGTTTAAATTTATATAGAATACTTATTAAACGAAAAAAAAGTTACGTGTTTGAAGCTGATCAAAGTCTTTATTCATCCGGCATAAATTAAATTTTAGTTTTAAATAAAATAATATATATTTATATATACAGTAGAAACTCTCTACAGTTATATCCTTGTAATAACCATACTAAAAGTATGACTATATGGAGTTTATGATTAAGTGTAGTTTTACATAGAAAATATCAAAATACTTGTGTATATACATAAAAAAAGATATACGTCGCTAGTTTAGAACAAATACATGTAATTTGGAGAACAAATGCATGTATTTTAGAACAAATGCATGTATTTTAAAATGTGTAAAGTTATCAAGTTTCTTGTATGTTTTCTTTACATGTATAAATAATAGATACTTTTTGTTATCTTCAAACAAGTCAATAATGGCACCCAAAATTGATAAACGAACTCAAATTACTTAAAATAACAATAGATAAATATTTTGTAAAATGTTAAACTTAATGTAAGTACCAATAAAATCAAGTCAATGTCGCAAACAACAATAGATAGATATTTTGCAAAATGTTAAACTTAATGTAACGAGATATATATATATATTTTCAGTATCATGTCATTTATTACTATATGGAGGAATTTATATTAAGGCGGGACCCGAAAAAAATATGACTTATTACAATATGGAGTTTATTCCTATTTATAACTGGTTCCAAGTCGGGACCATGAATTTTTATTTTTATAGTAAGTTTATTGCTATAGAGAGTATTTTTATACAGAGTTTCTACTTAAGTTTTTCAGAATAGATAGATAGACAGGAAATTATTTTTAAAAAAAATCATAAATATAAGGAAAAGGTGCTTGATTATTTTTGTAGCTGTATTCTCGTATAATATGAAATCTAGTTTACTTTCATTAGAAAATTTAAAGAGTACAAGCCACCTAAACGTATCTTAAAAGTTTCCGGAATCAGTCTAATGTACTTGACAGTTTCCCCTTTGACAATCGGATTATATCATAATCATCGTCGTCATACTGTTAATATAAGCAAATTCAAAAAAAAAATGAGTCTGCTCAATTTTTTCAAACATAATATCACTGTATTTTAATAATTACCAATGTATCTAATCTAATTAATTAACAATTTGTTCTCACTATATTTTCCTAATTACGGATGTAGTCTAAATTAATTAACAATTCGTTTACAAAATCTGAATATTATGTTCAAAATAAAATATATTACGAGATTTATGTCATTACGCGTTTCACACGTGCGGCAGTGACAACTTTTACTTGGTGCTATTATATGTTAACCACCTCATCATTGGTATTCACAAACATTATGTAAATGGGGATTAATTAAATTTAAAACTAGGAGTCATGATACCAGATGCTTCGGCTAAAATATATAAATAGTAAACAAGGCATTGTGGGATAGTTTTTTTTGGTTTTCCAAAATTAAATAGGTAGTTCCTATAGATAGTTTTTTTTATATAATTAAATTGTATTTTTGTAATTTCAGAAGAAATGGTAAAAGTTATGGAATTTTGGCTTAGGGTTTTTACTTAATTAGTATCCTGGCTTAGGGTTTGAACTATACATAGATTCAACCGTGGCCTACTGTGGCAGTGGGTGGTGATGCTGTGTCCCATCGACGGCAACTAATGGTGGTGTCTTTCTATCTCTATAAGTTATTACTGTAAATATATGTATAAATTGATTTAAATAGAAATTGTAATTTTATTTATATCCATATATTTTTGTTTTTTCTAATTTTTTTTCATTTTTCTAATTTATTTATTTTTACTACATATAGTTTATTAAATGTTTTTTAGATATAAATATTGAAATGGTAATTCTGGAATTTAGTTATTATGTAAATGTCACAAAGGTAAAAAGACATTAAAAAGGTGATGATGTCATCAATTTGGACGGAATTGAACCAAATTGGTCCAATTGCAAACGTTCGGGAACTAAATTGGTTTTCATGAAAGTACAAGATAGTAATCGTTAAAATCTCATATCACATAGTATTAATTGGGTAAAAACCCTTTGACTTATATTTAATGAATGATAAGTCATATACCGCATTACGAATCTATTCTCAGCGCTCGGCGGGTGTTTTGCTATTTTTCTAAAAATTTCCGTTGTATCAAAAATAAAATAAAATAAAATAAATAAGCAGTTGCATTACAAACCATACTTTGACATAGTATTTTCATGGGTCCTTGTACTTTCAGTTCGCATTATAATATTGAATGAGCAAGTTACATATCAAAACATATATCTTGATGAAGTCACATGTATTTAATCCTTTTTCAGTCATTTCGGGGATAAATTAGTTTATGATCATTGATTTAGAATCCCTCCCTCCTTTACGATAATATTTCTGCATTTCTTTGTCGTTTTTTTTTTTTGATATACATCGTTTTTGGCAAAGTCAATTGAGTGTGATACTCAGTTTGAAATGCAACTATGCAAAAAACTTCTTTTTTGTTGTTTGAGATAAGTCGATAACTATGCAAAAAACTTAAAAACCCCATTTGTGCACGAACTGGAAATAACCCTCCACCAAATAGGAACAGAAAAGGCTCATTTATATAAGACAAACGGCGTTCTCAATTGAATAAACACAGAAGGCGAATCTACATATCTGGGTAAGTAAAGGCGTATCTACACAGTACTGTATGTTTGACATCTCTATTGAATAAACACAGAAGGCGAATCTACAATTTTGGAGATGATCAGTTGAAGGACTTGACATTATGTTCAATGAAATCCACATCACCATCCTTGATAAAATTACTTGACACAAATTGAAACAATAACAAGCACACAACAAAAGCAAAGTTTCACGGTTCAAAAATTCTTAAGAGAGAATTTTAAATATAAAAGACCAAAAGCCTTCACCGGCACCATGAATACTAGCCCCAATATTCTTCAAGAGTATTGCTCTCTACAGCTTACTCCCACGGGTATCTTTGTCGCTCGTCTGTGGAGACAGTTGGCTAGTAGATGATGGTGAATATCCTGGTGCACTTGGGGAATATCCAGCACTTGGACTGATACAAAATGAAAATAGGAAAAGAATGGTAAGAGATGCAAAGTTATTTGGTTTATTGCAAGTACAACAAAAATACAAATGGAATTTGTGAAGAGAGATGAACAGGTTACACTTACCTAAACTGTGGTGAGCTTGGACTATAATCTGGGTTCCCCACAGAATTGTAAGGACTGTTATACGAAACGCAAACATATCAGATGAATGTCAATGTTAGGGATCTAAAATGTAAAGCAGATATATACTCACGCACTACATTCAAACATTATATTCCAGATCAAGAGTTATAAATCTGAAATCCATTTCGTGAAGTGTAACAATACATATGAGCGGTTCCTTGGCTAACTAATCAATTTAATGTTACTTAGGAAAAGCAGGCCATTTTTGGGAACAATTGGTCATGAATCTGTCTCTGCAGTGTAAATTTAATCATCATATTTAAACAAATACAATTCTGAATTAAAAACATAAAAGAAAGTACGAAACAACGGTCAAAGACGCCTGATAAAGAAGATGAAATTGTTTACAAGAGCAACTTCTAAAAGTTAAGTGAAGTCATGAGTTAACATGAGCGGTTCATCTTTTGACCCATACAACAGAGCTGATTTAACATTGTATTAGCACCAAGGACCTCTCAAAAGCACAAAATTAAAAGGTTTAATTCATATGGAAACAAACTCATGCCCGTGTATCTAAAACAACACTAAAGCTAATCCCCATAGCAAACACGAGACTAACTACATCATTATGTTTAAGCATGTCAATAAAATAAAAAAGTACGCACGCAATACGAAATCCATAAGAATAAAGCTGCATTACCTGCTCGGACTATATGATGGACTCGAGGGCGAGTACGAAGGAGACGTCGGTGAATAAGAAGGTGACGTAGGACTGCAAGAAAGTGTTTGATGGTAAGCAACCAAACACAAAAAACGAAACACCAGATATAATTATATCTATTTATAATAAAAACGCAACACAAAGATAGAATCCAACTCAGGGCTAGAAAGTCTCAACGCTAGTAACCAACGCCAGCAAACAAATAAGAGAGGTAGCTACATTTGCCAAAGGGTTGATTTCAAAAACACACTTGGTTAGATTAGAGGGGAATTCCTATTAAGTGGAAAGTGGAAACATAAGGGCGTAAATTCCAGTACTGGTGGGAAGTGTGGTATTACATAACAGTACATATCAAAAGTAAGATTATATTGAAATGCCAATCAAAAATCAGTTCACCGCTTTACGGTTCATTCAAGTGTATTACACGGTTTTTCTCCTGACTGTGAATTAAGTCCAACATGTGTTATTTAATTGTATCATTCTATAGATTAAATTAGCAGTAGAAAGTAGAAACAATATCAATTCATGTACCTATAATTGGGAGACGATGGACTGTATGGACTGGATGGTGAAATCCTTGGGCTGCTTGGAGAATAAGCCAGAGACGGACTATATTTCGCTGACGAGGGATTATAACTGGGAGACGTAGGGCTATAACTAGGAGAGGTAGGACTATAGCCCGGGGATGTGGGACTGTAGGCAGGCGAGGTTGGGCTATATGAGGGCGAGGTTGGGCTATAGGAGGGCGAGGTTGGGCTATAGGAGGGCGAGGTTGGGCTATAGGAGGGCGAGGTTGGGCTATAGGATGGTGAGGTTGGGCTATAGGATGGTGAGGTTGGGCTATAAGCTGGCGATGTAGGGCTATAAGCCGGAGAAGTTGGGCTATAAGCGGGTGAAGTAGGACTATAGCTGGGAGAGGTCGGGCTATAGGAGGGAGAGGTTGGGCTATATGAGGGAGAGGTTGGAGAGTAAGATGGACTAGTGGGTGAATATGTTGGGCTAGTGGGTGAATATGTTGGGCTTGTTGGGCTGTACCCCGGTGAACTCGGGCTGTACGTCGGGCTTGTTGGGCTATAGCCAGGTGAAGTTGGGCTGTATCCAGGAGAAGTTGGGCTATACCCAGGTGAAGTTGGGCTATATCCAGGAGATGATGGGCTATAACCCGGTGACGATGGGCTGTACCCGGGAGATGAAGCAGGAGAAAAGCCCATCCCACCAACATACGGTGAAAACTGTGCATCTGAATAAGGGGACATTCTTGCCCCTGGGCTTAGCATAGGTGAATACATTCCCTCATGGAAAGGGGTTCTTGAAATTGGCGAACGTCCAGGTGTCATCCCAAAGTCCAAACCTTCCATGTAACTAGGGAGCTCTACATCGATGGCGTATTGTAGCATTTTCTCGTTTAGATAAAGCCCACAATCTCCCGTACCGATGGGCGCCAGCTGTCCCAGCATAATATTTTCTGTTACACCTCTTAAGGGGTCTGCTTCGGCATATACAGCAGCATCTAGAAGAATATCCACCGTCTCCTCGAATGAGCATCTCATTAAGGGGCCAGTATCATTACGATTAATACCATGTCGAGTAATGGCCATTAAGTGACCACGATAAGTCATTGTATCACACAAAATAGCTAAATGCCTGTAATTTACGTATGATCCATCGAAAGAAATAACAACCCTTAATTCGTCAAGCAAGGACCTACGAACTGCTTCAATACCCAGAACTTCAATTACTTCAATCAAGTGATTGCTAGTAGTTCGTGTAGAATCAACATCTTCATGGCACATAACAGCCAAAAGATTGACCCCCTCAGTATCAAGCATCCACTCGTTCTCTGGCTTAAAGCCATCATTCTCATCGAATTTATTCACTTTTCCTGATTTAATAAACACCTTGTTAATATCAGGAATGCCTCGAAGTGCCATTTCTGTTAGCATATTGCTTTCAATTTTTTTCAGAAAAACATCATCTTCTGCTGATTCATCCTGCATTTCTCCTTTAGGAGCCTCGTCATTCATAATCCTAATACGAAGAATCAACTTTTCAGCATTATCATCATTGAAAATACAGGTTAAGTCGTCGTCAAACTCGAGATTGATCTTTTCCGCAATATCAGCCATACTCAGCTTCTTATCAACCATCATCTCACGGTTCAGCTCGATACGGAGCAGCCACGGAGATATTTTTTCCGGGGCAATTTCCTCATCTGGCATTTCATAATAAGATCTAACAAAATCAACATCCTCTTCAATGATCGTGGACGTGGGGTCGGGATCATACCAAACTTCTGTAGCCTGTGTGACACTCCGTAACGTAGTGTATTCAAGAGCACACTGAACATTTTTTGCCCTCTCCTTCGTCTTATTGACTTCAGGCTTCAGGTAAACAGAGAGAGAAGGTGTCTTGATTTTCTTAGCCACATTTATGATCTCTCTTAACCGAGGAACTCCAAGAGTAACATTCTTTGCACTAACACCAGCATAATGGAACGTGTTTAGGGTCATTTGTGTGGCAGGTTCACCGATAGACTGTGCTGCAACACACCCAATCATTTCTCCTGGTGCTACAAGTGACTGCAAGAACCGCGATTCTATCTCACCGATAACCCAATCAAATGCTTCCCGAGTGAGTCTATACTCTTTCAGTACTCTCTTACTAGCAAATGTGCTACGGAGAAGAATATTGAAAAACATAGTGGCGTTTTTCTGTGCTTCTATGCTCAATGTATCATCACCAGGGACAACCCTTAACTTCTCTTGAAGCTTATCAACAGCTTCAACGATTTCCATAGGGTGCATATCAGAAGGCCTTCTAGAGTCGACTTTGAAAGTCTTTTGTGCGTTCCAAATAAGTCGCATAAGATTCACAGGCATAGGCCACGAGTTATCACCCGTTGTAGCTATTTCTGTTCCGAGCTGAAACCTGTTGATGCACAACGGAAGTTGATTGATATTTTCAGAAAAAAATAGAAAAAGAAATTTAGAACCAATTATGTCATAAATATATTAATTTTGTTTTTCTCGAACAATTATTAGTTTGTTATTTCTGAATAGTCTCAACCATTAGGGATAGTTAATAGTTTGCAAAGGTGTGACTTCAGTGCGAA
This sequence comes from Primula vulgaris, assembly GCA_963920805.1. Classification (NCBI taxonomy): domain Eukaryota; kingdom Viridiplantae; phylum Streptophyta; class Magnoliopsida; order Ericales; family Primulaceae; genus Primula; species Primula vulgaris. Next base: position 4,584,748 of record OY987218.1, on the reverse strand, counting down.
ATATGCGACTTTGGGGAGTGAATAGGTGAAATTGCTTTATATTTTGATAAAATGCAATACCTGTCTGCTTCTAGTTTCTGTAATTCCGCATCGAACACATTCCGAAACTCCCTAATTGTTTTCAAATCCTCTACATGTTCCGGCAGCATATAGCTTGGGTTCCAATTCTCATCATCAATCTCATACTTATACACTTTCTCAAATTGCGATTTCTTCATTTTAAGAGATTCGAGCTTCTGAGATTCAATCCAAACAGCATCCATACCATCTTCCCCGTATAAAAATTGTATAACATCTCCCAAAGAGTTTCTACACGTACCATCGTATTTAACCATAATATCTTCCATAGCTTTTACAAGACGCCTCTGAATATACCCAGTCTCGGACGTTTTCACAGCAGTATCAATCAACCCTTCTCTACCACCCATGGCATGGAAGAAGAATTCTTGAGGGGTCAGTCCTCTTAGATAAGAGTTTTCGACAAAACCACGACTCTCAGGGCCGTTATCGTCTTTAGTGAAATGGGGAAGAGTTCGGTCGATAAAACCATATGGAATACGTTTTCCCTCGACATTCTGTTGCCCCACACAAGCAGTCATCTGAGATATGTTGATAAAACTTCCCTTCGAACCTGCCGTGACCATAGCCTTTAAATTGTTACTCTCTGATAAACTCTTCTGTGCACTACTTCCAGCATCATCACGAGCCTTGTTCAGCACCTGAATGGTATACCACGAAAAACTTAGGTACTTCTAGGAAACAGTACTTTTTATGGTTTTTTTAATATGTTGTGAACATCATTCAATCAATATTTTTCGATTTTGTATATTAACCTATTTTTTTGTATGAAGTACGATAACCTGGCGTTGATTGCTCAATCGGGACACTCTGTGTGAATCGTAGCATATAAGTTAGGATAAAAAGGTGATAATTGACCAACAGGTCAGTATAAAAAATTGATAACTGACCAATAGGTCAGTGTGTAAAAAAGTGATATTCACCAATACGTTAGTGTACAAAACGCTTTTACAGATGTGGGTCCATTTTGACAGCGGTATCCAGATTGATCTATTTTACGCTAGGTTGTTGACTTAGGCTCTCTTCGTTCGTCATAAGATATTTTCTGGAGGAAAAAAATCCTGGAGAAGATTCGCAAGGATGCATAGTTTTAATTTTTGTTAATTTCCAGAAATTTGATGTGCTGAGTATTTTTTTATGTAAATTTCGTTCTTTTTGCTTGCCCAAATTTTGATGCATAAATAGAGAAAACATAATGTGGTTGCTAAAGTAAACAGTAAATATACACAACATCAAATAATAATCATCAATATTTCAAATATAAACGGCATGAAAGGTTGAAAAGAACAAAAGTTATTCAACCAAAAAAATTGTGATGGGAAAATTTGAAAAGAACAAAAGTTATTCAACCAAAAAAATTGTGATGGGAAAATTTATCTAGAACAACATTTTCAATTTAAATAATTTTTTCTTCTTCACTCCTTTAAGTATACTGATAAGAAACAATAAAAACAATTTTTTTTTATCTTGCACGTATCTTATAGTAAACAGTGAAATGCACCAATTGATTATTTTGTCTTCCAATTGCTCTTTTGTTGTCGATTTCACTAAATAGTAATTCAACCTTATTGCTGTGTTTTCCAACTGAAGTATATATATATATATATATATATATATATATATATATATCAAATGATTAAAGTCAATAGAATTAAAGGAGTAAAAAAATGACAAAATAAAGAGAGGCAGAGAAAAAGGAACTTGGAAACAATCCTGGCATTCTTTGAAAGATCAATAACAAGATAAAGAAGAGATAGGAATACAGTACAATATATATACTTGCTTCGGAACATATCCCACTCCAAGAAATGTTTCCATCATTATTTTCAGGGGATTTCTTTCCCTGTTTCCCTTTGTTTTTGGAAAAAAAAAAATCCTACTCCCTAGTATTTAGTTCCCACCAATCACTCGGAATATTTATTTTACCCGTAATTATTTACTTACATCTATTTTCTCACAAATCTAAACAGAACCTTGATGTAGATAGTTTAGTGTACAAAATCAAAATGCCATGACAAGTTAGTGTACAAAACAATTTAAAAAAAAGTGTAAGGTTAGATAATTGTACAAACCTGATTGACTCGGTTTTCAAATGATTCCATCATGGTCCGTCCAGGCTCGGCCTCCAATTGTTTATCTTGAGCGGATTTAATGAGATCTTTCACCTCATTCTTGGCTTTAGAAATTGTATCATTAATAGTTTCCATAGTCGACGAATCAGCAATGGTATCCCCGATACCAATGCTGAAACCTTGCTGCAAAAGCCAATAGTTAACAAGCCACTGGGTATGTCCAAGGAATTTACGAGCAGCATCAGGACCTACTTCCTCCCTACACAGACAAAATTTAAATCAAAATGAATAGAGAAGAAGTATATATATAAACCATTTTCTTCATGTTGAAAGTAAAACTAATACCAGATGACGTGAATAAGACTTCCGGTGGATGTGCCAAGGGTTTTTTTGCAGAGGGTGCCAGCTAAAACTTCACCCTTCTCTATCCGAACCTGAGTATCTCCTGGGGTTATAGGCCCTGTTTCAGATTCAGAGTGCCATGCTGATGTCCTCAGGAGATTAATTTGTTTAGGGATAATAAGGTTAAAAACTTGCTTCCCCGTCCAAAGGGGTTTAGGCTTCAAAATAGCGGGTGCAGGTATCTTCCCATCAAAATCCTCCCACCACATCAATATGTTCATAAAAACATCCTGAGCAGACCAAAAATGTATCAGAATTAGAACTTGAATATCTCAACATAAATAAGGTGTATCACCCCAAATTTAGAAAGAAATCTGGATTTGATCATAGTTGCAGGCTTGCAGCACTACTGATCCTCAGTTTGAAATTATCCACTAAACTATATTTTCTATTACAACTGTTTGGTCCGTTCCTTTGTCGACCAGTAGTCTTGTACATGAGGAGTACTTATGTAACCATTTTGAAATGTTGGGACTTATTGCTGTAACTTACTCAAACTCAGGGAATCATTAGTGTTTCAAATTTACTATGGGGATCAAATAGATTCTAGCTAAGTATGAGGACCATTAGCTTTGAGATAAACTTTGGGGGTCCAACGGACGAAGTATGACGAATATTGATGTACTTCAGCCAGAAAAGTATCATTTTCAGATACCAAAAGCAAACTTAAAACCAAAATACGAAGGCCTGTATGATAACCTTTTCAATGAAAGTGTCTCTCTTAGTAATCTTGCGGCAGCCCAAAAGGGTATCCTGGACAATACCCATAACTGGTCTGTTAGCTTGGGGAGAGACAATGCACTTGGGAACCATCATCAGCTCCAAAACTTCTGCTCTCGTTTCAAATGACTGGGGTACGTGCATGTTCATCTCATCTCCGTCAAAATCAGCATTATACGGGGAAGTGACAGACAGATTCAAACGAAAGGTTGAATAAGGCATGATCTTAATTCTGTGCCCCATTATAGACATCTTATGCAGACTCGGCTGTCTATTAAAGAGAACAAAATCTCCATCATTTAGGTGCCGCTCCACCTGAAATAGATAGGATCACAGTCAAAATGAGCATGCATGTAATGTAAGTAACAAGTCAAAATAAACAGAACATATAGGATTTTTTTGTTATTTTCTATAACTTGCATCAACCTACAATACTTGGTAGGTACCCAGCGTTTATTAAGGAATCAGTACCGCACTTAGTTCATTTTAACATACATTGTTAGTATACAAAATTGATTGTTGCCCGCAATGCCAGTGTACGGAAGTGACAATTACATGAATGTTAAAAGTACAAAATACAAACATAATCATAAAAACATAAAGTCCCTGTTTAATTAAGAGGTACCTCAATTAATCTTTTTACTTTGGGTTAGTTTTTCCAACGGGATAAAAACATTGAAACCAGAATTTCATGATCAATTAGCGCACAATACAGTAAATACAAAAAGGTAATAACACTTGTACCTTGTAACCTAGCTCTAGGTGATGATCACTGCTTTTCTTTAGGTAACGAAGATCAAGTCGCTGACCATCTTCTCTAATGATATACTTGGCTCCGGTTTTACCTTGTGGAGGATCAGGGCCATATTCTACAAGCTCCTTAAGCCTAATAAACAAGATATCAAGTTCTGTTTTAATTAAAAGAAATATAAATACAGCCAAAAGACAATTAGAGGAAAGAAATAATTACCTTTCAATGTTATATGGTGTGACAGTTTCTGGATACGTTAAATTTTTAGCGATACTCCAAGGAACACCAAGCTGATCAATATTGATCGTCGGATCAGGAGTAATAACTGTCCGAGCTGAAAAATCGACACGCTTACCCATCAAATTACCCCTAATACGGCCTTCCTTAGCCTTAAGCCTACTGCAAATTGATTTGATTGGGCGGCCCGACCGCTGAGTTGCCTGATAAGCAAGAAAGACCAATTTAAGACCAAAATAAATTTATCAAAATCTTTATTTAGCTTAATCACATCAAATTATCGTTCTCAGTAATATATACTTTGACCATGCTAACATTTAATCTCAAAATCCTTTCTACGTCCATAAAATATAGAGAGAAGATTATCATCATTAATTTTTTTAAAGGCGATGCCTAAACAGCATCAGAAGTTGTTAGTAACCAATAAAATACGTGCAAGCTTTTAAGGATGTGAGAAGTCGTCGCAAGGGTAATCTTTCTTTGAAGTTGTAGATTTGCTCAATGTTTTCAAGAGCCTCTTTATTGACTGTGGTACATAAACTTCTTTCTTCTTATCTCTATCTAATAAATAAAAAACAGTACATGTGAGTTATGCATATTTAGACTACTTTGAATTGTATATGTATTGCAGATGATGGAATTTGTTTTGGAGCAGAAAGACAGGAGATTTGTTTTACAGAGGACATCTGGTATTTATAAAAAAAAAAAAGGGATTGCATTGCATGTATGCATATACTCACCCTCGGCTGACCAGGAAGCTCATTATCGAAATATGTGGCCACATGAAACTGCAGCAACTGTGCAAATTCGGATATGATATGTGCAGGAGCACCATTTCTCTCCTGTTTCCTCAGGTTTTCATTGTGCCGGATAATCATAGCTAGCTGATGAGTTAGATCATCCTGCACAAAGATTGGAAGTTGTAATAACCCTTAACAGTACATGTACTCATATGAAAATTGATGGTTAAGAGCATCAAAACCATATGAGAGAGAACTTGCCTCACTCCGTGTAGAAGCATCCATCATCACGGAAGGCCTAACTGGGGGTGGTGGGATAGGAAGGACTTGCAGAATCATCCAGTCGGGACGGGCATACTTAGGGTTCAACCCCAGTAACATACAGTCCTCATCACTGATTCGCTTTAGGACACTCAAAACCTGTAATAACGCAACATTGAAATGTAGAAAGTCTTAAATGGCTATAAAAAAACTAATAAAGATAACAACAAAAAGATTTCAAAGCTAGTGTACCCTTTCAGCAGAGAGCTGTTGTTTCCTTTCAACGGGTTCTGGGAGCTGCTCCGGGTCGTCTGTTTTCTTTTTTTGAATTTTATATTCGGCTATCATAATCATACCCTCAATTCTGATCTTTGGCTGTTGAGCCCCACAGCCACCTCGACTCTTTTTAACTGGTTCTTCTGTACTTATACTACTTTGGCCGTCAATTTCATCACCCCCTTCACATTTTGTTTTGCTCTTACACGCATCCAAGATTTTCTTTAACCGATTCTTTGGATTTTTTATTTTCTGAGCTTGTTTAAATTTGGACTCCTCCTACACAAAACATACAGTGGTTTATATGAGAGATGGAAGACGCACGGAAGACGCAATGAATAAAGCTCCCGAATCATTGAAAGTTAAAAAATAGCTCGAATATGAAACTTCAAGTATGAAGTGCCATTACAACAGGACTAGGATTAGATCTATTTGAATGATGGTTATAAATTGTATTAAGTAAAAAACCAAATGAAACTTTGAGAAAGCAGAAAGATTTATATAGAGTCACATTGCCATTTAAATCAATCTTTATTATAATTTTACCCGCACAGCAACTTGCAGCTAGAAGTAGCCATTAACTGCATGAAATTGCTAGCCTAGTAATCCAGCCTTTTTTATGTAACTAACTAACTAAAAACTTCTTACTATGTAACTCATGATAGGCGGACTGTTCCTATATGGCATGAACCTCAATGTGGTATGAGGCATGGAAAGAAAATCCAATCAACTAGATTGATATAGCTAAGGAGCAGTATATGGTCAAAGAAAGTAAGATATGTACAATATACGTTACAGTAGACAAAAAGTGTTGCCTATTCTGGTTAGTATAAAAAGACATCCCATACTTCCCACATTAATAAAGAAAGGAAAACCGAAAATTTATTTTAGAAAAATGCAAAGATGCAGATACAACATACCATAAGTCATGATAATTTTCCAACTAGATTGGGTGAAAATAAACATATACCAACCCAGAACTTCAGGAGTTCAATTTAAAGGTTCCGTCCTAGTCTACCAGCTTAACCAAATTCACATGAATCAAAAGTTAGCTAGTACTGACTCGGGAGACCAAATAATTATCCGAAAAAGGCTACCTCATCGGCCAATATCTTGGAGCAGTTGAAGCAAACGCATCTCATGATACTAAGCACAGTTTTCATAAAACCAATATGAAACATAGGTTTTGCGAGCTCAAGATGCCCAAAATGGCCAGGGCACTCGGCCATATTCCCCATACACGTTTCACACTTCATTTTTCGATCGATAGTGCCCAATCGCGGGTCGCTGAGACCCTGCGGCTTTGGTTTTCCTCTCTCTGTTGTTTCGCTGTGCTCAATTTGGACCACCGACATTTGCCTCTGTAACAAACACAATATACAGAATTGAGCAAATCAGAATATATATACTAGTGATAAATACCAAATACAATCCAGCCCCCTTGAATATTCTAGCAACCGATTAAGATTGAAACTTGGGGATTGCTTTTTTCTCAAGTTTAGCTTTATCATCTACTGCTTATAATTTTAGTGCATCCGGTTGGCCATAGTAAAAGCTGAGCTTATTTGGGTTTCTCGCCTGGAGTTTCAAGTTTGGTCCCTTAGTAAATTCAGGCCATCATAACCCATCAATTTTGCAATCAAATGAGATTGTTCTCCTAATAATATCCCCTCATAACTTAGGCTAACTTGTTGCAACTTTAAGCTCGCTTTCTATTCAAATTTTGCTTAAAAGTGTATACGGTTGGTCATCGTAAATCTCACCATATTTTACGGCGTCGAGAAGTTTAGAGCTTATAAACTCAATTTTTTTCCAACACTTTTTTTCGCACAGTTCCCGACAACCAGAGGTCCATAGAAACTAAAGAGTACATGCTTATCAGAAACCATCCAGGCTTTACCATTGCCAACAAGTAGTATTACACAGCCATATCTATACGCCATATGTTTCGGAAAAAAAGTTCAGCGTTTAAGCTCCTGGCTAAAACTTGTAACCAAACAAGCCAATATTTGCATAATTCCAGCTAACAAATTCACTGTTTTTGCTAAAAGTGCAGCCAAACAAGCCACTTTCATTTACACAATTCAGCTTGTGGATACGGCATATGTTTCCATATAAAATCAACATCTAAGGTGCTGACTTAAAACTTTCAACAAAACAAGCCAATGTTTTTTGCCTACTTACAGCTAACAGGCAGACTGGAGTAATCATACTATAAGTTCATAAATCTTCGTTACTCAAAATACTGTAAATTCATTGATTTTGCTTAAAATGCAGCCAAACAAGCCAATTTGTCACGTAATTTCAGCAGACCAATAGATTGAGTAATCAAACTATAAATTCATTCATTCCTTCTGCTACTATATACTCATTAAATCTTTTTACTCAAAACACTGTAAATTCATTGTTTTTGCCAAAAACGCAGCCATACAAGACAAATTCCGTGTAATTTCAGCACACCGGTAAATTGGAGCAATCAAACTAGAAATTCAACAATTCTATATTCAGAAACGTAAATTAAAACACATTGTTTTTGCTAAAAAAGAAATAGCAGCCAAAGAAGCCAAATTTTTTACACAATCCTGCTCACAGACAGAAATATATTGTAATTTGAGCAAATTCCGTGTAATTTCAGCAGACCGGTAGATTGGAGCAACAAACTCTAAATTCATTAATTCTTTCTTGGCTAACTATTTCAAACTCGTTTTTTTTTTATAAAAAAGAAAAAGCAGCCCACCAATCCAATGTTTTACACAAGTCAGCTCACAGACAGATTAATAAAATATAAGCGATAAATTCATCGTATTCTTTTGCAATAAATCAACAAACTGGTAAAATTGAAAAACGGTATCCTAGTGAGATAGCAGGTATTACGATCACTCACAACTGTATGTTCATCAATTTTGTGTAATCAAAACACTAAGTTCATTGTTTTTGCTAGAAACACAGCAAAACAATACAATTATCCGCATCACTACACCAGAGTAACGTATCGAAGCAATCAGACTTAAATTTATTAAAATAATAATTTGCTTAGAAATACCAAACCATTGTATCTTGCTAAAAAGGCAGACAAACAAGCCAATTCTTCTATATGCAGAGCTCACGGACAAATCAATACAATTCAACCGATAAATTCATCGTTTATTTTGCAATAAATCAACAAACTGGTAAAATTCAAAAACTCGACAGTATTGTAGTGAGAGAGCGAGTATTACGATCTCATCGGGACTGAGAATGCCAAACTGGACAACCTTCACCTTCGCCACCTCAGCAGGCGAGTAGGGAAATCGCATATCCATGGCTACACTAATTTAATTTAACCAAATATAATCTAATCAATTATCACTCCCTAATTTAAGAAAAAACGAAATTGGGGAAAAAACTAGGGTTTTTTTTAAACGATCCTAATACTCGCGGGTGTTTTTTCTTTTTGTTTTGTTTGTTTTTTTTTTCTTTGTATGTAGTGAATAATAGGTGTGATGGGTTTTGAAAATTTGCGCAAATGATCTTTGTTTCTCTCTCTAGAAACCTCTCTCTTATTGAGATGAGAGGAGAAAAAAGTGAAATTACGAAGGGGGTAGGGGTGTATTTATAGACGGAGATAGCCAACCTTTACCCTAGATTAGATAACACGTTGGATTGTACTTTTAGTGATTTACCAAATTACCCCTGTTGACCAATGGGGTGGGCTTGCCTAGTGCCGGTTTCGGTTCGTTTTTGGTAAAATTGAAATCGAACAGATTTTTTGGTTCGATTTCGGTTCGGTTTCGGATTTTTTGTTTTTTTTCGGTTCGATTTTATTGTAAAACGAAACCGATCCGAAAAATCAAAAAAAAATCGGTTTGGTTCCATTCGGTTTTTTTGGATTTTCGCCAAACGCTTGCTTGTCTAGCATTATTACCGTGTGATAAAAAATGAATTATTTTAATGTTTACATTTAAAATAATAGGAAACGATAAATGAGCAGCGTTGTTTTTTATAAACACTAGTAATCGTGTCACACGCGTTACGTGTGCGGCGCGTAATGCAATAAAAATATAAAAAATATGTATAATTATGATATAATTAAATATGTGGATAATGCAAAAAAAATAGTTTAAGATTTAAAAGAATTTTTGTTTGTTAAAGATGGATAAATAGCTTTATCAGTTTTTACGTTTTATATTTTTATGAGAGTATGCTACTATTGTAATTAATATAAAGATGTAGTATTTTTAGAAAAAAAAATGGTTAGATTGGACAGACTCTTTTGACTTGGGTTGACTTATTATAATATAATGATAACGAGAATTATGGTAACTATAGTGTGTAGTGCAAGTTAAAGATAAAAGTGAAACTTAGTGACTCGTTATTCCGATTGGTTGGGACATTAAAATATTATAGGTGATTTTATTGAATCATAACAGTTACAAAATGTTTGATGAAAGTGGTTAATGATTGGCATAGAAAGGAAGCGATATATATGGATAATAAAAAATGAAATGTATGTTTAAGCGAATAACGTGTAGTAGTAAGGTCTAAGTTTGACGGTTTAGAGCGTAAGTATATAATTTAGAAGGTGACGACGCGCGGATCTAAGACATATCATGTACAATCGTATTACTAAATTCAATTCAATCCTACTTGGTTGTTATTTCCAATAAAATTGGATTTTTATATAAGTAAAAAACGACCATTTTGATAGCTGGAATTATGCAAATATTGGCCAAAATTACTCGTAGTTTAAATAGTAACGGAGAGAGTATTATTTATAAAAATCGTAGTTTAAATAGTAACGGAGAGAGTACTAAAATTGGATTTTTATATAAGTAAAAATAATGTACTCTAGAAAATATAGGATTTTAGCTGATCTACTCCTTTTTTTAATTTGGCCAATTTTGATACAAAATTGGATTAAACAAATTTGGCTACTCCTTTTGATACAAGTTTGATACAAGTTCTTGGTCAGTCAAAATTACAACCAACAATTTTGATACAAGTTCTTGGTCAGTCAAAATTACTCGTAGTTTAAATAGTAACGGAGAGAGTACTATTTATAAGTTAATTTATCACTTTTATGCAATTTTTAATTTACTTATGAGTATGTTTAATTTACAATATTCCACTTTTAATTTTAACTTTCTAGTTATCTTTCACTTCTATAAATTATTTTGATCTATTTGGTCATCCGTAATAATATTTTTGTTTAAATCAGTCACTGATTACAAATATTCTCTATTTAGCATTAAATTTGTAAAATGTATTACTGAAAAACAAATATTTCAACTAAACCATCATCGATAAACTATATTTTTCCTGTAAAATAATTTATTGTCCTACTATATTACAACAATGACCCTAAATATTTTTAGTATTTGTTTTTAATCATTGTTCACATATTTCATATCTATACGACAATTGAGGAAAAAAAACTGATATTTATCATCCAAATTTTTCTAAGGTGATTTCTTAAACACTAACCTTTTGATTATTTAATTTATCTCACTTCCCTCTTATTTTGATTTCATTTTTATTGGTAGCATTAATTATTATTCTTATTTTAAATGAAATAGTCCAAATTTCATTTAAAAGGGTAGGCAATTATAGTGAAAATTACCCATTAAGAAATTATTGTAGGGCTTGTTTGATTGATTTTTTTATGTACAAATTGGTGGTTTTTTGAGTTGGTAAAAAGATGGGTTTATCAAAAAAGTGGAGTTTATAAAATAAGAAAGGAGCTTTAAGCTGGATTAACCATTTTTTAATTACCTAAAAAAACATTTTTTTTTTAAAGAGATGGGTTTATCCAGCTTAAAAATCCTGTTTTTCTGGACAAAAAAAAAATGTAGATTTTTTTTAATGTTTGTTGATTTGCTCGTTGTTACTGGAAAAAATAATGTACTCTAGAAAATATAGGATTTTAGCTGATCTACTCCTTTTTCTGGACAAAAAAATATGGAAAATCTCGAATTTTAGTTGGGTTTTTTTTTTTCCTGGACAAAAAATGTAGAAATCGTGAACCCAAGATGATTAATGAAATGCAGTCTATATTTAAAAAGAAAACAGAAAAACCGAGCTTAAAAACTGCAGGCAAACGAGGGCTATGATGACATTTTCAAATTCAGGCTTAAAACTCTTGGTTGTACAGAAGGGCGAAGTTTTCAGGTTGGTAAAAATGTGGTTCCATATGGCTTAAAACTTTTGGTTGTACAGGGCTCGAAAAAGAAACGTGTTTTAGCTGATTTAGCAGATTGCAGTCCAGCGTAAAAAAAAAAGAGCTGTAAAAAGGCTACCAAACCATACCAGCGAGGACTTTAATTTGGTAAATTATTTATTTGAACATTATAAGTAGAGTCTAGAGATCACATATACAGTTGAAACCATTCCAAACAAGAGTGGGCAAGGATCTACATTAGGATTAGTTTTTTTAAAGGGTGTAAATTTGCGTTGGGTAATGGATTAATGAGAAGTTTTGTGCATAGTGCCCTGAGAACATGTCATTTTGGGTACATTTGGGGCTGCTTAGGTTGCAATTTCAAGCTTGTTTGATTTTTTATTTTACTTTTAGATGTTTGCTCAGGTAATTAGTTTTTAAACTCGTAAGATGCAGTGTTTTCGCGCCTCTTTTTGTTGGGAAACTTACAAAATTGTTGCGTCAGCGTAATCAGAATTGTTGTCTTTTGCTTTCTGAATGTGTCCTTTTTTTACAGGTTTAGTGATTGTCTTGATGCAGTATTTATGTTCACCTTTTAACCATTTTATTTACAATTGGTTGTTTAGCCAAAATCTAACATTTATTTAGCCAGAAAGCTATATCTTAAGTTATATGGGAAAAAAAATATAGGTCTCAGATTACTAATCATCTTGATTGCTTTAAAGTTTTAGCCAAACGAAGTATGTAGAAGGGTTTGTGTAGCATTAGTGCGTTATTCTTGTGCTTAGTTTGTTTTTCTACTTGTTTATAGCTCCATTCTAGAATCGAAGCATGACCAAGGTTGAAAATTTTCGAAATCTCGCGACACGACTACGCTACGCATCCACGAACTCAGCACTTACCCACCGTTGCTTTTTACACCATGGTCCCGATACAATTGACGAGCTTTTGGACCGCCACGTTGTGAAGAAAGAGAAGAGAACTCACGACGACGATGAAAACGAGCTCTTAACTCGGCAAAAACTCACTAGCTCTCGTCGAGAGGCACTCTCTCTCTACCGCGATATAATTCGAGCGACACGGTTCTTCTCATGGCCTGACTCCCAAGGAGTGACGTGGCGAGAGGTGTTGAGAGAGAATGCGAGGAGGGAGTTTGAGGAGGCGAGGTACGAGAAGGATCCGGAAGTAATTACCCGGTTACTCATTGGGGGGCATGATGCTGTGCAATCAGCGCTTGACAAGCTCGTGGAGAAGCAAAAGGAGCAGATTGCGAAAGAAAGCGGGGATAGAGATCGACGCTGATTAATGGTAGTTTTGAATGTTGTATTTGTGACGAGATAACTTCAACAAATTTCACTTTTTGTTTGATAGGCAGGATTTGACTAGAATATACAACTTTTATCTTGAGTGCTTTTATATGTGATGTTATTACCTTCAGAGGGAAACAAATAAGAAAGATTAGCAAGTTTGAAGCGATAAATCATTTACTTATCTATACTTTGCTGCTGATAATTTTATGTGGTTATGATGCTATACAATGGTGATACTTGTGTTTTCTAGAGGAGAGGAAGATCGAAGCTGATAAATTATACTTCCTGATTTTGTACCCGCAATGACTTTCTTAGATACTGGTAACTAGTTTCGACTTTCATTCGAGAAAGATAAAAGGAGCCAATTACGTTTTACTTATTTAATCTAATATCCTCAGATCATAGTCAGATGCCCTGTTTTAAACAGGTTTCCTCAAGGAAATAGATATAATAAAAAAGGCTACACATAAAATGCACCAACTTTTGTCCTTTTAGCTCATGTGAGAGTTTTGTATGGTTGCAGCTACTTTATTAATATACCCGTGCTGCATTGCAATACGCTCTGCTTCTAGTGTTTGCTAGCTGCTAGGTTTGTTTTCATGGCACTTTCTATCCACGAATTTTGTTACAGAACTTGTGCATTCGCTTACAAGTTACAAGTATGCTTTTGGTTTTATCAAACTGCTGGTACTTGTGATGAGATGGAATCTGAGAAGAGCGGCAAATTTAGTACGACACAATTGCACAGATTTCTTTGGTTTGTATGTCCAGCACAAACAGCCTAATACATAGACTCGTTAAAAAAATACTGTGCATGATGATAAAAGATTAAGGGATCGGCATACAATGTAGTCACACCTCATGATCCAAGAAGAACAAGAAGAACATAACTCTCTTGTTGCAATGCAAAAACTCGATCAATTTGCAAATGACTGAAAACAGTGATGGTTGATATAATATCAAATTCGATCGAATTTGCAAAGTAGGATCAATTCGATCAATTAGCAAGGCTCCCTGTGCTGTCAGGTAAAAGTGTTTCTACTCATTGAACCTGATACAAAACAAAAAATAATATCAGTCAAGACTGAGCAAACTTAACTTTTTAACTAAGCATCATTATATACAGCAATTTAAAGCTGTCTGTTACCTTCTCCATGCGAATCTCACGAAGATAATTCAAAATTTCAATAAAATCAGCAGGTGGGGGACACGAAAACTTCATGTTTTCTCCAGTATGTGGGTGCTTAAACCTGCAAACAAGGCATGTTGGCGTATCATAACCCTTGGCACAAAAATAATAATATATAGAATAAATAGTTGTAAATATAGAATTTAAGTTACCAACCCAAGAGCCAAAGCATGGAGGCAGGGCCTTTCTATATCAGAAAGTAACGATTGCAGTTGCTCGTGATAGTCAGATGGGACTTTTGGTCGAAGCAAAGATAAAGACATACTACTGGTGCCTCCATACACCTCATCCCCCAGTAAAGGAATTCCCAAGTACTTAGCATGCGCACGGATCTATTTTCAACAGGGAAACAAATTAAGAAATAGAATTTCCAAAAGCAATAAATGTGATTTTCTCAAGTAGCTTATTAAAAGAAACACCGTGCATCATTTTAGGCAAGTGTGCTAAAGAGTTCAAATACAAAAGGTAAAAGACAGGCACATTCCACGTGTGGTAGGATTGAAGTGGGATCGAGAAAAAAAAAGTGCCAATGCAGCCAGATATTTCCACAGTTGCTGGAAGTGGGAGCGAGGAAACGGATGGTAGTAGAAGTTAGGAAACACTGTCTGAAGCGCCTAGGAGAAATCGTCTCTCCTTTTTGTATATAATTTCATGAAATAAAATACTATTAAAAGATAATAATTTTCCCTATACTTTGAAAATAAATACAGAAACATAGATTTCTAGGTTAATATATGTATATGAGCTGATCTGGTACAGTTGGGTTAAATATGGACGTGGTTTGTGTAGGAATACAACTTCAAGATGCTTTTTGAAGAGTAGAATTCCAAAGAAGATTGCTGCTGGTTGTAATCTTTGTGCTTGTTTTGTTAGGTGCAAATTCTTAATTTGTGGCTCTAGCCACAATAGCTGTCTTTTTTTTTCATTCTGGTGTACAAATAGGTCTAAATGTGTTTTAACGCTTTGAATTTAGATTCGGTTCCATTTGGAGTTCTCTGACGGCTCAGTTTGTGAGTAGCTGAGTTTTGTTTTGTTTGGTGGTTAAAATAGGCTTAGTTTTTTTTTTTTAAAAAGGCTAGATCATTTTCCATTCCTATATTTCTACTTCTCGCTATTACCATTACCATGTATCTCTTTCCCCTTTTACACGTGATATGGAAGGAAGCTTCCGTGAAAGCGAGCTTCTGAGATCAAAGCGTTCATAAGATAGGAGGTTCGTGCAACTATGGAGATTTCAGCTATAGTGCAGTCATTAAACTAGACTTCTTTTATACTAAAGTCTTGAAAATATATAGGTGTATATAAAAATTAAAAAACGGGCACCTGGTGGGTGCGGCCAGTTTCGAGACGCCATTCTACAAGTGCAGAACCACCACCAGCTAGCATTTCTAAGACTTTGTACCTGAGACAATTACAATAAAATTTAGAGTTTATGATTTCCCTAAAACAGGTAACGATGACAAGTTTAATCAATGACTTCATCTATCTTGAACAAGATCGGGTTCATCTGCCATCATCTTCAAATAGAAATATAGAAGGGTCTTGAGACAATAATATACACTACTGCTCAAGTGGACAGAACAACTGCCATACATATTATATAATTAATCTTGTGTAGTTTGCAATTTAAAAAAAACTAACTTGAGTAAAATACTAAGGTTGATTGAACTTTTGTTAACTGAAGTACCATCAGATTTCAATTTTGTAAACCGATCTAGAAAAATTTGCAATTATACCCAACCTAAAAAAAAGTTGATTTTATTCACTAGACAGAAAATTCATAGATGGGGGACTAAAATAGATTAAAAAAAGTGTGAAAGAACAGTGTACAAAATATAAAAATTCATGATAATTTAATGTATAAAATATATCGTTCTCATAGCTATAAAACCTTGCAATTTGTATCCAACCTAAAAAGATGTCGATACTGACTAGGCAGAAAATAAAAAAAATGTAATAAATAGCGTAAAAAATATATAAAAAAAACATGAGAGATTAGTGTATAAAATAAATCGTCCTCGTAACTATTTAGCGCCCTACCTTAAGTGTACTAAGATTGTTGAGAGATGCAATATTAGCAAATTAATGGCTAACTTTTGCACATTGGTGTACAAAACCGAGATGCAATGATCTATAACGTAGAAAACTGTAACTAGACCATATAATAGTATGCTACGTATTTATTTTATGACGAGGACCTCAAATCACCTACTAGCAGCATGGCGTGCTCGTGTAGACTTAGTGGCTTCCGTAACAGCAGCCATACGTATGCGATTATTTGGATCACGCCCAATTGGAATATCGACCCGTCCTGAGCTTGGGTAAGGAGATCCACAAGTAAGACTCATGTATACTCTGTGGATCGTACGTTCTTTGAATTGTTCAGATAAGCAAGCGTGAGAATTCTCATTCTGTAATCAACATTTTCAGAGTTCAATTATAATAATCCTCTCGTATCCTTGTGGACAAAAAATTAACAAGAAAGACAAGCGAGTAAGAGCTTCCACCAGAACTTCCACTTTTTCTCTAAAAACCCAAGAAGACAACATTCACCACAAGTTCAGAAAACTTCACGCAGAAAATCTTGTTTCTGTCAAAATAGTCCCCTAAAAGTTCCTAAAACTTATGCAGTAAATTTGGTTTCTCAAATGTCAAGGACCAATATGAAGATATAGAAATGGAAGGGAAGTTGATATTTTGTGCAAATGTAAAATCTGTGCTGCAAAACTGATAAAAAAATACTTGTGTTTTTAACACGAATTTTAAAAATATGAGAGGGAAGCTCAGTCAATGTTCTAATAGTACGTGTGCGCATGAACCCTTTTAAACAAGCTTTTCAGCTCTTTGCTCTTGAAAACCCCACCGAAGGTGTAAGTATCTTTAAGCAAACATTTGGCATCAATTTCTGCAAGTATTGGAGAAAGGAGAGCTTTTAAAAAGGGTACGACCTTACCTTTGCAACAACAAGCAGGCCGCTTGTGCCTTTATCTAATCTATGAACAATTCCAGGACGAATAGTGGCTGTGATCGCATTTGGGTTTAAAATCTCAACACAGCTTTGAGCAAGAGATACAGAACCAAATTCATCGTCAGAAATATCTTCAATTTCAGACAGAACTTCCTGGTTAGACAATGCACACGCGGGTAGACTGCAATGATGAAGTATGCCATTAACTAGCGTCCCATTTGCATTGCCAGGTGCCGGATGAACCACCTGTTAAATAAATAAATAAAATCCTATTACAATTTCTCTGCGCATTAATGTATCATCACATTTCAGTTTGAAATTGATCACAGGTTAACTAATTCTTCTATAATGGTGTATATATTCAAAAGTTTGGTATCATCACTATTTTTTGTCTGTTGGAGTCAAAAATGAAATCAGGTAATACATTATTGTCGAAAACTGTTAAAAATCCTATATCGTGACAGAGTGTCCTAGATAGCACCATAAACCGCAGACTGCAAAACTAACCACACGTTTAACTAATCTTAAGCAAAAAGGAGAAAAAAACACAAGACATGAGTACATTATTTGGCTGTAGCCGATAAACCAGGTTTTTCTTAGCCAAGCTTTATATGGAGTTTTTTTTTTTTTTGGGCATGAATAAGCTAAGAAGCTTAGTTCTACATAATATATATTTTTTTTAAAAGCGTTCTTTGCTTGAGGAAAAAGCTTGCTGCTAATGAACCAATGTTACTTCAAATGAAAAAAAAATAAGTTGAGCGAAGTTACGGAAGTAGTGAAAGCATAATAAAAAATAGGTTTTGGAGCATACCATATGTGCGGGTTTATTAACAACTAGGACATGATCGTCTTCGTAAACAATATCTAAAGGTATATCCTCTGGTTCAGCCTTTAAAGGTTGCAACTCGGCTATTGTGCATTTCACTTTATCCCCATTTCTCACCTTGTGTGATGCCTGTGGCCCAATAGAATATACCGATAAGCATTTAAAAGCTAAATTATCTGGTTGTACATTATTAGCTAAGTATAGATTAATCAAGAAGAAGTAAATTATCATAACAAGCCGAATGCTATACAACTTAAAAGCTATAAAACAGTAATAAGCTAAGTATTTATTTGGATGCATCATTTAAGAAAACAAGCCGGCTTATTTGAAGACCAGTAAAAGGATGAGCAAAATTAGTTTTTACTTTTTTTACAAAATGGCTTATTTGATAGTTAAATCATACGGAGTATCAAATTGACACTAGACTCAAATTTCAAGTACGAAACGTTTTTTATGATTTTTTGTTCTTATTTAGGTACACTTGTTTAAAATCCTAAAATATTAACAGCTTTCAAAGCAATACACTGATTTAGGTACACTTGTTTAGATCATAAAATACTACTAACAAGTTCTCAAAGCAATACACTTATTTAGGGATAAAACTGAGTGATTAATCAGTTTAACTTCGGACGCGTTTGACATCAGCTTTTTTGTTCAAAAAACTACTTCTAAAAATTAACGAGGAGAAAGTTTTGCTTAAATGGAGTTGTAATATACTGTTTGGAACCAATCAGTTATTTTACTTAAAAGTGACTTACAACTTCTTTTTGTTGATGAGTCATTTTGTACTTAAATTTAACTTGTAAATATACAAAACAGTTTAGTTGAAAAATTACTACTTTTAGTAATTCTTATGTGAAAAAAGCTAAAAAAGAATCCCCCAATTCTTAGCTTTTCTGCTCTTGAGGTTCTTCTAGCTTTTTCGACCAAAAAACTATCTTCTAAAATGGTTAAAAAAACTAACATCCGAAATCGTCATAGCTTTTTTTTTAATCAAAAAGATAAAAACGCCGTTGCAAAACAGGCAGTTTATACAATGAAAAATAGTATCAACAAGCAAATCTATAATTATTTTTATTCAGGGACGTAATTGAGCTATTGGCCTGATTTCCCGCTCGGGTTTTTAGAACACTAGTAACTATATTAATCAGATTTATTTATTTTATTGAATTTTAGGTGAAATTGTTTAAAATCCTTAAACACAACAATTTCCAAAGCAGTACTCTAATATAGGTACACTTGTTTAATTTACTCCATTTAATTAAAAAAGAATCGGAACGGTGACCTTCTGTACAATGTGTCCATTGACGGTAACGTGTCCAGTACGTATACTAGACTGAACACGAGCCCTACTGATTCCGTCGATACGAGACGATAACCACGAATCTAACCGGACGTTGGATGCAGAGTCCGCCACGTCTTCATCGATAGTTACACCCGCATAGCCGGTTATAGAGTGGGTTTTGATGATGGAGTTTGATAGTCTGGTTATTATAGGTGTGGCCAAGAAGGAGATGCGAGAGGAGAGAGAGAGCATTTTCTTCTACTAATTTTCTAAAGTTATGCAAATGTGTGTTAATATGAGATATAATAAGCATAGTTTTGTTGATTTATTTTGTTAAAACTTAATTAGACGGAAATCGGTAGATTAGTATCTAAATTGTTAAAATTGATACTCTGGTATCTGAATTGTTAACCACTAGTAATATAGTAATACAGACGTATTTTTTCCGGTTATACGGTGACTGGCTGACTATGAGTGACATTGGTTCGTCAGTATCGGTTTAGTTCTAAAAAGTCAAGCCTACTCGAAAACTACTACTCCGTAGGAGCTTAGCACGATGGTCGGGGGCTATACGTTTAGTAAATTAGGTGATAGTATTAGATAACTAGACGGAATTAAGTGCAATAGGTGAAAACTATAAGTAATATTGTAGGGTATACTTTGGTGGCAATATTCAATTATTCATAGTGTCGGTATTATGAATCAGAGTGGTAAAAGTAATAAAAATGTCATTTATGATTACACCATTTGAGGGGTATTTATAATACTGCTCTCCCCTAATATAGTAAATACACACTTTGAGAGTTATTTGTAATCCGACATCGTTAGTTATTCTATCATTTTTTTCAAACCAAACATCGGATTTGTGGGATTGGGTGTACATGGAGTTCAATCCAATTTATATCTTAGACCAACCAAACGAGGTAGGTATACGTAAACTTGGATAATAATTTATACACGAGATATACGTAACACACCAAGCAAATAGACACTTACACATGGCTTAACCAACTTATTTTACTTGTTTGTAAGTACTCTATCTCAATTAATCCACAACTTTACCTTACTTAGGAAGTTAAGAAGTGTTTGCCATTAGTTTTTATAACCTTTTTAGCTTTTTCCTTAATTGAAACAAAAAGATGTCTGACTCGACCATATTTTATTGGCTTATAAATAACAAGTTTCTAAATAAAAAAAGGCTAAAAAGCATGAAAATAAAAAGAAAATTAAGTAGCTACATTTTTTGAAATAATCCGTCATTAGATTGACGACTTCAACAATAAATGCTCATACGACCAAAACGTGATCAATGGATTACCATATTTATTTTATTCCTCGTAAAAACAAAAAAGCAAAAGCTATTATGTTAGAAAATTTATTTTTACAAGGTAACTTTTTATCTAAGTTGTTAAAAACTCCACTACAGCTTTTTCTGAACCATCTTTTTTATTTTTCTAAGCAATTTCCGAACTAAAAAAACCTAATCTCAAACGTTGATAAATGCTACCGCTAGACAAATGGTATTGGTTAAGACGTATGACCTTTTTTAGAATTGTCTATAACAGTAATACAACATTAAAGTTTCTTTACTAACTTAAATAAAATACGATGCGTAAAAAGTAAAAATGATAATGTTGTCATGATGATAATGCAATTATAGCAATTTGATTATGGAAATGTATTCAATGGTTAAACGATGTTATCCATTAATCGACTATTATGTATGAGGATATTTTGAAAAACTATTTTGCGCATAATGAAACCGATAATGATAAAAGTAATATCTATTGTGATGAGAGCTGGAGAAAACCTTCATTCGGTATAAGCAAAATGAACATAAATGCCTTTATTAAATTACCGTGTAAAATTTGGAGGCAGCGTCATTATAATACGCAATGATCTAGGTGTCTTAATTGATTTGTGGTATGAGTGTTCTAGAGCTGTGAGTCCGTTAATGGCAGATGCATGAGTTTTGCACCAGACTTGCTTTTGTGTCCTCGAAATGAATGAGGATAATATTATTTTTCAATTGGATAATGTAAACTTGGTTAGCTATTGCAACCATAACTAGTGACGTGAGAGGTCGATTTAATTGTGAAAATACATTATTAATCTTTCCGGTAAAAGAAACTAGAGTTTCGATTTGTGTCAAAGAGCCGCCAACGAACCTGCAATGATTGGCGTCGAGGAGCCGCGAACGAACCTGCGACCCGGTTAGTAAATGTCGCTAGATTTGTAGTTCAAATATTGTATTTTTTGTTCCATCCGACCATTTACGGTTTCCTTCAGGAGTGGGCGAAAACCCGGAAAAACCAAACCGAACAGAACCGAAAAACCGGAAAACCCCCAAAAAGAGCGAAAAACCAAAAATAAAGGTGAAAAAACACGAAACCGGATCGAAACAAACCGGTTCAGTTCGGTCAAAAAAATAAAAAGATCGAAAAAAAAAACCAAACCGAAATATCTACTCGATTTCGATTTTACCAAAAACCGAATCGAACAATGGCAAAACCGAAACCGAAACCGACCCGATCCAGTCCTAGTTTCCTCTGTATGCAGATTTGAATTAATGAAATATCTGTTTAAAAGAAAAAAGGTTGGGCTGTTCTAGATTGATCAAAGCCCAAAGAAAAGAAAGGGGTAGTTAAAAAAAAGGGTATTTTAGTAAAAACAAAGAAAACAGATTTGAGTGTAGACTTGTACTAGTATAAATATATTGTTAAGATTGACTGTGTAAAAGCGGCTAGGGCTTAAACAGAAAACAAGATAAACTAACACAGCCGTACAATATATATATATCTATCTATATATATATAACAGAGGGCTTTTCTCTTCGTTCTTGTGCTTCATTTTTATTATCCTTTTTATTTCGAACAAGAAGAATTAACCACCCCAAACTAGGTACTTACATTTAATTATACATTTTTATATATATATATATTTGTATCTAATTTAGAGACATTATTTGTCTCCTATATAACTCAACTAGCTTGTTTTAATTGCTGCTTATTAAATATATATATGTATATATAATTTGCAGATATTATTTGTTTTCTATATAACTCAACTAGCTTGTTTTAATTGCTGCTTATTAAATATATATATATGTATGTATATTTAATTTGCAGATATTATTTGTTTTCTATATAACTCAACTAGCTTGTTTTAATTGCTGCTTATTAAATATATATATATGTATGTATATATAATTTGCAGATATTATTTGTTTTCTATATAACTCAACTAGCTTGTTTTAATTGCTGCTTATTAAATATATATATGTATGTATATATAATTTGCAGATATTATTTGTTTTCTATATAACCCAACTAGCTTGTTTTAATTGCTGCTTATTAAATATTCTGGTTAAATTGATAGGTACTTATATATATATATATATATGTATGCATATATAATTTACAGATATTATTTGTTTTCTATATAACTCAACTTAAATTGCTAGAGATATATGTCGAATTTAGATATAATTTTGTTGCAGATTTTTATTAATCAGCTTGAATAGCTGAGATTGAGAAAAAAAAAGGCTTAGCTTAAAGCTTGTACCTTTTCAGTTTTTTATTTATTTCTAATTTGTATGTTGAAAACCAAGTAAGGTAGTATTTTTTTATTTTTTTTTGTAACACGCAACTCAATTAGCTTATTTTAATTGCCAACTAATTTAATTCTGATTAAATTGCTAGAGCTCTATATCTAATCTAGATATTGTCTTGTTGCAAATTTTTATCAATTAGTTCAAAGCTTGTACCTTTTTAGTTAATTAAAAAAATGGATTTTAAGATTCTTAGCTGAAAACTATTGTACTTTTTGAGGAAACATGTAAGATAACCGATTTCATTGCCGTTTTTTTATTTTTTATTTTGTATGTTGAAAATTCAGTATGGCAGTGTTTTAATTTATTCGGAACACGTAACTCAATTAGCTTATTTTGCGGTAATTGATTTGTCGTGTAGTTAATTAGATTGTGCCAGAGCTAATCAAATTTAATGATTAAAAGAGAATAAATTAATTGAGGCTTACGAATAATATGGTTTAGCTTAAAGATTGGGTCTTTTTAGGCCCAAAAAAATCCAGAGAACTCGATTTTAGGGTAATCTGAATAAATGCCTTATTTAAATGCTGCAACAAATCACCGTTGTACAAAAATCTTGGTGTCGCATTGCATTTAATTTTACTGTAGGAAAATATTATACGACCGTTCCTCTTGGCAAATTATTTATATTTTTTTTTATGTGGACGTGTTATGCGGGTAATTGAAGTGAATTATTAATTACTTCTTAGCTAGATTATACAAAGCTAACTGTATTTAAAAATTGTTATCGATTAGATAGAATGATTGGGGTTGAGAACAGAACAAAGCTTTTACCATTTTAGTAAATTTTATTTAGAAGAACTTGAGATTTATGCTGTAAAAGCGATTTAACTCCCAAGGAAAGTAAGAAAGAAGATTGCGTTTAGATGTCGCAACACGTTGCGGACATACAAAGATTTAATTATTGCATGTAATTTCGTTGTACAAAATACAATATGTCGGTTCGCCCTCCTAATTATGATTTCTTTTATTTATGACACCTGACTCATTTTGTTTCTTTTAGTTTATGTTTCTTAAGTTGTTCTGATTCCTGTATGGTCATATTACGCAGTTAATTGACTTGCAAGTTAG
The DNA here is from genome assembly GCA_963920805.1 of Primula vulgaris. Taxonomy (NCBI): domain Eukaryota; kingdom Viridiplantae; phylum Streptophyta; class Magnoliopsida; order Ericales; family Primulaceae; genus Primula; species Primula vulgaris. The sequence goes on along the minus strand of OY987218.1, from coordinate 4,560,816 downwards.
AACGTAATTAAGAATTGTTTGGCTACATAACTTTGTTGGTTCATTGTGTTCGATGAAAATATGGTGTAGCTAAAAGCTTTTTTACCTTTTCAGTCAACAAAATCTTTCAGCCAAATGCGACATTAAATTTGAAAAAAACAAGGAATAAATCCAATCTGCTCCATCACAACATGGCCTTGCAAAAATCCTACTGCATATAATATTAATGTAAAATACATATGATGGCAGTTCACCTGGCTAATTATTATTTCTATTTATTATCACACGTAATCTGATTAGCTTATTTTATTTGATATCTCTTAGAATCTGATTGACCCGCGCATATGATTATTTAGATTGTGCAAGAGCTAAAATGTTTCTGGGGATGTTTGGCTCCAGATTTTTGTTAATTAACCGGGTTAGTTGAGATTGAGAAATCTGGTTAGCTTAAAATTTTAACCTTTTCAGTAAAGAGATCCAGAAAAGAAACAGATTGTAAGATTTTCAATTAAAGAATCTAACTTTTAAGGAAAACAAGAAAACCAAATTTACATGTTGTAGCATGACATTTCCATGCAGAAATCTTATTATTGCATGTAATTATATTGCAGAAAGCGACAGACTATAATATGGCAGTTTTCCCGCTATTTACTCTTGCTATTATTCTTATAACTGATTAACCAATTAGCTTGTTTTAGTTGCTGCTTGTTAATATTTTGTTCATACAAGGACATATTATATGGGTAATTGACTTGTACCGTGTGATTAACCAAATTAAACAAGAGCTAAAACGTATTCAGTGATTGTTTGGCACATATTTATATTAACTAGCTGGACTAACTGAAATTGAGAAAAAATCTTGTATATCTTAAAGCTTTTGCCTTTTTTGTCAAAAAGTTCAGAAAAATTTAAAGCTTTTCAACCAAAGACGACCGAACATTTAAGGAGGATTAGCGAGAAAACCAAATATTTTTTTGTAACACGTCATTGCCAAAATCTTATTATTGTGTATGATTGTAGAAATATTATATGGCATTCCCCGGTTAATTATTAATTCTATTTAAATATAATATATACCTCAATTAGCTTGTTTTATTAACTGTTTTTTTTTCTTTCCCTTCTGCATATATATTTTGTAGTTATTCCACTTGTACAATTTATTAACTAGATAATGTCACAAAGGAACAATACTTACAGTTTTTTTGGCTGCAAATTGTAAAAAAATTAGCCGAGTTATCCAAATTTGAGGGAAAAAATGGTTTTAGAGAAATCTTGTAGCTTTCAGCCCATTAAACCAGGGAAGAAAGGCATCTTAGCTGTTCAACGAAAAGTACAATTTTTCTTTAAAGAAGTAAAAAGGAAATCTTTTCTGATCCCTTCCCATCCATTCATGGTTTCGACAGTAAACATGTAAAGACCGGTTTTCATATATCCGTGAAGCATTAATATAATTTGTGTTTGTTTCTTCTTGGAGAACTAGATTGCTGTTTCCAAAATATTTATTGACTTTAGTATTTACGGTCATAATTTGCAAGGCTGGGGTGGACGGCTCGAGCTGATTCCCCCTAGAATAACTCGGTGTTAGTAAAAACTACAACATAAGCCGTGGGAAAGGTGCTCCAACATAGTCTATTTGCCAATAGGTTGACGTATTTAGTTGACGTATTCTTACTTTTTTCATTACTAATCAAGTCAAACTTCTGCTTTCCCTCATTATCCACAAGTGACAACAGGAGTTATGCCAAACTAGATTGTGTGCATATCTGTACTCAAATTTACTTTTATTCTAATTAACTCATCCTTTTTTTTTCTTTTGATTTTATGTAGACAAAGCATGGATCGGTACCAGAAGGTTGAGAAACAGAGGGCAGAAACACCAATTGATGAGAATGAAATCCGAATTACAAGCCAGGGAAGGATGAGGAGTTATATCACCTATGCAATGAGCTTGCTTCAGGTATATCTTATATCTTATATCTATTTTTATTTTTCTTTCTTCTTTTGTGCAAGAATGTTGTTTCCCGATATCTGCATATGCTCATATCGTGTCATCTATAGTACAGATGAATCATGTACTTGTTTTTCTTATGAAACTACAATGTTATCTTTAGGATAGAAAGAGAGTGATAGTAGTTATGTGTTTTTAGTTAGTTTTTTAGTGAAAGTTTACTAATGTATCTTGTATTATCATGTTGCATCAATTTATGAAGATTTGAGGGAAATAAAGAATGCTTTGAGTATTGAATTTGGTGGCCATGTGTGTTGGCTTGGATTTCAGACCGCTTATTTAATTCGCAAGATCAAAATTTCATGGGATTTTTAGTTACAGTATATGTTTTACGAACAAGTTGAATGTCTTTAGGCTGCTTTTTTTTGCTATTAATGCAGCTAGCTGTTGTAGTGGAATTATGCGTCATCTTAATTTCCACAATTTTCTTCTTTATGTTTGTCGTGTAAGCTATGTCACTTGTGCTTTTAGTCTCTTCTGTGATGAACACGTTTAGTACTTTTCCTACGGACATGATGAAATGATTATTGTTTGTCTTGTGTGCTTTTTTAGGAGAAGGCCTCAGATGAGATTGTGTTCAAAGCAATGGGAAGAGCAATCAACAAAACCGTTACAATAGTGGAGTTAATCAAGGTGATTTCCTAATGCCTTTTGTTAATTTGCTTACATAAACCAAAAGATGTAAAAGGGGTTGCAATTTTTTTTCTAGTTGCTGACTATGTCATTAAATTATAATTCAGAGGAGGATTGTTGGTCTCCATCAAATTACAACCATCGGATCGATTGACATAACCGATACCTGGGAGCCACTAGAGGAAGGCCTTCTTCCGTAAGTAGTTTATACCTTACAATTTGTTAACCGCGCTTCATTATTAACATTTTTTTCGATTAGAAGTTTTTTTCTTTCAGTTTGTGTCATTATGTTTCTTAAGGGATTTTCATTCAATGCAGATTGGAGACCACTAGGCATGTTTCAATGATCACAATAACCCTCTCCATGAATGAGCTTGACAAATCATCTGTCGGGTGAGCAAGCACATTTTCAGTAGTTGTTTACAAGATCTTGCATTATTGTTATATTGAGAGATAATTGAATAAGCACTATTGGAATTTTTAGGTATCAACCCCCTATTCCCGCTGATCAGGTTAAGCCTTTAAATGATTTCGACCATGAAGGAGGAGGTACTACCTTCGTAGCACTTGTGCCCTTATTCTCCTGTTGTGATGTTGACAAAACATTTGATGACATTTTTAAAATTGTTGCAGAAGGATCACCTACTGCTCGTGGAAGGGGACGTGGAGGCAGAGGTAGAGGTAGGGGAAGGCCTAGATCCGCAGGTAATTAATATTGATTAGAAATCTCTCCAATCTCATCGGTCATACTTCTATTTTAACACGGATCCATAAAAATGAACTCATGTTACTGAAACTCAAAACATTTTGTCTTGTTCAATTTACCCTCAATCCAATACACTGCACCGATGAAACTAATTTCAAATTATGTATTTGGTAAAGTTATTAGCTAAGTGTATCTGTAAAGGCAGGAGTTATCTGGTCTCTGAAAGAAACCAATTCTGCCACTTCCTTTTTGCAGTTTTATTAGTTTATTTTGATTTGTCCTCTTTTATTTGTCCAGCTTCCTTAAGTATGAAAGAATCATTTGTATTTTTAATTTTTTTTACCTCTATCCCTGAACAAAACTTGAAGCATACATGTAAATTTGCGAACCAATTTACAATGGTTAAGCCTGGACCAGACGCATAACCTGATCAGGGAAATTCACGTAGTTAGTACTTAGAACTGGATCGTAAATATCCGGCGGATGTCAATAATAAAAACATTTGAATGCTTGCTATTATATACTTTTCTGGTTATTTCAAGAAAACCATCTCGATTGTGGTATTTTGGTAAATAGCTGGGTGTGATGGCAACCCATTATAACCAAGTTGGTCCGCCAATGCACGTAGTGAAAACTAATTGCAACAGAGATGGAATTGCTTAAAAAAAGTTTCTCAAATTTCCATATTTTAGCCACCTAAAAGTTCATATTCCACTAATCCAAGTACTTTTGTGATATGAAAATTGAAATCTAACTTTTAGTCTCATTACAGGAAATGGGTATGCAGGTGGTGATTACGAAGATGGAGGTTATGATAATAACCGTAACTATGGAAGTAGAGGTGGAAGAGGTCGCGGAAGGGCCCATAGTTTCCGTGGGCGTGGCAGAGATGGATACAACAATCTTTCCCAAAACGACGAGTATCCGGAGGAGGGCGGTTATATACATGATGCTCCTCGTCCTCGGGGACGCAACTTACGAGGACGTGGAGGGAGAGGTGGATACAACGGTCCTCAAAATGATGGTTATCAAGAAGGTGGTTACGTTCAGGACGCTCCTCCTCAGGGCCGTGGTATGTTGTTTTATACATACACTTGCTTGCACAACCAAGTATACGTGCTATATTTTAATTGAATTTTGTTTGATTGCTTCTTTAGAAGCTCAGCTATCTATTTTACTAAGCCGGACTACATTTTAGTGATCATCTAAAAAAAACCTTTTTTTTTGGTTGTTTTATTTGAACAGTTAAAAGGTTTACCATAGAATTTTGTCAACTTAAAAGAGTCAAGCTTATTTGATTAAAGCCACAACCATATTTTGAGAAGGTTGTTGAATCTGTTAGTTTTTGCTAGTAGCATTTTAATATTTTCCATACCCAATGTCTCCTATTTTTTGAACTTCCTAAGGTACATATATGATATATTTTCGTTTACGTTAACCCAATTACTCACAACTACTTTATTTTGTAGGCCGTGGTCGTGGCAGGGGAGGTAGAGGAAGAGGACGTGGTTTCAAATCCAATGGGCCGGCTCATGTCCCTGTTGGTGATGATGCTTAAAACTGTGTTTTATATACACAATGTCAAGAGTGTGTTTAAATGGATACTCCATGTCTTACCTGCTCTTTTATCTTTTCCCCCCTTTTTGCTAATTTTTAAGTTTAGGAAGTTGTCAAGACTAATTTTATAAATGTTTTAGTGTGGTGTCCTGCCTCTTCCATGGACTACCTGTTCTGTTATCTACCGAATATTTATCTAGAGTTTTTTTTCTTCATAAATGTTGTTTAGTATATTCTTTAATTAATGTTGTTTGGTAAATTTGTTTCCAAGATCAGCTAAAGCCTGTGTTCTCGTTATAAATCTATTGTTTAGCTATGTGATAGAAGCTAAATGTGAATAATGGAGCATTCTCTTGAGCCTGATTTATCTTATTTGGGCTAAAATTTTGACATTAAATTTTAGTTCTTATTAATTCAGTTTTTGATATTTTGATTCACCGTTTGTGTAGCACTTTTCAATAGGAAAATGAGTCAAACGACATTGTGCGAAGTTCTTTTTTTTCTTCTTGGAATTAATGGAGGTGCCATTGTTCTTGGATACAGGATACCACATCATTACTGAGCATCGCTTACCAAAATTTTCATATTTCCGGTTTGCTTATTTTCTACCGATAACTTAAAAGCTCTTAAGTTGTGGCGTTTTCTCTATTACACAGTGGTATTCTTTACTTCCGAATATCTGAGAAAGAACAATTCCAATTTCTGTTGATCTTTCCTTTTGGGTTTTATGTGGGCGTTTGTAATTATAAGATAAAAATAAATGCAATTTTGCATGTGCTACAAGAGATGGTAAAAATGTGTACATTTTTGCTGAAAGAAACGAGGCCTTAGGTACATTGGTATAGGGCTGGAGTCGGTCCGATTCGGTTTGGTTTTTGACAAAACCAAAACCGAACATATTTTTCGGTTATATTTTTTTCGGTTTCGGTCTTTTTATTTTTTGGACCGAACCGGATCGGTTTTTTCGGGTTATTTTTCGTTTTTTTTTTGCGTTTTTTCGGTTCGGTTTTACTGAAAACCGAAACCGACCCGATTTTTTTTTGGTTTTTTTCGGTTCGGTTATCCGTCCGGCCCTATATTGGTAGCCTAAAAGATTAGACATTATTATGTAGTTTAAACTTTTTTCCCTAATACATATGCACTATCTGAATTTAGTCATAAAGTCCAACATGGCTACTGTTTGGCTTTATATAAATCTATCAATTGAAAAGTTGTTTGCGACATACTATATATTTTAAATATACAAGCTTGAGTGAGTACCACTCGTGTATTGTTTTTGGCTGTATTAAATTTTTTCATATTTTTTTAAATCAGTAGATAAAATCCAATTTCATCCGATAATGTATAAAAAGTTTGAAAAAATTTCTATATTATGTTAACATATGGGAAAACAGTTATATGAACCAGATACACTATTAGTTAGAGTGTGTCAACCAATATTATTTTTTAATTTTAATTTTGAATTAATTTTAGCATAGATATTTTTGGGTTCATTACCATGTATTATGTTTTTAGTATTTTTTAGTTTTAATTTTGAATTGTTGTGTGACATATTAGCTCGTTATAGATATATATAGAGATATGTATAGATATAGAGAGAGGTATGAAAGACAACAATTAATGAAGACTTTATTAATCAGAATGTATCAATAAAAGGGGACCCTAACCTTCTTTATATACTAGAGGTTAGAGTTATACAAGATAGAAAGCCCAACTTAGGCCCACTATGAGTAAGGCCCAATAGTCCAATAATATCTTATAATACTCCCCATTTGGACGTCTTGAATTATTCGTCTTCATGCATTCGATCTGAGTCGAGTTCATTCGCAGTGCTAAACACATAAAAACCATAGGGACGGAAAACCCAGTGTGGGACAAAACCGGTACCTAGGAGAAACTGTGTAGCCGAATGATATAGGCCGAAATATCATGTAAGTAACTAACCACAAAACAGTGTGCCTCATCAAAATCTTTCTAGAGCAAACCCAATGGGAAAATCTCTGATCGAAGGAAAAAGAGTGCAACAGTGGTAGTAGTAAGGGATCAACCACAAAACAGGTGCCTCATCAAAACCTTGCTAGAGTAAACCCAGTGGAAAAAACCTCCAGTCGAAGGACAAAAGAGTACACAGTGGTAAGAAGTATACAACCGGATACTCCCCCTAATTTCGGCAATCTTAAGTGAGATATGATGGGAACGTGTCTCGCTAAAAACCTTGCCAAGGAAAACCCAGTGGGAAAAAACCTTGGTCTAAGGACAAAAAGAGTACACGAGCATGCGACTGGATGCTCCCCCTCACTTGCACACGACAGGGTGCGAAGATTTCGACTAAGTAGTAATTAGTGCAATAAGCATTCACCTGGATGCTCCCCTTCACTTGCACACGACTGGGTGCAAAGATTTCATATTCCAAGAAAGAGTACGAGCATTCGACTGGATGCCTCATTTACTTACATACGACTGGATGCAAGAAAATCTAACGTGGAATAGAACGAGCATTCAACTGGATGCTCTTAAACTTCATTTGTGAAGATTAATTTCGGCGAGAAATGCTAAATAGCATAGTGTAGTCATGTCTCTCTTGATCAATAACAACAAGTTGTCTTCTATGACAAGTGTTTTATCTGGATCGTGAGACAAAACATATGTAATTCAAATATGACTAATACTAGCTCGAAGCCATATACACTCTCTAGTCGTCTCATAGAGCACGAATAGATCAGAGTGATTCACTTGGAGTCATTCCAAGACCTCCAAGATGTCGCCTTATTCCTAATGGTAAAGACATACCATGTTAGGAATATCTCTTATGCGGGTCTGATAAGTAACCGGCATCGGTATAACCGAAAAAGGGTTGCGTTAATTCGAGTACCGAAGGGGGTAGGTACACTCGATGACGCAAATGGGATAAACTAGCCCACTTCCAAAATTACCATAAGGTAAGGGAATGTGTCTTTAGTGCCATTTCGATGGCAGCGTGTTAGCGCGATGTTGTGTCGAGCTATACCATTCACAACAGACGAGATGTTCGTCCTAGCACATTAGACCAAGTACAATGATGCGCTTATTGTACTTAGATATGAACATTATGGTTCAATATCTCTTCATCGTCTCATCAGGGACGGACTGGGTCTATATCAATGTCTAGTGATCGAACGATCATGGGAGAATCTGACTACTTAGCGTCATGATGACTAAAACGTCATAACACCTTCTGGGTGTAGTCTGAATCATGGACTTAGATTCAATCTTTACGGGACTCGATCATCAGGCTGAGTCACTATCGTTTCTTCCCAAGATCCTTCATCTCGAAGGCAAATCCAAAAGTGGATCGCATAATAAAACACGCAAGGGCATAATACTTGTTCAAGTATCCCAAGCTAATCAAGTACTCACTTAGGCGGTATACCACATCCACTCGGATTATATTAATCCATATAGTGAACGTCTCAGTCAATTGAGATCGTGTTCCGTGGTTAGGAACTACTTGATTTAAGCACATGAAGTCACACCGGGACCTTCATCTATATCTCTTTGTCTAAATCCCCATAGAGATCTAACCGTGACCATAATCGCATGCTGCATAATCAGTTTTTCGGAAACTACTAAACTGATAAAGTAGGGGACTGTTATAACGTCCATTACGAGGAAATCAACCATCTCGTAATCAATTCCAAGGTGTGAGAGAAGCCTTGCGCTACTAGGCGAGCATTCTACAATCTCATTATTCTCATCACTTTTCCTTACGAATAACCAAATAAACGAACTCGTTTAACATTGGTGGTGTTGGAACTACAGGTCCGAACACACTTTCGCTAAGGAGTCTACTTGGATTGCAAGTTTCCATTAGTACAGTCTATTCTACGTTGACTTCAGGCAACGGTACATGGTTCTCTGTCATAATTTGTTCATATTATCAGTCGTCACCGAATATATGAACAAGTAATCAATGACAGTCTCGTTTCGCTTCAATATCGTCTAAGATATCATGATCGACAGATATTTCGAGATTCTTAGGATGAGGAGGAAATCACACATCTCCTTGATCCTTTATAATCTCGTGTGACAAACGACTTTCAGTTCACCACCTCTGGGGCTGAAGGAATTAAGAACCGGTCAACTTCCTCATATCTTGGGAAGGATGACAGACTGACAGCCGACGGCAGCGTCCTTTGCTTGGCGGGTTCGGCCAAAGCAACGTGTTACAACAAGAACATGGCGTCCGACAGGGACGTCTATCCTTGCAAGCATTTTGCAGCAGGTATAAATGATCTCGTGACATCTCATAAAGTCATTAAATGCATCTAACATTTAGTTAGACTTGAGGGAGTCTATGCACTTACTTATCACTAAGTGCAGTTTTGGGGATCAAGCTAAGACTGAGTGGGTTATGCCACGTTACTTCACGTCGTTCCTTATCAACGGTAACGTGCAAATCTGCCCCCTAACGATGGGGAGAACAGTCTTAGCGATGTCACTTTCGCATATCATGCGGTAAAAAGATCGCTTGCCAAGGTTACTCTATCAAATGATAGGCATGAGATTCATAATCGACTTATGTCCCCTTCAGATGTCCATATTTTGAACGTTAGAGCGGCTCAATCAAAATATTAATTAATCACTCTAAACACGCGTAATATGAGACTTCTGGCTCATAACCAGTAACCAGCTGGTACGCATATGGTGTTTGAGTGTCTATGGGCCTCATAACGGACCAATGCAGTAAAATAGCATAACCCTACACGGAAATATAAATCTTGGTGCGCAAGACCAAGAAATGCGTGCAATCATTTGCAGTCGCATCATCAAACTTTCCGTGAGTCCATTTGGGTCTGAACATAATCGACAGGATGTTCAATTTCAATTTCCAAACTCAAGTAATTCAAATCGAATTTTCGATTCTTACTCTTCGGAATTATCAAGTCGACTAGACTTTTCAGGATAATCCGGATCATGAGCCATCAACTTAATGATAGGGCTAAAAGTTTTGGAAATACTGCATTTCTGTGGACAACAATAATCATGTGACCTATTGTCGATGCATCAACCATTACCATTTATATTTATGGTCCGTCTTATGGTTGGATAAGTCCACAATAACTCCTTCAATTCTTTATAAGAATTCTACGAGTATTTTTCGTGATCTTTACACATACTAGTCTTTCAAGGTGAGCATTAGTGGCATGAATTTCGGATTAATCACGAAATATATCCTCAAACAGAATCCAAATGCGATGCGATTATAAATCAAGCATCATCTTTTGACCCGGGAATATCTGATCCGGCCAATGCCACAATATCAAAATGCTTTGATCAATCGACGACAGGCGAATGATAGTATAGACAATCATGTCTTAGCATCTAAATCATTTATCATTCGACGACAGGCGAAATGATAAAGTAACTTTAAATGCTTTAAAGAATATGGTAGCAACCACTTGAAAGACATTTCAACTCCTCTAAAATACGTTTTTGAGTGGAGGCTATGTAAAGAAATTTCATTTCTTTCATGAGCTATTACCAGATAACACTGGTTTTCTCGAATATTTTATAACTCAACAAGGTACGACAGGACCTGCATGAGTATAACGCCTCATATTTGACAAATCAATTTGGCTTTACCAAAGATTTTGATTTTGGAACGACAGGTCCAGAATCGTTGTCACTGAGTGCTCTTTTAGGCAAGTAGTTGGTGAAATTATATGGTACACTGTTACCCACTATTTCCAAAAAACCAACTACACCACAAGTATTGCCTAAAATTTCATAATTTAAACTTTGGTCACATTTGTCAAAGGAATTTGCTCAAAACACTTTAAATTATTTCGAGAAATTTCGTAAACAGGCAAATCATAATCCAAAAGTATGGTCCAAATGGAAAAATAATAATCCAAATGGAAAACATAATCCAAATGAGCGAAAAAATGGCTCAATGATTTATCAAAATCAATAAAGAAAGGTATCAAACTCATTTGAGCCACAAAATCGGGGGTCTCAAAAGTTTCCTTTCAGTTAGCTTTAACCACATTAGCATCGGTTTTTTCACCTTTATAATAGTTTTAAACTATTTAAGGAGTAACCGTGCATGACCTTTGTCTTTATAGCATAGAGTTGCCTCATTGAGCATTATCTCCTCCTTTGTGACAACGGGCCATATTGTTCCTTTCAATTACTGTCTTGGAGCCACAGGTTTTCGATTTTGACGAGTCTAAAATCTCTCTTGGCTAAGCGATTCATCGGGATCACGACAGTTCGAGACAAATAACACTTGTCTCAGTTCTCGATTCGTGAAAAAAAAATTGTACACGAAGAGCATTAATATCAGGCAAACAATTCGCCATTGACCCAATAGGATTAAAACTACTCACCGGGATAATTTTCTTATCCAATAACATATGGGCGATAAAGGAACATGGTGAATATAAATTCACGATACAGCTTATGGAATACAATTTCCAAGCTAGTATTTTGGTGAAGGATTGCTCCAATATGTCAATTTCAGACATTTGTTCACCATAGACGTCATCACGTCTCAAATGTGGCGGCGGAATATCATCAACGCCTTATCTTTCATCTCGCTAGTAACAACAAACTCGTGTTTTACTCATCAAAGATGGCATCCAAAAAAAAAATTGGGCATCACATTTTTCACACATCAGGGTGAGTAACATGTGGTGACGGATTAAAATCAACGTTTAAACAGTCATTTCGCAAGTATGTTTTACGATTTTTCTCATCATAGATGGCATCCAACATGTGTTGGGAGTTCTGGATTATTTATCATATAAAACGACTGGTTTATATGTTTATGGTTTGCACAAGCACAAACTTTTTTTTTCGAAACGACAGGTTCGAAAACATTAGTTTTGCTTTTAATGTGAATTGGTTCTCATTGATCGAACGACGGGTCGATACTGAGACACCAATTCGGCGAAACATACATCACTATATAAACACACTCGTGGAAATTATTATTTAGTCAACCCATTTTGGTAGCTCTACTTGAAAAACGACCAGGAAAGACGGTGAGGGTGGAGGGCACGAATGCCACTTAAAACCCGACCTTATTAGGATATCGACTTCCGCCTATATCTTTCCTAGACATCGTATCCAAATAGGTGAGCCCAGTTGGGGAGATTTCATAATTTTTCCAACTTAAATGTGAAAATATATGATTTCGCAAATTTACCATATTTTACACAAGTGTACATGGCAGTAAATAAATACATAGATCGTACCTGCTTGCATGATTAAATAATATAGCAGTAGCATGGTATTACATATTAGCACAATCTAAATTTACCAATTTACACTAAGCAAGATATTACTCAATATTTAATTATTTCTGCTATATGTGTATATTATAATCATGGTAATTCATATATTACACCACAAGCATGCAACGAAGCAAACTTTAATAGTAATTGTTGAATTACATTAGCAGATGTAACACTAAATATATATTATTATTGATATCCGAACCTATATACAGCTACATGTATTACATTAGATGCGTGTATATACTATGAGTAAATAGTACCACTGGCATTTAATACACATTCTATAATTACATGATATCATGTTTTAACTAAACTGAGATAGTTTTTTTGTTTAACATGGCAACTAGCAAACATATCTTCATGCAATTGAAGTATTATATGTTAACCAAGATACACATCAGTAGATTTTTATTCAATCAAATACCTTTTTTTCAGGTGATACCAAAGTCAATTACCTGGGTTGCTACAATCAAATACCTTTATTCAAATACCTTTGGACTATAAGCTATAATCTATAATCTATAATCTATAAGCTATAATCAAATACCTTCATCTGTAGGGATTTTTCTTAGGCAATAACACTGCTATTAGATATATTTACTCATACACAACCCACGGGTGATATACATATAGTTTTGCAAGTTAAAGAAAAATATTATGTACCGTTCACACGGTATTTTGGTGAAGCTCGATATATCAATAATCCAATTAAACTCGGATAAACCTCAAGATTTATATATTAGCCAATATAATTGCGTTTACCCAAAATCTCCAATATCCGCGAGAGTATATCTTAGTCTCCGCGAGCAAAGTGCTGATAACGTGTTGTGTGACATATTAGCTCGTTATAGATATATATATAGAGATATGTATAGATATAGACAGAGGTATGAAAGACAACAATTAATGGAGACTTTATTAATCAGAATGTATCAATAAAAGGGGACCCTAACTTTCTTTATATACTAGAGGTTAGAGTTATACAAGATAGAAAACCCAACTTAGGCCCACTATGAGTAAGGCCCAATAGTCCAATAATATCTTACAACATGAATTAATTTTATGTTAGATATTTTTGGGTTCATTAATAGGTGTTAGATTTTTAGTATGTGACACATACTAAATAATAGTGGACTAGATTCACAATAATGTTAATCGTTCGGTGTTCATTTCAAAACATTAAAACCAAAATTAAAGACATAATATATCCGTAAAATTTAGGTGTTAAAAGAACAATCATGACAGACTGCCTTGAAAAATTGAAGACAGCGGAAATGAGCCGCCACTCATAGGCGGAAAAAGTAAACTTCCCTTTGTACGTAGGTCCAGTTGTATATGTTGACGTATGTGCCGACATATATATACATGCAAATGCATTTGAATGTCATCATTACAGCCCTGTAACAAAAAGAAAAGCAAGTAAAATTGCCTTGAATTTATAAATTTTAAGCTGATAAACAGAATATCATAATTATTAGCAAAACATATAGTTTGATTCCGATTTGTTTTGGCTGGCTTGAAAATACTAAGCTAAACACAATCCTGACAAAAACAATTAAAAAATTCTTTTTGTTCAAATACAAAAATTGTAAACATAAACATCTAGGTAAACACGAGTATTTCATATTTTGAAATAGCCGTTACGGATTCGGTACGTTATTGTACGGTATGCATGAACAAAAAAATAAAAATAAAATTATTTGGCGTGCCGAAAAAGTAATGTAGATGTACCGTTCATGTATTTGTACCGTTTTCAAGTCGTGTCGATGTGGTGAAAGACGTAAAATGTTAACGATATTTTATTTGTCATATCAGGTAATTTAAATGGTGTACCGTACGTAGCCGTACATGTGCTGTCTATGTTGCGATCCGTATGTTAAGACAAAAAAAAACATTTTAGCATATTTTTTGTTAATACTTGATTATAATTTTTTTTTATTAATTATTGGATTGTATTGTATTATGATCCGAGAGTTTAAAAAAAATTAAGACAGACTGCCCTAATACTAATAGGGCAGCAAAAACAGATCCGATCCTCTATGAAACTTGATTCTTGGGCGTCAATTTTCAATGATATACATTATATAGGTTGTTACCATTTATTTACCGACACTAGTAATCGTGTTCTACGTATTGCGTATGCGATGCGTCGTATGATTAACATATAAGAAATAAGTATAATTATGATATAAATATACGGAGAATAATAAAAAATATATAAGAGGAGAAAAGTTAAAATAATTTTGAGTTGTTAAAAGATGGATAAAAAATATTAATTAGTTTTTTAATTTTCTATTATTTATGAGGGTGACGTTATGATAATAAAAAAATGAAAAGAATATTTTGAAAAAAAATGGTAAAATTTGCCACCTTCCTCGAAATATCGAGAGAATGATAAGTTACTTGCATGTTACTATACATGAGTAGAAGACGTGCTAATTGGAAAGACTGATTAGTGATTAGCTTTGTCCCAAGTGATATAATATATTATCTTTTTTTTTCTCGAATATGGAAAAGAAAAGTGTCGTCTTTCACTAAAATGGTCCCCTTCAAAGTCTATAAAAGGTGACATTTTGGTAAAAATGAGAGATATTATGAAAAAGAAGCTTATATGGTATGGAGATGATGAATGAAGATATAGTTATAGTTGGTGCTGGCATAGCTGGCCTCACCACTTCTTTGGCTCTTCACAGGTCTTTTCTCTAATCAATTCACTTGTTATTCCATCTATTTTGGAAAAAAAATACGTTTAGTGTGCTATCGTTTTTAACAATATCAGACTAACAAAGTTAATAATTGACGTACTGAACTATCATAATATTCACAATTCAGGTACTGCCGTTAATTTAGTTGAATGAAAGTTGGTATCATTTTTCATTTTGATCATATTCTTTGTAATTTGTATAAATTTAATCATGTCTTTTCGGAACATTACAATTTACAATGTTTCTATTCAAACATGTACATATACATACATAAAGTATCTCCGTTTAAATAATATGTTTTTTAAACGGAGATACTTTATGTATGTATATGTATGTGTTTTAGTAGAAACATTGTAAATTGTAATGTTTCTAAAATACTGGATTAAATTTATACAAATTACAAAGAATATGACCAAAATGAAAAGTGAAACTAACTTTCATCAAACTAAATTAACGGCAGCACCTGAATTGTGAATATTATGATAGTTCAGTACGTCAATTGTTAACTTTGTTAGTCTGGTACCTAGATCGTTAAAACCAAATAGTACAGTATACTAAATGCATTTTTTCTCTAGCTATTCCTACTTTTAAGATTAACTTGAATACTTGATTTTTTAATCTAATTATGGAGGTGCTGAAAGAGATAACTCGATTATAAAAGTTCAAGATACAATCGTTTTTTTTTCTTGGATGGAATCACTTTTAGACTGCTACTACTCTTTCCGCTCCTTATTTTGACAAAAAGGAAAAGAGAAAAACAAACCAAAAGTTAAGATTTAACATGCATATTAGTTAAGATTTCACATGGAATTTAAGCCCTCCCATTCCACTTTTTCGGTTCCGCCACTGTTTATATACCAGGCACTCATGATTAAGTTTTGATTTCTAGCATCTCCAATTTTTACATGAGTTATTAAGTATATTAAAGAGATCATCCAGCCATGTTAGTCTTTGAAATCTGTTAGCTGATAAGTAATTGAAACTAGTTCAGGTTATGAAAACCTTAAAAATTTGAATAATTTTGTATATGTGGACTGCAGATTGCCAGATACACCCCTTAAGCATCAGTTTCTGATTTGTTTCCTAAATGTATTGGGCAGTTATGCCGTGACTGTCGTTTAACTTATCCCTCCATTTTTTCACTTCCTCAATAGTTTTAGCCGAGTATGAATGATATAAATAATATTGTATTGAGCATCGTTTTAGCATGTATAATTTCTGTATAACTTCTTAATCTAAGGAAAAAAGGACGAAAAAAGTGACAAAAATAATTGCAGATTGGGAATAAGAAGCTTAGTGTTGGAATCGTCAGATAGCCTAAGAGTCACTGGATTTGCTCTTACTTTGTGGACCAATGCTTGGAGAGCATTAGATATTCTTGGAATTGGCAATGCTCTTAGACAAAATTACCCCATAATCGAAAGGTACAATTTTTCACAATACGTTAATATGATTGTATTGCATTTTTATTTGATGTTTTGCAAGAAACTATTCTTTGAAATTTATGTCTAGAATCTACTCTAGGTATGAATACGCAATTTTTCTCGTGATCATTGGTTCAGATGATTAATTGTCATATTTAACTTTTGAAGAGCTACTACACTAAACAAAGGTCACAAAAACAGTGTTCTTCTGAAACACTTAGAGCAGAAAAAACTACTCCATTAGAATAGAGAACAAGGGCTTTAAGGTGATTTGGTCTGCCAAACGTAATTGCCTACGTGATGATCTCGCTGTCATTCCAGCGTAGAACGAAACTGGTTTACTGCAAAAGTTGGGTAATATACGATGACCGATTACGAAAGATTAAAGTAAAAGGGTGATTTGCAAACACTAAACAACACTGAGAATTTTTATCCCATTATATATGAATCAGCTACTTTTTTTTAACCAATTATTGGCTTCTCGGGTGTTGCAGATTTCAGGTTGCTTCTTCTGTCTCTGGTCTGCCTTCAGATTCATCAGCCCCGAAAGAAGATCAGGAAAAGTGAGTCCTCGTTACCTCACTCCAAGTTCTCTATAGGCTATAGCCAAAGTTATAGATGTAATGCCATCATATTACTTATATCTGCACCATCCTAACTTTACGACATTGTAAGTGAATGAATGAGTACTTGTTGCATGATTAGGATTTGTTTTTAGTTTTTTTTAGTTTTAGAGGTTATGAGTAATTGAGTACTACATCATTAATTTCTGAGATTTCGTATGTTAATCGATAATTCTTCTTCTTCTTTGGGTATTAACAATATATATTTGATTTAAATTAGGAACCGTGAGGTCCGTTGTGTTCGAAGGAAGGAGTTACTTGAAAGCTTAGCAAGAGAACTTCCCCATAATACTATTCGCTACTCATCTAAGGTTGTATCTATTGATGACTCGGGGTACCATAAATTGGTGCACCTAGCTGATGGAACCATTATCAAAGCAAAGGTAACCAACATCTATAGACCTTGTTTGGTTGCACCTTTAAATTCAGATTTTTAGTTTCTCCGCTTAGCTGGACTGAATTTGGTTTATCAGCTCAAAAGTTGAGGATGAACCCTTTTTTTCTCTTCACCTCAAAAGATTTATCTTATTGCTTAGGTGCTGCAACCAAAAAGCCCATAATTTTAGCATAAGCTCATAAGGTAACCAACATCTATAGACCTTGTTTGGTTGCACCTTTAAATTCAGATTTTTAGTTTCTCCGCTTAGCAGGACTGAATTTGGTTTATCAGCTCAAAAGTTGAGGATGGACCCTTTTTTTCTCTTCACCTCAAAAGATCTATCTTATTGCTTAGGTGCTGCAACCAAAAATCCCATAATTTTAGCATAAGCTTTTTTTTTTTGTGTCGAGTCAAAAGTTAGGTGTACTAAAATTACCATTTTCCTGATTACTTAATCTTCTAATTAGTTGCATTTTGTCCCCACGCCATAGGTCTACTTCCCATTCAAAGCTGATTACGAAGAAATAAGTTTGTATTAGAAGTATAAATAATATTCTCATTTTAACAGAAAGAAACGAGTGCCATTAGATTTAGGGACGAAAAATGCATATTTTGTAAAGTTAAAGACAAAAACTCCATAATGCGGAGAGTATAGGTCGCCAATCCATTGGGGCGAAAGTCGGAAACAGAATATAGTTTACAGACTATAAGTCATATTAACACATATTTAATCTCACCCTATTCAAGTTGCTACAGATTGAGGAAAGACTTGGCGGATAGTATCTTCTTGGGTTTGCTTGATTTAGTTTAAACAAAGAAATGAGATATTTTTTTGGCTAGATCAGGATTCCGCTAATACATAACTGTAAACCATAATTTAGGTCTTAATCGGGTGTGACGGAGTGAATTCTGTGGTAGCAAAACTGTTGGGCCTTAAAAATCCGGTTAATTCTGGGAGATCAGCTATCAGAGGATTTGTCGAATATCGAGATGGTCACGGGTTTGAACCGAGATTCCACGTTTTTTTCGGTGGAGGTGTTCGATACGGGTTTCTCCCTTGTGATGACAAAAACTTGTACTGGTTTTGTACTTTTGATGCATCTCTCGAACGTAAGCCTTTTTTTGTAATATTGTTTGCCTTTTCTTTGCTAATACTGCTCTTATGAGAAGGGTGACAATTTCAGTCAATAACAGTAAGGCCTTGTTTGTTGCAGCTTATAAGTTCAGTTCCCTTTTGTTTTTTTTAAAAGCCGAGCTCCATTTGGCTAATCACCTTAATGCTGAGTTCTGTTATTTTTCGCTGAATAAGTTACAGTTTTTTCTTGAATATCCAAAAATGGAGCTTATTTTCTTTAAACCTGAAACTAAACATCCTCTAGGTAACATATTTTGTATATAGTTGAGTGGAAACTTTTCAATCCTGGTATGTGGTGCTATTCAGTATGCATTTCGAAATCAGTTTTTGATGAAAATAACACTATGTTAATCCATATCAATTTGTTGAAGTGTGTATAAATCACAGCTAATAAATTATTCTCGTTGAACTGTGTCCATGAAATGGACCACTAAATCAAGAAAAAGTTATTTTCTGTGATTACATGAAATATTAGGAATAAAATTTGACACTAAATTTGGAGTTTTTTTTTTATAAACATATTGAGGGAAGTGTGTACTGTCAAGATATCGGAGGGAGTTTTTATGATTACAAAAAAGAAAAAAGAAAAAAGAAAACAAAGGCGCTAATGTGTTGGTCTAACTGATGATTCGGATTTCAGATGATGCTGACATGGAAGATAACCCATTGAAGATGAAGCAATTCATATTGAGCAAGATTAAAAATATACCAAAATCGGCATCCGACGTTGTCGATAGAACTGAATTAGGAACAATCTCGTGTTCGGCTCTAAAACTGAGATTACCATGGAATGTATTTTTTCAAAATATTTCCAAAAACAACGTCTGCGTTGCTGGAGATGCCTTTCACCCGATGACACCGGATATCGGTCAAGGGGGTTGTTCTTCGATAGAGGATGGGATTGTTCTCGCCAGGTGCTTAGGAGAAGTTTTTGATAAAAAAACAATTGATGAATCTAGAGACGAAAAAGAGATATTCGAGAGGATTATGAAGGGTTTGGAGAAGTATGCAAAAGCGAGAAGGTGGAGGGCTATAAAGCTTATAAGTGCTGCTTATTTAGTCGGGTTTATACAAGAACATAATGGGAAATGGATGAGTTCTTGGGGGGAGAATTTTCTATCGGAATTATCGGTTAATATGGTTTGGGGAATGGCTGATTTTCACTGTGGAGGGCTCAACGAGTCTTGAAGAGAATTTTGAGCTTTATTTTCTTTACTTCATTTGATCTTGTTGATGAGTAAAAGTGCAAGTGTTGAATGTAATGTAAAATAATTATTGTCTGGACAAGAAATGCGTTTAAAGTTTAAAATCTCAATGCTGTGATTTACCATGAAAATAATGTTTGTTTTGTGTCTGTGTAAAGATTGAAGAGCAATGTTGAGAAAAATAGGAAGCTATAATCTTGCAGTTTTAGACTCAGGATTACAGCAATTTTGTAACCTTTGCTTATCCAGTAAAATTTCTTGGTGGTACTTTGTTCACCTCTTTAGCTGGTGCTTCCTTTGTTAACTTATTTTACACAACACTGTCAGTATTGCAGGGTTTATCGGATCGAGTAAAATTTCAGTAACCCTGGTATGGTTACATGATGGGCCAACTCATACACGATAAGTGCAAGGCGTCCAATAAAATGGATAGTAGAATATGGAGTTAGTCGCGATACACGTGTATTATTATATACATACGGTTGTCGCACACCTATTAATATCTAGTAACCACAAAACTTGAATAAAATTTCTCATTCCAAAATCTGAGATGACAACTCAATCATCAGTTGAAAAACTTATATTGCTAGCAGTATTTTGTAACTCAACCATAAGGGCTCTGTAGTTAAGAATTTTAAGTTGACCATAGGCCTTTCTTTATCTATCTCGAGTTTTGAACTAATACAGGTTCGTAGCTGAAATGGAATAAATGATCACATTAAGTTAAGATCTAAAGCATATGATATGGTAATTGATAAAATAACTTGAACATTCTTGTCTCAGCTTATCATTCATCTGAGATATGGAGTAGCTTATAACAATATTTCACAATCTAATGTCAAAAGCATATACAGTGGGTCAATGAAGAGCCATGTGAAATATAGGTGTATATTGTGACATATCACGTATTTATATTTATGCGAATTTCAACTATGAACCACCGCCAACTTATCATAAAAATTCGATGAATGATTAATTTGGTGATGAAAACACGGCTCATTGTGGGTAAACCATGTGCTTTGAGAAGAGAACATGAGAATTATTGAATCAAAATTAAAAAAATATCATATTTGTTATCAAGTCTTTCCAAACGAATTTTGACTTTTGCCTATTTGCAAATGATCACATGTGATTATGTGAAGCTGTTTAGAATTGTACAATATGTACTACTATGTACGGCCCCTATATAAGTGTTTGGTTAGCATAAGACATTGAACTAAAATTCGCCTTAATCAACCCTTTCCCTAAATTGTTTCTCTTTGTTGTACTAATTAAGAAAGAAAATGGAAAAAATCATGATTATTGCGCAAGTGATTTTAATTGTGCTTGGTTGCTTTTCCGCTAGCACTGCTAAAGCATTTACGTCTTCTGGGTGGTATAAAGCTCATGCTACTTTCTACGGTGGTAGCGACGCCTCTGGAACAATGGGTATATAATTTCTAAACCATGGGACTCGATATCTTGATATATAATTTTTATTAGCTATTTAATCCACATTTAAGTTTTTTACACTAATCAAGTTGACAAATTCCATAAAAATTGCAATCTAGCTGTTAAGATATATATGCGCAAAAGTACGAGCTTAATGGTTGCAAGCAAACAAGGCCATACTCTTTCCAATATTAATATAAGTCATGGAGTTGAAAACAACTCACTCTTCACATTTTGTGACTATAGGCGGAGCATGTGGCTATGGGAACTTGTACTCAACTGGATATGGGACTAATACCGCAGCTTTAAGCACAGCACTGTTCAACAACGGAGCTTCATGTGGGCAGTGCTATCGTCTCGTATGTGACTACACTGCAAACAAAAAATGGTGCATAAAGGGTACTTCTGTCACAATCACGGCAACAAATTTTTGCCCACCAAATTACGCTCAAGCAAGCGATAACGGAGGTTGGTGCAACCCACCACGTGAGCATTTCGACATGGCCCAACCTGCTTGGGAGAAAAT
Organism: Primula vulgaris; assembly: GCA_963920805.1. NCBI lineage: Eukaryota > Viridiplantae > Streptophyta > Magnoliopsida > Ericales > Primulaceae > Primula > Primula vulgaris. Next base: position 4,539,225 of record OY987218.1, on the reverse strand, counting down.
CGGTATCTACCGAGGGGGTATTGTGCCCGTTTATTACCAAAGGTCCTTATACAATAATATACTGTTTAACTTTCTCGTAATTTACCGATTACAAGTTAAATTGCAAGTGAGCTGTTCTATTTTAGTCATATGAAACATATAATGGACACTTATAAAGATAAATTGGTATACCATTTCAATAAACGTACAACAACTAGATGGAAAGACCGCTCGCTCGAAGAAAATTCTTTTAGAGCCTGGTACAAGCCACCTCGATTCGACAACAAGAGTCGGTTATGGAATAGTATTTTGGTCGATGGACTCAGGACAGTTAATCGTAACGAGAGAACAGTGAATACAGCTTCTTTCAAGATAATTTCCTAAACAAACGAAAATGGACCTAATGCACATGATACATCGATACCTTTTTTCCTGGATGACCAGTTTTTTTTTTTTTTATGTGAAACAGACTAATTAACCTTGGAGTATTACATAAGTAGGATTGCCTTCCACTGTTATACTTGTTGCTCAATTAGCTCAGTAACCATTCATGATATGATTTTTTGTTTTTGTTTGGATGTTTTGTTTTTCGGATATATGACACGAGAGAGCCTCATTTGTTCCGTTTGTGTGCAGGGTTCCATGCAATAAAAAGGGAGGACTTAGGTTCACAGTAAATGGGAGAGACTATTTTGAGCTTGTTATGATAAGTAATGTGGGAGGTGCAGGTTCTATTAGCTCTGTATATGTACAAGGCTCAAAGTCTGCCAATTGGATTGCAATGTCAAGAAACTGGGGAGCTAATTGGCAATCACTTTATTACTTAAATGGACAAAGTTTGTCATTTAAAGTTACTACTACTGATGGACAAACTAAGGTTTTCGACAAAGTTGTCTCTTCAAATTGGAAATTTGGCCAAACTTTCACTAGCAAAATTCAGTTTGTATAAAGAATTGACTGAATTTGGTTAAAGTTTCTTCGGGTTCTGGCTGCGGCGTGCTTGATATTTTATGAAGTTGCCCGTCAATTAAGAATCTGGATAACATGCATTACCTATTTCTTAAGTTTTTTGCATTGAGAAAAGGATTATAAATATATATTTGTACAAACAAACCAATTGTTACAGTTCTTTCTTGAGCTAATAAAGAAGTACCACTTTCTTCATGTTATAGTTATTATACTCCATTGCATATGCAGAAGTCAGAAGTTCATTAGCAATGTGGTTGCTAGAATTTTCAATATTTAAACAAAGCATCAAATCAAAAGGCACACATGGTTCAAGTTCGAATTGTTAGGTTTTTGTCAGATTTTTAGTTTTTTCATATGTATTCGTATGTTTAGAGCCTTATAAATGGTATTGATAACCGATAAGTGCCACTAATTCTATGATGGTTCATAATTAACATCTTAATTGACCTTTCGATTAACCGTACTAAATTTGTGTAGTCATTCTATTCTTTGAAAATTCTAATTTAATTCAGTGAACTAAATGGGGTCTTGTATGTTTGGTAAACCAAACTAGGTGATTTTAACGATTTATGTGTCTATCTTTTAATTTTTTCAATTTGGCTACCACAGTATAATGACTTTCCAATTTATGTACCACCGTCTAAATTAATCACGAAATCATGTCACGTGACAACACGTGCTTGAAAAACGTTGACGTGAGAGGTTAATTTTGTCATTTTACATCAAAATATATCACGATAGAAAAACTTTTTTTTCCTAATTTCACATATAACAAAAATAAGCACACGGTCCAAATTTGGTAGGAAACGTTGTTCTAAAATGATATATTTTGGTGAATAATGACAAAATTACCCTCTTACAAGTTTATCAAGTACGCACTGTCATGTGACATGATTTTGTGATTAATTTAGTTAGTGATACCTAAATTGGACAATCTATTATAGTGTGATACCTAAATCGAAAAAGTTGAAAGGTATATACACAAATCATTAACATAAACATAGTTTGATATACTAAACGTATTTTTTTTCATAAACTAAACGACACAACAAGTTATAAGTGAAGTTGGATTTTTTTTAATTGTCCTTACAACATGTTTTAAATACGTATAGTGATTTCAGAGGGCACGTGATCAATATTTATAAAATTTTGACACGATAGATATAGTAGGCTATACTAATATTATTGAAAAATCTTAATCCAATCATCACAATTTTTTTTTAACTAAGACTCTGTTTGTTTTGTAGTAAAATATTTACGAAGGAAAAATATTTTTCGGATAAAGTTTTACGTTGCAAACTTTTGTTTGCATTTTATTTACAAGTGTTTGGTGCGTCAAAGGTTTCCCATGAGAATTCTATTGAAATTCAAAAATATATTAGTTATTTAAATTAGACAAATTCGATGCATAAATACACAAACATTGTTCATACTTTAAACAAAATATTTTAAGATGAAAAACATCAAAAATTAACTAAAAGTCACAAAAATTAACTAAAAGTCACAAATATGAACTAAAAGTCACAAAAATGAATAAGTTCGTGAAAGTTTAAAAACATTAGTGATTAAAATCACAATTATTTTGACGGAAAAAAATCTAAAAGTTCGTCTATTTTTCTGAAAGGAACTTCGTCAGAATATAGAGAGAATATAGAGACAGGCTCCGTAAACCGTTTACAACTTTATTTGCGGGGTAATCGTTTCTCCCAATTTTACTGGATATGTGGGAAAAAATTTCCCAAAAAAAATGTTTTACGTTAAACCAATCACCCGAAAAATCTATTTTACCCGTAAATGTTTGTTTACCCTCATTTTACAACAAAACAAACAGAGCGTAATTCACAAAAAGATTATCCATTTAATTTACCCATAGAGTAAATAGATGTTTTTACTATTTTTTGGAGTTTCGGTAATAAACGAAAGAAACCCGTTACTAAATGATACTTGTTGTGTGACATATTAGCTCACATATATATGTATATAGATATAGAGATAGAATATAGAGAGAGACAACAACAGAGTCTTTATTAATCAGAATGTATGAATGAACATCAAATAGAAGACCCCTAACCCTCTTTATATAGATAGAGGGGTAGGGTTACAAGCCCACTTGGGCCCATAAAGTACAAGCCCAATAGTCCAATAATATCTTACAACACTCCCCCTTTGGACGTCTTGAATTCTTCGTCTTCATGCAGTCGATCTGAGTCGAGTTCATTCGCAGTGCTAAACACATAAAAACCTTAGGGCCGAAAAACCCAGTGTGGGACAAAACCGGTACCTAGGAGAAACTGTGTAGCCGAATGATATAGGCCGAAATATCATGTAAGTAACTAACCACAAAACAGTGTGCCTCATCAAAACCTTGGCAGAGCAAACCCAATGGGAAAATCTCTGATCGAAGGAAAAAGAGTGCAACAGTGGTAGTAGTAAGGGATCAACCACAAAACAGGTGCCTCATCAAAACCTTGCTAGAGTAAACCCAGTGGGAAAAACCTCTAGTCGAAGGACAAAAGAGTACACAGTGGTAAGAAGTATACAACATGATACTCCCCCTAATTTCGGCAATCTTAAGTGAGATATGATGGGAACGTGTCTCGCTAAAAACCTTGCCAAGGAAAACCCAGTGGGAAAAAACCTTGGTCTAAGGACAAAAAGAGTACACGAGCATGCGACTGGATGCTCCCCCTCACTTACACACGACAGGGTGCGAAGATTTCGACTAAGTAGTAATTAGTGCAATAAGCATTCACCTGGATGCTCCCCCTCACTTGCACACGACTGGGTGCAAAGATTTCATATTCCAAGAAAGAGTACGAGCATTCGACTTGATGGCTCATTTACTTGCACACGACTGTATGCAAGAAAATATAACGTGGAATAGAACGAGCATTCGACAGGATGCTCTTAAACTTCATATGTGAAGATTTATTTCGGCAAGAAATGCTAAATAGCATAATTTAGTCATGTCTCTCTTGATCGATAACAACAAGTTGTCCTCAAATAAGACAAGTGTTTTATCTGGATCGTGAGACAGAATATATGTAATTCAAATATGGCTAATATGAGCTCGAAGCCATATACACTCTCTAGTCGTCTCATAGAGCATGAGTAGATCAGAGTGATTCGTTTGGAGTCATTCCAAGACCTCCAAGATATTGCCTTATTCCTAATGGTAAAGACAGACCATGATAGGAATATCCCTTATGCGGGTCTGATAAGTAACCGGCATCGGTATAACCGAAAAAGGGTTGCGTTAATTCGAGTACCGAAGGGGGTAGGTACACTTGATGACGCAAATGGGATAAGACATGCCCTCATCCACAGTTACCTTAAGGTAATGGGAAAATGTCTTTTATGCCATTTCGATGGCAGCGTGTTAGCGCGATGCTGTGTCGAGCTATACCATTCACAGCAGACGAGATGTTCGTCCTAGCACATTAGACCAAGTACAATGATGCGCATATTGTACTTAGATATGAACATCATGGTTCAATATCTCTTCATCGTCTCATCAGGGACGGACTGGGTCTATATCAATGTCTAGTGATCGAACGATCATGGGAGAATCTGACGACTTAGCGTCATGATGACTACAACGCCATAACACCTTCTGGGTGTAGTCTGAATCATGGACTTAGATTCAATCTTTACGGGACTCGATCATCAAGCCGAGTCACTACCGTGTCTTCCTAAGATCCTTCATCTCGAAGGCAAATCCAAAAATGGATCGCGTAATAAAACACGCAAGGGCATAATACTTGTTCAAGTATCGCGAGCTGATCAAGTACACACTTAGGCGGGTATACCACATCCGCTCGGATTATATTAATCCATATAGTGAACGTCTCATTTAATTGAGATCGTGTTCCGTGGTCAGGAACTACTTGATTCAAGAATTATGAAGTCACACAGGGACCTTCATCTATATCTCTTTGTCTAAATCCCCATAGAGATAAAACTGTGACCACATTCATGGCTGCATACTCAGTTTTTCGGAAACTACTAAACTAGTAAAGTAGGGGACCGTTATAACGTCCATTACGAGGAAATCAACCATCTCGTAATCAATTCCAAGGTGTGAGAGAAGCCTTGTGCTACTAGACGAGCATTCTACAATCTCATTATTCTCATCATTTTTCCTTACGAATAACCAAATAAACAAACTTGTTTAACATTGGTGGTGTTGGAGCTACAGGTCCGAACACACTTTTGCTAAGGAGTCTACTTGGATTGTAAGTTTCCATTAGGCCAGTCTATTCTACGTTGACTTCAGGCAACGGTACATGGTTCCCTGTCATAATTTGCTCATATTATCAGTCGTCACCGAATATATGAACAAGTAATCAATGACAGTCTCGTTTCGCTTCAATATCGTCTAAGATATCATGATCGACAGATATTTCGAGATTCTTAGGATGAGGAGGAAATCACACATCTCCTTGATCCTTTATAATCTCGTGCGACAAACGACTTTCAGTTCACCACCTCTGGGGCTGAACGAATTAAGAACCGGTCAACTTCCTCATATCTTGGGAAGGATGACAGACTGACGGCCGACGGCAGCGTCCTTTGCTTGGCGGGTTCGGCCAAAGCAACGTGTTACGACTGGAACACGGCGTCCGACAGGGACGTCTATCCTTGCAAGCATTTTGTAGCAGGTATAAATGATCTCGTGACATCTCATAAAGTCATTAAATGCGTTTGGCATTTAGTTAGACTTGAGGGAGTCTATGCACTTACTTATCACTAAGTGCAGTTTTGGGAATCAAGCTAAGACTGAGTGGGTTATGCCACGTTATTTCACGTCGTTCCTTATCAACGGTAACGTGCAAATCTCCCCCTAACGACGGGGAGAACAGTCTTAGCGATGTCACTTTCGCATATCATGCGGTAAAGAGATCGCTTGCCAAGGTTACTCTATCAAATGATAGGCAGGAGATTCATAATCGACTTATGTCCCCTTCAGAGGTCCATATTTTGAACGCTAGAGCGGCTCAATCAAAATATTAATTAATCACTCTAAACACGCGTTAATATGAGACTTCTGGCTCATAACCAGTAACCAGCTGGTACGCATATGGTGTTTGAGTGTCTATGAGCCTCATAACGGACCAATGCAGCAAAATAGCATAACCCCACACGGAAATATAAATCTTGGTGCGCAAGACCAAGAAATGCGTGCAATCATTTCCAGTCGCATCATCAAACTTTACGTGAGTCCATTTGGGTCTCAACATAATCGACAGGATGTTCAATTTCAATTTCCAAACTCAAGTAATTCAAATCGAAATTTCGATTATTACTCTTCGGAATTATCAAGTCGACTAGACTTTTGAGGATAATCCGAATCATGAGCCATCAACTTAATGATAGGGCTAATAGTTTGGAAAGTGCTGCATTTATGTGGACAACATTAAAATGTGACCATATTGTCGATGCATCAACCATAACCATTTATATTTATGGTCCGTCTTATGGTTGGATAAGTCCACAATAACTCCTTCAATTCTTTGCAAGAATTCTACGAGTTCATTTCGTGATCTTTACATATACTAGTCTTTCAAATTTGAGCATTAATGGCATGAATTTCGGATTAATCGCGAAATATATTCTCAGAGAGAATCCAAATGCTATGTGATTATAAATCAAGCATTGTCTTTTGACCCGAGAATATCTCATCCGGTCAATGCCACAATATCAAAATGCTCTTATCAATCGACGACAGGAGAATGATAGTACAGACAATCATGTCTTAGCATCTAAATCATTTATCATTCGACGACAGGCGAAATGATAAGGTAACTTTGAATGCTTTAAAGAATGTGGTAGCAACCACTTGAAAGACATTTCAACTCCTCTAAAATACGTTTTTGAGTGGAGGCTATGTAAAGAAATTTCATTTCTTTCATGAGCTATAATAGATAACACTGGTTTTCTCGAATATTTTATAACTCAACAAGGTACGACAGGACCTGCATGAGTATAACGCCTCATATTTGACAAATCAATTTGGCTTTACCAAAGATTTCGATTTTGGAACGACAGGTCCAGAATCGTTGTCACTGAGTGCTCTTTTAGGCAAGTAGTTGGTGAAATTATATGGTACACTGTTACCCACTATTTCCAAAAAACCAACTACACCACAAGTATTGCCTAAAATTTCATAATTTAAACTTTGGTCACATTTTTCAAAGGAATTTGCTCAATAACACTTTAAATTATTTCGAGAAATTTCGTAAACAGTCAAAGCATAATCCAAAAGTATGGTCCAAATGGAAAAATAATATTCCAAATGGAAAACATAATCCAGATGAGCGAAAAAATGGCTCAATGATTTATCAAAATCTATAAAGAAAGGTATCAACCTCATTTGATCCACAAAATCGGGGGTCTCAAGAGTTTACTTTCAGTTAGCTTTAACCACATTAGCATCGGTTTTTCCACCTTTATAATAGTTGTGAACTATTTAAAGAGTAACCGTGCATGACCTTTGTCTATATAACATAGAGTTGGCTCCTTGAGCATTATCTCTTGTTTTGTGACAACGGGCCATATTGTTCCTTTCAATTACTGTCTTGGAGCCACATGTTTCGATTTCGACGATTGTCTAAAATCTCGCTTGGCTAAGCGATTCATCGGGATCGCGACAGTTCGAGACAAATAACACTTGTCTTGGTTCTCGATTCGTGAAAAAAAAATGTACACGAAGAGCATTAATATCAGGCAAACAATTCGCCATTGACCCAATAGGATTAAAACTACTCACCGGGGTAATTTTCTTATCCAATAACAGATGGGCGATAAAGGAACATGGTGAATATAAATTCACGATACTGCTTATGGAATACAATTTCCAAGCTAGTATTTTGGTGAAGGATTGCTCCAATATGTCAATTTCAGACATTTGTTCACCATAGACGTCATCACGTCTCAAATGTGGCGGCGGAATATCATCAACGCCTTATCTTTCATCTCGCTAGTAACAACAAACTCGTGTTTTACTCATCAAAGATGGCATCCAAAAAAAAATTGGGCATCACATTTTTCACACATCAGGGTGAGTAACATGTGGTGACGGATTAAAATCAACGTTTAAACAGTCATTTCGCAAGTATGTTTTACGATTTTTCTCATCATAGATGGCATCCAACATGTGTTGGGAGTTCTGGATTATTTATCATATAAAACGACTGGTTTATATGTTTATGGTTTGCACAAGCACAAACTTTTTTTCGAAACGACAGGTTCGAAAACATTAGTTTTGCTTCTCATGTGAATCGGTTTTCATTGATCGAACGACGGGTCGATACTGAAACATCAATTCGGCGAAACATACATCACTATATAAACACACTCGGGGAAATTATTATTTAGTCAACCCCTTTCGGTAGCTCTACTTGAAAAACGACCAGGAAAGACGGTGAGGGTGGAGGGCACGAATGCCACTTAAAACCCGACCTCATTAGGATATCGACTTCCGCCTATATCTTTCCTAGACATCGTATCCAAATATGTGAGCCTAGTTGGGGAAGGTTCATAATTTTTCCAACTTAAATGTGAAAATATATGATTTCGCAAATTATCATATCATAAACATGGCAATAAATTAAATATAGATTGTACCTGTCTATATTAACCACATATATATATAAACATGCAGTAAATATATTTTAGGATCTATCTAATCATGCAGTAGATTTGGTGTTATAAACAAATCAATTTAAGATTATCAATCAATCTATAAACATTCTAACATATCAAATCAAATCTATTTAAGATTATCAATCTATCCATAAAGATTTTAACATTTCAAATCAAATCTATTTAAGATTATCAATCAATTTATGAAGATTCTAACATATCAAATCAAATCTATTTAAGATTATCAATCAATCCATGAAGATTCTAACATATCAAATCAAATCAATTTAAGATTATCAATCAATGCATGAAGATTCTAACATATCAAGTCAAATCAATTTAAGATTATCAATCAATCCATGAAGATTCTAACATATCAAATCAAATCAATTTAAGATTATCAATCAATCCATGAAGATTCTAACATATCAAATCAATTTAAGATTATCAATCAATTCATGAAGATTCTAACATATCAAATCAAATCAATTTAAGATTATCAATCAATTCATGAAGATTCTAACATATCAAATCAATTTACATGCAATCTTTTTTTATTCGTTTGCCTTTTAATAAAAGAATATATATATATGCATGTGAGTGAATATTTAGACCGAATATTGACTTTTATAACACATATATACTGTTTTTATACATGTAATATACTACAAGGACTATCCGTGTAATTTCAGCAAACTATATATATCTATTTACAACATTATTACTGCTTCAGTCCATAATTTCAGACAAGTTTCAGTTTAGTCCTTGAGTAATTTCCAGAATAGTTTACAGCTTTCAGAGAATTACAAATCAGTACATACGTTTCAGTTTGTTGCAGATTTAATCCGACAGATTAATACATGTTTTACAATTACATGATTTGGGTTATTTTGTATGATCTTATCAACAAATATGATTTTATAATCAACAATATGTGTGTTACGATCATATATAGTTATCCATACAAGTAACAAACCTTAATACACATGGATTATATACTACGGTATATTTATCATGTTTTAGTTATCCCTAAAATAATACGTGCGATCACATATATGGAATAAATTAAGTTTTGAATTCGGTACCTTACGCACGGTATGTTGATGAAGGTCGATATAGCAAAACCCTAAAATCCGGATAAACCTCAAGGTTTATAAATACCCAATATCCATCCGTTTACCAAAAATCTCCAATATCCGTGAGCGTATATCCTATTCTTCGCGAGCAAAGTGTCGATAACGTGTTGTGTGACATATTAGCTAACATATATATGTATATAGATATAGAGATAGAATATAGAGAGACAACAACAAAGTCTTTATTAATCAGAATATGTGTATATAAGAGAACCCTAACTTCTTTTTATATAATATAGGTTAGGGTTATACAACCTATAAAGCCCAGCGTACAGTAATATTTTACAACAATAGTGGATTTTTCGACTGCATTTTATCTGATTTCAAAGAGCCTTGGTAAATATTTACTACTTGTAGGTTTTGGCTATCTTTTTTTTTTCTCTCTCTCTCTCTAAAGCCCATACAGAGGTAATCTATTAAGGTGTCGCTTATTTTTTTTCCTCAATTTAAATTTTAACTGTAAATTAATTTATCGTTACAATCTAATTAAGATTGTTATTGAAAATTGAATCTTATTCTTTTAAGTTTCTGATACGAAGAATGTTATCAGTAGCCAAGTGTTTTATACCCGTAGTCTCGTTTGGTTGCAGCTTTTAAGCAAATAAGCTGGTTTTTTGAGCTTGAGAATAATTATAATAAGTTTTTTCAGCTTAAAAGCCATGTATAAATTTCACTTTCTAGTTTTCTGGGCTTAAAAGCTATAACCAAACAAGGTTTCAGCTTAGAAATAGTTAGAATCAGAGTTTTATGGTAGTTAATAACTGATAAATAACTTGTAAGAACACTTTTGTTTATTTGAGCTAATAAATAAATAATCTTACTTTCTTCATATTGTGTAACAATTAGCCTATGATTGTTTTGCTTGATAGTTAAACTGTAATTATAATTAACCAAACAAGCGAAAAGCAGCATATGATATGCCGGATTTTGTTGATTGTAACTTGAAATTAAAATCAAGCATCAACCATGAATGTCACGTCGACCCTTATTTTTAACACTTTAGCTTATCTTAGTAGCGGAGATAGGTTTGTATAACGGGGGTGTTGGTTTTCACAAAAATATATGACTTCAAGCGTGTTACAATCTATTACTGATATTAAAAACTGAATCTTATTCTTTCAGTTTCTAATATGAAGAATGTTATAATAAGTCAGATTGTGTTATCAGTAGCCGTAGTGTTTTGTACAGGTATTCTTGTTTGGTGCAGCTTCTAAGCAAATAAGCTAGTCTTTTGACTTTGAAAATAATAAAAACAAGTTATTTCAGCTTAAAAGCCACAAAAAAAATTATGATCAACCAAGTAATTCCAACTTCTAGTTATCTGGGCTTAAAAACTGTAACCAAACAAGGTTACAGCTTAGAAACAGCTAGAATCGGAGTTTTATGACGGTTGATTAGTAATTTGTAATAACACTTTGGTTTATTTGTGCTAATAAATAAATAATCCTACTTTCTCTGTGTATGTTTGGCAACAGATTTTTTTCTTAGCTTTTTTATTATAATAGCCATGGGTGTTTGGTATGTCGGCTTTTTTATCTTTTAAAAAGCTAGTTTTCGGGTCAAAACAGCTCAATTGCAGAGAAGCTAAAAATTGGGGGTTTTATTTTTAAGTTTTTTCACATTAAATATATTAGAAATAAAAACTTTCTCATATAATGTGTTTGTATATCTACGACTCACTTATAAGTTAAATTAGGTGGCCAATAACTTATCAATAAAAATAAGTTATAAGTCGCTTCTAAGTAAAAAAGTTACAGTGGTGTCAAACACAACACTGCAGCTTTTTTTAAGCAAGCTTTTTTTTCATTGTTTTTTTTAAAGCAGCTTTTTTCTCATTGCTTTTTAAAAACAGCTTTTTGACCAAAAAATCTAATGCGAAGCAGGTCCCTTGTGTAGCAATTTGCCTATGCTTTTTTCAGTGCGCTATGGAATGTTATGGATAATGCTAGCATCACAGTTTGCTTGCTAGTTAAAACTGTGATAATAATTTACTAAACAAACGAAAAGTAACATATGATATGACGGATTTTGTTGACTGCATGAAATTAAAATCATGCACCAACCCTTGTTTTTAACACTTTAGCTTCTCTTAGTGGCGGAGATAGGATGATATAATGGGGGTGTTGGAATTCCGAAAAACAAATGACTTCAAGCGCACAAAATATACGAGGGGTGATAACCCAATATATTTAAATGTTTTTATGTAAAATATGTATTACGGGTGTTTTTAAAGAATATGGGGGTGCTGTAGTCCTGTCAACCTCCTCCTTGCTCCTCCCCTGGCTTATCTTGAAGAATGCTGCAGTATAAAATACTGAGAAAATATTGAATCAAAACGTAGGCAAGATATACTTATAATTAAAATCATTGTCACCGCTATTTGTTTCAAGTTATTTCCTTATCTAGCTTTTGCAGACCAGTTTTATGGGTCTTATGTATTTAACAGTTTGGAGTGTTTAACCATTTCCTACACATGACATTCTCTCTTGTGTAGAAGGTTTGCCAACTATATTGGGAAATCAAGTGCACCTTATTCCCTATAATTTTCTTACCATTCTGCATCCACATTGTATATTCTGCCCATAAGAACCTTATCGGTTTCCAGAGTTCATTTGTAAAACTCGCTTCTGAAAAAATTCGGGGATAATAAGAAATTTAGAAAAGTACGAAACAAATCTTATTAATCACCATTTTTCGGTACTAGTACTACTAGTATTGTACTACTAAACAACTCCTAGTCAGTAACACAATTTTTATTACTCCGTATAGAATACCTTATACGTATACATATGTACATGTATTGTAATATTGCATATTTTTCTTCCACGACTTGATTCAAGTAGAGTTTACTCTTTTTTATTTGATCTTTTATCATATCATTGTTTCATTTTTTCTTAATTTCAGCAGGCCTCTTGTATCTGTTCCATGATTTGTTTTTCTCTTCCAGTTTGATCATAGAAACCTATCTCTTCAACTGAATCAGCTTAGCCCTAATCTTATATGTCTATGACTTTGATTCTCAGGTAATAAACAAGGTACAACAGGAGATCTTCAATTTGAGATTTTCAGACCATAAGTTTCTCCTAAACCAGCGAATTAACTTGATATCACTTGCCGAGCAGTTTCCTAGAAGTGAAACTAGGCTCAATAAACCAGCCAAGTCCCATTATCCTAATTTATATTGAGACTTGACACTGTTTTAGCATCCTTGTAGAACAAGGTTTAGACTCTTAACGTCTTTTGGATTCAATGGGGGATCAAACAGACGAAAACCCAAAAAACCATCTGACCCCTTGTTCTAATTTGGATTTAATTAAACAAAAACAGTCATCGATTGCACAAGAAGAAGAAAATGAGCTGAAAAGGTTGTTGATTCCGGATATTAGCAATCTCCCTCTGTCTCCTCCCTCCTCCGTCCAATCCAACTTCGCTATCTTCTTCGCCCCAGGTAGTTCAATCCTAATTTCTCCAATTACACACTGGTCCTTGTAGTTTCTTTATAGTTTTATTAGGTGCCTGTAGTTTCTTTTGTAACAATAATGGTTCCCAACTTTCGGATTGATGAGGAAGTTTGTCCGTATAATGATTAGTCTGTGTTGAAGAAACCTTATTTTAGTAAAACTACTGGAAGGACGAAACCTGTAACAATTATAATATTTGGACCAAACTAGTGACCATTCAAATTTTGTGGACTATTAGATTTTTATACGAGACTACTGAGGACCGGATAGAAGTTAGGTCTAAATTATGCGTACATTAGTGTATTTCACCCTTCAGTTGATTAGCTGATAGGTTAACTCGGCCTAATCTAATTTGCAATTTAATGTCAATTGACAGATTTCATCAAGCCTGGACATGATCAGTACATTTATCGACATCCCAACGGGTACAAAAGTTATTCACACAATTTTTTATGTACATTAGAATGTGTCAGTGACAAATATTAGACCACTATGATAAATATGTATTTACAAATTTATCTATATATGGCACGCTTCATCCTATACTTCGAAACTGATATACCCTTTATATTTATATTTATATTTCGTGAAATATATCATTCATTTTTTCTTCTCTTTTTTGGTGATGAAGATTGTGTGTGATTGGCTTAGCCTCGGGTCACGTGGCTTTCAAGGATCAAGGAGGAGTGACTGGTGTCGATTTCAATGTTGGAAAATCAGATCGGAGTGGGATCAAGGTTACCGGAAAGAGAAAGAGGGTAAGTTTTGTTTATCTGTTAATTTATGTTATCTTGTTGACTGTTGATGTATCAACCTTTCTTATAGTGGCTGACAGCACATGTTTTTATTCTAAAAACTCTAAAAAATTGTTGGCAACACCCACAAAATTACCGATTTTGATTCTTGTTTCACACTTAATATGAACTACTTTTCACGGCATACTTTTTCACCTCCACCTATAAAGTATACTTTCGTACCTATAAGTGCAACCAGATGAGCATTACTTTCGTGATTAAGCAGTGTATAAGGTACCTAGAATACACTATAATTCTTATTCTTTTTCTTGTATTGCTTCCTTAATCATAAGTTTAAGGCTGAAATAACATAGCATTACTTTTGTAAACTTGTTACAATATCATTTAGCATTCAAGTAATTGATTTTTCCTTGTACAGAATGCTCAACATTTTGAGCCCAACACGGCTTTGTGTAAAGTGAATACCAACGGCGAGTCTTACACTGTCAGGTTTGGCTAGTTTCCACATCTCCTCATCTAAGTCAAGCTCTTTTTAACACGTTCCTTTTTTCTGAATATATATTTAGAGGCTGAGAATTCGTGGGGTTTATCAGGTGTTGTGTGAAAGGCTCTCTGCTGGAAGTGAACGATAGATTGATTAAGCAACCAGATCTGCTGAATACCCAGGTCAGACTTCAGACTCTACAACTCCTATAGATGTTTTGTGTATGTCTTTTAGTAAGTGTTTGGATAGTCGCATAACTTGGACCCAGTAGAGAGAGAGATGAGAGAACATTAAGGTTGGGGTTGGGTCCATTAACTTAATGATTCTAGCTTTTTTCAGGGAGAACCAGAAAGGCTTAGTTCTAAGCTGATAAGCTAAATGTAGTCCAGTTTCAAAGGGAAAAAATAAAAGTTATGAATATCTGATATAATATTTCGTTATGCATTTCTGACAATAAATAAATACTTTTGGATTTTCACAAGTTTTCAACTTGAGAGTTGCAGTAAAGTGTATTCCAGTTTCAATTATATGTGTATTTTTTGTTGTCCGGGATCTCACAGGCAGATAGAGAAGGATATATTGCAATAATGATGCCGAAGCCCCATGATTGGCTTAAGACTAAGGCTTCGCTGATTAATTTAGATGAGTACAAGAAACTGAGGGAAGCCGTTTGACCTAATTGACAATTTTTTCCCCACCAGTCAATTTGATAAGGTATGTGTTCGTACTGTTTCTTATAGTCGTCTATTTTTACCACTGCCCCTTAGTTTATTGTTAACCTACATTACATTCACAAACGTGATAACAGAAGGAACCACCGGCAATTTTCTTATAAGTGAATTCCTCATCAGAAAAATGAGAGAATAATGTATTCTGTCCTAGTTTTAAAAAGTAAACTAGTAATAGAATAAGTTGTACCCTGGAAAAAAATGTTTGATAGAGAGAAGATCTGGAAATCTAATGAGTACGAAGAATCACAGATAATAACCTCATTTTTGTCCAAAGTAGCAAAAGATGCTTTCAATGATTAAATCCTGGTGTCTACATTACCACTACCCCTTAATTTATAGTTAATCTATATACACAAATATTGAAAACAAAAAGAACAACCATCAAGTTGCTTATTAGCAATGTACAAAGAGGATCATTAGTTTCAGTTAACCCTCCCTCATCAGAACCGTATAATTCTCAAGCTGAATATAAGCAAACCAGTATAGATTAACTTGAACTCTGACGTCTTAGCTGCAGAACGATCTTCTGAAAATCTAACTGAATGCGAAATATTGCGGATAATCACCTATTTTATCCCAAAAAACATTGTTGTCAATCATCTAGTCCTCTTGTAGCACCACTAATTCTTGCAAAACTAGTGTCCTTGATCTGTTTATGGTGAGAAAACATAGATATATATGCTCCTTAAGCTCCTCTAACTGCTCCAAAAAGCAAGTTTGATGAATCTGAAACTCCTTTACAACCTCAAATGCTAAAATCTCGTTTTTTACATTTTTGACACCCATATTGGCGATGGTTTTGATGTGCTCTATCTCGTCCTGTAATCTCTTGACGAGTTGGCTCATCGTGTCGAATTCATTTATCAAAATGAAAACTCCTTTTGCTGCAATCTCGAGCTCTGCCTCTAGTTGGTCATTTAAGCTAGTTTTAACCTCTTTAGTTTTGAACTTGCTTTTCTTGACTAAGCCAAAAGTGCAAGCTATAACCCTCGGAGCTGCAAGTTTCCCTGCCATTGCACGTATAGCAATTAAAATCAGTATTATTAATAGAGATAAATATCACTTTTGTACAGCAGTATGTCAACTTCTATTAACAAGTGTATCAAACGATTGAATTTCACAAATTAGACATAGGTCTAATCAAGTCAAACAATTAGTACATGTAACTATTAATTTCGCTATTTAGACATCAATCTACCCGAAGTCTCATAATTAGTACACCACACCTGCTTAACTAGGAGTCTATGATGTACTTTTTGTTCAATTTTGTATAATTTGGTACCACCCATGTGTTCAAACAATTAGTACAAAACCAGTGCTTTAAATTTAAAATTAACTATGACCTACTAGTTGTTGGAACGAATTTTGCTTGAAAATCGAAAGTGAAATTTTATAGTATGGTGTATTAATTAATAGATGCCGATAGGTTGGGTGCACATAAGTGATATTTTTCTAGCAACTATAAGCATTTTATAGTATGGTGTATTAATTAATAAATGCCGATAGGTTGGGTGCACATAAGTGATATTTTTCTAGCAACTATAAGCAACATCTCTAATAATGCATTGGAATTATGGTAAATCTTTCGACTTTCTTACAGTATTTTGTGAATGTTGCTTTCCTTTGAATATGCCTGAACTTTGTCGTTAAATTCTGCAATAAATCCTCATGGCTATTGTGGATATCCCGAAACCTTGCTGGCTGAATCGTCATCATTGGATTGGTGGGGGTTGAAAATGAGGCCAGCTCATCAAATATTCCACAAAACTGGGAATTCGTGTAGCAGCTTGTTTTTTCATTAATCTCATTTGTCTGCATGATTACATTTTGAATCATCTTGTAATTAGTGCATACTTGATGCACACTCCGTAAAAGTAATTCACACGTATTGCAGGCTTCGAAGCTGGATTGGAAATAAGTGATAATTAGTGGGTGAAGATTCGAGCCTTCGATCATCGAAACTAGGGTTTCTTGCCGAGGTTCGAGTACGAATTCGTTGAGATGCGTATGCTGAGAGAGAGAAGGTGATTGAGTTAGTGTCTCCAAGCTTTTTCTCCTTAGTTGACCCTCAACTTTATCTAACATTTCTTGGTAAGATTTTGTCCTGTGAGTTGCCATGTATTCTTCGTTGACATTTAAGTCATTTTCTAAATAAACTTCGCAGTTTTTCTCATAGTTACCTGAACCACATGACAAATAGTGTAGTATTAGTGAGTGCAGAACTTCAGTTTTTTTTTGTAAGCTATGCACTAAAAGCGTAATCTGCTCTCTTAATCGTAATTGCACAATGTAAATGCTACAGTGGTGTGGTTAGTTAGAATGGAAACTTCTGATTGAGATTTAGACAAACTTGGCATCTTTCTTGTAATTAGGGTGTATCTTGCCTGGTCTTGCAATAAATCGCAAGCTTGGGTTGAAGGGTATTTGTTCCATCAATTACCTGAGCTAGAGCTCTTTAGTTTAATATTAAAGATTGACCTCAGTCGGATTCATTTGAAATGAGAGTTGATAACATGTTAAACATTGTAGAATCGAGGACGTGCGAGTATGTAGGAATGCACATAACTAC
Source organism: Primula vulgaris (assembly GCA_963920805.1). Lineage (NCBI taxonomy): Eukaryota > Viridiplantae > Streptophyta > Magnoliopsida > Ericales > Primulaceae > Primula > Primula vulgaris. The sequence goes on along the minus strand of OY987218.1, from coordinate 4,521,497 downwards.
AGGACCGTTAGATTTAATCCAACAACCGATATTAAGGATCCAATCGGCTCACGACTCTACCATTAATCTAACCAACCTTTTGTTTTGCTTAGCTATTTAACTTTTTCATATATCCTAATCTCATCAGCAGTGATCTCAAATCTGTCATTTCTATAGGGATTTCGAGTATAGAACGAGGTGATAGATTTGGCCTATTCGAGATGACACCAAAAGGAAATTATTAGCTTCTTGTGATTAAAAAATACATGGGAGCTGCCATAGTTAAAAAGATATAAAAAAAAAAGTAAACGAGAAATGAAGAATATAGGAGTCCATAAAAAGAGCATTGGGACGTGACCTATGCATTTGAAGTGGGACATGAACTTCGACCATACCATTTTTTTTCACCCAAATGAGGACCCAAGAGATTTCTGCAACACTTGTATCTATAATTTCTTGATTTTTTTTTGGATGGAATAATTTATGGAAGCTCATATACCATGGTGGTGTTGGTCTTATTTATACCAGAGCTAGCTCTTTCTTAGAGGCATTGAGTTAGATATAAGAGGAAGAAAAGAGCAAAAAGTTTGCTAAGGCAGTTACCACCGCCACAATTTGTCACACACGTTAATGTCCTTCACACGTTCACTTTACTAGTGTGGTAATTTATTTAACACAATACCTACATTTTGTTAATACTGAAATGTTATTATCGTTTTACAAATGGAGGCCGGACACTTGCGACATCCGCTTTGTATTAATATGGAAAAAATTCGACGGAGATACGATTTGTTTGAATTTATTTAGCAAAAGCACAAATCAAACTATTTTCAGTTTTTAGTCGGATTCATGCGCCATCCTGTAACTGGTCTGTTTAATAATAGTTCACCAGTGATATCTCCTAGTTTATTACATGTAGTTGTAAATAATTGCACAAAATAAATGTCGACGTTTCCGTGCAATTGACTTGTGCAGAAAACATATGTCGACATGTCATCGTATATTCGTCGTATATATATTTCCGAAGTTGTTAATCGCTTACTTTAATTAAGTATAGAATTCACGGTTCTTTTTAATGAGTCACTGATTATGACTTGTACGTAATGAATTTTTTATGTCCAATCATATGACTTGCACTACATAAAACATGCCTTATGTTTTGCTTCAATAATGAGCCAAGCAAATTCCTTAAATATCTCTAACTGATGAACTTAAGCAAGTTTATAGTATCGCTATGGTAGTGATTAGCCAAGTTCTAGATTGTTATGCCGATGTTTTTGGGATTTGTTAAGAACTATCAACAATTACATTTCTCCTCCTGATTTATGTGAAATAGTGACACATTCGATGGGCGAAACCAATAATGGTTTATACGGGGTGCCAAAATTTACATAAACTACTAAATTAAATGTAAAAAAAAAAACGAGGGCCGTCAAATCATCGTTGCCCCCTTCCCCTGATTTCCCTTTTCGTGTTGATCCGTTTTCCAGATGTGCTCCTTGAAAAAGTACAGGTGTTAATACATACATTGTGTTTTTAGAAAATAACTATGCCAATTTTTTTAGAAAAAACACTGATGTTTAAGAGCACTCTAAATCGAAGGACGGATAACGGATTGTTGTTATAAATAATTTTCAATAGCCAACATTTTAAAAAATTAGCAACCCAAACTTTCATACTTTAGGCAATTTGATAGAAGTTTATACACTTGAAGCAATAATTTAAGTTTCAAAAGCTATTTTTTTTCTGAAAATTAGCCACAAAAAAGGCATCATTTAGGCCATTGGCTATAAATTTGTATGCTTGAAGCAATATTTCTAGTTTCAGGAAGAGAATGACCATATAATGTGGAAAAGGGACAAACAAGAAGAATGTGTAATGAAGTTGTTAAGGACAAATAAGCTACTTTTCAGAGAAGACTTTTATTCTGTGGATTTGGCCAATTGAAAAACGTTGTTACTTGGAGTCTACGTTTAGAAAGAGTGTCAAATTTGTATCCCATTTTTGGTTAATTTGAGAGCTGTCACACGTTGTCTTGGCAGCTCGATCTTGTAACCTTTTCTATCCTTTTCGCTAAGTAAAGCTACTTCTAACTTCCAACTAAAGCCCCGATTAAGCAGGTAAAAGCGACACGTATTCGCCATTCGGATTATCTTTACACAACACAGGTGCGTATTTATATCTCAGGGGTTTCCTTGCATTCAATTTGTTGTGTATATGACAGACGTTCGTTTATGCGAGTTTTGTTTGTTTGTTTTTGTCTTAAAAAGCTAAAAAAATTAAAGTTGAATGGACGGGCCTTTTATAATTTTTTTTTTTCAAAGGTTAAATAAGCCAGGATATTTACGAAACTCGACCTGCAAACAAGAACTCAAATTCCAAATAACCAATTGCTAAAATATGAGAAGACAATAATGAAAGGTATCACCACTATTGGCTATTGCTTGACGTTTTGTGAAAAGAAAAGAGTGAAATTCTCTTTTCTTTCACTAAGTAAGTCTGATTTATACTTGGGGTAAGTTAGGGGGTCCCTAACAACAGGTCGGCTTTCTTCTTTAAGAGTTGTAACCAATAAGCACTTAAGGGATTGTTCAATTTGTAGCTTTTAAATTTATCTTTTTGTTGTGTAAGATTTGGTGTGTTTTTTTTTTTTTTTTTGAGAGAACCACACTGCACATCAGGCAAATATCACATTACAAATTTACAATCACCACAACTGCAACATCAACACATGAAGGCCTTCAAACCACTGTTTTGAGAAGCGCGATTTTTAGTAAAAGAAAAACCTCGATTCAGAGCTTAAGAAAAGCTTTAAAAACTTGTTTTTCCGCTTTTTAGGTTTTTAGAGTTGCGTAGCTTTGACCACAACGCTTTAGCTAAGATTTTGCATTTTAAAACACTCCTTCAAACAAAGTCATATAATTATTTATAGAAGCATCATTATGAAAAGACCACGTAAAGTTACACCAATAAAACGAGTTCGAGTTCGATTTCTCCCGAAATATAAATAAAAGAAATCCGATGAAAGGAAAACTACAAGGCCCTAAGGTAAGGGGTTCAAATATGTGGTCATCACATATTTTCAAGTTCTGTGATGTTCGGTTCTCATGTACGACACCGGTTCATTCCATGGAAGCTTGGAACCCTGGCTTCCCACGACGATGGTATTTTTCCTCATCTGGATCATCCAAGACAAAAGAACACTTGATAGTTTGCTTACCGAGGAACCTCTCACCCATCTCTGTGTTGTTGAGCAAGGTGCAAATAGAGGACTTGAGTGTACGTAGTACACTTTGCATGCATGCATGGTCACCAAGTTGAATCATTGTAACACACACATTATATTGAACATCGCACCGGTTAGGGCACGTAGTATGGAATACACAGAATATCTGATCATCTACTTTTACAAATTGCAACCGTACCGGTACTCCTAAGGAAATTGTACTCTGATGGGGGCGGTAGGACTTGTCAGCAAAATGAAATTAATTATTCTATCAGCATCATCACTAACAATATCGGTAGTATCGGCCTTAACAGTACTAATTAACCAGGTTGCAGAGTGAATATTGTACGAATAATACGATACTTTATCTCCTTCCTCTCTAACGGAAACTTGTATGTAACCATCCTCTTCCAGCCCAACAAACCCCGTAACCTCGGTTGTGTTGTAATCTTTGTGAAAAGGAGGGCTTTCTAGCGTACTTACTTCATCCGGATGATGATATTGTATCTTAAGCAAGTGACTCAAAACATGGGAGTGAAACCTCGATAAGCAAACTATGAGTTGAAAGAACAAAGATACAGTTACCAAAGGATGTCATGATCACTATAGAGTAAGATTTTCTTGCCCGCGGGACTACCACGGTCCTACTTTCTGTATTCCTCTCTTTGAGATTAAACATATACGGTGGAGTACTGGCTCGTCATGATTTGACAAGAATGGTTTAGGCTCAGTGAACTTGGCTATCTCGTCATCGTCACAAGGAATCATATACAAATTGGTTCCTAAAACACAGGCAGCAGCGATAGAGATCTCAGAAATGCGTCTTTGATCGTAAAAAGGTCTCAGAAATGCATTTCTGACTTCTCTTACCGAACAAACGATTCGTAAATAATACTAATTCTTATGTAAAACCCTGTGCCATGTTTATATGAAGCGGGATAAAGGGTGAAACTGCAATATTCATACTAATATAGAAACTCTATAAAAAAAAAAAAAGAAGAGGAAGTTACCCATATGGCCACATGTATCCTTTAATAATTATATCTATATTCTTAAAAGGTAACCTAATTTTTTCCCCATAGGTACTTGTACTGTTGTACATATAAAAACAAAACATATGTATTGTGATGTTTACCATTTAGAATCTAGCCTAAAGTTCCAATATAGATTGTTTATATTACTTGTTAAGAAAAAGAAAAAACAAAACTCCGTTTGATTTTGTGAACTATAACATCTCCACTTTCAGAGTGTTATTCCTATTTATTTGTTTAATCTTATCGTTATTATAAGCTCCTAGAGTCCTATTGTATTATACGTTTGATTGCCGTTTCGGCGTGTCGTGCCGTTTATCATGGTATAACTTTGTGCTCCATGTCCATCTTGAACGGGACTTTTAATTTATAATAATCAAGCAACTGAGTGTGGAATGACACCACATTTTGTTAGCTAGAAACAAGATTCTTGCATTATCCTGATTTTATTTTTGTATAGCCGACTCAAATGACGTTTTTATATCAAACAATATTATATTATTCAATCATTCTCATGGCCTTGCTAGGGCTTAATCCTATATATGAATTTGGTACGAAGAAACTAGTTAGCTGGCAACTCAACATTTCCTTTGGACCTTTGGTCATTCTTACGTTACGTTAGCTATTTGTTCAAATAAGTTTACAAACACATTTGTTTTCTTGGGTTACATGCATCTAAGTTCATAGAGCCCACACCCTATACACCACACTAATAAAAGGTTAAAACAGTAACAAATTACTTTTTAAAAACGAATGTTAAAGTGAGTGTCGATAAATTTTAGCAACAAAAATTGTTACTAAACTGTTACTAAATTTAGCAACACTCATTTTACCATCAGTTTAGTAAAAAACGCCCTGATGGTAAATTGACAATTTTTTTTTAGTGATATGACTATCATTTTTATGATCTCCTTAGACTTGTACACTTACACATTCGCTCATGTCTTCTTAGAGCATCTTGGGATCATTTTCACATAAAAGGGTGAACAACTATGTTTTTTTTGGAATAACCTGACAAAATTATCCGTTTTTTGGTGAATAACGTGACAAGATTAAAAGAGGAGGAAGATAGGAGAGATATAGTGTATATATAGATTTTTCTCTTTTTATTTAATCCAGCGTATATATAAATATGAAGAGAAACATTGAGAAAAACATATATATATGGGGATCCGTCTCTCATCACGCGGAAGAGACCCCGTTCCTTTTTTATTTTCTCCTCACGGAAAGCCCTCTCTCCTTACTTTCTCGTCCGTTATTGACGACAACACCATCTTCGCATGACTCAACCTATGTGGCAGACCACCCGTTAAGAATGCTCTTATTTGCTTTTATAAATCTATCCTCAGTGACGGGGTTAGAATGGGAGGCTGGATTTTAAAAAAATAATATGAAGGGGCTAAATCGTTGTTTTTCAGAAATATCGGGGCTGTAGCTCCCGTCAGCCCTCACCTAGCTCCTCCATGCATCTCCTTATATCATACTTTACTTTTTTACAAACACACGTGCCTAATAAAACGAGTGTAAATCTTACATCCCAACTTATCTACCCCCTCACAACCTTACAATTTTGACACAAAATATTTGTTAAACAAAATTGATTTTTTTTTTTTGTAGAATTTACAATTAGAAATGTATTAATACATTCTAACAATTACTATTTTTTAGAGAAAAACCACACAATTTATTTTGAAATAAAATATATAAATTAGTGTAAAGTAAAAAAATTAATTCTTTAAAAAACCGTCAGGGTTAATATTATGTCTAAATGTTACTATGATATTTCCATACTATTATATTACAAAAGCTCATAAACGTGCCAAAGAATTTCTGAAAACTTAAAATTGAGCAAAACTAACCACGAAGACACGGAATGTGGTAAAGAATATGGGTAGAATATTTGGACTCGTAATAAACATCTGCTTATATCATACTTTATTTTTTCCAAACTCATATTCCAAATAAATAACACCGTAGACTATAGAATAATGAATACAAAGTAACGCAATGCTAAACGTACATGGAGGTCAATTGCAACATACCGAAAGCATCCGTAGTTTAATTGTATAAAAACATAACTTACAGGACTCCTCCGATACCCACCCTTAGTCCAGAGGTCTAATTGAAACTTTCTCTATCATTTAGAGCTAATTCTGAAATATTTCCTTAGTTCAGGGGTCAAATTGCAAATTTCCTAATCATTTTTTAGTTAAAAAACACTCGTCACACACACACACACACACACACACACACACACACACAGTATTTTCCAAGAAGATATAGAGAGAGAAAGTTAGATTCCTCATTTCTCATCTCAATTTTCCCAAAACCCTAATATCTCCTCTCTCTCTCTCTCTAGATATATACATATATAATAAATATATCTATCTATCTATTTCTATATATATTTATTTTTATATACTTTGATTTAACTGAGAAAGATGATAGTCCAATCTAACCCAGCGCCGCCGTCGCCGTCGCGGCTCCCGGCGGCGGAGCAATCTGTCTCCGTCGCGTCGGAAATGACACGTCAGCTGAGTACGGAGAAGATCGGCGTGGATTTGATCAGCGACGCCGCTCTTTGGCCCTCACTCTCCGAGTCGACTCGCCCCTCTCCCAAATCTTCCCCCTCTCCGATCACCGAATCATCTTCTTCGGAGGTAATATATTTTTTCTACATTGTATTATATATATATATATATATATGTGTGTGTGTGTGTATCTATCTGTTTGTATCGATTGTAAGGTGTATATGTTTTAGGGTTTTGCTTTGTGTTCTTGAATTAAAATTTTATTATGTAATATTCCCTTGGTCTCGATTTAGTTTATTAGTATTCCAATTATGAATATTATGAATATTGTGTATATATGTATCTATCTGTTTGTATCGATTTGGAGATGTATTTATGTCTTAGGGTTTTGCTTTTTGTTCTTGAATTAACGTTGAATTATTTTTGTAATAACTAATTATGTAATACTCAATCGGTATCTATTTAATTGATTGTGATGTGCGGCCTATACTAGATAAGTAAAATAAAATTTACGGCTTGTGCGTTTGTTTGAAGTGATTGAAGTAATGTAGATTAAAAAGATGTATTCTCGAAAACGTTTGGGGTATTATCCATGTTCTACATTGTATATATGTATCTATCTGTTTGTATCGTTTTGGAGATGTTTATGTTCTGTTTGTATCGATTTGGAGATGTTTATGTTTTTAGGGTTTCGCTTTTTGTTCTTGTATTTAACTTGTTATTATTTTTGTAGTTACTTATTGTATAACACTCCCTCGGTCTAAATTTAATTGATTAGTATTCCAATTTGTGATGTGCCAAAGTAGACGGAACTTTCCTAAATAAGAAAGATAAAAACGTCTTGGGCGTTTGTTTGAAGTGATTTAAGTACGTGCAAATTGGAAACATTTGTAATAAGACCAAGAATAAGATTTTTTCAAGAAATAAAAGTAGAGGGTTATGTGTAGAAATTGAAGTAATTTAGATTAAAACGGTTACAAAGATGTATTTTCGGAACTCCCAACTAAATTGTGTATGGACTGATTAACGTTGGTGTTATTTGATAAGTCGCGTGATTGTATCATATATGATGTATATATATATATATATATATAGTGTATGATTGGAGTATGATGTATTGATAATTGATTGTATGTATGTACGTATGTATTTTCTAAGGACCTGATATGTGTCTCCTTGTAATTGCTTATACATTTTAAAGAAGATTATACTTTGATTATGGTTTGTTGATATCTGTATATGGTGTAAAAAGTAGGTGTCTACTTGTAGTTATGTATATGTTTGGGGGTTTTGCTTTCGGCAATTACTGCATATGATGTAAAGTTTTATGTACATATGAATTCGTAGGAAGTTGATATTGTATACGGGGACACGATTTCTTTAGCTATTGTGCGTTGAGAGACTAATGCCGGCTTTACCTCTATATTAATATCTGCATAGTGTATATGATGCATATTATAGACCTAAGTAAATCTGGGTATATAAGTTTGTAGGCTTTGCCATATGTTGGATAGATATAACAATGCAAATTTGGGTGCATTTTTATATGCAGGGACCATATATATGTATACGCGCCTAGGGTTTCTTTCGACTTCTTTGTGATAGGATTCATTAATGTTTTATTTTTTGTATTTTTGTGTAGAATGTAGGTATTACCACTTGTAGGGACATGATATGTATCTATGTATATTAAGTGTTTACAAATTCTGGTTTTGCTTTTGGTTTGATTGGTTTCAGCATATTATTTAAGATGTATGTATCAGTGTATTTGCCAATAACCTATATCTTTAGCCTAAACTATCCATGGACCCTGAACATGGTGACTTGGCGGACTAAGCCATACAGAAAAAAAGACGTGTATGGCCATTAATATATGGAAATTGGAAAGTGAAATGTGGAGTTAGTGGCCGTACACATGGCATTCTGTCCACCAAGTCACTAGTGGAACTGGATTCACTGAAAAAATCTTTAGCGCGTATGTTTTGGGATTGATTTATGTCAGTTTTGTTGTATGTTTATATCTGTATCTGAGGTTTGTCTCCATATGTATGTATGTATCCTTGCAGGGAATTTGTCTCCATATGTAGTCATTTTTAACTTGTAGGATCCTTTTTTACTTCTAGCGATTGATCAAAGTTGCTTATATTATATATTATGATTTTTTGCTTCATTTTTAGGCACCTGAAATTCTAAATCCACTTCCGAATCATATACACCCTAATACCAGTTCGATGCCAAATCCAAATACCATTTTTTCCCCACACCCCAATCGGCAAAGGCAGTCAGCCCGAGGTGGGTCCAGTAGGGGAGGACCCTCCCGTGGTGGATTTATTCGTCACCCCCCACCACCTCAGCAATTGCCTTCTCCCCCTCCCCTACCGTTTTATAGTGGGTTTGAAGGTCCCATCAGGGGAGCTTTTATTGTTGATAATGGTTATGGTCTCCACCCTCGCCCCACAGATCACAATTTTCGACGGCCCAGATCCCCTCACAGAGGCGGGGGCCGCCATTATAACCATGTGAGCTATCGTGGTCCAGAATGGAATGTTGTTAGGTTCCCACAGCCTGGACTGCCCATGGGTTATCCAATGCCACCTCAGCAAATGGTGCCGTTCCCGTTCATGCACGTGCTTCCACCGGAGCCTTTTATGGGGATGCCACCGTATGCCGGTGGTCATGGACCTGTTCCACCTCCATCTCTATCACCTCCACCTCAACCTCCAGTTGATTTGGATTCAAGGTTGCTGAATCAAATAAACTATTACTTCAGGTAATTTGATTTGTTCTTTCTAAATAATTTTGGGTACTTGTTCTTCTCAATCATCTTATATTTTTAACTAACTTTTATTGTACTGCAGCGAAGAGAACCTGATAAAAGATATGTACCTTAGGTCTCAGATGGATAATGATGGTTGGGTTTCCGTTGCTTTAATTGCCAACTTCAAGAAAGTACGTAACTTTTTACTATCGAATTTCTCTCGTATTGATGGGATATTACTTGTCAACTTGTGTTCATAACTTGGTATATGTTACTGTGGATTCAGTATATTGGTAATTATTAAGAGTGCTGGAGTAACATTCATTGCAAATAGGAGTTAATATCTTTTGCAATTACCAGGAATTTCTGTGTGGATTTATTATTTTGTTGAGTCGTACTCTTTGCTTTGCTGGTTTGATGATTTGGTAAAGTAGCAGTTTCTATCACATTGTAAAGTTCTTTCTAAAATTTGTTACGACATGGATGCATGAATTTGGGTTTAGATAGCTGAAACTCTGCCATTTGCTGTGCTTTTTAATATTGTCTTTGCTTTGTTTCCCCGTTTAAATGTGGGCAGTTTTATGGCAACCAGGGGCGCTTGGCATGGTAGTAATTGTACAGCTTGTATCCGAATTGAGTTGTAGACCTTGCCTCCCATTATTGATCAAAATTTACTGTAATTTCCTGGTAAAAAAATGAAATTTTGTTTGCTGGTTGTTACCAAATTGCTTAAGAGGCACAAGCCAGAAAGAAAGATACTTTGGTAGTAGTTGAGTTTTTCATATTCTTTTCGTGTGAACTCGATTTTCTTCTCGTTTGTCCAGCATGTTTGTTTCTGTAGTTACGTCAATATGTTTACATCGCATAGTATGCTAAAAAAAACTTCAATAATTGGTCAGTTATTGGTTTGTCTTGTCGTTTAGGTACTATTGAACAAATGGTATGCTAATATATGTGATCTGGCCGGGAGAATACAGGTTCTTATTAAATTTGCGACGTGATGCGCGTCTCATTTTGCAAGTAGCTTGCAAATATATGTGGCTTGGTATGGTTAAAAATAGTGGCTCTAATCAGATTTTTTACCAATGGCATGCTAAAAACTTTATGTGATAACCAAAAGGGTAGGAATGACTGATTCAGATGTCTTTTGCTCTCTGTGCTTTTTCTAAATGTTTCTATTGATCTTTATTGAGTCATACCTTCAGTTTTTCAGCTCTTATTTAGTATTGTAAAGGTTTTAATCTTGAATGTCCTTGATCGGTACTTTAGTCTTTTTAATTCAAAATCTGTTCAAGTGATGCCTATACATTGATCAAGGTTTGCCTCAATGAAACAGGTCCGTGAGCTCACTCAAGACATTCATTTTATACTCGAGGTTCTAAGAGCTTCAACAGTTGTCGAAGTACAGGCAAGTATTTTAAGACTTGATAGTATCCTATCCTCGCTTGTTTTATTCCATTTGTATGTGTAGTTGTACAGCATTTTAGTCTACTTAAGCAAGCCCTTATCCTATCTTAGTAAGTCGGGTCTTCTGCGCCCTCTTTTGTGCTCCCTTCTGCTCCCCTTGACTTTAGCCCTAAATATTGAGTAAAAAAATTAAAAATAAATCTTAAAAAAATATTAATTATTAAACACAGTATTGTAATTTTAAATTGGAGCAGATGTAAGAACCAATGTTAAGAAAGCATAAGTCTACATTTTTTTTATTGATGTTGTGTCAAAAAATTATGAAATTTGTTAAGAATATATTTTAAAAGTTTATAAAGATATGAAACAAGTTGTAAATTCAAAATTTAAGCGAAAATAGAGAAGGGAATAGAAGGGAGCACACACGGGGGTAGAAGATCTGCTTACCTCCAATGTTATCAGACTAAAAGTAAAAACAAATCAAAAGAATAAGCACACGTAAAAAGTTTATATTTTTTCCCTTTTATTAGAAGCATGGAAAATGATATCTGTATCGAGTATACTTGGGAATTTGGATATAATTCTACTCCTGAAAAACTTAAGTTGTAACTTTTTTAGTAGAACCTGTACTTTGGTTGGAATCAGGATTTTGTTTTCGCTTTTGTTTTATACGTTGGTAAAATAGATATTTTTAGTCTCATTGCACAACTACTTTATAAAAAATATTTCCATCCTGAATATATTTTTGTATGGAGAGATTATTTTGTAGTTTGTTGGCTTGGTACTTTTTATTTTAACTGTCCTTGAACAAAACATTCATTGTCTACATCAGTTTGATCTCACAATTACTATTACTTAAACTCACCAGATCAATGTGGAATTTCTATTGCATCTGCGTTTTCTTTAATCGCCATTGCATGTCACAACTTTCTATATGTTGCAGGAGGACAAGATCAGACGGTGTAATGATTGGAAGAGGTGGATTACGACTAGGTCATAGCCTTCAATCCATCCCGGCCCAGAATAGGTCACACGACCTGGGCAACTCATCTTAAAGTTCTATAAGGGCAGCCCATTGGAACGAAAGTCTTTCATACTAATTGCGCCATGACCTATTTACTAACTCTTGACCAAAAAAAAAAAAAAAAAGAAGAAGAAACCGTTGACCAAAAAAAAGAAGAAAAAACCGTACTTACTAGCATAACAACCACCAGCTTACTTAAGATTTGCTTGATTGTAGGTCCTGAGCTAAAAGCTGGTTCTTTTTTCTCTTTTAACATGGTAGTAATGCTAGCTGTTTTGAATGGGTACCAACAAAATAGGCTGGCTTATTACGTAATTTTTTTATTGGAAAAATAATATGAAGATGTGGTTGATCCATAGTCCATTGAAAACTAACTCAGATCTGGATTGTAATCTTAGCTTGGAATTTGTCAATTGCTATCGAGTTACTAGATTGCAAACCTTGTATTCATACCCAACATCCAGATAAGTGTAGTTTTTTTCTTTATGGGAAAATTGCATTTGGTATCCATATCATAACATGTTTGATTTATTTTAGTGTTTTAGCATTTATAAGTCTCCCGTTTAATGTATTTACATGTGATTAGAGTGTAGCAATACCAATCCCTGCCCTGAGGTTTTAACATTTTTTTATCTAATCTTAGTATAACAAAGCATTTGAGAGTGCTTTTTTTGTCTAATTGCATTAATTTCTTAGAAGATTAGTACTTTATTAGATACGTAACTCGTAAGAGAGAAACTATTACTGAAAACTTGTGAACTTGCTACTCTTATTAGTTATTTTCAAAAGCTCACATAATTTGGAGAAGTTTTGTTTTTGTTAGTTCCTGCAACATAACTTTTTATTTCATACCGAAGTCTTAATATTTTGAGCAAGTGGTTGGTAGCTATGTGGTTGTTATCCGAGTATACTACGCTCACAGACAGGATTCGAGCCCTGTCGCCTGCGAAGTTTTGCAGGTTTTACTTCCACATGAGGGATCAAAAAAAAAAGTCTTAATATTTTGTACCGTGCCTCTTGAATGGAGTTTGTCAGAACATAGCAAACGTTTTATTGGTACTGAACTTAATATCAAAAGTTTTATTCAATTTCAGAAGACTATTAAAGACGAGAACTTAGCTGGGGAGGTAAATTTGGTAACATGAAGCATTGCACACGTTTTATTGCTACGTGATAGTATTTGAATTTTTTGTGAGGTCTTGCAGAAATTAATATCAAAAGATTTAACGAAAAAAAGGCGGTAATTTGATAACATTTTTTTTTGTTATAGCTTATTAAAACAACTAAAAAAATAAGGTTGCCATTGGTACCCAATTAGCACACACTTATCTTAGGTTTGGAAATGTTGTAAAATGTTTTCATTAAAACATTGATTCCAATGTGTTTCAGAAATAGTCTTATGCTTATCTAGATTTGCACAAATCAATCAAATGGATTGAATTTTAGGATTAACAGTCCGATCAATCTTTTTCCTATCCTATCCGACATTCCGACTCATATTCCCATCACAGTTTAAACAAACTAGACCTTGAAGTAATTTCAAAATTACAGGTGAATTCTCAATGGCTCAATCATTGTATTGTATTTTGTTGCCAAGAAGCCAATATTTTTTTTTTCCTTTTGTCCTATATTATAACTTCATTCAAGCAAGCTCCATGATCATTAGTACTGTTGATGGTGTAAAGTGACTGCAGTACAACAACACTTACAATTTTGTTGTTTGTGTGTCTATTTCTTTTGTTATTTGCTAGTTTATCATCAGGTATTCTTCAGCATGGGGTAATGTTAATCGGATGTGAAGTTGCTAATGTTTAAAACGGTTAAAGTTTGATCGACAACTGAATTAAAAAACTAATGGCTCGATCCGATGTAAAATGCAGAAACAAAAATTGAGATACCCGGACTCTCGCACCAATTAGATTTTAATCCAATGCTCCCGGATCGAATTTCAGCTGCTGATGTTTATTCAAAACATCAGCAAGTCGGTTCCCGTGCTCCTTATTGCGCCTCTGACTTGTACCTACACTGATGACAAAAACCATTTCCGTCATTATGTGATTTTGTCCTATGACTATACGAGTGTAGAAATTGTTTGTGTATCATTAATCAATCTGGTATGTATTGAATGCCATCACCAAACTAATGGAGTAATATTTGGTCATATGATACCTGGGATTTTATTTTTTTTGAAACTGTTTACAATAATATGATACCTAGACTCGTGTGTATAAATATTTACATAAATATATATAAGAACACAAAGCTGACAGCACACTACAAAGTACAAACATTTGGGTAATCAACTTGGCATCTCTTGACCACTTTCCCATACCACTTTTATTGCTGTGTTCCTAGTATACCTATAAATAGTGGCTCTTTGTTATGGGACACACATGATTTTTCAGTGGTTCTGAGTAAGCACATATACCTTGAAAATTACAGATAAATAAGAGAATAAGAGAGAAATAAATTATTATTTTAATTATAATTGGACATATTAATTAATTATATTTAAGTTATATTTGAGTTCATGTATATTTAACGTAATAGATAAATAAAATATACCTGTATTGCAGGATTAAATTATTTTTTCCTTTTCTTACTTCACTTTTCAAAATCGGAGGCAGAGTAGCTGACTCTGAGTTAAGGTTACTCTGCTTCCCCAACCATTGGATATGTATTTTATTAATACTGTATTGATAAAATAACAGATCAAATGATCAACGGAAGCAGAGTAACCCTGACTTAGAGTCAGCTACTCTGTCCAATTTCCATAGTCATCTATTTTACATACCGTGTATAAACACAATTTTTCAAAGCAGATAATATAAAATACATGTTTTTTCCTTTTCTTACTTCACTTTTCAAAATCTGTCTGGTTTGGTTGTGGGGATCCTGTTATTATGGCAAGTGGACTTAACCTTTAAATGTTCAACACAATTTCCATAGTCATCTATTTTACATACCGTGTATATATAAACACAATTTTTCAAAGCAGATAATATAAAATACATGTTGATGTTACATATTTTTATCTTTAGCATATTATATAAAATACATGTTCAAGTTACGCATTTTTCTCTCAAACAAATCATTCATTTGTCTAAAACAAAACAAAAAACATTAGTTTACAACATTTATTTATAAGAATATAATTTAAATATATAAAAATCATATGCTAATGTAGCACTTCATTGAATTTTGATTAATCTAAAAACTTTAACCGACTATTAACATTTAAATATTCTTTGTATACCACATTTGTCATTGAATCTTGTAATTTTAATTTTTATGTACATATGAAAACAATGAGATTTTTTTTAAAGTAGCTTTGTAAATAATAACGACATGAACTTATCCATAGTAATTATATGAAAGGCAAGAGGTAGAAAAAGGTGACTATTTGGAACCGTTACATTATTTGACTGTTTATAGTACAGTCATTTTAACCACCGTTAGATTAAAAAATGTATGGTTAGATAATATTTTTCATAACTAATTTATTTTTTCTATTTTCAACAAATTAGAATTTGATAAATTAAAAACAAATTGTACAACACACTAGAAACTCAAATAGAAATATATAACCCTAGAGGAAACGAGACTAAACTTAAATATTAATTAAAAATTAATTTTTTTTAATCCATTTCACATCTTTTTATACAAACGGGTTGACTGTTTCCTAATAATTTCTGATAGAAACGAGTGGTCCAACCAGTACATATTTGTAGAGTAATACAATCACATAGCATTTTACTGTAGAAAAAGGAAGGTACTTTTTCACAAATGGGTATAATACCTATTTTAGGAGTACAAATCTTCTACCCCTATTCTCTATCCTTTCGGTGCCCCCTTACTTATTTTCACTCAAATTTTAAATTTTCACAACTTATAACGCAACTTTATAAACTTTTATATTATATTGTATTCAAATTTTAAAACATTTGAACATAATATTGTTTTAGACAATTTTTTTAATATTCAATGTTTAATTTACACTAATTTATACATTTATTCCAAAATAAATTTTGTGCGGATTTTATTTTAAAAATAATTATTGGAATGTATTGATACATGTATTATAGTAATTGTACAATTTTTTTCAAGTTTTTTAGAATTTTTTTTTGGATAAAATAAGCAAGGGGGCACCGAAGGGGATAGAGAATAGGGGGTAGAAGATTTGGACTCCTATTTTAGATGTGGAGAGGTTTGTTATAGACAGTGTGTAAAATATAAAATACATAATGTCTAAAATAAAATAAACAAATTACATAAGATAGTTACAAAGTAAACTCACTAGTACAAGTTTCCCAAAAAAAAGTTATATATATATAATAAAAATGACATTCCTAATAAATTTTTAACTAGAATTGAGAAATACACCATAATTATATGGTGTTCTTTTTATTAAACCGAAAAGGGGGAATAAAGCCTAAGAGGATAAATATGTATAAAACGGAAAACTAAAAAATGGAAAAATAGAAAATGAAAATGAAAGGCTTAAAACGCATTAAAACAATGTCTTGGTTTCATGTCCATCGATTGGTTGGTTTGCATACATGATTGAATAGTGATAAGGTATGCTTACCATATTACTGTAGAAATTGGCAATAATGTTAATGACCCAGACTATAAACCCAGACTTCCTATCCAACTAAATAAAAAAATAAGGCATTTTATTGTATTAAAGCTACGACAGTTTCTTAGCATGTTATGATAACTGTTTTGACTTTTTAACATTTAATGCAATAATTTTTCTTTTTGTTTTTAATTTGTACCCACTTTCTTCTTTCTTTCATTTTCTTCTCCTCAAATACCACAAAATGTTGGCACTAGATGGACACATATGATGTGAAAAATAAGACTAAAGATTTGAAAACTAAAAATTTAACTTCCAACATTATATATAAGTGTTTTATGAAGAGTCGGGTAAGAAGTCTGTTTAATATTGTCTGGATGAATAGCATCACTGTGATATATGACCCTTTACATGAGCTCTTGTGAGTGCTCTAAGGAGTATTTTTATCTATGAATAAACTTATAATAGTACATCTATAAACATGAGCCTGGTCGGGTTGTGACTTGGTTTATCGAATTACGGTGTTGTGGTATGTGGTACAAGTAGAAAATCGTGCTACGCAATTACAGACTGTACATTAGAAATAGGTTTCGTTGTTATGCTAAAATTTTGAGTTGTAAAATACTTGAGAGTGATGCACAATGTGAATGATATACATTCGAAAGGTTTTTTTTTTAGCAAGATCACCACAAAAAAAAAAAAAATCAAGTTTTTTGCTTCTGGAAAATTGGTAACTAATTCCCCTCAAAACCTGTCAACATAAGTATTTAGAAAGAATAAAAAATATATTACATGTTAAAATTGGTAACTAATTCCCCTCAAAACACATTCTATTACCTGTTTCGGCATGTATATATAAACCAATAAACCATAATGTGGTAAAAATAGTTATGATATAAAAAGAGACTTTTTGATATAGATTATTGCAGATACTTAATGAGTATCATTGATTTACTCTCATATATATGATCTGATGGTCCACATTGAATCTCTGCGAGAGTTTATGTCAAAAAGTCTCTACTTAATTATATCGTCACTCACGTAAAAACATAGGAACAACAAGGATAGTAATTCTAATGCAGCAATAACAATCACCACCGTCGATTATCATTTGAAGGCTTAAATCATATTAACTACTTATATCGTCACTCACGTAAAAACATAGAAACAACGGAGATAGTAATTCTAATACAGCAATAACAATCACCACCGTCGATTATCATTTGAAGGATATTACCCTTTCAATACATCATTGTACTATATAATTTGTTATTTTTCTCTTGAACTCTCTTCCCCCTAAATTTTAATGGGAATCTTATAAAAAGAATTGCCAGCAAGATAAAAATAATCTTGGATTTACTTACTTTATTTCAATTAGGAAAATATCTATTGTGATATTTTTAAAATTTCTCTCCTATTAAAAACATCAACCAGAATACTCTTAAAATTTCTTCGTAATTTAATTTTTTTTCTCGGATTTCTTCCCCAAATTTGTTTTTCAATTTATAAAATTGTGTTTTCCTGTTTCTTGAATAAATGAGAATAATCTCCTGTAAAAATCATATTCAAATTTCAGTAGAACATGAGTTGGTCATGTTTGGTTAAGTCATTTGAGAAACCAAAAATCAAATTTCGTTTGGTTTCGTTAGTCCAGTCTCGGTATTTGGCCGAGACTTAAGTTTTAGACTCAGGCTCGAGAAAGTATTTGGCCGATTTTGCCGTATCTTTCTTTATATCTTCTCTCTATTGTATCTTTCTTTATATTTTCTTCTCTCTATTAATTTGTTTATTTCCTTACCACTTTAACTACAGCGTTTTAATAAAAAAAGATTATATCTATATTATTAAGATGTTAGATTAAAATCAACGGACCAGATTAATTAGGGTTGCGGCCCCCCTCCCCCTTCCAAAAATGTGAGAGAATTTGGTAACAATGTGCCCAACCAAAATCCTATACCCCATTTATTTATCATTTTTCGTGTCCTCTTACTTATTTTATTCAAAATTTTTTTAAAAAAACTTAAAAAAAATTGAACAATTAATATAATACATGTATCAATACATTCTAATAATTATTTTTAAAATAAAATCCACACAAAATTTATTTTGGAATAAATGTATAAATTAGTGTAAATTAAACATTGAATATTAAAAAAATTGTCTAAAACAATATTATGTTTAAATGTTTTAAAATTTGAATACAATATAATATAAAAGTTTGTAAAGTTGCAGTATAATTTGTGAAAATTTAAAATTTGAAAGAAAATAAACAAAAAGGCACGAAAGGAATAGAGAATAGGGGTAGAAGTTTTTAACTCGCACATGCTGCATAACAAAATAATTAAATGCCCTTTCAAAACAAAAAAAATAATACTTAAATGCAAGCATGTGGATTACCATTTACCTTAGTACTACTCTTTTTATAGCACAGATATAGATGCATCATTGACGTGTAAATTGTAATGACTCATACCAGGGCAGCCAGCCAGCCAGCCAGCCAACAAAATCGGAAAAATCGAACCGAACCGAAAAAATTCGAAAAAAACCGAAACCGAAAACCGAAAAATTTTCGGGTCAGTTTCAGTTTCAAGTAAAACCGAACCGAAAAAAACCGAAAAATAAAAAATAAAACCGAAAAAATCCGAAACTGGACCGAAAAAACCGGTCCGGTTCGGTCTAAAAAATAAAAAGACCGAAATCGAAAAAAACCAAACCGAAAAATATGCTCGTTTCGGTTTCGGTTTTGCAAAAAACCGAACCGGACCAAACCCAACCCTAACTCATACTATGTTTGTCTAACATATTTTTTTGATATAAAATCATATTTTAAAAATTTGTTTTAAAAATTCACTGAAAATGTGCATTTTAAGAATCTGGATTTTTTTAGACTTTTCAGTATAAAAATCAGATATTTAGAACCTGAATAATCTGAATTAACAAACACACGCGTATTTTTAAAATGCAAAATCAAAAAATCAAAATAAAAATAAAAATTCAAAAGTACTCTGAATAACAAAGACCAGATACTAATCTGTATGATTGTATGTAATTGTATCATCACTTTCATAATAAAACACCTCCATTTGTACTACCTTTTTTGGCATGACCAAAAATAAGCCAATATCACCACTCTCTTCTTCTTCTACTTCCTTCAATTCCGATTTGTCTCTCTCCTCGGCCGCTATGCCGATTGCCAAGAAAACATTGGATCAAGTTTGGACATCAATTTCCCTCTCCTCACTCCACCCTTATAGCGGCAATGGTGATCCGACGGTGAGAAATGAACCTCCGGATGGATCTACGGTCCTGAGCTTGAGTACCGTAGGGTCAAGCCAACACTTTCAGAGCCAGAATAACGGTGGCATTTGCTCTGATTACATGTCTGAGTTTTCTTCTTTTTACAAGAAAAGGGGATTGGAATATAATGGTGATGATCATAGGTATAAGCGCATGATCAAGAATAGAGAATCGGCGGCTCGTTCAAGAGCTAGAAAACAGGTCACTGTTAACCTTGACTGATTCTAGCATCCCAAATATCTGACTCCAGGCTTCTTTGGTTTCAGCTTTTAAGTTCATTTTTTTTTTTGCTTTTATTGCTCATAATGTGTAATGTAATTTCCTGACCATCTTAAAACATAACTTTTCTTGCATTTCTGACTTGAAAAGGCTACAAATGTTAAGCTAGGAGACCCATCTTTAATCCTAGCCTTAAATAAGCCGAATGTATTTGCTAAAGAGATGCAGTTATAAAGCCCTTCAAGTAACTTATTATAGGTTACTACGAGCTAGGATTAAGTTTTTCATGGGATGGATACAGTTGGGTCGTTTTGTTTCAGTTAAAAGCTTGATATTTTTTCCGTTTTCAAGTTGTAACGCATTTGGCTGACCGTCTTGAAGCCCGATTTCGTTCCGTTTTTTTCCCCCTGAAAAAGCCAGAAAAGTAAAGCTGTATGATTGAACTTTTTTTACCAGCCTTAGTTAATAACTCAGCTTATTTCCTTAAGAGTTGCAGGCAAAAAGCCCTTAGATATACTGTTTAAACCCTACATATTACTTTTTATACCGTTATATTACGTTTTTTTTTAATGTATTTTGAACAATTTGCAGGGTAGATTATCATAGGGGGATTTTATGAGTTATCGGTCTTCTGGATGGTTTTTGTGACTTTGTATTATTCGATTTTACTTAATCTCTGGGAGCTTGTTACATGGGCACTGAACTCGTCTTTTCGTCCGTTATTTTAATAATAATGAACATGTTTATTTAATAAAAAATAAAAAAACATACATACAACCCAAGTTTTTACAATATACAGTTATTGCAAAATAAATGGACTCAGTGACGTTTAAATAGCTTGAGCTATATCATGTAGCAGTACAACAAGACCTAAATAACATTACACTGTTAAAATGATACTCCAAAGTCCAAATAGAACCAAAACAAGTGCTTATAGTTATATTATAATCACATATAACATAATATAGATACCCCCTTTTGTGAATATTTCTCATGATATTCATGTTAAACATGGTCTAAACGGGAAGGTTTCTCTAAGTTCACTTAAACTTTAGTTGTACACAAATGAGCTAGGCTTGTTTTGTTCCTAATTCTAATATTAATATTGAGCTAGGCTTACACAAATGAACTGGAAATCGAAGCTAAACGCTTGACTGAAGAGAATGCCGAGCTCAGAAAACAGCTAGAAAAGGTAAACTGGTTTCATGTGCGGAGAATACGCTATGTTTTCCGTTTAGTATTTACGAAAAATATTTACTGTTCGATTATATTTTATTCATGTATTTTTTGTCTGCAGTTCTCTTCACCAGCTCCTACCGAAATTCCAAAAAAGCAGAAATTGGTTAGAACCTTATCTGCCCCATCGTAATGGACTATTGGGTAATAAATTAATGTTGTGCAAACTATCTATTAAGTAGTCTTTATAGTGATTAGTATCGACGTTGTAATAGCTGATTAGGGGACCATTTCTCGTTTTGCATGTCATCCTTGCGCAGGGGCACTGCTAATCTTCTTTGTACCGTTCCTATTTTATCGGATGTCCCCGAAGGGACAATAGCTGATTAGGGATGGTTCGTGTAAATTACCGTAATTGTTAAAGACTTAGTAATGAAGGTCAATCACTTTGTATTTGGTCTCTCATTTTTTTCCAGTCACGTTTAAGGAATAAACCAAGAACTGATCTTTGATACAAAACGAATATTATATCTGTCACAATTTTTCACTAATAGGTAGAAATTGAAATCCACTTTGATCAATTAGTTGCCATACAATTGCTGGTGTGCACGTCTCTATTATGATTATAATTTTTCTTGCACAAAAATAGGAAAAATGATGCTGGCTAATTAAGGCAGAGCAAGTGGAGTATTTATTAACTAAATTGATGGATAATGATATATACTAGTAGCTAGATTAGGCTGTCGAATCTTCTTTTTTTCCCCCAACTTAATCTCACCAAATAATTGAATTGTATAATTTATAACTAACTAATCGTAACCCACATATTGCGTGTGCGATACGCAGTGACATAAACTTGATCTCGACAAATAAAATTGATATTTTCTTAAAAAAATAATATTGAATAAATAAATATAATAAATTAATAATCGTATGTAAAAAGTAATATAATTTTTTTACTTATAAAAAAAAATACACATGACGATTTTGTTTGAAATATCAATGCGTGAAAAATAATATGTATTTAAGTTATTTATGTATTTGAATTGAATGATGCCATTTAAAAGTAATTATAATATTAGAGTGATGATATTTTTAAAAAATTTAGATAAAATTTGACAGACTTAACTTTATTGGATTGACTTATATTAATATCATGATAATAACTAAATTTATTTTTCCTGTTTGGTTTTGATATTTTTTGTCACTACTTAGAATGTCTTATATTGGCCACTCACTGGTGGTGGGGAAACTGTCGGATAGAGCAGAATTTATTCGACATATTGGTCAGATAGTAAATAATGATGCATTGTTTTCACTTTTCATTATGTTTGGTTAGACCTTACCTCAGAAGATACTTTTATCTAAATAAATTTCGTAATTTCCTGAATCATTTGATAAATATGATAGTACGTAATAAATTATTATGAAGTTTACGTTTTTGTAGTTGAAGTATTGTTATGATTATTAAATGATAATAAACAAATAAAAAGAAACGATATAGGGTTATTATAATAAAATTAATAAGAAAGCTGAAATTTTGTGTATATGTAAACCGTTTCTTAATTAAAAGATATAAAATATGTTAAATTTAAATAAATGGTTAAAGTTACTGATGCGGTTGCTATTACAGTGATAACTATGTTAACTTAACCTTAGTCTCCCCACATTTATTTTGTATAAAGGTTTTACAATTGATCTGGTAAACACTAATTAAAACACTCTGATTTGAGATTTGAGCATCAAATAGCAAATGGTGAATCTTTAATTTTCAGTAATAGCGCTGATGCGCATCGCAGAATCGCAACCGCAACTTTGCACTCGGTATTTAGCAATTAGCATTATCGATTATAAAAGGGAAATTCCTAGAGGTGCACATGCTACAAGGTTGCAGAAATATGATTAATTCATGATTGTATTTATTCAAAATACAGGTTATTTGTATTATTTTTTTATTAATTGTAATTTTGTATGATGTCCAGATGATGCACTGAGCCCCTAATTAACTAAGTACGAGAAATGTTAATTTGGCACATATGCCCCTAATTAACTAAGTACGAGAAATGTTAATTTGGCACATATGCCCCTAATTAACTAAGTACGAGAAATGTTAATTTGGCACATATGCCCCTAATTAACTAAGTACGAGAAATGTTAATTTGGCACATATGAGCTCAGGGACGGCTGAAAAACCGGAAAAATCGAATCGAACCGAAAAAGAAAAACCGAAAAAATTTCGGGTCAGTTTAGGTTTTCTGTAAAACCGAACCGAAAAAGACCGAAAAATAACCGAAACTGGACCGAAAAAATCGGTCCGGTTCAGTCCAAAAATTAAGAAGACCGAAACCGAAAAAAAGCAAACCGAAAAATATGCTCGGTTTCGATTTCGGTTTTGCCAAAAACCGAACCGAACCGGCCTCGGCCCTACATGAGCTCATGCTAGCTAGCAATATCCATGTAGACTGTAGTGCACGCTTTACAGGTCATAAACAACCAATAGTCAATATTGAATATTCAAAAAAGTCACAACTGGCTCCATTACTCTTTTTTTTATCCAGTAAAATAAATTACACAAAGAATAATTCGAGATAAAGTAAATTAATAAACCAATACTATACTCCATTCGTTTATATTTAATTATACATTACGAAACTACGTGCAATTTTGACCGGCCAATAACTTTTTAAAATTGTCGGAATGAAAATTTTCAAAAGTTGATCAGATTGTTCAAATGTTAAATTTTATGATTAGATTTAAAAAAAAAATTATTTCGATAATTTTGATGCAAGTTATAAGTCAGTCAAAATTGCACGTAGTTTCATAATATACAATTAAATAGGAACGGATGGAGTATTATTTTTGCACTGCTTCATTTGTGTTAGTAACACCGATTCGATGGTTTGTCATTTGTTTGTGTTAGTGGCCAGTACTGAAAGTCAGGGACGAAAGCAGGAACAAATATTTGGGGTTGCAACAGTAGAAACATATAATATTTTTCAAATTATAAAGAGCGGGAAAAACGTTTTTTTTTTCCACCCTATTTCTAAAATTTTTTTCCCCTTTTTGGTCAATTTAAACATTTTTTTCAAACTCTCAACAAAAAAAAGTCACAGATTATGTTAGCTTTTTCCTAAGAAAGCAGTATTAGGGCCCTATTATTTCATTATTTTTTTTTGCTATGATTGATATCACAGTTTGTTGTTTTGTCATAATTCTTAAGGACCACTACGAGGGTTTATCCCATAGAAGACTTTGTTGTTCGAAAATAATAATAGAGCTGTTATTAAAAAAAAAGTCACAGCAATAAAGTCACGTTCATCATTTGAAAATTAACCAAAAATAAAATAAAAATTAGAAACGAAGGTAAAATAAATAAAAATTAAGAAAAAAATGGTACAACACAGAAAAGTATAATGAAACGAATGTATAAAAAAATAAATTTAAGAAACCGAGCTATTAAAAAGAAAAAAATACGAACAAAGAAAGGTATAAAAATATTATAAACCCAAAAAAGTCAAACTTATTTTATTAAATACTGAGATTTACATATACTCATTTTGCATAGATATAAACGAACAATCAAATATATTTTACACAATTTCAATATTATAGTTACTTTGCATACAAACTACCAAAAATTATTTTAAATTTTATTTACAACCATCACTGTATGTTATTATTATTATTATAGTTTAGTTTTTTCAAATATGCGTATCACGTATCAACATGGTATATAAGTTAATGTTATAATGTATTTAATTTGCTTTGTTACTTCAAAAGTGGTACATATAAGTTATTAATCATATTTTTAATTCGTACTATTAGCATTAAATAAAAAGTTATAGTATGTTATTACACTAACAATATATAATTTTGAAAAAGAGTTATTAAAAAATATATTTCAAGAGTTGCCATAATGCATTATATATAAATTATTTCGAAAAGCACTATTAAAAAAATTAATTTCTGAAAAATGTGCAACCCCTGATCAGACTAATGTGGCGCGCCTGCCGAAAGTTGAAATTGATATTTCTTATAAGTTTGCGCTATATAGACAAGAGGCAATTAACATAAATATACACTATACCCATTATATTAATAAAAACATACTCTCAAAAATTAAATTATCAAAAAATACATTCAATTAATAATTAATAAAAAAACAAAAAATATCATTCATCTCTCCCTATCTCTTTTATCTCTCTCTCCTCCTCTCCCTTTCTCTCCGATCTTTCTTTCTTCGATCTCTCTTTCCTGCGGGAGATTATTTTTTAAATACGCTGTTTACTTTTTCCTATAACAGACGTGCGATCCCACGTCTGCGTGACACTGCCACGTTGCTCTGCTATATCAAAAAAAAATATCAAAAAATATCAAAAAACAATATCAAAAAATTTCAAAAAATATCAACAATTTTTTTTTTAAATATCAAAAAAAAATTCAATTTTATCCAAAAATTTGCCCAATTTTATCCAAAAAAAAATCTAACCATCAAACTCCTTCATATTTCAGATTAATATATTTTTTTATCAAATCAAAGTCACTCTATCACTACAATTATCCCCAATTTTACCAAAAAAAAAACCTCTCCCAATTTACAAAAAAAAAAAACATCCCCAATTTTACCCAAAAAATACCCTAACCATCAACAATCAAATTCATTCGTATATCAAATTAATATATTTTTTTCTCAAATTAATATCACTCTATCACTACATTTATCCCCAATTTTACAAAAAAAATAAATATATCTCAATTTACCAAAATAAAACCTGCCCCAATTTTACAAAAAATAAACTCTAACTATCGACCACCAAACTAATTCCTATATAGGAATTAGTTTGATATAGGAATTAGTTTGATGGTTGATGGTTAGAGTTTATTTTTAGTAAAATTGTGTGAGGTTTTATTTTGGTAAATTGGGATATATATTTTTTTTTGTTAAAATTGGGGATAAATGTAGTGGTAGATTGATATTGATTTGATAAAAAAATATATTAATTTGATATACGAATGAGTTTGATTGTTGATGGTTAGGGTTTTTTTTTTTGGTAAAATTGTGATGTTTTTTTTTGGTAAATTGGGAGAGGTTTTTTTTTTTGTAAAATTGGGGATAATTGTAGCGGTAGAGTGACGTTGATTTGATAAAAAAATATATTAATCTGAAATATGAAGGAGTTTGATGGTTAGATTTTTTTCTGGATAAAATTGACGAATTTTTTGGATAAAATTGGCGAAATTTTTGGATAAAATTGAATTTTTTTTGATATTTAAAAAAAAAATAGCAGAGCAACGTGGCAGTGCCATGCAGACGTGGGATCCCACGTATGTTATAGGAAAAAGTAAACAGTGTATTTAAAAAAGAATCTCCCCTTTCCTGCTCCTTCTTTCTCTCTCCTGCTCATTCTCTCTCTCCGATCTCTCCTCATTGCTCCCTCTTTCCGATATATCTCTTCTCATTTCTCTCTCTTTCCGATCTTTCTCTCCTAATCCGTCTCTCTCTCTTCGATGGAGATTTAGACGGAGACATCCGTCACAGTGGGCGACAAGATATCGAAAACTCGAGATTGATGCCGACGAAGATGAGTTAGTCGAAAGAGAGACCCATGACGACGACATGATAGTTCGAGATCGAAGAACGGATAAGAATTGGATTTTTTAACTAGTGTATAAGTTTGAAAAATAAGTGTATAAACACCGTGAATTGAATATATTAAAAATTATGGATATGAATTATGTAAATAATTATATCAATTATGTAAATTGGGGTATGTACTTTACGAATTATGGCATGAACTTTTAAAATAAGTATATGAACTTTTCAAATCAGCTTATGAACTTTTGAAATAAGGATATGGACTTTTAGAATAAGGGCATGAACTTTAAAATAAGTTATGAACTTTTGGTTATGTTTTTGTTAATTAAATTTTTTTATGTATGTTTTTGTTAATTTAGTTTCACTAGTAGTATGTTTTGTTAATTTATACTATATACAATTGATAACAATTTATCTAATTACAGACATGGATTCATTTGTATACACACTGGTAAAAAAACAAATGATGCAAAAGTCGTTTTCATCGTTTTAAATTTAATGTCCAGTTTGCTCAAAAACATAAAGCATTTTAATGTTTTCTAGTTTCCATTCCATTAAAAAATGAAATAATTTTCTTTGTTTGTTATGAGTTATAACATATGACTAAATGAAGTCCATGTAGTAATTCTTTAATATGCCCAAAAATACTCCCCTTTGTTCGTAATATTTTGGTGTATAAATCTATACAAGGACGGTGTTTAATTTCTTTATGTATGAATTCAATCCTCTTTCGCGACTGAATCTTGCTTTTACCATTGATTGATAATATGTTCATTTTGATGCGTCAAGATCTTGCGCGCCATTGTATTTCATTGTCGTGTCCTAGCAAGTTTTGTTATCAAAACTGAAGTTTTTGTTATCAAAACTGAAGTTTTTGTTACACATTTTAATACTGATAGCCTAGTTTATCAATAAGACGTTTTAATACTGATAGCCTAGTTTATCAATACTGACAATTTATAGTAATGCGTCAGTGTTCTTATTATTGTACACATTTTAATACTGATAGCCTAGTTTACTAAGTATTAATTTGAGTAGAGATTAGTGTTACTGTAGTATAGAATCGTGTTGATGAAAGAAGTTCTTCTTTACTTTTTTGGAACTTGGTTAGTTCATCAGCTTGGGTCTCGTATTCCGATATTTATCTCAGAGGTTAAACAGTAGTCTGAGATTCGAGACAATTTACAAATCAAATGGGGACCGTACGTTATAGTTTATATATTCGAATCCATTATTTTTCAGCCCTGAGCTTAGAAAATTAAGTAAATTGCTATCAAATGAAGCTGCTAATCTGGTTTTTGAGGATTTGATGAACGACAATCCTGTAAGCTCTCTCCGTAAGATGAAAGCTGTCCCAAAAAACATACTCGGAAACGTTTCCACATGTGAACGAACATAGAAACGCCACTTCTAATACACCTGTTCCGCAACAACCCTTGTCTGCTATGTTAAATCCTGTTAATATAGTACTTATTCAGAGTCGATAGGAAAAAAGGGCAACATGTACGTATATGTACCATATGCACATAATTTATACCGGATGGACTGACGTTGTAATATTTAAACTTCGCATCATTAAGGAAGGATTGAAGTGTAATTTTTAAAATAACATCAGTCCCTACTGTGTAAATTCTGTGCATTTTCCGGGATAAGAAACATTTTTCATGACAAACAACAAACGGTATATAAGACTATAGGTCATCAAGATTAACTATTTTCATTTGGGTGAGATGATGCTATTAGGGGCAAATTCCATGAAAACCTTTGATGGAACTTAAAAAATAGACCATAAATATTGTTATATCTACGCAAAGTTCCAGATTATAAATTTAGAACTAAAAGAAATTACCATATTTATGGGGATTCTGAATTAGATCAAGGATGAGATTATATCCATCAATATACACAATCTTTGAGTGTAAAAGCTTGTGGTTCAGAGAGATTAGCTTTGTGGACAATTTTTTGTTAAATACTTTTGCTGCTTGGTTATGATTCTGTGCACATGTTCTGTTTGGTCCTCCTGCCAAAGTTCTCTGTGAGGGCAAACACCCAATTGGTGGTACTCCAAAAACACCGATTCTACGAGCTCCCAAGTCATGTAAATTCTGTAAAATATTGCATATTTTAACAGATTTAGCTGTGCCTAATGGATTTTTTTATAAGGAAATAACAACTCAAAATCCTTAATCTGAGGTGACGCCTTACTAGTGTGTATTTACCCAAGATAATTTTACATAACATTGACAAAATGAGTACTTGCTGCTAAAAGTACTATTACTAAAATAAATTTACCTGCATGAAGGTAGAAGCCGAGTTCACCATGATATCAGCATAGGGAGGGAAATCGTAACCCGATTTAAGCAAACTGAAATACGTATTCGTGATGTCGTTGGTACCTGCTGCTACGACGTACAAGCTTGTACCTATTATAGCTTTTGCTCTCTCATTTCCAGCAACCTTTTTTAGCTTTGTTATGTATTCTTTGAACAGGTCCATTTGGTCTGTCAATGATATAACTGACTAACAAAATGAAAAGGGAAAAAGATAATGAAATTTTGAGTTTCTTTTAAAAAGGTACTAGACTTGTTAATCTTAAAAAAAAATGCTAGACTTGTTGCTTTTATTGTGTTTCTGATTTCAGGTTTCCTCATCATTCAGAAAGAAAAAAACCAACATAGTATGATACAAATAATAGTTTACTCTTAGAAAAAAAATACACTTGTAGGAAATCCAAGGAAAAAAGCTAGGTAAAGACACTTGGCCCTCGGGGGATATTCCCCTGCCTAATGATTCAAATTGAATTTTGGTGGACGTGTTATAAATTAATTGCATAAGAATCATGTAACAAGGAGGTCACTGGTAAACCCTTCAATTTAATGTAATGCTATATAGAAACAATTTTTAATAACAACATATTTTTAAAGACAAGGCAAGAATATATGCAATCTTTAGAATGATTTTATGCAAAGTATAGTTTTCCACCCATATATACATGTAGTTTGTGCCTATAAAAACGACATGTTCTAATCCATAATAACTTTGTACAAAATTATGTGAAGCTTAATTATAGTTTGTAAGAAACATGAGTCGTACTGCAATCCGGGATGTTAAGGGATCATATCCAGCTCCACCAGAAGCAAAATTGACACCGGTGATGAGATCTTCTGGTTTCAGTTTAGGGTCTAAATATGCTTCCAACAACTCTTTAATCCCCAACTCCTCCACTGAAATGCACAACTCAAAAAGTTTAGAATTGGAATTAAGCTGACTATTCTTAAGCTCAACTTATTTGCTCTTATGATAAAATGTTTTATTTTCCACCTTCGGAGATGCTTTCTAATTGGTTTTATCATTTATGAATGGACAAAGCATAGAATATTAACTTGAGTAAAAAATATTTTCTCAGCCTCAAATTTCAGCTTATAACCTTATAAGTTGACGCTCTTGGGCGTTATTTAACATATAGAAAATAATCAACTTATGAAGGTTTAGTACACTCAACTAATACATAGTTCCAAATTTGTACACTAAGAAAATTTGTGTTTTTATCGATCGGAATTTGTTTTAATGTAGTAAACCTTGTATCCTCAGCTTATACAAACTTTAAATCCTCATGGACATTAATGTTTATCGAACACCAGCAGTGACTTGGTATACGATTTTTGAAATATTGTTTAAGATGGAGATACCAAATTAAGGAAGGATACTAAATTGATAGAATATTGTTTTTTAGGGCACAAAATTTTTGCTGTCTTGACTCTAATATAAAAGAACGGAATTACGTATTAGCTGAGTGTACGAAGCTTAATAACCGGAAAATAATGCCGAATCAGTTAAATACGTACCAAAGAAGTCGGAAGGAACCTTTCCATTGGAAAATCTTCCTGTAGGTTTTGCACCCATAAAATTCTCCCCATAGGGAGGAAAATTAACCTTAAATAGTGTCTCAAGGTTGTTGTTATTGCCTGTATCTACTATCGAATCTCCGAACATGATTACAGCTGGAATGTTCATGTTACGTGGCAAAGTTATCAAAGCCTTAGCATTGCTTAAGAGGAAAAGAAATTGTATTGTGAGCAAGGTAGAAGCAAAGATGGAGAAATAAAAGAAACTTAGTTGTTTCATTTTGTGGTGTTATGTGTTATGAAGCTTTTCAAGTTTGAACTGCTCAGCAGGTTTAAATAGAGTGAAAAGGAAAATGCTAAATGTAATTCATACGTAACTAGGCAGTGTTTTAAGGTCACAGTTATGGATACATTTAGTTTTGAGAAATAGAAATGACTTTCTGTTATTGATGATATGTCTGTTTTGTCGATGGGATTCGAATCCCGCAGCATTTTAGGGACAATCCTATAGTCAAAAACCTTCACAAATCACAAATCACGATCTTGCGGTGACGATATATATTTGCCATACTACCATCGGAAAATACTTACTAGCTACTCACATATCAATATACATGTATGTATACATAACTATGAAAACTATTGACACGTACATACGTATGTAATCATGTAATATTAACGTTAAAATCCATTTTATTGCCCAGTTTACAGAAATTGACTTTTTTTTTAATTAATTGTGGTATAAACCACATTTTAGCTTTTATAAATAAAATGTTGTTCAATACACAAAATTACAAGTTAGGGGGCATACTTGTTACAAAATGTAATATAGCTCCTCCTAACATAACGAAATAAACTTAATGGACTAAATTGAACAAAACTTTTGGCATATTAACCTAATCTATTCTTTTCCCAAAATTAACAATCAAAACCCAAAATAAAACTTCTCTTTCTCTCCCTCTATATTATCGCCTGTAACAGGCGATTTTTCCCTTCGTCTTCCTCAATACGCAAATTGATCATACCAGCTTTCTCCAACTCCAAAAGCCCTATTATCCTTTTAGGAAAATCCTTCAAATCATTGGAAATCATAGGTGTTGTTAGCTCTCGTGCCTGTTTGGCTAACAAATCTGCTATGCCATTTGCCTCTCTAAAGATATGTTGTATCTTCACCCTTTCTTTTTCTTCTTTTAGTAATTGCTTAATTTTGATAACCTTTAGCCTGATACTCCATGGAATTTGCCCTTTGTTATTACACATGTTGGCCATGATTTGAGAATCAGTCTCAATAATAATGTTTCTATTGAGCATTAGACCTAATTTAATCCCAGTATGTATAGCTTTAGCTTCCACCATAATAGGTGTGGTGGCTTTTACTTTTTTTGCAAAGGCTTGTAGAAAATTCCCTGCATGATCTCTTAATACTCCCCCTATCCCAGCTTTATTTGTAATAATACAAAGACTCCCATCCACATTCATTTTGATGCTAGGACTGTTTGGTTTATCCCATTTGACAGTTTTAGGTATTTTAATTTTACTCTGAATTGTCACACTATGTATATTATGGAAATTAAAATCTTTTGCATATTTGGGGCCCTTTTTAATGATCATGTTATAACTATCAATAACCTCTTGTATTATACCTTCAAGCTTCATTGAAATGTCCTCCATTCTACTTTTGCATCTGCTTTTCCAAATGTTCCACAAAATGAGGTTAGGGATAATCTTATTGGTTTTAGTAATAATAGCTCTTCCTTTTGCCTTTTCCCATTCAATAAGTCTCCCCCTTATTGTAGTATTTGTTTCTTTAATCCCCATATGATTTTGAAAATACTCCCACACCTTTCTAGCCATTTGTCCATTGCTGAATAAGTGCTCTAAGCTTTCTTCTGTTTTTCTGCAGCATTCACACTGAGAGGCTTGTTGGACCTGAAATTTTTGAATTTCAGTGTCTAATGGAATGGCTTTGTTGAGTATCCTCCATACCCCCACTGAGATTTTCAAAGGTAGATCATTTTCCCACATACTTTTATTATACCAATTAATGCTGCATTTATCCCTTAGAATGTTATAAGCTGAATTAAGAGTAAAGTTGCCATACACTGTTTCTTTCCAAATAAGAACATCCTTCTCATTTATTGAGATTTTAGGTTCTTTGCCCACTTTAGGTCTATCTTCTATAGGTATTTCTTCCATTTTCCATTTACCATCCTCATTTAGGTATTGATGTATCTTACTATTAGAGATACTGTCAACATTGATAGGTCCATTCCCATTCCAATTGTCCATGTTGAAATCCACTTCCCCTTTACCAATGATCCATTTCATGCTTTTTTCAGCTATTCCTGATAGCTTAGTCATTCTTCTCCAAACTGTAGACCCTTTCAATTGCTTAGCCTGGGCTGGATGGTTTTTCCTACAGTATTTCCCTTGCATGTGTTGTGCCCAAATAGTGTTATGTTTCCTAAACTTCCACCACAGTTTGATACTAAAAGCATCAGTTATGCTTTGCATATTTTTTATACCCAAACCTCCTTCTTCTGTTGGTCTACATATTTTGTCCCAACTTTTCCAATGGTATTTATTTTTACCTTCCCTGTCCCCCCAAAAAAAGTTTGCACATATCTGATCAATTTGCTTAATGATTTTTTTTGGAGGTTGAATGGCTGCAAGAGTGTAAATAGGCATGGATTGCAGCACTGATTTGATTAAAACCAATTTAGCCCCCATAGAAAGGTATTTTGCCTTCCATCCTGACAAATTTTGACTAATTTTATTGATATTGTCCTGAAAAGTTTACAGAAATTGACTAAGTACACAAATCAACTCAACATGTGGTGGTTGATATATAGTAGGCAGACAGGCAGTGAAGGTGATGAAAAAATGTATGGGACGATAAACAATAAACATCATGTTTTTCACCTTTAGTTAGTTAAGTGTGATCACTTTTGAACCCAAGGTTTTAATCCAAATATAAGTTTTTCACCTTTATTTGAACATTAGTAGTCTTAAGAAACACTTTCAGCCTGCCATTTTCCGTCGGACCTTTTCGTAGAAAGAAAACTACAGCAATAACTTCAATATTTTTAAATCCAACCTTACAAAAAATGCCACTAAAGTGCTCATTTGAAGATGTGAATTAATGTCCTTCAAAGTCATATAATTCAAGTAAATAATTTGATCAACACCCTAACGATTGAACTCCCTAGCTTACCAAATTGATCTGGAACTTATAATTGACCCAACAAAAAAATACTCAAATAGCGACGGTATTAGTAACGGTATTTTCTGTTACGACTTTATTAACGACGGTTTTTGTGACGGATTTGTGACAGATTTGTGACAGTTTATTAAATTAGTGACAGACTTATGACAGTTTTTGACTCTCACTAAATAAAACATTATTTTGTAATGGAACCTTTGGACATAACATTTGCAACATTAGCAGGTACCCCTTGGATATATTGGAAGACTATTATGTTTTTCTTATCTCAAACTATTAATCCATTAATGCAACAATCACAGCTAAATTTAGGATATCTCTCATATTATACTCCTTTTCATGATTCTTCATCAGAAGAATGTCCCAAAAAAATTAATAGAAGTTATGAGCACAAATAAGATCCTCTTAGGCTTTCTCCAAGATAAACTTTTTGAAACGTATTTTTTAAATGCACCTTTGAGGATTTGATCACTGTGTTCGACCAAAAAACATAAGGTTGGAGTTCTTTATATGTGGGCATTGAAAAGGTTATAAAGGGATATCAGAAAGTTGAATAGAATAAAAGGTTAACTTCCTACCCCTATTTTTAATTTTTATCCAAATAAGAGTCGTTACATACGAAGATAAAGTATTTACATGACGATGAATTAATGTTACTAGTACGATATCTGAAAGATTAAAGAACGATACTGATTAATAATACCAGCAATATGAATAATGCTTTACTTAAATGGAAAATTATTGTTTTTTGTACCGACATATTGGTGGTTAAGGAACTGGACATCAAACTACCGCGATTAACAATTCACATACTCACCTTTAACAAATCAACCAATCAACATACCTGTGTTAAAATAGATAACGGAAATTGAACGAAAATAGATAAATGACAAAACTACCATCGCATTTTCTTGTTATTTACAACGTCACGTTATCACTCACCTTTACTTTTAGTTAAATACAACATTGATACTTAATTAAGAAGAAGTTCAATTTAGTATTTTTACTTTAGATATGAGCTACTGAGGTCCTTCACCTTATAAAAACTAAATAATTACGTAGAATAAAATTAGTGAACAAGGATTTAACATTTATGTGAAAAATAATTGCTAACAATAGCACCATA
Source organism: Primula vulgaris (assembly GCA_963920805.1). Lineage (NCBI taxonomy): Eukaryota > Viridiplantae > Streptophyta > Magnoliopsida > Ericales > Primulaceae > Primula > Primula vulgaris. The sequence goes on along the minus strand of OY987218.1, from coordinate 4,486,480 downwards.
CTGAACAAGGATCTAACATTTATGAAAATAAATTTCAAAAGTGAGATTTTCTCTTCCCTAAATAAAAAAATATAGAATAAAAACCATAAAATGTCTAGTTTGAAATCTTAAGTTTAGGAAATTAAAACGATTTAATGAAACGAATCGAATGGGCTGTATACAGATAAGTAATCTTTTGTAAAGATGAGAACCACAATTTTAATAAAACTGTTAAAATTAAAGGTTGGCCCTTCATCATCTTAAATTGACAACGAATGGTCCCCTAGATTAAACCCTTCGATCCCCTTCCCCGGCCGCCACTCCCTATACCCATTACAAAAAAATACTCAAATAGCGACAGGATTAGTGACGGTATTTTTTGTTACGAGCTTATTAGCGACGGTTTTGTAACAGTTTAGTCAATTTGCGACAGATTTGTGACAGCTTTTTAAATTAACAACATGCTTGTTACAGTTTTTAACTCTCACTAAATCAAAAATTATTTTATAGTGACCGTTGTACCAGCGCCCGCCCCATCCCTTCCCGATATGTATGGACAAATATCTATATATATAGATATGTATGTATGTGTGTATAACATGTATATATAAATATCTATTATTCATTATACTATATATTTACATATGTATACATGTATATATCACTACAAAAAAATATTTAAATAGCGACGGGATTAGTGACGCTATTTTTTGTTACAAGTTTATTAACGACGGTTTTTGGGACGGATTTGTGACAGTTTAGTCAATTTGTGACGGCTTTATGACAGTTTAGTCAATTTGCGTCAGGCTTGTGACAGTTTTTGACTCTTACTAAATCAAATATTATTTTGTAGTGTATTCTTGGGCCAGTGTATATATATATATATATATATATATATGTATCATACTTATTAATATATTATTAATAGTATAAGAGAACTTAACAAAAGTTGAGTCGGTTCAAATTTAGCGATTTTTAAAAAAAAATATTACTACACTTTTTTTCTTAATTACCATATTGCCTACTTTTATAAAAATTTGAAAAATAAAAAATAATTACACTTTTTCTCACTCTTTAACAACACAAAGTTTCTTATATCATATATTTTTTCTTCTTCTAAATATTAGTATTATTATCACAATTTATATAATCTTTTTTTTCTTATATCCTATATTTTTTTTCTCTCTAAATGTTTGTATCATCATCACAATTTACCGTGTCTCACACGCAATGCGTGGGTATATTTATACTATATATATATATAGGTTAACACGTGATGATATATATATATATATACACACACATGTATATATAGTTTTTTTTTGGAAAGGCATGTGTATATATATATATATATATATATATAGAGAGAGAGAGAGAGAGAGAGAGAGAGAGAGAGAGAGAGAGGTTAACAATGTATTTCATGAAGTAAGAATTCTGGTTTTTTTTTTTCTTAGTAAGGGCAAAAAATTATATCAAAATTAAAGTGGTCATGTGATCAAATTTCTGTCATGTCAACCCAACTAACTGAGTGTATTGATTGGTTGATTTATTAAAACTGAGTATGTAGATTGTTAATCGTGATAGGTGGGTATGTATTTTCTTAACCATCGGTAAATTGTGTATAAAACAATAATTTTCCCGTAGGTAAAACAATTAAAAAGATTTATTTCTTATTATTATCTTAGTTCTACAATTTCGTCTAGAAATAGGTTTCTACAAGACGAAATTTCTGAAATGAAGGGTTTTTGGATCTGAAACGAGTTGGAGAAAAATGAGACAAGTTTTTATTGGTGGTAACTATGGATTGAAGTGAATATTAGAAGTTCAAGACATACAATTCATCAACTGCATGTCTCAGGGACACACAATTTAAGCAGCCAAATCGAAAGTATAAACAAGTAAATGATCACACATTATTAGTCATTTTTATTCATGATAAGATCTCGGGTTTAGAAGAACTTCTTGATTTCCTTTTTGATGATTCGATTGACAAGTAGTCTGTTTCCTTGTTCTGTAGGATGGTAACTGTCCCAAAATAGATATGAGGTGTCATTCGAGCAGATACCAACCCAGTTAGTGCAAAGTAAGGTTACTTCGACTGTCCCAGTACCACAACACCCTTTGTCCACCACCGTAAAACCTGCATATTTGCGAGTGTTAGGTGAAGAATGTGCATACCTATAAAAATGAGAAAATTCGATAAAATATACGTCTTGAATGACAATGGTCATAGGGTCTCAACCAAATTTTTTCACTTGGAACCCAGCATTTTAAATAAATCATTAATATTAAGCCAAAAGCTGGAAACAAAAACGAGTTTGCCTTGTTTGAAGTGGATGGTAGATTTTGTACTTCTCATACTCTATTCCAATTTTTCAATATCGCGAGAGTTGTTAAAGTTAAATCTTTATCGGAAGAAAATTTCTCCCTTAGCAATAAAGTTTCACCAAAGGGTAAGAGAAGAGACAACTTCGAAGTTAACAAAACTGAAGGTAATCGGCATAAGTTTCTCTTTTTTATTTTTTGAAAAAAGAGAGATGTGGGAATTCAATTGTTGAACTTTTTCACCAAGGCGCTATAATGTGCTATAACAGAAATATCTTTTAACGAAAATACGTGTGAAAGAATGAAAATTTAACTATTTTCTTTGTCAAAATACGTGTTGAAGATGGAGTTTTTTTTAGAAATTACACGTAATGTAATTTTCTATAAACAATATATCCGAGACATACTTAAAGTTGTGCCAAAAAAACTAACAAAGAAGAGAAGAAATTAATTAGAACACTTCATATAGCATATGTACCGTATTTGTCATGATTTTGAATGAGATCGAGGAGAGTATTGTACATATCCATGTAGATAATCCGGGCTTTTGAATCATTTAAGCTGTAGTTGAGAGATTTAAGAGACGCAATTAGCTTTAAATTGTACATTTCTGCAGCTTTATTGTAGTCATCGTTACATTCTCTCGAGAAACCCCCCGCAAGAGTTCTTTGCGATGGCAAACAACCGATCGGAGGATCACCAAAAACAGCCAATCTTTTCGCCCCTAATTTATGTAATTCCTGTACATGAAGATTATGATATATCATAGCATCAATATTCCTATATACCAATTGACATCAGAGTAATTTTAGCATTTTTAGCTACTATGTTTTTTTGAAAAATTGTTTGGTATTTAAAAGCATATATTTTGCTACATGTATCGACCTTATTTTCCTGCAAAAGGAAAAAAGGGAAAGGTAGGAAAGGAAAAAAAGTAAACTGTATATTTTAGATGTTCCATGTAAGTAAAGAGAAAATAGGTTGCAATTAAGAACTTAGCATTGCATGAGAAAACTTACATTTACAGTACACCTAATTAACCATTTAACCTTGATTTTTAACTCCCTGCCACATTACTTCTTGCATTGCTTCTTATTCTAAGTCAATTTTCTCCTAATCCTTTTCAATTTAGCATTTTCACAAAAAAAAAATTAAGTGGCTAAAATAACTTACCTTTATGAACTCAGTTGCTTTTTGAACCAAAAAATCAGTGTAGGAGTTGACATCATACTGAAGTCTTCGGAGACCGATGGTGAAATAGGTGTTGGCGAGGTCATCTGAGCCGGCTACAACTAAATATAAGCTGTTTTCTATTATGAAATTTGTCCTCTCTCTGCCAATAAGCGCTTTTAACTTCACAATGTACTCTTTGAACAAATTTATCTCGTCCGAAAGTGATAACACTGACTGGTTTTTAACAACATGATTTCATAGAGATTAGTAGACGAAAAATTAAATACAGGACAATAAGAAGAAAAAAATTGTGTTAATCAACCTAATGAAAGAAAGTAAGCATGTGTATATGGTATTTTTTAACCTGTAACTGTGGTGTTTGTGGATCGTATCCTGTAGCCCCGGAAGCAAAACTTACTCCTGTAGGAAGATCCATCGGCTGCAAAAGGGGATCCAAATACGCCGGAACATATTCTTTTATTCCTAATGCTTGGGCTGGAAAATGAAAAGATGAAAACTTATCAGTTGATTCAGTTATTCAAGGACTTATTTTTGATGGATACTTAACGTTGGATAAGATGTGAAATGAAACAGAATCCACTCGTGTTTTCAAACAACGCTGTTATTATTTATTACTAATTGTTCATGAACAAGTCACTTAATTACAGGTCCTTGTAGTCGATGACTTGATCGTCCGTAGATTTACTAGCGCTCTTAGAAAATTACGTGTTCTAAAATAACGAGCCTTATAATTAGCACTATAAAATTTAAAAGAAGGAAAATCTGGAACCCGTAAGATCAACAGATGTTTTTCCATTGCAAAATCTTCCGGTTGGTATCCCGTCTAAAAAGTCCTTGCCATACGGAGGATGGTCACACTTAATTGTCGTAAGGAGATTGTTATTATTGCCTTGATCCACAATCGAGTCTCCAAAAGCTAGCACCGCTGGTATACTTATTTTCTTAGGTAGCTTTATTTTTCCATCGCAAGCATTCAGAATGATCAAAAGATAGAAACTAAAGAAAAGAATAGTAATAAAAGAAGGGAATTTCATAGTGAAATTAAAGCTTTGTAGTTTATTGTCTGACGCTCGAGAATAGTTGATTTTAGTTGTGCTAAGCGTGTTCTTGTTAGTATGAGCATCTCTTTACTTATATGGACTGGTATAGTTCTATGCTTTTAAAGAGGTAGGTGAAATTTTCTCATTTCTGAATTCTGATACATAATATAGTTATCAAGTTGTTGAGTTTCTTGCCTCTTTTAGCAAAAATTATCAGCTGTTAATAACAAAAATTTGGATGGCTTAAGCTTACATGATTTCAGTTATTTATAATTCCTAATAGTTAAAAATTGTATCGCTCTTTTTCTTGGGGGGGGGGGACTAAGATCAAGTCATCAAGTGCAACACTATCATGTTCTCATGATATTTGCATAATTTTTAAAATGAAGTGACCGACACCATGAACATAACGGTAGAGATGCTCGCGTGTCACTTGGTCGTTGCACTACGTTCCTAGCTTCGAAAAGTGTAAATATATAGAACATATGAAACTTATCAGTTAGTAGAATTTACGTTAGAAAGCGTAGCCAAAAAAAATTCGAAGTGATTTTCCTGAGTTTCTTCATTTGAAAAGTTAAATTACTACAACTTTAGGAAATACATTATTTTTAATTTTGTGATCAAGGATTGCAAGCAAAGAAGTGATTCTCCGATTAATTACGAAAGCCTCAAAAGGATGCATGCATTATCACACGTACTAGCTTCTGCCCAAATTAATCATTAAAGTACCAAAATGCTTTTATCAAACTTATGTTAGTTTTAGTTTAGTACATTATACTTTCATTTTTTTCACTTTTGTATACAATAATTCTTTATGCTTAATAATAATTCTAGAAAATGACGCAATAATTTATATTAAAATTCATATACAATGAGTAGTAGTTATAAGTTTTACCAAAAAGTAAAATGGAAATAAAAATAGAGCGAACAAAATTGTAAAAATCTTAACTGTTTAACAATAATAACATACTATTAAAAAAGTCAACAATGCTTATATTCGGCGATTTTTTTTTAATGATTGATACTTACATTCCAATTTTGGTATGCAATATATTGTTTTCGTACATATTGTATAAATTTTTTTGATAAATTAAACGATTAAACAAAAATAATTGACATTCGCGTTATGTGTTTTGAAAATTGTAATTTGATTCTTTAATTATGATTAAAAAAAGCGAACATAATTCTAAAAAGGGAATTTTTTTGGTTAGTACTATATATACATATATTATAATAAATAAATAATATTATGATTTTATTTCTTACATATTTTTTTATTATCTTTTGGTACATAAACTAATTTGTATTAATTTAATTTTGTTTCAAAACTGTTGAGTCCATTTCTAAAACAATTATAGTTATAAAGAATCATTATATATAAAAGTGAAAAAATGAAAGTATAATATATTAAACTGAAACCAACATAATTTTGATGTGTATTTTGATACTTTAATGATTAAATTAGAGAGAAATATATTAAAATTAGCATATAATCTTTTTTTTTATGATTGATACTTACTATTGAAATTAGCACATAATCCAAATTTTTGTTATATGTGAAATTGGGGGAAACGTTTTTCTAGGATGACATGTTTTTATGCAAAATTGTCAAATTACCCTATCAAATTAACGTTTGTCAAATGTCACGTGACATGATTCCGTGATTAATTTAGACGGTGGTACCTAAATTAAAAAATTATTATAGTGTGGTAATCAAATTGAAAATTTTAAAAAAACGATACTCAAATCGTTAAAAGTAAATAGTTTGGTTTACTAAACCTATAAAACCGCTAAAAAACAGGAGGAAGTAACTTGGAATGATATAAATCTACCATAAAAAATAGCAAGAAGTAACTTGGAAGGATAAAAATCTACCACCCGTCTTGATATACACGTATACACAATAAATTTGACTCTGGCTCTTTTGCATTCACACTTCAATCTTCATATATACATCCAATTTTTTTACAAAAGTGAAAAAAAAATTAAATGAAGCATGCAAAGATCGAACTCTTATCGTCTGTATCCTTTACACGCACGCACACTATTCCATGAGTTGCGGATATCGAAAGGAGTTAAGATCTGACCTCGTGAACATATATTACTCAATAAAATTGACTAATATCGTTTTCTAGAATCTTCCCGACGAGAGTCTTGTATCCTTGCTCTGTTGGATGGAAACTATCCCAGAAAAAGTACTTCGAAGGATCCGAACACGTCCTACTATACTTGTTACATAACATTGAAGCCTCTACCTTCCCGGTACCACAACAACCTCTGTCCGTAACACTAAATCCTACAAAAAAAATTTGAAAAAAATGAAAGGACAAGTTGTCAACATAAAAAATTACAAAGACCAACTTAACAGTATCTAAGTTGAGAAGATGATTTTTATTTCGAGATACCGGTATAAATAAAAGAAGTGTTACCATATTTTTGTGGGTTTTGAATGATGTCAAGAAGGGGACTATAAACATCAATATAGACCACTCTGGCCTTAGGGTCGTTTAGATTGCTAGAAAAGGAATTAAGCGCGTTATTGAGCTTCATATTATACATTTGAGAGGCCATGTTGTGCGTATCAGCGCACCCACTCGGCCCTCCACCAGCTAGTGTTCTCTGTAAAGGCAAACATCCTACCGGTGGCATGTTGAAGAAACCGATTCTTCGTGCTCCTTGTTCATAAAGCTCCTAAAAAAAATGTATTTATATTAAAATTTTATTTTCTGCGGTATGGGTGCCAAGCATTTCTAAGAATTAAGAAACAAGGATCTGTTATTAAAGCATTACATAAGGAGTAAACACTATTACATTTCTTTGGTTGATTAGCTATACGAATATAAAGATTGTGATCGGATATATGCATTTTCTCATACGTATATGTAAGGCACAAAAACTACTTTTTTTAATAAGCTATCGTATATTTGCATATGGCTGGAAAACTTCCAAGTTATTTGCATAAAATTTCAGACAAACATGCCAAAAATTGAATAGGATGGAGAGAAGGTTACCTTGGCGAAATTCAAAGCTGATTGGGACAGAAAATCAGTATATGAATTGATATCATATTGCATTTTTCGTATACCAAGTGTGAAATAAGTATTTGCGAGATCGTTACTTCCTGCCACAACCAAGAATATGCTATTTGCTAAAATTTCTTTTTTGCGTTCTTCTCCCACCATGACTTTAAGCTTTCCAATATACGCCTTCAAATATTCCAGTTGTTGCTCTAATGGCACAACTGACTACCATTCAAAAGAAATAACAGACAAATTATAATTTAAAACAATAATTGTACTTAACCAACATAAAAAAATGTTTTTTTGTCAAAATGGCCAAAATAGACAAGGCTTGCTTGTTTCAAAATCATGAGTTAAAGATACCATGAAAGCTCAATTGGTCATGGCCTATTAGCAACTCTTGGGGATATTTTTGTGAAACTTTCAATGTGAAATAATTCTTAGAGTATCTTTTAATGTGAAACTTAACATTTTATAAATGACTAGGACATAGTCGAACAATTTTAAAGATGAGAACACCGAAAGTTGAATGATAATTAACCGTCCGAAGCAATAGCTGATTGCAATGACATTGTTCCAAAATAAACTGTACATCTGCATTTCAAATATAATCAGTTCAAAAGGTCTTAAGTTTTCTCAACTCGGTAGCAGAAAGGCCAAAAATTCTTGCTCATAGTCTACGAAGCCAACGGGTGTAAAAATTTAATCCTGAAATCTACAAGAGGCGATAATTACCCAATAACAACCTTAGCTTTTCCTAGGTATGAAGCTATAACTATCAGAAAAAGGTAAAAGAATTAGCATGTACCGCTATGCTTGAAGTTTGTGGATCGTATCCACTGCCGCCTGAGGCAAAGCTTACTCCGGTAGGGAGCTCTTTTGGATCCAATTCTGGATCCAAATATGCTGGGACTAGTTCCTTAATTCCTAATTCTTCAGCTGAAATTAAATTTACTCTCATTATTATTAAGAACTTAATCGACAGATTTTCTTAATTGAAATTTTCAATTAGGGAAGGGGTAGGCTCAGTGAACTGCGTAGTTTATAGACATGTAAGTTGTAGCATTTATTGTTTCATATCAAAAGAAAAATACCAAACACCAATTCTTTTGATCTAATAGTATCAAATTTGTATATCATGTTTTAAAAAAAAACAAATTGGAACTTTAAAAAGAGTACTCTTACAACAAATGATTGGGGTTGGTGCATCAAGTTTTATTTAAGCGTTTGTCCCTACTTACAAGGAAAAAAAATGCATTTAGCTTAAAAGTTGTCTTCCTGCTTCCTGAGCTAGCTGGCGGTAGACGGAAATAATCTGTAATCCAGTTACAAGGCTAGCCCAGTTACGGGGATATTTTTAGTAGGAGTATCTTAAGCTAGCTTCTAAAATTCGGGAGAAAATGACCAAATGGTATAATTTGCAGATACAAAATTACAGTAAAAGATGAGAATGAAACAATGTTTGAAGTGTTCAATGCTTTAGTTTTCTCTTGGTTATAAGAGAGGAGAAGTTCCAACTTTACTACATTTGCAAGTAGTGGCAGAGTTTATATACACTAAATTTATATTAAAAAAATAATTTAAAGCTACATGCATGGTTGCTTCGAAGAAGAAAAAATCAGCTTGTTGCATAAGCCCGTTTATCGCTTACTGGACAACAATGCTTATATATCTAAGATGAAAGAGTTGAGAGGGATGATCTTGATTAATTTACCAATCAAATCAGCAGGCGTTTTTCCATTACTAAACCTTCCAGTCGGTTTCCCACCGAGAAAATTATTACCGTAAGGCACATAATTACACTTCACCATTGTCGTGAGATTATTATTGCTGCCTTGATCAACAATCGAGTCTCCGAATATAATTAAAGCGGGGATCATGACATTGGAAGGGAGAGTTATAGCTCCACTGCTTGCCCTAAAGAGACACATAACATAGAAAGAAATAGAAATGAAAATATTTGTAGAAGATAGTAATGATAGCATTTTCATGAGTTTCACATGAAAATGGTGAGAAACGAGTTATAATTTCTGTTTCTTGATCATTTTGTGAATGGTTCTTAGCTTTTTATAGTGCCATATGTTATTTCAAATAAAACTAAAAGTTGTAAGTTGATAATATAATTACTCATCTTCTAGAGAGGTTAGGTTTGTCATCAAAGACTATAAATACAAAATGACCCCAAATAGTGAATTTCCCATCAATATTATTCACTTGTATGATTACTATGAGAAGATAATTTTGCAACTACTAATATTATAATATATAATTATAGATAATAATGTATAAAATACAAAATTTATATCAAACGGTTTATATATGTTCTCAAACATGGCATATATGATGTCGCACCCACTCCACCTGTTATTTTTGTTAGTCAAACGAGTTTTGACCTCTTTTACTTGCGTTTGATTTGTATAATAACCCCATTAATTGTATAAGGTAAGTTGTTTAGAACAGTCTCATTGTGGTAAAAAAAACTACTACTATTTTCTCCGGTCAAGAAGGATAACAAACTTATGTTGGAGTAGTGTGCGATAAATTTCGGGACGAAATTCTTTTAAGTTGAGGAGAATGTAACGTCTTGAAAATTTCTGTATTCCTTTTTGATTTTATTATCTTTATAGTGATAATAATGGTGTACTTGTGTGTAGTGCTAGAACATTTCTATAAAATTGGATTTTCAAACCCAACCCTACTTTTTAGTATTTGAATAGTAAAATTCAAGAAAAAGACCATCTGTGTCATGTTGAAGTTTTTATAGCAGTAATTATAGATTATCCACCAAAAAGTAACCATGGTAACGGAAATGGAACCTCGAACCGGTGGTATCCACCATATCGGACGGGTTTCCTCTTTGTATATATTCTATTTGTCCTACAAATCTCTCCAATACATATTATGGCCTTTAGTTATAGAACTCATTCACATAATGATCAGGATTATGATGAGATAAGGTGAATAAGTGATAAAAACACCAAAACTTGTTTCCTCAATGCGAAACCAAATAGCACAAGACTTATTTACCTATTTTCTCATTAGTGAAGAGTCACATTATATTATATTCATTGTGCCTTCATGGCTAAGAGCATCACTTACTCTTCCATATTCGATATCAAAAATAATATCAGATGATGATTGTCTTTAGCTACCTCTGGAAAGATGACTATTGCCTTGTTATGTTGGCATAATTAGATTGGAAAAAAGAAAAAACTTCACCAAGGTTGGTGAGCTAGAAAAGACTTCAGATGAGTGTGCTACTGCTGAAAACCATACTGATTAATGCAATAGGACTTGTTGTTGCCATCTAGAATTTATATTTTATGAGTGGATAAAAATAAACCCTCCCAACAAAAATCAAAATAAGAAATAAAAACTACGTTCAATTTTGAAGTGATCACAGAATTATTGATTACTAGCCGTAAGGAAGCTTAACTTCAGACATTTCAGAACGAGGTAGAAGTGTGAAAACAATAGTTAACAGGAAAACTTCAGTTGGATGCAAACACTATTTTTGGTAACAATTTTCCATATTAGTAATTAGAGTATTTATCTGCACATCTTTTAAGCTCGGCGATTGGCGGCAGTGTCATAGTCTAAGAACAAAGCAGGTTTGAAACGGGATGAACTCGTCATTTTTTTTTCTCCAATACAAAAAACAGCAAAAAGGAAATGACTGCTAGCTCTTTCTTTTTGGATAATCAAGTCACTACCAACTCGGAATTAAAAAGTAACATAAATATTACTTAATTCTAAATTTCCAGCAATCACAACATTTACACAGAGAACACTTAAATTTACAGTTCAGTTAATAAACAAATCCTCAGACAAGTTGCATACAGGTTAATCACGAAAACAAAGTGTAAGAAGCAACTAGAGAAAAGTTGCATATCCACAGGTGCTATAGCTTTATTTAAGCGAAAGAACAAATAGAGTATAATCAACACGAAAAGGAAAACAAATATCGGGTCGTAACTCTGGTGATAGCATATATCAACGGGAACTCACAAGAAATGGATGTTGGCAGACTCCACACTCTATGGTCTCAGACCCTGAACTAGGAACTTGAACCTACAAAAAAAAATTACATCAAAGCTACTGATTAAAATATAAGGGTGACAGTCAAAATGTTATTCCTGAATTATTTTCAAGATGGATAACCTCAACTAAAATGTAGAAAGGAGAGCAACAATAAGATTTGTAAATAATAGTCACGAACCTGCAAGTGAACTGTGCAAGTAGGACATGCGACTTCTTTCATACGCTTATTAGATGCATCTGATCGTGATCCTATGAAATCATATCATACTTGATAAGAAGAGTGCATAAGTAAAATTGATTGCCAGATAAATAAATCAAAAATTTCAGCCCCTTAACAAGTAAAGTTGATTACCAGATAAATATATAAAAAAATTCAATCGCTTAAAAATTCTTTTTACCAAATGAAAAGTGTAAGTGTAGACGAGTCATACTACATCTAGAACTATAAATTACCTGATGAAGATTTACGATTCCTTTCCATTTCCTCCTGCAGAATAAAAAATGTCATCAGCCAAACAAAGAAATAAATCTAGCAATTCAAGATCGAGCAGCACTAGACTGAAAGATCACAGTATCAAGAGTTCATTAAGAACCCTTTGAATACATGCTATACGATTAATGAACACGGTCCAGTCCATTTCTGATATTTTGTTTTGCCTTCATAAAAGTGGTTCTTGATAGCAACAAACCCGTATTTCTTGAAAATCTTTTCTTTTCTTTTTCAATGTCCAGGGTAGTGTTAGTACATGTTATTTCCTTGTATGGTTCAAGTTATAGGACTTCAAGTGAAATGAATTTGCAATAATCAAATTCATAACCAGATGTAACAAAACTCGTTTTAACCGTTGTTGTCAAAAGCATCTTCATTTAATTTTCTTTTCACCAGAATTTCTCGCGTTTCCAGGCGAGTGTTTTTTATATACTTTTAGCTTCATAAATCAGCTTAATTCTTTCACCAGTTAAGGAATTTTACTATGCAAAAAGAGAGAGAGAGAGAGAGAGGACCTAGCAAGACTGTGATTACCCAAGTATTCTTTCACTTCAACCCTGCAACCCTCAAATTTCTCGGGTTTCCAGGCGAGTGTTTTTTTATACTGTGATTTGTGAACCTAGCAAGACTTGTATATATGACTTGAACCATAGACCTTTTCGGTCAAACAGATCAAACTTATTGTTAGGCTGCCATGTGGAGAGAGAGAGAGAGAGACGGGCAAGCACGGTACCTGAAGTTTTTTGGCAAGATCCTCGTGACTTTGCAACCCAGTTGTTAACCTGTTACTTGATTCTTTGGCAATATTTAACCTATGAGTGACTTCTGCCTGCAAAGTATAGAAGCATTTCAAAACTAAACAAAGATTACACTAAAAGAATTATAACAAATAAAGGGGAGGATGAACAGTTTGTGACTGTATCCAAAACTAACAAACATGTCTGCACTTATACGTCATTTTAAATTTCTATAAGAATCCTAAGAGGTAAGGTAAAGCTTTTTTTATTTATTTATTTTCCTGGGAAATAATTAATTTTGCACTTGCCAAAAAAGTACACAATCAGACTTTTCTGCAATAAGGTACTTGATCAAACAAAGAATGACATGGTCCCTCTATTAGTTAGATGAGGCAAAAGTTGTCTGGATAGTATCAAATCACCTAGCTTTCATTACCAAAGGCTTTTAATGATCTCTAACTTCATAAATTGAAAATATAGACTCGTATAATTACCCAAGTATAGTATAAAGTATCGTATAAAGAGATACAATTTGTAACTAGGATCATATAAGGTGGGTCTCACAGTAATATTAATAATATTATAACCTCGTTATATGACACAGAAACATGGCCTAAGTAATTCATGAGTATAATTACTACTGCTGAATAGAAAATCGTTATTCTTACAAAAAGTAAATAGACCACCACTTGAAAGATCAACTATAAGAACTAACATTCCCAGTACAGTAAAAGAGGTGTCAAATGGAAAAAGAAATAACAACATTGAAAAAATTATACTTACCAAACATCTATCACAAACTCGCACTGCTTGAGCATTCTCCTCGGCTGTCAGAGCAATTCTCCCGTGAGTGCATTTGTCACAAAAGATGTCCCCACAATTCCTGCAATGATGCTGTAAATAAAAGATTGATTAGGAAAGGATCTCTCAACCAAAGCAAGATATAATAACAAAATAAAATCTAAAACATACCCTCCGCATAAAAGCGCCAAAATCTGTTCCACATGATGTACACTTTGCAACTGCTTCATCAGGGACCTTTAAAAGAAACTCAGATTATGTAAAACCAGAAGAGAGAATTCATAGAAGGGGAGATCAAAAGAGAGAATAAACAATTTTGAAAAGTCTGTATAAAGTAATCATAAATCGATAAATGGTTGCTCGATCCTTCGACAGGCATATTTATAAGCTACAAATATTACACCTGTTCACTTCCTAAATTTACAATCTTTCCATTAAATGGCCACAACTTTTCAAATATTTAAAATACTTACACCCTTTCTTAACTATATAACCAAATCTCCAACTGTTAAAGCCATCAATATATGTAATAAGTAAAAACAATTTAGATCAATTTATCATAAAATCGAAGTGAGTTGATGAAAATACCTTTTTTTCTATTGAGAATAGTTGAAAGGAAATTGACAGACTAAAATAAGTAAAAAGTTTATCTTCCTTTTTATTTATAAAAAAAAAGTACGACGTTATACAGACTATAATTTTTCTCAAAATAGAAACATACTTTCAAATTACTTACTTTTACTAAAATAAAGGAAGGATTGCTTTTGGTGAATTACCAAACAAGCTCAACATCTTATACTACAGTCATTTCACATAAATGCACTCTTTAAAGTTGGTTCAATAGAACACACTTATACATGTACTTAAGGCTGAACCAAAGCAATAATTAAATCATGCCAACAATCGCCAGAAAATCAAAGCCACTAGTAAAACACATAACAAATAAGTTCTTTTGCTTAAGTAGATGGATTCTGAAGAGAAATTAAGCATATACCCAATGATCTTTCTCCTCATTTCCAGGCTTGATCATGTTCATCCAATCACCCAAACCTTTTCTTTTTTCAGTGGGTTGTTCAGCAGTCTTCAAGGTATCAGTGGACCTACTTCTTCCACCAATTTCCTTGAACTGTTTTTGGGTCAAAAATATTAAAATTGTCAAAAACACCATCTCATTATCGGGCTCATAAAAAAATCAGCATTAGACATTCAAACTTTCAAATAATATAAGGAGAAAAAAATCATCATAAAAATAGACCACATGTTCCAAGAGAAACGTTTACCTGTATAGTAGCGGCTGTCACTATGTCCAGAATAGTACTTGAGGTGTAACTGTTTGACTTTAATCTGATACGTCTTGGTTCAATATCTACAGGACTTTTGGCCCAGAATGCAAAGATTGACAAGTCCAAAACCTAGGTGATAGGAAACAAATAAAAAATCATATCATGGCAGAAGATAGTTAAATAAGAAAATTTTGAAAGAAATATAAAAAAATGTATACCTCAAATCTGGTTACAGTGTCAAGTGGATATATTCTTAATGTTCGACTTGTAGTGGTATCAAGCATACGGATCCCATCCAAACCAATCTGGGGGAAATAAAGCACAGATGATGTGCCACTCGTCAGTTTAACAATGTAAATATATGTAAAAGGTCATCTCAGAAGTAAACAAATTTTCCAAGTCATACACTACCCAAAAAAATTAGCGTCATCGGGAAACAAAATTTCATTAACGGTATACATAATGCATTCGGCTCTATGCAAAATGCCTATGTACGAAAAGATAAGCACGTTTAGAGGTTAACTTCGTTGAAAGCTTTGATTACATTTTGTATGCGGTAATGAACTGGAATGGAATGGCCTGCAATCATCGTCGCCTGAGAGCTAAGGAGAGAGGGTTTGTTATGGTGTGAAGAGTGTGTATACACATAATAAAATTTTCCAGCTAAATATATGAAGGACTAAGCTCACTTGGTACACTCTCTGGGTTATGATCGTTAAGAGACCGCTCACTTTTATACATTGAGCCACATTGTAGTTAGTTATTTAGTTCATTCTCATCAGATTTCTCAAAGTATCAGTTACTCCTTGTTCAATTTAAGATCATCATTTTAGACAATACTGATCAAGAACCCACTATAATTGAAATCAACATTTGATGGAGTGGTAGGATTACCATCAAACTTGTCCGTGAAGTAAATCTCAAAGGAGAAATAAAAAAAAATGCCAAGATTAGTTTCGCTTCCCTCTTTCATATTCTATCGAATAAGCTCCGTACTTGTGATTTCAAAATCAAAGCAGTGATCCTATAACCCAATCTCAAAACTTTGTTTATCCAGACATATTGTATAGTGCCATTAATTCCCTTTTTAAGAAACTAGATCAAGAACCCGACATAATTAGATTTGAGGTTTGGGTGGTTGCATTCTAACATGACACCGGTTCATGAAATAATTCACAAAACAAAATCACTCAAAATAATATGTACTTTCATTTTACCCACTCTGTCAAAATTTCGTTAATCAAGCTCCGTTCTTCTGATTATGAAGGAAAAGGACGTCTCTATAACTCATACCCACTCAACCGAAGAAATTCTATTAGCAACCCAACGGAGAAATAAACCCAGTACGCTACAGAAGTCATTCTTTTAACTGGCCAAGGGATTTCTATGAAACTTTTTATAAAAAAATCACACAAATATACAATCGATATCGTCAGAAATCTGGTAACACATGAATCCAACCGAAGTTGTAGATAAAAATATACTCATTACCATAAATGGGATCTTTCCATATAAAGTAAATTAAACACTCTCAAAACCCTTATCAAGACCCATCTCATTCCACATCAAATTAAATGCTGTTTAACAAGGCTAATTATACTCAGAACAATAGAAACCCTAAAAAGACACCCCCAAAAAAACAAAAGCCTACCTAACCGCAAAAAAAAAACAAAAAAAATCCTTAATATTTTTCTTTTACTTTTTAATAGGTAATAACCTTCCCTTCGAGGTAACCCACTCACTTTGTGTTAAAAAAAATCCTTATTATTTTTCTGTAATATATCTTTTATTACTTATAAAAAAAATTGAATCGTCATGGTGTGCTACTAGAATCTCAGCCAGTTGGACCAACCACTTGATCACTAAACCAATAATCAAAAGTTAATAAAGTAACTCATGTGAAAATATATGCTTAGCAATTACCTGACAAAGAACATCCATATTGGTCTGCCCACCACTTTCAGCCAAGAGCTTAACCCTAAACTTCTGTACTCCATCCTCCCGAGTCTCTGCCTTAGGGACCGCCTTCACTACCTTAGCCGCTGCGGGCCCACTCGACCCCTTACCTGGCCCAATGGGCCTCCCAAAATCATCGAAAGTCGGCCCAGTATCTCGATGGTTCGACCCACCACTGGACCCCCATGACCCTGTCCCACGAGAACCATAAGGCTCGGTTTTGCTCCCCTGGTATGCGTACACACCATCGCCATACCCACTGTTAACCGACGACCCGAATTGATCGAATTTTACGTAATTGCTATCTGAGGGGTTTGTTTGGGGGTAAAGGGGAGCTGTTTGATGAGGATTGGCATGTGAGCTACCATAACCTCCTCCAAAACTATCAAATTTCGCATTATTTCCATCATTGTACCTGTTGGAAAATCATATTAATGATTTAAACTTTGAGCCAGAATAGCCATTAGTAAGTTAACATAGTACCAAAGCTTAGATCATGGTTCACTACATCACTCTGTTAAACATAGTCTATAAAATGATAAGATACAAGAAATTTAAAAAGAATTAAACTACATGTGCAAGGCTCCTATGAATTGGGTTGGCCTGAAATGAGTTTCCTCAAATTTCCCCAATGGAGTGTGTTGTAGAATAATACAAACAATTTAAACTTGCCCTACTATTAGTTCTCGAGCTTTTTTTTTAATACATAACTTAACATTGTCCAGCACAGGTCAAGATGCTCAAATAAGATGCTCATATAGGATACTCAAATAGGATAGGCTGATGTTTGGGTTAATTGGGTTTTTTACCCTGTATTGTTGCGTACTTTTGTTTACTGCCTTCTGTTATCAATTTTCTTATTTTGTATCTTATATTCAACTCTTATTTTTTTTGAAACTTTACCATCTAATTCTGGATGGAAAACCAGTATAACATGGGTGTTTTCCATCCATAATTGGATGGTAAAGTTCAAAATTTAGAAAGAAAAATAGACGAATCCAGGGTACTAATTTGAAAAACTAACAATGTAAGGTACTAATGGAAAGACACGCAACAATACAAGGTACAAAATTGATAAAAACCCGCTGATGTTCTATATGAATTGTCTTAGTCATAGCACGGGATGGCTGAAACGCTGATTTTTTTTTAAATTCACCAAAAAACATGGGAAAGATTACTCTTTTATTGACTTTAAATCGAAATTCTAGTTCCTTCCTTGACATGCATTACACAACTACATCAAACTCAAACAATAATAATAATAAGGCCTAAAAAAGAAATTGAAACTGCGTCTCTTAGTCTCCTATAATTGATTGTTCAAAAACAATATTAACAGTTTAGAATAATACAAACAATTTAAACCTTGCCCTATTAGTTCTCGAGCTTTTATTAGAACACGTAACATAACATTGTCCAGCACAGAACGAGATACTCAAATAACTAAATAAGATAGTCGAATATGAGAGACTGATGTTCTGTATAAATTGTCTAGTCTTAGCATGGGGGGCTGAAACGCTATTTTTTTAAAAAAAATTAACTAAAAAACGTTGGAAAATATTACTTTTTTAGGGACTGGGCATTAATTTTTCCCAATTTTAAAACCTTCCCTACTATTAGTTCTCGGGCTTTTATTAGAATACATAACATGGTCCAGCGCAGAACGAGGTACTCAAAAAAGATACTCGAATAGGATAGGCTGATGTTCTATATGCATTGCCTAGGCCCTAATCATATAGCACGGAAGGGCTAAAATACTATTTTTTTAGATTTTTAACCAAAAAAACATGGAAAACGTTACTCTTTTTATTGATTTTAAATCGAAACTCTAGTTCCTTCCTTTACATGCATTGCACATCATAATATGATGGCCTAAAAAAGAAACTGGTGGAATCAAAAGGTTGTTCATAAACTATACAAACAGTTCGATGTTCTAAAAAAATAATTGGTAAATTCACAGTACCCGCCATGTTCTAAACCCAAATCGATATGGAAAAGATTACCTTTTTATTGATTTTAAATCAAAATTCTAGTTGACACAAAGTACACCTACATCAAAATCAAACAACAACAACAATAATAATAATAATAACAATATAGACTAAAAGAGAAATCAAAACTGCATGTGTTAACAGTTGGATAATTTTAGAGGGATTTGGTAAATTTACAGTACCCTACATGCCCTAAACCCGAACCAACTTGTGTCTGCCCAAACTGATCAAATTTCGCATAATTCAAACCTGTTTGTCCAAAAACTGATCAAATTTCGCATAATCGCTCATCGATTGATCAGGTTTTGCATAATCACCCCCCCAATGGATCAAATTTCACATAATTGCCACTCGACTGATCAGGTTTTGCATAATTGCCCTTGTAGGGACTCAATTGGGGGTAATTAGGACCCCAACTGGTATGGATTGAGCTGCGGGTACGCGGGTCGGGGAGGGGTGGGTGTGAACTGGGTGAAATTGGGGTTTGGGGGGAGGGGGGGATCGGGAATATGTGGAAATTGAGGGGTGGGAGGGTAATTATAGGGTGCAGCGGAGGCGTAGGTTGGGTGTGGTGATGGGTTTGGGTTTGGGTTTGGGGGGTAAGAATAGGATAGGTGATGTTCTATATGAATCATCTAGTGAACTAAAAAATATGAATAATTTTACTTTTATATCGACTTTAAATCGAAATTCTGATTCCTTCCTTGACATACATTACATGTTACACCACTACATCAAAATCAAACAGTAATAATAATAAGGCATAAAAAATAAAATGAAACTGTGTGTGTTAGTCTCCTACAATCGGTTGTTCATAAACTATATTTACAGTTCAATATTTTAAATAAATTTGGTAATTTTACAGTACCCGACATGCCCTAAACCCGAACCCACTTGCGTCTGCCCAAACTGATCGAATTTCGCATAATTCAAAGCTGTTTGACCCGAAAACTGATTGAATTTCGCATAATCACCCCTCGATATATCAGGTTTTGCATAATCACCCCTAAATTGATCAAATTTTGCATAATCGCCCCTAGATTGATAAGGTTTAGCATGATTTCCCTCGTAGGGACCCAATTGGGGGTAATTAGAACCCGAATGGTAGGTCGGTGTTCTATATGAATTGTCTAGTCGTAGCATGGGTGGGCTGAAACGCTATTTTTAAAAAAATACAACTAAAAACATGGAAAAGGTTCCTCTCTTTTTTACTTTAAATTGAAACTCTAGTTCTTTCCTTGACATGCATCACACCACTACATCAAAAGCAAACAATAATAATAACAAAAAGGCGTAAAAAAAAGAAACTGAAACTGATCGAATTTTGCATAATCGCCCCTCAATTAATCAAGTTTTGCATAATCCCCGAAAACAGATTATGTGAATTGTCTAGTCATAGCATGGAGGGATGAAACGCCAAAATTGTAAACTTTTAACAAAAAAAAATGAAAAAAATTACCTTTTTAAGTTTATTTAAATCGAAACTCTAGTTCCTTACTTGACATACATTACACCACTACATCAAATCAAACAATAATACTCCAATAATAATAATAACGCCCACAAAATAAAAGAAACTGATGGAATCAAAAGGGCTGTTCATAAACTATACTAACGGTTCAATATTTAAAATAAAAAAGAATTTGGCAAATTTACCCTAAACCGGAACCGACTTGCGTCTGAGCAAACTGATCAAATTTCCCATAATCAGAAGCCGATTGATGAGAATCAGCTCGAGAACCCCCATAATTCACATAATCACCCCTCGATTGTTCAAATTTGGCATAATCAGCCCTCGACTGATCGAATTTCACATAATCAGCCCTGGATTGATCGGGTTTCACATAATTGCCCTCGTAGGGAGCCGATTGAGGGTAACTGGGTGCGGAGTGGTAGGGATCAAGCTGTGGGTAGGGAGGTTGGGGAGGAGGGGTGGGAGTGAATTGGTTGAAATTAGGGTTAGTGGGGGTGGAATCGGGAATATGTGGAAAATGAGGGGTGGGTGGGTAATTATAAGGTGGAGCAGAGGCGTAAGTTTGTTGTGGTGGTGATGGGTTTGGATTTTGTGGTGGGTAAGGATAATATGGTACGTTCGTATAATCTGGTTGTTGCATTGCTTATATTTACTTATTTATTATATATAGATATAGGGAGAGAGATATAGATATATATATATAGAGAGAGAGTGAGAGAGTCGGTTGGGAAGGAGACGACTTGATATAGAGAGAGAGCTGTCTTAACTTAGCAAAATTATCTGATGTTAATTAAAATTAATTATTAATCCTAAATCCCTACTGATATAATAAATAGACCAGTTAAATAACGTGTTATCTTTATAAATGTTAAAAAAATTATTAAACATAACAATGTTTTTAATGTTGTTAATCGATGATGTGCCAAAATATCATTAATTTGAACGTGAACTCTATTTCAACTATTACTATTTTAGTTCCTATTTTAATGAGATTTACAAAATGACTAATTAATGAGATATCAATTAATAATTAATTTCAATTAAAATTAGATAATTTTGTTAATTTAATACATTAAATGATGATGTGTCAAAGTTAATATTGTTAAAATTAACACAACTATTGTGAATGCTCTAATGGAGAGAAAAAAAATCCATTGTTACCTAACTATTTTAGTTAACAATAGAGATAAAAACACTATTGTAGATGCTGTTAAATTATTAAAATTGTTAAATTTTTACATGTTAACGTTTATACACAAGGCTGGTTCGGTTCGGTACGGTTCGGTTCGGTTCGGTGTTTAGCAAAACCGAAACCGAAACCGGACATATTTTTCATTTCAGTTTTTTTTTGTTTCGGTCTTTTTATTTTTTGAACCGAACCGGACCGGTTTTTTTCTGTCCAGTTTTGGGGTTTTTTCGGTTTTTCGGTTATTTTTCGGGGTTTTTCAGTTTTTTTCCGGGTTTTTTGGTTATTTTCGGTCTTTTTCGGTTTTGGTTTTATTGAAAAAACCGACCCGAAATTTTTTCGGTTTCGGTCTTTTTCGGTTTGGTTTTTCCGGTTTTTCGCCCAGCTCTAGTTTATATAAGTTTTATACGGTGTATTTTCATTAACAACATTACGTATTATTTTATAATAGATAATTATTTCGGATAAAAAATAATAATATTGTAAATAAAAAAGAAAGAGAAAATGTGATATTTTTGATTTATTGTAGAATTTAATGTATGAGTTGGTCAACCAAATTGTCATGTCATCACTTGACTTTGGTGTTAAATATAATAAGAATGTTAATTTTTAACGAGTTAGTTAACGACACTGTTGTGAAGTAAAAACATGAATACGATGAATACGATGGGTGAGTGAAAATCGGTTAATTTTGTTTGAACCGATTAATAGTCGTCGATTCAATTTGGTTTACTTTGGAGCATATTAATACTCGAAACCATATAAAGGCAATCAATGTTAATTATGTTTTGGTAACTTGTGTTTTGCCCAATTTTAGTATTGGTGACCCAACTTTTAACAATCACGTTTTAGTTACCTAAGTTTATAGTTTGAGTTGTTTTAATGACCCGCCGTTACATTTTATGGATGAAAACCGTTTTGAAGTTTCAATTTAGTCTGTATAGTTTAAAAATTTACGATAAACGATTACAATTTATAAAAATTACATAATTAAATAAAAACATGTATATGAAATCTAATAAAACTATCAAATGCAAATTACGTCTTCATATATAAATTGAAAAAAAAATGTAAATGCAAATTTAAAAATAATATAAAACTATCAAATAAAATGCTATAAATCAATTAATATAAGCTAAATCGTTTTTTTTTTTTTCCTATGTAAGTTCATTATTAAACTTTTTATATAATGGCACTTATTTTCATCAACTTGAGAGCACATTTTAATAGCAATAGATGGACAATTTTCTTTGCACGTTTGAGTTAAATATTTATCTAACCGGTGGGAGAGTTGAACATTCTCGTGGATGACGTGGTTGTCACCAAATTTTTATACACGGTGAAGTTTTCGGAGTCTGTTGAGAATAAGCTAGTGGTTCGTGAGAAAATGTGAAGGTCTAAAGGATGATGTAATCGAGAGTTAATAAAATAGAAATAACAATAATTTTTTCCAATGTAACTACAAATCTCTATTGTATGTGTGTCCTGAAATCTATCTTTCGACGATAATAGACAACATTTTTGTGGATTTGTATGGTGCGGATTAGTTGAAACACTTTGTTTAATTCGATTGCTAAATTTAAACATTTTATAAATAAAATCAAGGGACAATTAACAAAAACATACCCTACCTCTATTATATTACAAAAAACATACCCCAAAACTTAACTTACAAAAAACATACATATATATACTTATTATTTCTCTAATTCTAATCAAATAATAATGTAACCTCTCTCTCTCTAACCGCAACTCTAGAGTTTTTTACCAAAATAGGCTACTTGGGACCGAAAATTCCCAGAATGGGCTACCTTTCTTCAAAATTCCCAAAACGGTCTACTTCTGAAAAACGACCGATCGAAATGGTAAAAACGACCGGTCGTTTTTATCATGAACTCTCTGGAACAATTTGGACAAAAAAGATCGGTCGTTTTTACCATTTCGATCGGTCGTTTTTCAGACAAAAAACGATCGGTCGTTATTTACATTTCGATCGGTCGTTTTTCAGAAATACTTCATATTTAAAAAAACTCATCTCTTTTGCAGACCTACTTTTCCAGAATACTCTGGAAAAAAAAAACATAACTCTTAGATCATTTTAGGGCAAATCTCAGAGCTCTTCGAAAACAGGTAAAACCTCGATATTTTGTTGAGGCTCTATGTTTCTGTAAGAGTCAATATTTTGTAAAGACTCGGTTTTTTCCACTATTTTTCAACACAGTTTCCACTATTTTCAATCTTATTTAGTTTTTTTTGTGTGTGTTTTTGGAGTATTATTTGATTTTTTTTTTTTGTGTTTTAGGTTATCGAAATGAAAAATCCTACAATTATGTGTTATTGGGGAGGTACGATGATGGAAACTATTAGCGAGGGGTTATCTTATGATATTTTTTATAAATTTTTTTTAAGGTATCTAGAAACATGACATACGACAAATTCTTGGAAAAATTGTTTAAGGAACTTGATGTATCATCGACTTCAAATCGTTTCAGTTTAACATGTCCTTATCCATATCTGACTACACTTACTGAGTTTAAATATATGCGATTGGCTGTTGTTGATAATGATTCGTTGGAAACCATGCTTGAGTGAATAGAAAAAATAGAAGAACGTTTATAGAGTTATATGTTGAAATTGAGCAAGTTTACTCTTCTGATCAAGATTACGGGTTGTATAATAATATTCTTTCCACTAATGAAATCGGTACATCAAGTAGAACACCCATTCGACAAGAGCCAATGCCAGAGGTATATTCTAAGAACAACGAACTAGATTTGACACATTTGGATGCAGTGTGTCGATTGTCAGATAATATTGATTGGTCGAACAATATAAATGAGATAGAACTTGGAGATGAACCATATGATGAAGATGACGAGTCTGACGATGACGTCAATATTAGCGAAAACGAGTCTGACGATGACGA
Source organism: Primula vulgaris (assembly GCA_963920805.1). Classification (NCBI taxonomy): domain Eukaryota; kingdom Viridiplantae; phylum Streptophyta; class Magnoliopsida; order Ericales; family Primulaceae; genus Primula; species Primula vulgaris. Next base: position 4,462,040 of record OY987218.1, on the reverse strand, counting down.
AGAAAATGTACAAGAAATGGGCTCGTATATGGATGAGGATGAAAACGACCAATCAAGTGGGTCACAATGGACGAATAATACTATTCCCGATGAAATTCCTATGCATCAACCAATGTCAAGTTTGTTTAATGAACCGTTCGACACTCAAGAAAATTATGGTAACCAGAGACGAAATTATATGATGTATCCTGGATTTTGGGATCCTCAAGTTAATGATCCTTTTATTGGTCTTTTATTTAGGGATAAAGAAATGTTGAAAAAGGGAATAAAACTTTGGTCAATCAAACGTAACATCCATTTTTGCACTAAAAGTTCGAAGGCAAAATTTTGGAAAATTCGTTGTAAACTGGCCGAAACTCAAAAATGCAAATGGAAACTACGAGCTTCACTAAGAAAGAAACATGGATTTTTTGAAGTGTCGGTGTACAACGGTCCTCATACATGCATTCATGCCGAGCTTACAACTGATCATCCCCATTTAGATTCCAATCTTGTTGCCCAAACCATTCGAAATGCCATCACAACTAATCCTATGATGAAGATTTCATTAGTTAAAGAGATTGTGAATGCCCGCTTTGAAACGTCAGTTTCATACAAAAAAGCTTATTTAGGTAAACAAAAAGCAATCGCAGAAATATTTGGAAATTGGGAAGACTCGTATAAGGTTTTACCTAAATTTATGAAAGCGCTTCAAAAGTATAATCCCGGTACCATAGCTTCTTATGAGACAACGCCAGTTTACGATTTGGTAACAAATTCAGTGGGTGAGGTATTGAACAGATTTTTCTTCACATTTAAGGCCGTTATTGATGCATTTTAGTATTGTAGGCCAGTTATCGCTATTGATGCTACTCACTTATATGGGAAGTATAAAGGTAAGATTTTGTTGGCCATGACATCGGATGCAGATAATCATGTTTTTCCCATTGGGTGTGCATTTGTTGCTGAGGAGAGTACAATTTCGTGGAGCTATTTTCTTTGTAACATTATGCGACATGTGATTCAAGAGCACGTGAATATTTGTCTAATTTCGGATAGACATGCTGGTATTCTAAGTGCAGTGAGAGGAGTTTGGCGTGGTCAAGGTTTTGTTCATCGATATTGTTCAAATCATTTTTTGGATAATTTTAAGAAAGCTTTCAAAGGAGATCCTGACTTACACAAGTTAGTGGAGAACGCCATTTGGGAATTACAAGAAAGAAAATTGAAAAGAATCATGGAAGCAATAAAAGTGATGAATCCTCAAGCATATCAATGGTTGATAAAAGAGCCTGCGGAAAAATGGTCATATTTTCATGATAAAGGGAGGCGACATGGTAACATGACCACAAACATGGCTGAAATTTTCAATAATGTTTTAAAAGCTGCTCGTAATTTACCAATTACTGCTGCTGTGCAGCTTATTTTCTATAAGTTGGTACACTATTTTTGCGAGCGGAAAAAGATAGTAATCGGGATGAGAAACAGCGGCACAAGATATGGTCCCAATATCCTCAAAATTTTAGAGAAACGCAGGTCCGACATTGGTCATACCAATGTTACTTTCGATTATGAAAGATGGGTTTATTCCGTGTGTACAAGTTCAAGAAATTCCAGGGGAGGCAATACTCAAGTTGTCGACTTTTCACTTTGGCAATGCGATTGCGGTAAGTGGCAGAGTGATGGAATCCCTTGTTCACATGTGTTTTCCGTATGCGCTGCAAACCGTCTTGATTGGGAAGCTTACATAGTAAAATATTACACTCTTGAATCATACGAAGGTACGTACTCGGCGCAATTTTGTCCTCTTCGGCATCAAGACTATTGGGATTCATGTGATAGATTATTTCTTCCGGATGTTACTCTTGTAAGAGAAAGGGGTCGTCCAAGATCTACTGGTATTCATAATGGTATGGATCAGTCGGAGAGACGAGCACGTATGAGATGTTCTAGTTGTCAAGGGCGAGGACATGATTGTCGTAAGTGTCCGTATCCAATACGTGCTCGACGCTTATGATTTTAGCTGTAATTGTCCGCTTGTAATTGTACGCTTATCAACGAGACAATATGTATCTTGTACTATTTTAATTTTCCGCTTGTAATTGTCTTTTTTAAGATGAAATATCTATATTTATTCTCAGTGTTTTTTCATACTGTTTTTTGATAAGATAAACTGGTTTGTTAAGTATGAATAAATAAATAAGTGCAATTAACATAAAAAGTAGAATGAACAACATAAATAAATAAGTGCAATTAACATAAATATATATATTTGATTAACATATATAACACAGACGACCGATCGTTCTGCAAAAACGACTGATCGCTTTTTTAGTGTGCTCACTGGAACATTTTTGTCCAAAAACGACCGATCGCTGTATACAACGACCGATCGTTTTTACACAGAAGACCGATCGTTCTGAAAAAACGACCGATCGTTTTTTCAGTGTGCTCACTGGAACATTTTTGTCCAAAAACGACCGATCGCTGTATACAACGACCGATCGTTTTTACACAGACGACCGATCGTTCTGCAAAAACGACCGATCGTTTTTTCAGTGTGCTCACTGGAACATTTTTGTCCAAAAACGACCGATCGTAATTACAAAACGACTGATCGTTTTTACACAGACGACCGATCGTTATGAAAAAACGACCGATCGTTTTTTCAGTGTGCTCACTGGAACATTTTTGTCCAAAAACGACCGATCGTAATTACAAAACGACCGATCGTTTTTACACAGACGACCGATCGTTATGAAAAAACGACCGATCGTTTTTTCAGTGTGCTCACTGGAACATTTTTGTCCAAAAACGACCGATCGTAATTACAAAACGACCGATCGTTTTTACACAGACGACCGATCGTTATGAAAAAACGACCGATCGTTTTTTCAGTGTGCTCACTGGAACATTTTTGTCCAAAAACGACCGATCGTAATTACAAAACGACCGATCGTTTTTACACAGACGACCGATCGTTATGCAAAAACGACCGATCGTTTTTTCGGTGTGCTCACTGGAACATTTTTGTCCAAAAACGACCGATCGTAATTACAAAACGACCGATCGTGTTTACACAGACGACGGATCGTTATGCAAAAACGACCGATCGTTTTTTCAATGTGCTCACTGGAACATTTTTGTCCAAAAACGACCGATCGTAATTACAAAACGACCCATCGTTTTTCTGTTTTTCAGCCTTTTAACTTCTTTCAAACCCTAATTCTATTTCATTCAACAATTATATCAACCCTCTCTCTCTTTCAAAATCGTCTCTTTCTATCAAAATCTATCAAAAATCCCTAATATCTACATATATATAACCCAATTCTCTTATTAATCCTTATAATCAACAATCGATTGATTCCGTTTCTTGAAAACCCTTTTTTTTCAAAATACCAATTTGTCCTAAACCCTAATTTTTTTTAATTTCCAACCATGGTTCGCACCAAGAAAGCTCAATCACACATCGTCGACGAACAGGAGGACGACTACGTGCCTCCGTCCCCGAGCCGCCCCCGTGTTCCTCGCGCTCGGCGAACCGGCCCCTCCACCGCTCCACCATCGGGCCCCGGTGCCTCTTCCGGCTCTCTTCCTCCCCTCTATCCATCTACAATGGGTAAAAGAGCTATTTTGACTAACTTTACATTAGACATGCCTTTATTTGTTGAACGTTTTCCTCTTCTCATGCAAGATTTAAACTTCCAAAAACTCAATGTAATTCTTACTCTAAAAGAGCCTTTCTTCATTGAAAATATATACGAATTTTACCATAACCTAGTTCTTGATAGGGATCATGATGATGCACTCCGCGTGCGTTCATCGTTTAATGGTCAACCCTTCGTTTACGGTGTAGACCGTTTACGAAATCTTCTACACCTCGATGCTGAGGGGGTGCACGAGCAAAGTAACGAACTTTGCGAAATGCTCAACATCGTTAATTTTACCGATTTCAAAGATGAACTATTTCATCCCGCACACAACAATCGCTCTAACAAAGCCCACGGCCTTCTCTTCCGAAATAAATTAGCCTACCATATCCTCTCCCATATTGTCCTCCCTCATACCTCAAACTTCATGGATGTTACCAATGAGTACATCTTCCTTTTAGGGTGCATCCATCGCCGAGTCAAACTTGACTTCGCGACACTCATATTCTTTAAGATGGATTCGCTAAAAACGAAATCCAAGAATGGGTTACCTTACGGTGCCTTGATTTCGGCCATCTTAAAAGACATGAACCTTGTTCCCGGTGGAACCCTGTTCAAGAACAAGGACAAACACATTTGGGACACCTCCTATCTTGCCCAAATGTCAATAAAATTCAACACTACCGCCAAGACCATTACTTGGTCTGGTAAACGGGTGTCCGGCCCCGACTATACTACTCTTTCCCTCGAAGAGGAAGAATATGTCGGCCCTAAGGCCACACCGCAAGCCGCTCGTGAGGATGTGCCTATTTCCTCCGAGTCCCTTCCCCCGTCTCACATAATGCCTTCCTCTTCTCGTCCCACTCGAGGTCGCGGAAAAGCTCAAGTCGGATCTTCCAACCGTCCTCCGCGCACCGAACAATTCTACGACGATCTATACATCGACCAATATCAAAATGCGCGACTCAACCGACGCATGTTTCGCTCCATGAACACAAGTCAAGAAGACTTGGACGAAATTGATAGGATAAGCGCCGAGCAACGGGCAAAGTTCTACGGGTATTTTCCCGATCTAGCCGGTCCCGACGATGACGCCGAAGAAGAGGACGACGCGACCTCCCACCGCGACTAGGCGGTTATTTTATTTTGCGTTGTATTTCCTTTGTTTTTCATTTATGATGTCAAAGGGGGAGAAATACCTCTCTTTTATTTTGCGTTGTATTTCCTTTGTTTTTCATTTTCTTCCAACGTTGTTTTTGATGTAATAAGTAGCAAACGCTTTGCATTTATGTTATGAATCTTTTTTATGTTGCTCTTTATCATTACGTGTTAAATTGTATGACGTTGTGAGATTGCGTATTTATAATTCTACAAATGCGATTTTGATGTTATTATAACTTGTGCGCATATATATCTAGTTGATTGGGTTATTTGTGTTGTTTTTCATTTGTGGCGATTAACCGTTTTTAGGCAAAACTATGGCCAATTTTTCGCTTGCATTTGATCGTTCGTTTTCCTTAATCGTTTAGCTTTGGTTAACTTCGTTTTAAATCGGATGTTGTGACATTTACTTGTTTTAAATCGGATGTTTAGTAAAACGTCACCTACACATCTTGTACTAAACATATTAATTTACGACATCATTTTATGTGATAATACTAGTTCTATAAATCTTTGGAAAAATCCGATCCAACACTCTCGTACTAAACATATTAATTTACGACATCATTTTTTAAGAGATCATGTTCAAAAAGAGGATCATGTTTTTATATATTTTTTCTCAAATCAGTGTCGAAAAGTGCAAAAAATTATTGTTCTGTAAATTGTTTACAGTCGATCGGTCGACAGTGAAAAACGACCGATCGTTTTTCAACAGACGACCGATCGTTCTAAAAAACGACCGATCGTTTCAGATCAAATTTCTTTCAGAGAGTTCACAAGAAAAACGACCGATCGTTTTTCAGAAACGACCGATCGTTTTAGGTATGATTTCTTCCAGTGAGTTCACAATAAAAACGACCGATCGAAATGTAAATAACGACCGATCGTTTTTTGTCTGAAAAACGACCGATCGAAATGGTAAAAACGACCGATCGTTTTTTGTCCAAATTGTTCCAGAGAGTTCATGATAAAAACGACCGGTCGTTTTTACCATTTCGATCGGTCGTTTTTCAGAAGTAGACCGTTTTGGGAATTTTGAAGAAAGGTAGCCCATTCTGGGAATTTTCGGTCCCAAGTAGCCTATTTTGGCAAAAAACTCGCAACTCTATCTCTCTAATCGTACATCTCTCTCTCTAACACACGATAATCGCACATATTTCTAACACATGCTAATCCCCTATCCCTCTCTCTCAAAATGACTAAAAACTCATAAAATATTCATATGCTAATTATAAAATATCATACCCTAATTTTAAAATGTCATACCCTAAATGTTATGAATCACAATCAAATATCTAAAAAAGAGTTCATACCCTAATTTCAAAACTTCATACCCTAATTTTAAAATTTTATACCCTACATATGAATTTCTCTTAATACTATACATATGGATTATCCTCTTTCAACTTCAAACCCACAAGTTTTACAATAGTCTCAAATATCAATAAATAGAAAACAATGTCACCAATTTCATATATTTTTCATATATTACGGGATAGAAAACAATCTCACCAATTTCATATATTTTTTTCATATATCACGGAGTATCAACCAGTGTAATATTTGTGTATTACGTATGTATATATATGTATTTATATATATATAGATGTTTATATAATTTAGATGGTATTCGGTAGTTAGTGGCGGGTTTTCGTGGTGGAGAAGGGAAGAGAGATAGAGTGAGATATAAAAGAAAGATACAAACAACAATGGAGGAGAGAGACTAAGATCAGATAGAGATGTAGAAAAAAATTGATGAGAGAGAAGAATGGAGGACAGAGATAATAAGGGAGGAGAGAGATAATAATGGAGAAGAATGGAGAAGAGAGATAATAAGTAAGGAGAGAGACTAAGATCACCCCTTATATACTCCTGAATTTTTGTAAATGAGTGATGTGTTATAAATAATATGACGTCATTAAAATATGTTTTTTGTAACTAAAAAGTTTGGGGTATGTTTTTTATAATTTAGTTACAAAAGTGATATGTTTTTGTAAAATCAATGCTTGTTTTAAGTTTCAAGCTTGTTTGTTCTTTTATAAATCTTTAATTTGTTTGCGTATGCCACCATATCATTTGTGAGGACGTGGTTAAAACGGCACGACATTGAAGAAAGAAAAGAGAGAAATCTTAGACATGCATAATCATGTGTGATTACATATATCCAGGGTCGGTAAAAAATTCTGAAATACCGACTTGCATCCGACTCGAAATTTTTCGACTCAAGAATAGTCCCGACCCGAAAATATTGGGTTTCATCCCGACCCGACAAACTTCGGGATCGGGTGACAATTTTGATTTCGTCGGGTGTTCCGACCCGATTTTTAAAATTAATTTATATTTTATATAAAAATATAAATTAATTTATATGAGAATCAAACTTTGTACCTCTAGAATTCAATGTAACCACTCTACCATATGAGTTACAATCTTTTTTGTTTTATATATCAGTTATAATTATATAAGTATAATATAGATTTATAGTTTTGAATATATGAAACTATTAAAATAAAAAATATACTTAAATTAAAAATTATATTGTTATTTTCAAGAAAGATAAATGATTATTATTTTCCGATTATAAAAATCATAATGATAATATATCTCATTTAGTATGATAATTGTTGTTTGTATAAATAAAATTAAATACTAAAAGAATCTGATAAAAAACGTATCAATTTTTTTTATCTACTCCATTATTTGTATTTTTATACTATTTTTTCTACTACATGTTAATTTATTTTTTCATTTATTAGGAATGTTATTTTTAAACTATGAGTATGTTTCGTGTTAATAATATGTTTAGACTTATCAAATGAAAATTGTTAATAAAAAATGACATCGTTCTAAAATAAAAAAATATGTCGGGAGATTCGGGATAAACATATCCCGACCCTACGGGATCCCGAAAATTCGGGTCCTGAAAAGGTCGGGTCCCAACTTTTGTCGGGTCGGGATCTGAATTTTTTTTCACTTCCAAAAGTAATCGGATCGGGATACGGATTGAGTATTTACGGGTCGGGTCTCGACCCTAACTCACCCCTACATATACCTGTGTCATTAAATTTGCACATAATTTGTTGTTTATGTTTCGAATTATTCCTTTTTATATGGAATAATTATAGTTATAGAATTAATGTAAAAAAAATGTCAACTTGAGGCCGGTACATTATGGAAACTGTCATTAAGTTTTTGTCTCGTAAAAAGTAAAAATTAAAACAAGAAAAATCGAAAAAAATCCAAAATCACTAAAAAAAAGGAAAAAATGTGTAAAAGGTCGAAAAGTTCAAAATACGTTCAAAAAATGGTAGAAAACTTTAAAAATCATAATAAAAAATGCTAAAAAATAATTTAAAACATTTTTAAAACAATCTAAATGATAAAGAAAACGACAATGACCACAGAGTAAAACAATCTGAGTGATTTTAAAACAATGTTAGTCATTTTAAAAATAATAAAAGTCTTTTAAAAATAGTTTGAGTCATTTGAAAAGGTGTATATAATATTTTGTAAAAGAGTATGAGTAATTTTAGAACAGTTTTAGTGATTTTAAAACATTCTAAGTCATTTTCAAGACAAGATGAGTCATTTCAAAATAGTATGAATCATTTTAAAAACATTATCGAACATCTTCAAAACATTCGCAATCAGTTTAAAATAGGAAGAAATTTTCAGTTTTCAAAGCCGAAGTCGTCGCTATAATAAAGATAAGCAAAGATAAGCGAAGGAAGAGCGTACCATCATTCGAATGCGGGTACCAAATAAGTCAACAGAGTTTGGAGCATGGTGTGGTCCAAACCATAAAATATAATTATTTGAAAATTAGTAATGATAATAAATATTTTTTAAAAGCATAAAAGTACACCAAAATACTAAAAAAGTTAGTCCATTTACGAGTATTATATGTATGTATATCTAATTGTTTGTATACATTTATATAAGAAACGGTTAAATATTAATTTTACTTTTATAAAGTTAAATCATTTGTTCGTTGTGATCTGATCTATTACTCATACCATCATGGGTCATGGCTTGTTTTAATTAGCAATAGTGAAATCAAGGTTTGTTTATAAAGTTAAATCATTTGATCGTTATGATTTGGTACTATTTTAAAAGTTTGAATAATATGTGTATGCTAGCTAGTGTTAAGATAAACTAACTAAATGTGAATTTATGTACAATATACTTGCAATTGTGTAAACTGAAATTAAGTAATAGCAGATCTATTATTGTCGATAATCAATAAAAAAAACACATAGTAGTACTATTGCACATGAGAACAACATTAATAACACCCGAACAACCAAATTAAAATGACAAATACTGAATTACAATATGTTAAACCTTGTGCTCCCAATTAAAAAAAAAATACGTTGAGAATCACAAAAATACATCGATCAGCGAAGTCGGAGAAGTCTCTGGATCCCATTCGTAGCTTCGGCATCGACCCCACCAGCCTCGGCTTTACACCCTAGCTTCGACCTTAGGAAAAACGTAGGCAAAGGCAGGCTGCTTGGGTCAGGTCCCGATAAATCTACCAAATCAGGCTTAATATTTGGTTTAGTTTGTGGCTTGAAATTCTTCTTTACGGTTCTCTTAACTGATCTGTTATTATTTTTTCTGTTAAATGGAGGAGTAGAGAGGGGTCTGTTAGGGTGTGGAATCGGAAGAGGGAGGAGAGGCGGGTATGAGGAGAGAAAAGGCGGTGGCGCGTGGCGGACTACACCATGGTGAAGGTGCGAAAGGTGGCTGTTTTTGTTATGGTTTATGATTGTTAAGTGTTTGTGAGGAGATTGAGATTTGTAATCGGATGATTGTGAGAAATTTGCATCCATGATTTAAGTGTGGATAAATAAGTACAAAGATTGAAAATTTTGAGCTACTATATAATAAGAAAAAGAAGAGTGAAAATGTAAGTGATATTGAGATAAGAGAGAGATTATTAAACGATAGTACTCATTTGATACTATAGTAGTATTAAAGTTTAGAATGTTGCAAAGCCTACTTTTGTGCTCTTTAAATAGAGGAGATGCCAATAGGAACACCCCAACGGCTACTTTTTAATTGGGAAAATTCAGCTATAGTAGGTACCATTTTTATGTGATGGTAGTGTGCCACACATGACACAAGCAAAAAGAAAAATATTGAAATGTCCACCTAGAATAGATAAAGAAAAGTAGTAGAGCATGACAATTGCAATAAATCTGTATAATATAGTAAAATATTAACCTTGTTCAGAAAAAATGTTTTATAAGAAAGAGACTTTGAATTTGAAATTCGTTAATCGTTATGCCATATTTTGGAATTTGGCCACCTTTCTATTTCACACCGAAACTAAAAAAAAAAATTCACAATACTAACTAGATGTGTAGCTAGAATATTAAGTTAATTACTAATCGTAACCCACACATTGCGTGTGTGACACGTAATTGCATAAATATGATCCGGCACAAATAAATTTAACATTTTCAAAAAGTTTACAAAAATAATTGGTTGAATATCGTAAAAATATAATGTTTTATTGTTATACTAATATAAAAATACATGTATGATGATTTGTTTGAGAGATGATTTGATATGTGAAAAAAAAGAATATTTATTTATTTAAATTGCATTAAGTTCTTTTAGTAACTAGTAAATTGGAATAAGACCATTTTTGAAAAAAATTGGTAAAATTGGACAGTCTAATCTTGAGTTCCTTTATATTATATTAATAGAATGATGATAATAAAGTGTTATGTCTTGGCAAATGTATTGCATTTCTTATGTGTACTCAGTCTTATAATGATTTGTTTTAAAAGAATTAGGCGACTTATAAGGAAGTCGAGATTCGTAATATCTACACACAAATATGAACTGCAGTGTCACCTACTAAAATAAAATAAAATTAAACACAATATTGTAACGCGGTAATTTCCTGAATTTTTTTATGCATTAGTGTGCATGTCTGGTCTATGAGCACTGATTGTCGAGACATTTTTTATATTCCATTTAAAAAAAGAAGCTAAAATATTCTGTGTAGACCATTGACCACACAAAGGATAAGTGAAAAAATCAGGATTGGTGTAATATTTTATAAGGTATTAAAATTAATTTCTTCCTAATTTACCGACAAAAGCTGAAATTGGCTACCCCGTATTTCAAGACACAAAATATACACTAGGGGCGGCACCGCCAGTTATATATTGGCCATTGGATTCATTTCTTCATTTACAAAATATCCATTGGTGATAATGACCATTGATTTTTCTACTTAAGTTTATTATGGTTGAAATATTTTTATTTTATTTTGGTAAGATTGAAATAATTTTCGGACCCACACGTAAAATTAGTCAATTTATTCTTAATTAATTATTCATTACGAAATTATGTGTAATTTTGACCGGTCAATAACTTGTATTAAAATTATCGGAATGAATTTTTTTTAAAATTAATTATATAGTTCAAATATTAAATTATATGATTTTGTTTTAAAAAAATTATTTCAACAATTTTGGTATAAGTTATAACCCGACTAAAATTGTATATTAAATTGATAAATGACACTTAATTGGGTAAGGGGGAAGTAAGGCTGAATGTAGCAAAACAATTTACCGGATAAATCGGTGAGGAGGTATAATATGTTGGTATATCGGGTTAAAAAGATAAAAATTAATAATTTACTAATCACAAGTTTGTTGGCATAAAATTTTCTCATATATATATATATTGATTATTTCTGTTGGGTTATTTACTCAAACAATTAAATAAAATCATTTAAACTTTACAACTTCGTACCTTGTAAAGAAAAGCAAAAAAGTTCCATTTTCATTTGGAGTCAAAATCTATTTATGTCATACAATATATAAAATTGGTTTGTGAAATCCGACATCATGGCCATGTATACGTAGATTAATCTTTTGCATATATAATACAACTCTTAATTTTGGATTGTATTTTATGTTAATACAACTCTTAATTTTATTATTTTTGAAACAAAATTTGAACATCTTATGATGTCATACACTTTTTTATTGGTTATTGATGTTACATATATAGCAAGGCTTACAAATTGATAATAATGTCATATTAATATACTATGTCATTGAAATAAGTATCAACTCCGCCCGTATAATTGTATAAATCCAATAATCCATAAACTAATCCGTTAAAAAAGTATGGGAATGCAATTTTGTACTACACATTGCGTCCGATATTGGGTACGCCATTGGTTTCGATCAATAATAGAGCTAGTAGTATAGATATTAAATTATACCAAAATTATACATCATGTATTTAATTAGTTTGAAATATATATGTGCTCATTGCTGAATTTAATGTTGTTTTATTCTGGCATATTGATCCACATTACACTAATAACAGATCCAGAATTTTGGAGGCTCTAGTATAGAGATGCAAGAATTGGAAAAAAAAAATATTTAACATGTTATAACACTCGGTGCACTGCAAAATAATGTTTGATTTATTGAGAGACAAAAGCTGTCACAAGTCCGTCACTAATTTAAAAATCTGTCACAAATCTGTCGTAAATTGACTAAACTGTCACAAATCCGTCACAAAAACCGCCGCTAATAAGCTCATAACAAAAAATGCAGTCACTAATTCCGTCGCTATTTGAGTATTTTTGTTGTAGTGACGTTCGGAGAAGCAATCCAATCAGTGTATTTATTAGTTCAATTTTAACCATTTTATCAGGGGAATTTTTTTGATCAGGATGTTATCAATTTAACATATTCCCAGACCAAGGGACCGCTTCAACAATGAATTTTCGTACTTAAAATATAAGTCAATTCACAAGATGACAAGTAATTAATTACAGTACTATGAAAGAAATATACTCAAACATGCATGTATGGCGTATATTTACTTGTGAGCACAAAAACAAAATATTGAACTTTGCATGAAGACGTGTTACCTTAAAAATTTTATGGCCATTGCGAGATGCGACCTTTACCTAGAACTGACTTTTGTGGTAAAAAACGTGTGTCAACCAATATAATATTTTATTTTTAATTTTAAATTAATTTTAATATAATTATTTTGAGATTCATTAATGAGTATTGATATTTTAGTGGTGACACACCCTAAAACTATGTAGTTATTTACTTCTAATTCAACCTAAGAGCAACAGAGGTTGTGTAATCTATAATTGTATATTTTAAGCATGGTATATAAAAAATTTCAAGGACATAAGTGTTATAGTTTTGTAAATATATATTCCCTCGGTTCCGATTTACGAGTTCACAATGGGGAATCCCAAATTTAGGGGACATATAATTATCCTACTTTTATGTTTAATTTTTTAATTTGACTATTATTTTTTCAGACACATATCAGTAAATATATAGAGAAAACAAATACTATATTAGAGTATTTAATAAGGTATATCTATGAAGTGTGTACAACTGAAATCGAACATTCTATGATGGAAACATATACGAAAAACAAAAATTAATTATAACAAACGTACAACAAAAATATCTAACTAAGACGAAGCTTTTTAGAAACCCCAATCGAACCAATCGCGAGTTGTCGTTTTGGTTTGGATACAAAAATATTCGAAACCAAATTGAACTACACCAATCGCAAATAGTCGGTTTGATTTGGTTTGATTCGCTTTGTTAAAAATTTAAAGTAAACGTGTGCAATTTATATTACTATTGCTACTCAAAATAGCAATTGTATTCTTAGTAGAATTTACAACAGATAGTTTGTAGATTATAGATTAACTTTACCCAAAATATGGTATATGTAACTATTGATCTTTATGTTTCTAGCTATATGTAAAAAAAAAACTTATATTTAAAAGTAGTCAGTTAAGTTTGATTAAAAAAATAACTGTATTTACGGACTTCTGAAACCGATGAAACTAATGCATGATTGTTTTTGTTCGGATTATGATCGATTTGTTTTGATTCGATGGGTTCCATCAGGCTCGTTCGGTCTTCTGGGTCAAACTATATTTTTTTTGTATAGTTAGTTAGAGTCTAATTCTATTTCGTTAGCTTAACCAAACATTTATTTTTAATCAAAGATTCTATTTATTTATAACTGAAAACCAAATATGTAATTTAAAAAAGTATATATTTATATGTTTTTGAATTATATATATCTTTAAAATACCAAATAAACAATTAAATTCGAAAAAGTTATAGAACATGAAAACTAGCTTTAAAAAAAGTATTTATCAACAAAATATTAATGTCCAAAACATATAACGTGTTATAAAATATTACCAAAATATACAAGTCAAACAAATTATTCCCAAAATATACAATTGACCCAAATAGAAAAAAAATATATATTTCTCCTCACTTACCAAAAAAATTCTCTTTATCCTCTCTCTCTTCGCCCTCTCTCAAAAGTCGGGAATCCGAAAAAATTCAAAAAAATGGTAAAAAATAAAAAAAAACCAATAAAAATCCAAAATCACCAAAAAATGAAAAAATGAAAAAAGTTCAAAAAATTCGAGAATCCGAAAAAACCGAAAAAAGGCTGGAAAAACCTTTTAAAAAGTCGGGAACCCGAAAATGCCCAAAAAATGGTTAAAAAAAGTAAAAAAAAACAAAGAAAAATCCAAAATCACAAAAAGAATGAAAAAAGTTCACAAAAGTCGAGAATCCGAAAAAACCAAAAAAGTGCTGAAAAAACCTTTAAAGGTCGGGAACCCGAAAAAACTCCAAAAAAGTGACAAAAAATAAAAAAAAACCAAGAAAAATACAAAATCACAAAAATATATAAAAATAAAGTTCAAAAAAGTCGAGAACCCGAAAAAAGCAACAAAATATAGTAAAAAACAAAAAAAAACAAGAAAATTACAAAAAAAAAATGAAAAAAGTTCAAAAAAGTCAAGAATTCAAAAAAACCCAAAATATACTGAAAAACTTTTTAAAAAGTCGGTAGCCCGAAAAAACCCAAAAAAATGGTTAAAAAAAACGAAGAAAAACCAAGAAAAATCCACAATCACAAAAAAAATGAAAAAAGTTCAAAAAAGTCGAGAAGCCGAAAAAACCCAAAAAAGGCTGGAAAACCCTTTTAAAAGGTCGTCAACCCGAAAAAGCCCAAAAAATGGTTTAAAAAGGTAAAAAAACAAAGAAAAATCCAAAATCACAAAAAGAATGAAAAAAGTTTACAAAAGTCAAGAACCCAAAAAAACCAAAAAAGTGCTGAAAAAACCTTTAAAAAGTTGAAAACCGGAAAAAACTACAAAAAAGTGGCAAAAAAAAATCAAGAAAAATCCAAAATCACAAAAATATATAAAAATAAAGTTCAAAAAAGTCGAGAACTTGAAAAAAATGGTAAAAAACAAAAAAAAAACAAGAAAATTACAAAATTACAAAAAAAATGAAAAAAGTTCGAAAAATTCGAGAATCCAAAAAAACTCAAAATATGCTGAAAAAACTTTTAAAAAGGTCGGTAACCCGAAAAAACTCAAAAAAATGGTAAAAAAAAACCAATAAAAATCCAAAATAAAAAAAATGAAAATAAAAAAAGCTCGAAAAGCCCGGAAAATTCGATTGTGTATACATTTTTCTTATTTTTTATGCATTCTTTGGTATTGTGTATTTAATTTTTTGTATTATGTATGTACTTTTTTGATTGTGTATGCCATTTTCTCGATCGTTTATGCATTTTTTGGATTGTGTATGCAACTTTTTCGATTGTGTATTATTTTTTTGGATTATGTATGACTCTTTTTTATTGGTTATGCACTTTTTAAATTGGATAGACAATGGTGATTTTTCATATTGTTTGCAAAATTACATTGTGTATACAATATGAAATAATAACTTTTTATGTGCAATGTATAACAATATATTGTGTATGCCTGCCTGTATTGCGTATTCACGTATTAAAAAACATGTATAAATTATGTGTTGTGTATGCATTTATTAAATAAAATGTATAAATAATGTATTATGTATGCCCGTATTAAAAAACATGTATAAACTATGTATTGTGTATGCCTGTATTAAAGAGCATGTATAAAAAGTGTATTGTGTATGTATAATAAGAAAAACATAAAAAATGGACAGTGTCAATGGATACATAATGTATTGTGTATGACTGTATTAAATAACGTGTATAAACAATGTATTGTGTATGGATAATAAAAACACAATACACTGTTATTAAAAAACAAAAACAAAAAAACACAAAACACAAAACACTGTTAATATTCGGCATCTCGAGTCTATTTTGTTTCTTTATCAATCATATTATTCTAACAAAATACCAATTTCCGAAAAAATATTGAGAAAATAACCAACGCAAACCCAGATATATCGTCAACTAATTTCTTCAAAAAGTAATCCTATTTCATATACGATTTGAGATGAATAAAATCCGAATAAAACCCTAATCGAAAACAATCTCGTAAATAACTATGTATTTAAATCGATTTATGAAGAATAAACCCCAATTAGAACAATAAACCAGAGAAATCCGACGAAAATAAACTGAGTATTCGAAACAATAAAAATACGGATCAAAATCGCTTAATTAAAAGTGAATTTATGGTTTGATAGAATGATTCGACGGAGGTGTATAAAAAAAGTATTTTGTATAGATGTTAATTATGGGATTTATATGGCGAGTGAGTTTGACTTCAAATTAGAGAGAGATAGATATATAAATACGTATGTATAGATAGAGAGGGAGAGAGAGAGAGCGTGAGAGAAAACTGTTAAAAAAATATAAATGATTGAGTATTTATAATTTTAATTAGTTGTATGTTTTGATAATAAAGTGTTGGGGTGTAACTTTTTGGTAATTAGTTTAAAATAATTGTATTTTGTGGTAATTTTCTCAAAAAATAACTATATAGTATTTTATAACATTCATTAGTAAAAAAATAATAGCTATAACTAGCAGATCCATTTCTGCTGCCTTGAAAAAATTCAAGGCAGCCTGCCCTAATTGTTAGAGCTGTGTTCGGTTCGGTTTTTGGCAAAACCGAAATCGAGCACATTTTTCGGTTTCAGTCATTTATTTTTTAGACCGAACCGGACTGGTTTTTTTCGGTCTGTTTTCGGTTTTTTCGGTTTTATTTTTGGTTTTTCGATTTTTTTCGATTCTTCGGTTTTTTTCGGTTCGGTTTTATTGTAAACCGAAACCGAACCGAAAAAGTTTCGGTTTTTCGGTTTTGGTCTTTTTCAGTACGTTTATAGGTTCAGTTCGATTTTTTCGTATTTTCGCTCAACCCTACTAATTGCTATTAGTCCACTGTTATTTATGGTGTGTCACACGGTAAAAACTAACACATATTAATGAAAGCAAAAATATCTATCCTAAAATTAATTCAAATTTAAAACTAAAAAAATATTATTGGTTGACACACGCATAGTGCACTTTGAAATAAATACCGAACGATTAACACTATCGTGAATTTAGTCCACTATTATTTAGGATGTGTCACATACTAAAAACATAACAGTTATTAATGAACCAAAAAATATCTACCATAAAATTAATTCAAAATTAATTCAAAATTAAAACTATAAAATATTAAAAAGCTAACGCATGTTAATGAACCCAAAGATATCTATGCTAAAATTAATTCAAAATTAAAACTAAAAAATACTATTGGTTGACATAACCTAAATAATAGTGCATCATATTCATATAATTGTTTTTCCATATGTTAAGATAATATAGAAAATTTTCCAAACTTTTTATTATACTCAATGAAATTGCATTTTATCTATTGATTTAAAAAAACATGGCAGACTGCCCTGAATTTATTCAAGACAGAAAAAGACCGAAAAACAAAAAATAAAACTGAAAAAACCGAAACCGGACCGAAAACCCCCGGTCCGGTTCAGTCTAAAAAATAAAAATACCGAAACCGTAAAATCTGCTCGATTTCGATACAATCGAAACCAGCTCTAGCAATTAGTGCAGCCAAAACCAATACATAATTAGCCTCCATATTGCGCACATTTTATGTTGGGTATAAATTCCAAATAAAATCAAATATAATACTCTCACCTTTCCCAATTAATTGTAATTTACGAAATTACGTGTAATTTTAATCGGATTATAACATGTATCAAAATTATTGAAATGAAAATTTTCAAAACTAAATCATATATTTTAATGTTTGAACTATACGATTAATTTTTAAAAATTTCCATTGCGACAATTTTAATATAATTTATTAATCGGTTAAAATTTCACGTAGTTTCGTAACGGACAATTACGTGGAAACTGAACAGTAGTCTACCACAATTTTTTTTTTTTTTTGAAATGTACATTTTCTAGAGGGAAAACAAATACAAAAAAACTAGTAAAAAAACAACACAATAGTAATACACACAGTGGAGTAACATTTGTTCAAATTCAAAAAAATCTAGAGAGGGAGAGAGAGAGAGATGGAGGAGGAATATCCGATCATCTCCACGCCGTACTCCGTCACCGTCCGCCGTAATCCTCCCCGTCGAGCCCGTGCCACGTCAGCACTTAAACCCCCTCAAATACCCCCTCTCTCTCCTACCCCTCTCTTCCCCACCACTAACCCTAAAAACAACGAAACATTAAAACCCGAAACATTAAAACCCGAACGTAACGAGACATTAAAAGTCTATTTGCGGATTAAACCTAATATTATTTCAAAAAAACCGCTCAAATTGGGAACTGAGGTGACTAATGTGTGGCCTATTAGAAATAAGAATGAGAAGAAAATAAATAAACCGGTGAGAGAGGCCTGTGTGACGATTAACGACGATAGTTGTTCGGTTACTTTGTGTCCTCCGAAGGGGTTACGAGAGGCTAAACGTGCGAAGACCGAGGTTTTTGAGGGGTTTTCGCGTGTTTTCTCGGCTGATTCGTCTCAGGTTATTTTTTGTTTAATTTACTAGCTTGTGTTTCAGTTTATGGTATATATGTTTAATTACTCATTTTAGTCATTTAAGTACCAATGTTATGCTTTATTAAGTGTAGTTGAGCTTTTTTTAATTGATTGACGATTTAATCAACTAAAAAAAGAATATAACAAACTACCTGGATGATTAAACGTAATATTATAAAAAAGAATGTGAATAAATCCAGAGCTGATATAAACAACGTGTAACCTATTAGAAATAAGAACGAGACGAAATTAAATACTAAGAAGAAAGTGAGAGGTGAGGATTGCGTGACGATTAATGATGATAGTTCTGTTACTTTGTTACCACCGAAGGGGTTACGAGAGGCTAAGCGTGCGAAGACCGAGGTTTTCGAGGGGTTTTCGCGTGTTTTCTCGGCTGATTCGACTCAGGTTTTTATTTATTTATTCCATTAGCTATCTAGCTTGTGTTTCAGTTTATTGTTTATATTTTATTGTCATTTAAGTACCAATGAGATGCTTGATTGACTGTAGTTGAGCTTTTTTCCGATTGATTGGCGATTTAATTAACGGAAAAACAATAGAAGAAGTTGTCTAGGTGATTGCCTGTTATTTTATTTCATTCACTGGCTTATATTTAGTGTATGGTATATATTTAATTACTCATTTAAGTACGAATGTGATGCTTGATTGAGTGTGGTTGAGCTTTTTTTAATTGATTGTCAATTTAATCACCTGAAAATCAATAAAACTAGTTATTTTAGGTGATTGCTTGTTATTTTGTTTAATTCATTGGCATAGGTTCCAGTTTACGGTATATATTTAATCACCCATTTATCGATGTGATGCATGAATGATTGTGGTTGAGCTAACAATATTTTTTTTAACTGATCCCCCCTAACCTTATACCCGAAACTAACGTGACATTAAAAGTCTGTTTAAGAATTAAACCTAATATTCCAAAAAAGCCTCTCAAATCCATAACCGAGAGGTGAGGATTAAACCTAAAAACGTTTGGCCAGTTAGAAATAAGAATGAGACGAAGTTAAATGCGAAGAAGAAAATGAGAGGTGAGGTTTGTGTGTTGATTAACGAGATCGTTCTGTAACTTTGTTACAACCTAAGGGGTTAAGAGAGGCTAAACGTGCGAAGATTGAGGTTTTCGAGGGGTTTTCAAATGTTTTCTCCCCTGATTCGTCTCAGGTTGTTTTTTTATTTAATTTATTAGCTTAATGATTGAGTGTGGTTGAGCCAACAATATAAGTTTTTTTAATTGATTGACGATTTAATCAACTAAAAGAATGATAGAACAAACTGTCTAGGTGATTGCATGTTGTTTGATTTTAATTAATTGGCTTATATTTCAATTTATCTGTTACAAATATGTCGCTAAGTGACAAATGTTGTAAGTAAAACGGAAACATATCGCCGTGCCATCTGCAATTAAGGGGTTGGGTACCCAAATCTGTCACTATGACCAATGAAATGCATGGTTGAGATTTTCTAGTTCATTGACGATTTAATCAGCTAAAATCTACAAATCTGTTGTTTCGCAATTTATGTACTCTATTGAGTCTGTTTTTGCTCTAGATAACTCAGGTTTCTGGTTGATTTGGTTTCACAGTTTGCCAGATTAAAGTGCTCGCCAACATTGTAAATTAAATTCTTAGGGTGTCGAGTTGATAATCGTAATTTTCTAACTCATCGAGTCTCTGCCTATATGTATATGATAAAAGCTAAGTGATCATTGATCTAATTTAAAATGTCTTTTGGCTTTGAGACTTTGAGTGAGTCTAGCATATGGATGTCTTTGTCTTCATTAATCTCGTCTTTTGATAATTGTGGTTGATAGCAAATATTAGGAACTACTTTGGTCGATATTACTTGACAATGCTATAGAGTTAAAAGATTCAGGACATCAAAATGTGAAAGATTACTGTTTTTCGCAATCATATAGCTTACCAAGTTTTTTGTTACTGTAGTTAGTTAAGGTTTCTGAATTTTTTAGTTTGGTAATTTGTGTTAGGTTGAAGTGTATAAAAGTATGGTGAAACCACTGGTAGAAGATTTTTTAAGTGGAAAAAGTGGAACACTAGTAGCATTGGGCCCAAGTGGTTCTGGAAAGACTCATACGGTTTTCGGATCGCCAAGGAAGCCTGGTGTGGTGCCTCTAGCCTTAAAACAGATATTTCCAGAGGAAGGGAGTAACCTGAATCAATTATCAAGGTATAAGTGAATTTATTTAATTGTGTACTATATCTATCTCTTTTCCTTCACCTTGGATTAGATAGTTTTGCCTTGAATGATTCCTATCTTAAGTCTTGTTTGGTTGCTAGAAGATTTAAGCTGGATGAACCTAGATATTTTTTGTATCTCAAAAGATCTAGCTTAAGCTGCAGCCAAAAATTCCCTTAGTATCCGTCTCATCCTCATTTTTTTTTACCTCAATCAGAGGGCTGTTGATAAAATTAAGTATCTATCACTTTCCCCTCATTTTGGAGTTTATGGGTTCCACTTGAATGGTATTTTTTTGTTTAGTTGCAGCTTTTAAACTTAGGTTTTGTTGCCAAAAAGTCGAAGTTCATTTGGTTGACCCGCTTATAGTTTTTAAGCTGGATGGACCTAGCTTTTTTGTAGATCTCAAAAAGTCCAGCGTATTCCTTTAGATGCCGCTACTAAACAAGTCTTAGTAATTATATCTCTCTCCTTTTGATGGTATTCTGTATAAAAATGAATAGAACGTTCTACTTGTCGATGTTTGAAATATCGGAGAGAGGGAAAGCAGAGAAGTTCTGTGATTTGTTGCAAGATGGAGGTGACCTGTGCTTTCAGCAGTCAGCTATTAGAGGCCTACAGGAGGTTGCAATTTACTTTCTTTTTATGTACTCGTATATTTGAAAATTTTCTCATTTCTCTCTGTACTCTTTTTGTTAATAAATTCACATAATGCCAATAATGCACTTTATTCACATGTTGTTAACAGGTATCTATCTCCAATATTCAGCAAGCTGAGTGTTTGATTGCTCGTGGAATGTTGAAAAGAGCCACAGCTATGACTAATTCTAACAGTCAGTCCAGGTATGCGGTTGTTACGATATGATCAGTAAAAGTGCGAAGATTATTCGTTTTTGGTAAACGTTTATGGAAGTAGGAACACTACTTTTCTGATGATTAGTTTTCTTCTTCTAAACAGTCTTGAGTGCACTAGGTTAATTTGTTCTATTATGAAATTGTTGTCCACAAATTAATATTTTTACATAAATATCTAAATTTTGATGTCTCCTGGAATAATTATTTTACTCTTCTTCCAGCCGTTCACAGTGCGTTATCAGTATCCGCACTGTTGAAAACAAGATCGAGGAAGAATCAGATTTCCAGTTGAATGGTGCTGTTTTGACTATTGTTGACCTTGCTGGAGCTGAAAGAGAGAAGAAAACTGGGAACCAGGTGCCACTCATCAATTCTTGTCTCCTGCTATTATTTTTGTTTTTGTTTTTTAGGATCGTCTGCTGGGTACTCAAATAAGGAAATCAGTTTTTATGTGTCATTCACTGCTTAGACATTTTAGAGTTTACTTTAGTTTGCCTCAGATAGCTAATATTTCTCCTAATACGCTTTGGTTAAGGACGGACAAAGTTTCGTTAGTCACCTTTCATCATTTTTCTTCGCACTAATTTTGCTCCTTTGAGATATGGTCGTTAGCACTTAGGACTATTTTCTTCCTTATGTTACTGTTCTAAGTTCTTGTCAAAGTCGTTAGATTTCACTCTCAATTTATATTTGCGACATCATTGTTACGGATTTCAAGCATTACAGTTGCAACGAAATTTCTTCTCATGAGCTATCATCTGGTTTTCAGGGGGCTAGATTACTTGAGAGTAATTTCATCAACACCACCTCGATGGTTTTTGGCCTATGCTTAAGAGTATGTATTCTAAACTTGACCGACATACAGAATTTAACAAAGATACCGTGTTGATTTTCAATTTTGAGTTTTTGTTTTTACTTATTTTTCAGTCACTATTGGAGCACCAGAAAAACCCCAAGAGGCCATTGCAGAAACACTTTCAGAGCTCTTTGGTTACGTTGCCTCATTTCTACTCTAGTCACTAGCTCCATCTACATATTTTTTTCATTCACAAATAAATCTTGGCGTCACCATGCAAATTTAAATCTGACAATGTCTGTATTTTTGGACAGTTGACAAAATACCTGCGAGAGTATTTGGAAGGGAAAAAACGAATGGCTTTGGTATGCTATTTACGTCACTACCCCTCTATTATTTACTGTAAAAACACACTCTAAGATATCGTCAACAAGTACCAGATAAATTGTCTTCTCGTTTGCTTAATACAGAAGTTTACTTGAATTTAAAAATTATATATACTGATATGCTTTTTATGGGTGCAGATTTTAACTGTAAAATCAGGGGAAGAAGACTATGTTGATTCTTCTTTATTGCTGAGACAGGCGTCTCCTTATACCAAGATAAAGTAAACTGAACTTGTTGTTTGCTCATGTTTTTAGCTTTAAGAGAATTCCATATCAATACTTTGGTATTTACTTGTAGGTTTGATAATACTGAAGACTCGGTTAATCTGCTTTGCACAAAGAGGCATAAACAGCGAACGCCGAGAATAGAGTCGTCGAAGAGAATGAAGTTTAGCCCTGAAGAACATTTGGTATTTCTTCTTGCCTTTTAGAACATCTGTTATATGAACTATGAACTTTTGTGAATAACAGTGCAGTTTTGCCTTTTAGGATATTTGCAGAAGTCTTTTTCTGCTATTTTATTTAAAATCCTTTAGCTACAAAGTAAAACCAGATTGTCTTTAGCTTAATTTCTCTAAGTGTGTGTTGATAAAATTTGGCATCACAATGATTTACTTGATGAATTAACCGTCTCTCTGATACACTTGATCTTCATAAAATTATAGTTTGTGTACTGTCATGATAATATCACTTGGCGTGCTAATTAATAGTTTGGCCAGTTCTGTGAAAGCTTAGAATTTTGACATGGTATTACAAGTACTCTCCATCTTGTTAATGTTAACCTTTTATCTTAGAACGATGTCCGCAAGGAAGTTGGAGAACAGCTTTGTGAAGGTAATTTGATCTATTACATGTAATTCTTGTTTTGTTTCTATTTCAGCTCTAGATAACTCTTTATCACTTTCAATGTTTCAATGAGGAATTTCTCATAACTCTATTTCACGTTCAGATAGCTCTACTGCACCTCAATTCGTCCCTGTAGATCATGCTGTTACAACCATTTGCCCAGAACTGAGTGAGCATGTTTCTCTAGATGAGCATTCCATTGGATCTGCAAAACAAGAAAGGAGTTACATGATCATGCAAAATTTTGCTAAAGCTTTGTGGAATGTCCTCAAGGAATATAAGACAAATCTTAAGGTAACAGATTAAGTAGACTTGGTCTCTTATTTCATTTTAACATGTCCTGTCTTGTTATCTACTTTTCTAAAACGTTAAACGAATAATATGCTATATTCCATTTTTACTATCCAAATTATTACAGCCATCAAGGGAAATTATGAGAACCTAACACCAAACGGAGAGGGTGTCGGAGTAATAATGAAATTCTCTTTAATATTCGGAATTTACATAAAGAATTTGATACCGAGAGAGTACATAATAAATGCTCCACTTGCCATATCTCAACATTTCCCTTTCACATTTCTGGCCTTCATCGATGATTAGTTAATAATCAACACAAACTTGAAAAATTTAGTGTTACTGATACATAAATTAAATTACGCTGTAACATGTGATCAGGTGGCTGGGAACAAAATCGAGGATCTTACAAAAAGCCTTGAAGGTGAAAAGGCTAGAAACTCTGAGATGGAAAAAGAATTGAAGGATTTAAAGAACTCTCTCTCATATGGGAAACAGATTTCTTCAGCCAAAGAAGATAGCTTTTCCATAGATAGATCTTCAGAACAAGTTGGATGCCAAGGCCAAAGCTACCAGGTACCTCATGAGATGTTAAATATACCTATGTTATATATTTTATAAATTATATGATTTTGGCTTATCTTTGAGACCCATACGCTTATATACAGTTGGGGAAATGTTGTTAAATACTGCAATTCCAAAGAGTCCTTAAATATTTGAATTCTTTCCGGACTTGTGGCATTATTATGCATTCAAAATTCAGCAATTTCAGAAAAACCTTAATATTTACCTACTTTCCCTGCTCGTGGCAGTATTTTGCATTCAAAATTCAACATTCGATGTATATGCGAGTTACTTTTAGTTTCGATCAATGAACCTGGTACTATTCTTTTAGGGGAAATATCACTTTTTGTACACCAAGCTATCAACTTTTAAAAAATAAGGATTTCATACTATTATTACTCACACTTTAGACGCCAATCTAAAAAAAGTCAAACACCCTTAACTCAAAAGATACATACTAGTTCTTTAGTACGTTAACGTTCAAATTTAATGAAATTTAGCACTCACGAGTGTTGATGAGTCGGTGAATTAAATTACTAATAGTGATATCTTGTGTAAGTAGGTATCTGAATTGTGGATATTGTTAAATTAGTGTATTTATTGTTTGATTTTGTTTAGATTAGGGCAAAAAAGTTTATTATGGCGATGTTGTTTGACACATTTAAGACTTAACAAAATCAAAAAGTTCATAAACATTTAAATTATTTCCCACTCGTGTCAGTATGCCAGATTCAAAGTTCAGTTTTACCATTTTGTAGTTTCTTGGTATCAACCATGTGACGGCCTCCAAAGTTCAGTTTTATTAATGCATACATTATGTAATCAGGTGGGTGAGATCCCAGTCCAGAGTTTTAGGGAAGTCCTTGTCGATGAACAAGCTAGAAGTCCTGAGCTTGAAATTGAGTTGGAGGCCTTAAAAGAAATTTCTGTTGTTAGGTCTGCAGAAGAAGTTGAACACGAGAGGCAAAGCTGTCAGGTACCTCTATTTTTATAATTTCACAATTAACTTGGTATTTACTTTTCTTTTACTATGTAATTATGCTTTTCTTCAATATCTGCATGAATATCTCTAGTTGTCGCATTTCACACATATAAAGTCCAGTAATGTAATGTCCCTAGTGCTATGACATTATTTCCCTAATCTTCACAGTATTGCGCATTCAGACATCCTCTTTATCCTTTTCCTATTTTAGTTTTTGCATCAACAGAAATTATGTAATCAGGTGGGCGAGATCCCAGTCCAGAATTTTAGAGAAGTCCTTGTCGATGAACAAGCTAGAAGTCCCGAGCTTGAAATTGAGTTGGAGGCCATACAAGAAATTTCTGTTGATAGGTCTGTGGAAGAAGTTGAACACGAGAAGCAAAGCTGTCAGGTACCTCTATTTTTATAATTTCACAATTAACTTGGTATTTACTTTGTTTTTACTAAGTAGGCTTTTCTTCAATATCTGCATGAATATCTCTAGTTGTCGCATTTCACACATATAAAGTCCAGTAATGTAATGTCCCTGGTGCTATGACATTATTTCCCTAATCTTCACAGTATTGCGTATTCAGACATCCTCTTTATCCTTTTTCTATTTTAGTTTTTGCAATCACCCATGTGAACCTAAGAAGTCAAGTCTCAAGTGTAATAGAAACGTCAAATATGTTTTGACACGTGACCAGGTGGCTGAAATAGTCCTTCCCATCCTACAGATTGTTTTCTCAACGACAACAAATAAGTAAAACAAATTTAAGAGTGACATCTTGATTTCATTAAAGAAAACTAAATAGAGGGAAGAAAAAAATCATTCTTTTTTCATATGCAAGCTTTTGATAAAGTTATGATTAGAGTCCATTCATTAATTTTCTTTTATTAGATGCTCTATTTTTCCTTATTGCAATGTTGTTTTCACGGTCAAACTTTAGCAGTACCAAATGGGCACTCAATTATACAAAATATACTTTGTTTGTTTCTTTGTCTTCTAGAATTTTGACATTTATGGATTTTTCAGTCCACTGATCAGGAATATGGAGGGATTTTGGGAGATGTTGATGGTACTGAATCTCTAACGAAGTTAACAGACGTGGAAAAAAATGTTACACAGTTTAAAGGTAATGTCTTATGTGTCTGGTTGACCAGCCAATTTTATTTTTCGTCATGTATAGGTTACTCTTCAACTATGTCCTTTATGACGGTCATTAAGCATAGAAACTTTAGTAAACAAAGCAACAGCCTGTGTGTGCAAAGCTCGGATTGTTTTTCTATTTTTTTGTTATGTGATAAATGTTATTGAGGATATCTCCATGATGGAAACTGCTCTTACATGTTCCAACTTACAAACCTTATTCGGGGGCGTTGGTACGAACTATTAACGGATTTGACAAAGTTTCAAATATTAGGGTTTGACTAGTTGCAGATACATTTAATAGTAATACACTGATTAGTGATAGTAAAGAACTTTATCCTTATTTATTTACACATTGTTTCAGACTTCTACTACAAAATCCAAAATACAGCATGTTTCACAAATATACTTGTAATTCAATATAATCACACAGAAAGAAAAACAAAGCTTGGACTCGTAAGTCTCACTCCAATTCAGTATTTTCGATATCTTCAGCTTTAAGTAAGGCAACCTCCAAAGACATTCATCAAGATATTGACTTTGAAACGTTCTCTTATGGGTTGTTTGTGTCATTTTATTAGATTTAAGCATCCACATGATGTTGTAGACAAAATAAAAAAATGTGATAAAGTACTGTTGTGCTTATACAAAGTTTATTTATTTGACTTTCAATATTTTATATGTATTATCAATGTTACTAAAGGAGTATTTTCTAAATATGAGGTATAAAAGCCATCCCTTCTTTTTGAAGCTCCATGGCTGATTTTATTGGGAAAAAGATTTAAAACGGATTGATTTAAGATTCATTCGCATAGCCAAACATATTTTGTTACACATTACATATCCAAATTAAGAAACTTGTTTGATGAAAAATCTGAGTGACTCCCACAAAAATCATATCCCTTTTGGTTAATTTTGTGAGTTCTCAGAAGAATCTGAGCATCATAGATGCTTTATCTTTGGAAGTTAGAATGTCAATGTCGCCTGTATCTTTTGATTATTTCGAATCATGAGCAAACACGCTAAAACATCAGGGTCTGTCTTGGCTCAAGTATATTAGAAGTATATAAGGTGCATACAATCACAAAATTATAACCGAAGAATCTGAATTACATGTAAGATTTCTGTTTTGTCTATAAAAGAGTGTTTTCTGTTGGCGGCTTTATTAGCTATTCTTCATTCTCTAGAAATCTCACTGACTGTATTGTTTTTATATATGTTCATTGATTTCAGATTCAAATAATCAAAAACCTCTTGTTAGCTTTCCCGACTTACTTACCAAAACCAAACAGTGCTCTCTCGAGCCGCTTCCAGAGTTAATAGATTTAACAGACGAGGGGAAATATGATTCTCAATTCAAAGGTAATGTGTATGGTTTTGTTCAGTATTTTATTCCAAGTAAGGCCTATCTTGATGCCTTTAGACTCATTAGGTTATAGGTACAAGCATTACTCTTTTAAATGAACTTTTCTTTGTTTTCTATTAGCTTGAGTAAACAAATAAGAGTTTGTGCTTGCGCACTTTTTCCCTTTTAGGTTTTCGGAGATTTATCATTGAATATCTTTGTCTGACGGAAAATTGCTTTTACGTGTTCCAAGTCGTATATATGATGCATTTTTTCTTTAGAAGTTGGAATGACAATGTTTTTGGTATCTTTTGATTCTTCAAATCACCAAAAACATACTACTAATTGTCAGTGTAATTTAGAAGAATATACTCCAGTGACTTATGACTATCATTAAGTATATGCCTTGGTCCTTTCTATTAATATTTTTTTTGTTCTTTAAAGCTTGAGTAAACAAATTAGTAGTTTATGAGTGCAAACCACTGTCTGAGAATCTTCATTGAAGATCTTTCTATCACGGGAAACTGCTTTTACGTGTTTCAAATCTTATATGCTACCTTTGGAAGTTAAAATGATAATGTCCCTGATATATTTTGATTCTTTACAGAAATATGAAAATCATACTGAACATCAAAGTATGTCTTGGCTTACGTAGTTTTAAAAGATCTATATTTCTATTATCATATCTCTTTGCTCGGACAACTTTGTTACATCTGTTTTGCCAAAGAAAAAGAAATATATGTCTGTTCTCTGTGGTGGCTTTAATAGCATGTTTTCCATTGGCTCTAGAATTTTTACTGACAAATTTCAATATTTTATTTTTGTAACTGCAGTTTCAGAGCATCAAAAGCCTCTTGCAAGATTTCTAGAGTTTGCCCCAGAAAGTTCTCGTGAGCAACTTACTCTAATTAGAGAAAATAGTTGTCACTCAGTAGAAAGCAACCGAATTTGTCGCAAAAAATACAAGGTTATATCTTATTTACCCTTGTTATAGCAGTTGTGGTCCCAACTTATTTTGTCTTTGATTTTGTAAACTCTTTAAGTCTTCTATTATTTGTTATCCTTTAATAGCAATTTAATGTCGAAAGTAGCCGTTACGTAATCTGATTGGAGAACTTTTAACAAAAGATTCTTAGTTCTGACTTCTGTGTGAGTTTTGTTTTATGTACTGTATCGAGGATATTGTTGGTTTCTAGTGCAAGAGTTTATCTCAACTTATATTGCAGGAAAAACAGGTTAAAGATCAAGATTTTGACGTTAACAACAAATCAAAGATTAAGAAAAAGCCTAGTCCTCTCAAGCCTTGTAATGCGGAGAAACCCAAGAGGTTGGTTGGGTTACAATTTCATTTGAAAATCTGTATTGCTTGTTTTTACTTATGATTTAAATTATATTCAGAGGATTGGAAGCCCGCATTATTGCTTTGGTGAAGCACATTCATGTAATTACGTGCTACCAGTTGTATGCATAGTTTGTCAGTTATTGCTATGTTGCTATGCATAAAGTTACTTCTATGTTCAATTTGACTTCATTATAACTTCTTTCTCTCTGTTTCATTAGGAGACTTGCTCCCGCTTCGTCCATCTTACTTAAAGATTTTGGTGGTCTTACTTTCGAGGATGAGAATGAAAAGCCAAAGGTTAGTGATTTCAAGTACTTCACAATACGCCAAACTATAATTAAGTTACCAAAGCGGCTGTCATTATTTGCTAAAACTATACTATTATAATTGTGAAACCTTGCTATTCCAGGGTAGTAAAGGAGGCAAGAAGTTGGCTCCAAGTGAAAGAAATATCACACAGGGAAGTTTATCTTTGCTTAGATTGCTTAACAGCAATGTTCATTTTTAGTCAATTCCCTTTCCAGAACCATGTACATATATTCGATATTAGAACGGGTCTGTAATGGATCAGAAATAGCATGAGGGTGGGTAAATTTCAACACCATGGTGCTATCATCTTTTGGGGGACCGGATCATTGAAATTGACGAATTTCATCTAAAATACGAGTAAGGGGGTTCTAAATATCACCGTCTATTTACTCCGGTGTAAAATACAATACACTTGGTATTATTTTTGAGCTCCATGAAATCAATTTTGTAATGCAATCAGCAATGTTTAGTACTTATACTCGATTAATACAAATACAGTGGTAAAGTAGGGGTCCCTGACTGTGTTTTACACGGTCAGGAAAACTGTGTTTAGGTCTGGACCGTCGGATAATTTGATCGGACGATCCGACGGTCCAGATGTAAACACAGTTTTTCTGACTGTGTTTTACACAGTCAGATACCCCTTTTCCGGTAAAGTATATCTGTTAATTTTATTTTGATGTTTTTGCCAACTTTGTGGGGTTATTACATTCTTGTCATTGCACTTTAATTCTGGTCTCCAATAAACAGAATAGAGTAAATATAATTTGTAAACCACTACTGACTAATGTTATTGTCCAGATGACCGGATATCAGTTATATTCACGCTTTCAGAAATTGCACTAATTGTTCATGTTCGTTTATAGTACTTGTTAGAAGTACCACAACCATTGATGACATGCCAATATATATTGTCATTTCTACAAGTTAAAACGTTGTAGAAGATCTCTCAATAAATGTTGTCAAAATGCTTGAACTACACGAGGTGGGTGTTTGCACATTTTTTATGTGCATGATCACCGACATACCAAGAACTGTTGTGTTTTCAAAAACTTTCAATGTTGTTACTGTCTCTTTTATTCTGAACAGAAACTTCTCACGATGTGGATATATATACCCAATTATCTACGAAACTACGCCTAACTATAGTTGTGTTAAAACTACGCACACTGGAAATATTTTTCATACGTTGATTGTCGTCATTTTACCAAAACTTTGGCATTTCCGAAATGGCAAAATCGATTGCTCCTTTAAGAGGATATCCAGTGTGCTACTGTAATCACATGAAACATATATCACGTAGTCTTTTATTTATTCTGCGGATAAACAATAGTTTTCAATTTTCAATAATTAGTAGAAAAAAAAAATATGTTCCCTTAAAAAAATTTAAAACCAGCTTAATCTTCGAATGCGTTGCCACTTCATGCTAAAATTGAAAGTTGCAAACCATTAGTCTGGTAATTGAACATGAATTATAGGTTTAGACGAAGATGAAACATAGTTACCGGATAATGATGAGCAACAGTAAGTCCTAGTAGGCTATCAGCAGGTTCTTGTGAGATCCCGCAGCCGTCGTTTGAGCTTCCACGACAATTATGCCGGAAGTAAAATGGGTTTTCTTATTATTAATTATAAGAACAAAGATGTGTTTTATATAATATTTAATTAAAATTTTAAAATGAAAATAAAAGTTAAATGTTGGAAGTCTTGCAGAACAAACATTACAGACCATAAAACCAAAATTCACCCACCCTAAAAACGACTAAAAGAGAAAGTTGCGATTACAATAAAAAATCACTAAAAAGGAAAAAAGCTTTACATAGTTATGGAAGAGAAAGCTCATAACTGCCATTTTTACGATTTCCAATTACGTTGGCTGTTTGTGAAATGTCGCAACAAGGCAAATCATATTTGCTCCCAAAGCCGGACACCTCGCCTTGGTAAACACTATTGGTGGTACTATAATTAAGAATTAAGGGTGTGTCAACCAATACAATAACAAGCTCTGTAACAAAGTCGATCCATGGATCGAAAGTACCATGAAAGCAAAACTAGCAGCAGGTTCGTATTGCAACCATACAACCAAAACTCCCACATGAGCCAAAAGGAGAAAAAAAAATGTATTTAATGTATTACCTTTCTAATAAATCTATTTCCTTGAGAGATCCTGGTTTAATGGTAGATTAAATTCACACACTAGAGAAAATAAGTATAGCTTAATTCCTTTAATCTTTCTCAAACGAAAGGTGAAATTAGTCATTATTATCTAATAAAGTCGTTACAAACACAAAGTCAGGAGTCATTTATCGGCTTCGATCTTTATCGCCTCTAGAAAACACAAGTATCACCCTTGTATGGTAATCATAATCACATAGCATTATCAGCAGCAAAGTATAGGTAAGTATATGAATTATTGCTTCAAAATTGCTAATTTTTCTTATTTGTTTCCCTTTTGAAGATATAACATCACAAATAAAAGCACTCAACATAAAATCTGTATATACTACAAGACATGTAAATGTGCCCAGTTTACGCATGCAAACAAAAGTTATTCTCAATTCGTGCTTAATCACATACCTAAAACTACAAACGTTTCCTATACACCATTTCATGAAAACTCAGAACTAAAGAAAACACAAATAGAACAAGCCGACACTGCTTCTAAAAAATAAAGAACAATGAGAAGTTTTGAGTTCCCCATTGTTATTCTGATTTCATGCTTATATGAAGGCAAACAAGAACTAAATATCAACATCTTTAAGAAATAAATTTAGTAGGTGACCAAATAAAAGAGTCACTTTTAATGGGTTGGGGATAGGGGGATGTAAAGAACCAAACGCCGGCTATGTTCATGTTAATTCGTTAACTTGGAATGGTTGTTCATGTTCAATTCATGTTTGTTTATAAACGAACGAACACAAACCGAACGCTTGATGAACAAATCACGATTTGTTCACGACGGTTCATTAACAAAATAAATCTTTGAAATTGAGTTTACACTCAAATAAAAATTTATATATAACTGACACAACATCCAGCGTTATTTTGTTAAATATGTTTTGAAAGACGCTAGGAATGGGAATTAATTTGGCCAATAACACCATTTGGGTAAAAAAAAACTGCTGAAAATGGGACTTAAAAGGGATTTAATTAATGTTTGGGGTTGACTGTTCCTCAGGAATACATTACGAATAAATAATGCATTGAAAATAGCTTGTATAGAAAATGATGGGGCTTCTGGCCACGCTTGATGCCAAAATTTACAACAATATAAGCCCTAAAAGAGGTCGTTTCCACCAAGCCTCTAAGCTGGAAGTTATATAACGGGTCTTTCAGATCTTGAACAGATGAAGAGCAACGTAACGACGACTTTCTATTTAGCATTTTATTTCCGCTTGTACCTACAAAATGAAACATGAGCATTAAGACGTGAGTCACTTGGGAATAAGAACAGATAATAAATAAATATCATTCAAGTTACTAGCAAATATGCTCCAGTCTAATCTTATATACCAAAGGACATATCTCCAATACTATAAATTACTAAAGCCCACTTTATTTCACATTTACAATATTTCTGCTTCTCGCAGTTTGGTGATGGGATATCATATTCGAAAGAAAGACAAGATCGCCCTAAAATTAAGAACCTCATTCATAAGTGGTTGAACAAGAGCACACTTTTTTCGGATAAGTTACAAATTTTAGAGTCTAAAAGGGACACATTTTAACAAACCCAGAATAGCTTATTTGCTATCGATATACTTAGGCTAGAAGTAAGAAAAAAAACTCAAGCTTAATAAAAAACTAAAAAGAACTGGTAAAGTCAAGTTAGTTCTTAAAAGAGACGCATTGGCAGTCGTTAGGGTCAAGATATATACCTTGACTTGCTCTTAAAAGAGGACTTCTTCTTCCCACCTAACTGAAGGTTTCTCTTCTGTTTTTTCTCGCTCGTGTCACTCTGGAACAAATCCGACATCTCTTCTGTCTTTGATTGGGATTTTAATGATGGACGGTTTGGTTTTTTCTCATGCTTTTTAACAATCTTGCCGGAATCTAGTGCCCTTTTAGTTGCCTTCACTGCTTTTGCCCGTCGATAAGCAACATCAACAAGGGTAATTCCCTTTTTGTCCTTTCCGTTCTTCTGAAAATTTGGTAAAAGATTCTTCAGTCATTCTTTTGTTATAGTAAGCAAATGGAAGAAAGATGAGCAAACAAAAACTGTTTCAAAAAGATTAGGAAAAAAAGAAACTTCCACAAAATGCTACCCTCCCACTGTTCCCTTTTGTTTGTCTGGTATTCCTAATTGGGAAGTTGGTATTTGTTTGTCCACATTCCTAAAACAGTAAAAAACTTTCCGTTGCTCTATACTCTTGTCTTTTTAGTTTTATATACGCATCTATAAAAGAAATAAACAAGCAGACGAGGTAACCATTGTTGTTCTCTTAAGAGGACAAATAAAAGGAACATCTAGAGTAGTAGTATAGTGTTATGTTTCAGCACTGCAAATGAAACTGGGGAATATGACCTACCATTAACACCCACCCCACAAAAAATGAAATAAGCATTGCAGTTCTAACTTGTCACACTCTTTCCTATATTTTTTTTTTAATAAATTTCAATTATTTTTGCGAAATAACAAAAGATTTAATGTGTGGGACAAGTACCTCTGACTTTTTATTCTCATTCTCATCTTCCAACATTTCTCTGGCTGCTTCTAGCTTTCTCCTTTTCTTCCTGGGAAGATTTTTCTACTCAACAAAACAACCTCCAATCAGAGCACAACAAGGCAATCTAAAAGTACGTATACATAGCTATAGAACAAAACATACCTCTCGTTCTCGCTTCCTTTTTTCCTTCATTTTCTGGGTTTCAGCTGCTTGTGCACTTACAACTTCAGAGTCAGTAGTTTTTCCATTGTTCAAAGCTGCCTGTAAGTAGAATTTTAGATGTGAAACAGACCATTTTTTAACGGCATGTTAACAATATGTAAAGAAACCATTGAGAACGTCCAATCTATTTGTAATGTTAGCTAATAGCCAGCATGGTACTAAAACATAATAAAGTTTCAGTTGATTTTCAGTTAACGGCACCGTAAAGGCGTAAACCACCTAGAAACTCCAAATTAATAATGAATAGAACCCACAAGAAAAAAATTGTTTACCTTTACATCTTTGGCAACCTGTTTTTTCTCCTTTTCCGTTGTGAACCATGTTTTCTTAGGACGTGAAAAGATTTCATCTCTATGTGCAATCAGATTTTCTGCCTGTAACACCACGAACACAGTAATATGTACACATGTATAGGAACAGTTGTGAAAGTGACGACATCAAGTTGTAGGTGGAGTATTTAAAGAACCACCACATTAACTTAGGTTGGAAGAATAACTGAGAAAATCAATATAAAGTAAAATAAAGCTGTTATTGTCATAATTTATTTTTCTAATTCGGTAACGAACGAAGAATACCTTTGTTGCCTCCATTTCAGCTTTTCTGAGTGCCATCTCTTCCCTGCAAAACAATAACAAGATAAGTAATGACCCTTTAGTAAAAAGAATAGTAGCATTTAGAGGTTAGCAAATATGAGAACGTGAGGGGAAGGATTCTCATGATACAAATTACAAACCTCTCTTCTTGAATAACTGCGGCCACTTGGTCCTCCATTTGTTCAATGATTTGACACCACTTGGCTATTGATTGCTCCGCAACAATTCTGCTTTTGAGCTTTGAACCAGCTCTCTTTGCCTATAAAGTTAAGGAAAGTAACCTATTTAGTTACATTCAAGGGTTATGATAGATATTTGTGATCATAATAAAATCAATACAAGTAACAACCACATAAATTCATCATCCATCTTAGTTAAAAAAATTTTGAATGAGAGTATCTTCTCTTAAAAAGTAGCAACTAATAAAAGAGTTTGGATGAGTAAGATATGATTGTATAATTCAAACTACCATATTCTCCTTTAAAATGTCCGAATAAGGCAAAGGGGAAATGGTGCCAGTACTAACTGAAAGTATGACCAGTGATGATTCTAAAACGAAGATGAGTGAAGTGATCAGATTATATGATTAAGAAAAAAGATTCTTACAATAGCTTTCAAAAGAGACCTATCATTATCTGTAAGAAATGTAACAGCATATCCTTCTCTACCGGCTCTAGCTGTACGACCAACTCGATGAACATAACTGCACCAGAGAATAATAATGTAATAATAAGAGTATAAGCAAATAAATATACTCTGATGAATAGGGTCAAACCCAAGTCTTTGGACTCTGACCATGCACACATACAAATCTTAAAGAGGAAAAATTACTAGTGTCAATGGCAACAAGAAAAACCATTAAGTCCAAACATTGTAACGAAAGTGCTAAGTTTAGTGAAACAGGGAATCAAGAGATAAACCTGGTCAAGTCTCTTGGGCATGCAAAATTTATGACCGTTTGAACGCCAATAATGTCAAGCCCCTAAAAAAATAACATCATATTATAAAGTAGTCAACACCAATCAAGCATATCTTCTTTAAGGTATGGAAACAAAACAGCATAATCCTCAAAAGAGTCAGAAACACAATGAAGATATTTTCCCTGGGTATTTGGTTTGTTTACAATGGGTTAGAAATATATATAGATGATTTTACATAAAATTCAACTAGAATTGTTTTCTCGTGGTATTTTAAATTTCCCCAGGTTAAACTCACAATCATTTAATTACGAGCTTGTATCACTTCCTATAAAAAGACCAATTACAGGATGGGTGGTAACTCGTCAGAAACTAAACCGCTAGATCAAAGTATAACAACAGCTAGCAGCAAGTAACAACTGTAACATAATTTAGAATCTAAATTTTGCTTACACGAGCAGCAACATCAGTTGCGATAAGAAATTCCACTTGCTGCTTCCTGAAGAGTTCTAATGCCTGAGACAAGATATTGTTGATCAAGAAGCAAACCAAAGATGTATCAGTCAAAAACTAGTAACAAATTTACATGAGGTCTGGGTTGTACATGACATGTCAAAAGTTTCTCTCTTTTCTGTCTCTCTTCTTTATCATAATACTAAAAAATTATACATAATTTGGACTAATATCCCATCAAGTTAAATGCGCTAGAGGGAATTCTACAATCCCATTTAATGGTAACTAGTAATGTATACTTTTTGGTATGCATGTTCACAATCAAGTTTATTCAAGTGTGCCCACAAAAGTGAAATCGATTTAGTTGACAGTATCAAAACAAGAGATAGGTCATAAATGTGTATGCACCTCTAAAGTGTGATCAGTTTATTAAACAGTATGATAATCAAAACTCAGTAATTTCAAGTGTATGCCCATCAAAAGAACCACTAACTCGAAACAAGCTTTTCTTGGGTCTGAAAAGAAATTAACTCCAAAATATGTCACCTAGTGGTAATTTTATATTTTGATTCTAGTGCGAGGAAGAGGGATCATAAAAACACAAAGTAGACGAGTAGAAGAGCAACTAACGTCAAGACGCTGAGCTTGGGTAAGATCACCATGAAGTTCAGCAGCTTTGAACCCAGCTAATCCAAATAGAATCTTCAGCCTGTGTGCTGCCAGCTTCGTTCCGCTGACAATAAAGAAATGCAAAATCAATCAACCTGAAGATAAATATAGCGTCCTAAGAACCAATTGACCAAATCTGTTCCAAACTTTATGAAGTAATCGCTTTCAGTAAAAGTATCTTATGTTCTCCTCCTCCCTCTAGTGTATCCAAATTTCTAACGAAGGTGTTAACTTTTTCCTTCTTTAATCAGAATAAGTCAGATTTTTAGGTTTGTGAAAAAACTGGGTTTACCAGCATAAAACGTTGTCCAAGCTGAAGCTCATAAATCTTAGTTTTTTAGACCGATCAACCAATTGCAGTCCAGCTTTTGAGCCATATAACCAAAAATTAAGCCCAAAAGCTGCAATAAGACAAGGCCTATGATAACAAATGATGATTATTCAACTTATGCCTCAGCCAAAATAATCAACAAAGACTTCAAACTCCCTAATTACCCTTAGACGTCAACCAAATTCCGTCTTACTAGCACTTTCTACGAGTGGGCTAACACAGTGGCAAATCAGACTCTACTTTCACTTGCGAAGAAAGCAAATTTCAATAAAAGCACAGTTTTAAACACTGGTAAGAGTAATACATTAAGCCATAAAATACCTGAAAATAATAACTTTAGAGGTAAAAGTCTTAGAACATAGTGCAAGGAGAACCGCTTCCTGGTTCACTTCACGCATTCTGCGTATCCTAACAACCCTACAGAACAACCATGGTAAGTTTACAGAAACAGGCCAAAGTACCATAAAATGTAAATAAATCAAGGGTATAATTACAATTGTATACACCAAATATCTCAGATAACAGTTTGTACACCAAATTAAAACACTTATTAATTTTTTGAACACATTTGTACAACACAGAAAAGCCACAAGATTGGGGACTCAAAAGAAAAAAAGAAACTTAAGAATAGTGTACAAATCACACACAAAAACATGGTAGCATATATATTATTAGCGTAAATGTATACGTATATGTATTTATGTATAAATAACTGTAATTAGCCCTAAATAAAGTGAATGGTGAAAGGAAATACTCTTCTGTTAATGTTGCGGGCCTTTTGGCAGATGGGTCAGCAGAGAGACGCAGAGGTTTTGTAAGAGAGAGCTTAATAAGTTCATCAACTTCTTCAGTCATAGTGGCTGAGAATAGCATAGTTTGTCTCCGTTTAGGACACATTCTAACCTATAAAAAACAGAGGTGAACACATACATATAAAGATACACATACAGTATGCAAAAATAGAGAGAGAGAAAGTAAAACAAACATACTCTGTTTGTGAATTAAGTCATTAGCGTGCATCATAACAGCACATACATAAAGAGAAGAGTTGATTTCGTTTGTATAGAGTAATGTATCATAAAATTTTGATTTCATATACTAAAGTACAAAAACAAGCAATTAGTACAGTAACATTATACTTCCCGATGACTAAGTACATAGTTTACCAAATAACTAAATAAATTAGATTCGGGTGATAAAGTTATAAAACAAAGTATTTCAACACTATTTAACTATCCCAATAGCGTAATTATAGGCACACACCTGCGATAATAGTTTTTAAAAATTGTAAACTTTTCTATCACGCTTTTTTTATATGAATCCCAATCTATTGACTTTTCTTTTTTGTAGAGTACAGAAACAGAAAAAGATGTTTAAGTTGGGGTACTAGTTGCTAAATTTTGGAGGTTGAAATTGAAATCTGGTGATCTGTTAGTGTTTCAAAACTGCAATTTCCGCATAAACATAATGAGAAAACAGAAAAGTTGGCATTGAACAGTATACCAGCTCATGTATCTCAGCACTAAATCCAAGTTCCAAGAGTCTGTCGGCCTCATCAAGTATCATAACTGCCAGATCATCTAAATCTATGGACATGGAATTACGCAAATGATCTATCATACGGCCTGGAGTAGCCACAACTATATCCGGCATTGACCGTAAAGCCGCCTCTTGTGGCTGAAAAAAATCATGAAATTGATAAGAAAGCAAGTACATGTACTAAACAACTTATTGATACGGTAATGGTTACATATGGATGACAAAAAGAGAATAATAGAATCCACAAGATAACAGAGCTTAAATATGGTTGAGAGAGAGAAAAAAGTCCTAGTGATCGACCTTTGTTGGTAAGCCGCCTACTACAAGACAACATCTGATATCTGTAAATTGAGCAAGCTTCTGTATCATACTATGAACCCTGCAAAAGTACAAGTACCAACATCACTTTGCAGAATAAATTATCAAAACAAAACTAGGAAGAATAAGAATGGTGTATCTACAGAGCAAAGTTGACAATTCTCATCCTAAGGACTTGTTTGGTTGCAATTTATACTCAAGTTTTTTTTGCTTTATTATTTTTGCTCAGAAGCTGAGTTTTAGTTGACCAGCTTAAAGCCGAGGTTTTTATGCTTTAAGCTGGATGAACCTAGCTTTTCCTGAACCTCAAAAAATCCAGTTCAGCTTAAAAGCTGCAACTGAACTGCCTGTCATGGAACTGCTCAATATCAACCAAGAAAAATATATGAAAGAGACATACTGCACAGCCAACTCCCTGGTTGGAGTAAGAATGAGAACCCTAATTGCGGGTGAACGTTTTGGACGAAACAACAACCTTTCCAACGAAGGCAAAGCAAAAGCAGCAGTCTGTAAATATATGAACAACTCTTAGATGCTCCGAACTTTTTAATGAACTGCCATTTCACTTATTTTTTCTATACAAAATATGCCTGTATAACAGCAAACCTTTCCAGAACCAGTAATGGCACTTGCGCACATATCACGCCCAGTCAAGGCCAGTGGTATACAAGCTGCCTGTAAGTCATATAAATCACATCTTAGTACTAGTATTTAAATCCAAATTGTTGAGCACATAACACCAAAAGTAATAGTCATCAAAGATTACTGGAATTCTTTATACTCCCTCCATTTCATAATCATGAGACATACGGGATGACCTTTTTTAAAGGAATACAATCATGACATGATTTTTTATGTAAAAACTTTCCAAATTTACCCCTACTAGAATCCTTTCCTAAATTTTATACTCCCTTCCTCCCATAAAATAGTCCAATTTGAGTCAACACAAAGATTGAGAAATGACGGTTAGAGTTAGTTGGAGTAATAAATGTGTGAATTTTTTTCAAACACATTCTTGAAATAGTAATGATTTTCATGATTTGCAAAGAACAATACTCATTAACTAGGGTATATCAGGAGCTAAATAAATTTAAAAAGCAAAAAAACTATTATTTTAGGACGGGTCAAAAAGCATTATTATGGGAGAGATCCAAAAAGGAATAATTCTCCAAGATTATGGAATGAAGTATGGGAAAAAGAATATTAACCAAAACTGTCCTGGATGAAGTAAGCAAATAAATATGAAAGCTTCAATATTTATATGACCTGAATTGGTGTGGGTTTAGAGTAGCCCAACACCTCACAAGCTCGAAGGAGTGGTCTCGAGAGATTGAGCTCCATGAATGAATTAGCACTGAAAGAGGTTCCTTCAGGCGTGGCGTAAAATGACTTGATGTTCACTGACGGGGTAGCCTCTTCGTAACCGTCCTCTGGCCTGTAATCCTCCTAATAAAATAAATATTACATATTAACATTGTTGTACCAGTTTTGCTATTTTATTTGGTTATCATATCGGATTTGGATGGCTATATTGAAGAACAATTAAACCCAGGCATAATCAAGCCTGAAAACTGGATCTAAATAATTGTGCTTCCGAGTTCCGACAACTAGCAAAATCACATTTTAATAATTAGGATTTAAGTTCTCCAATTAATCCGGAATAAAACGGAGTCCTTAATAGAGAATTCTCACGTTCCAATCAAATCAAAACCCCTGAAAATCTTCAGTTTTAATCTTTAAGAAATGTGAATCGAATTCCACCCTCGGTGTTAGCTTTCGAGAAAGATTCTATTCTCACATCCCAAGAAACCACTGTCTCTCTTCAAAAAGATTTTGACCCTAAAATCTAAACATACGCATAGAGCTTGTAATGCCGCAACAATTAAGCCAGTAATTAGCTTAATGGAGGCTGACAAAAAATGGTTTTGTCAGGTTAAAACGTATAGCTTATACAGGGCAGAGGGAGACAAAACAAAATATTCGGCTTGAAAGGATGATTAAATTCATGAGTACAGTTTATACGCAAAAAGAATAAGCATAAAGGCTACAACCAAAAAGCCCTTAATTTCCATTAATCCATTCTTTATTACTGTGAAACCAGACAAATATAACTACAGGCTGTCGAAAGGTCAAATCCCGATGATTCACAACACACCCAACTTAGTTTCTTTTTTTATTACTAAAATAAAATAAAAAAACAAGGATCTGTCGCCTACACCTTAAAACCTTACAATAATCAAATAACAAATGTCAAAATCTAAACAATCAGTTAACCAACAACAATAAAGATCGATAAATTAACTCGTAAATCAACCATGATAAACCCTTAAAAAGCACACATTACATAACAGCTATAAACCACGTGTTCAAGTAATTAATAAGAATAAGTTATAAGTCACGTATAAGTAAAAGAGCCAAAAACCAAACTCCCCAAGTTTAATCCTGATTGGATTTTTTGGCTGCTTTTAGAGCAAAAAAAGACTAAAAACTCCAAGTAAACCCTAAAAACCACACATTAAACAACAAATATCTAAA
The DNA here is from genome assembly GCA_963920805.1 of Primula vulgaris. Classification (NCBI taxonomy): domain Eukaryota; kingdom Viridiplantae; phylum Streptophyta; class Magnoliopsida; order Ericales; family Primulaceae; genus Primula; species Primula vulgaris. Next base: position 4,420,095 of record OY987218.1, on the reverse strand, counting down.
ATCTAAACACTCGATTAACTAACCAAAAAACAAACATCGACAGATTAACTCCTAAACCTGTCGATCAGGCTCGGACTAATAAACCCTTAAAACCATACATTATGTACAAAGCTATTTTAAATCATGTGTTCACGTGATCAATAAAAATAAGTTATAAGTCACTTATAAGTATAAAAACGACAAAGTGGTGCCAAACACCACAGATTTTGTTAACTGCTTCTAGATCAAAAAACTACTAAAACCACACATTAAAACAACAAATTTCAAAACCTAATCACTAAATTAACCAACCAAAAAAATAAACTATCGACAAAATTAACTTGTGAACCCTGTCACTCAATTAAGTAAAAAATAACTAATCAATAAAAGTAGGTTATAAGTCACTTGTAAGTAAAAAAAAAACTAATTTGTAGCTGCTTTATATAAACAAATTCCTAAAATGTAAACACTCAATTAAGCAAGCAAAACAAATACTATTCGAATAAAATTACGTAAAAAATGACTAATTAATCAAAGTGCGTTATAAGTCACTTATAAGTAAAACAAAAGGCTAAAAACTCCAAAGAAATCTTTAAAACCACACATTCATTAACAAATTCTAAAACGTAAACACTCGAATAACCAAAGCAAAAACAAAAACTATCGATAAAATCAAAAAAATTAACTCGCCAACCTGTCGATCGGCTTCGGACTCAGAGCTTTCTCCTCCGTCAACGTCACCACCGACACCCTCGGGTAACCTTCCTTTCGCCTTGGCAATCTTATCATCGACGGAGGTAGTGCTCCGGCGACTATGCTCCGCCGCTACAGTCTCGGAGTACGAAGCGAAATCCCACGCCGACTGATTTCCGTCGTTTTCGTCGTCGGAAGCTGACGTGTCACCGTCGGAGCGGTGGAGATCGTCGTCGGAGGCGTCGAACGTGAAATCATCGTCTCTTCCTTCTTCTTCCTCCATAACGATATATATATATATATAAATGTATAGATATAGGTTATTTTTCTCTCTCTCTATCTATATGTGTCGCGGCTATGAGGGTTTAAGGAGTTGCAGGTTAGGTTTTAATAGTTTGTTTCTTTATATTATAATTTGCTACTATTTACTACTCCGTCCCTCATTGATAAATATATTGTTTTTAAATTCATTTACTTTAACATTTTGAACTTAACATTTGAAATAGGACAGGGTTCGGTCGGTTCGGTTCGGTTTTTGGTAAAACCGAAATTGAACATATTTTTCGGTTCCCTTTATTTCGGTTTCGATCTTTTTATTTTTTGGACCGGACCGGGTTTTTTCAGTTGTTTTCGGTTTTATTTTTGGTTTTTCGGGATTTTTCCGTTTTTTTGGGTTTTTTTTTTCTGTTTTATTGTAACCAAAATCGATCCGAAAAAGTTTTGGTCTTTTTCGGTTCGGTTTGGTTTCTCCGGGTTTTCGCCGAGCCCTAATATGAATTATGTGAGTAACTTTTGAAAAATTCGATTTCGACAACTTATATATGAGTTATTTGTCGGTCAAAATTATACGTAATTTCGTATAACCATAATAATTTGGGAGGTAGGTATAATATGGGTTTCAATGTTTCAACAAATAGACTTTTGGGTCCTTTACTATACTATATACATCTGAACATATGGTGTCTTATTTGGTTGATGTATTATTTTGGTGGGATAAGATATCATCATGGGTCTCAGGTATTATTTGTTTGGTTGCTAATTCGACATCGGACTAGTTAGGGCCGGGGAAAACCCGAAAAAAACCGAACCGAAAAATCGAAACTTTTTGGGTTTACAATAAAACCGAACCGAACAAAATCGAAAAACCGGATAAAACCGAAAAAGCCCGAAAAACCGAAAAGACCGAAAAAACCCGAAGAAAAACCGAAAAACCGAAAAACCGAAAAACCGAACCCGAACCGAAACAAACCAGTTCGGTTCGGTCTAAAAAATAAAAAGAGTGAAAACCGAAAAATCTGCTTGGTTTGGGTTTCGATTTTACCAAAAACCGAACGGAACCGGACTGAACTCAATCCTAGGACTAGTAGCCTGGTGGCATAACAAATACTTACAAATGAATGTGTATTATAATACTGTGGGGGAGTTGGTATTGTTTATCTAATAATACACTTGCATTTATAATTCCATTTGGATTCATAATACCGGGATTGTGAATCCGGTCACCAAACATGGCCTTAGGCCAAAGCTCTCCGTATTTTGTAAATCGCACACGACGATATAAATTTTGCATCCATAATATGGAAAATAGTGGTTTAGCCTCCCTCATTTAAAAATCAATAAATTAACACCTTCCGGTCGTTCTGTTTTCCTATTTCTATACCACGTTAGTCGGTTCTATGATTTGGGCATCTAATCCCAGTTTTTTTTTTACCCAAAAAAAGTTCTTTCAAAACAGAAATGTTAATTATCAAAATTGAATAACTTAATAAACATCAACAACTAATGCCACAAGTACACACACTAGCTATGTTACTTAAGATGTCTTTAGCGAGCTACACGATTTTTCAGTTTCTGCTACGCTATGGTGTTGATGATACTCATGCACTAAAATACTTAAATATTATTTCAAAAGTTGCATACATATATATATATATATATATATTATTTTGAAATAAAAATTTTTGGCATCTCCGAACCGACAACAACTAACCTCGTAGGCTGTTGCGGCTGTGGCAAGTGTCTACACAACCACACACAAAAATTGTACTCCCATCTAGATGACATGCTTCACTTTATGAATAGAACATATAAATCGTGTTAAAAAAAACAGGAAAAACGGTCTACAATACATACTTGAAAATCACGTACAACATCAAGACAAACGTGGACAATGCCTGAATATATAGTAATATAAATCCATCTTCATAACATAAATATAGAACCAGAATCAAGGCATATATATAGAATCAGTTTCGTCGCATAGACATAGAGTTCATCCGAGTAGCATCAACATGGAACGCATTGAACCATCCACTTCACATAAACTTATAAGATAAACCGTCTAATGACACTAAGTCACTAACATAGAAACTAGAACTTGTATACATTGAATAAACAACGAATCGAACATTCACGTAAAATAGAACACCAAGTCTGCTTGACATAAATGATAAATATAGAACCAGATTCAAGGCATACAGATAAAACCTTGCTTAAACATAGACTCGATCTTCTTGGCATAAGCATATATAGAGCTAGTCTAGATGGCATTAAGTTAGAAATATTATCGATGTCATACTTTAAGAAGGAACAATCTACTTGGCATAAACATAGACTAATGACATAAAAATCCAAAAAAGTGCCTGTTTTGAGCTCTTGGGTTCTCATTTGGTTGAAGAAAATGGTATGGTCGAAGTTCAGGTCCCAATTTAAATGCATATGTCAGCTCCCAATGCTCTTTTTATAGACTCAAATATTCTACATTCTTGTTTCTTTTTACATCTTTTTAACTATAGGTTGTAGTTCGTTTAATTTTATAAAACTTCGTCTCCTTACTATATTTATCGGTCTATCCTCCAAAAAAAAAAACTCCCATATGGTATTTTTAATTCACAGCAAAGTAATTATTTCCTTTTGGTGTCATCTTGAATAGGCCAAAACTATCGCCTTGTTACTCAAAATCCGTAGAGAAATGATCACTGCTGTTGAAATTAGGATACATGAAAAAGTAAAAAAAAATTGAAATTAAAAGTTAAATGGCTAAACAAAAAACAAAGGTTGGTAAGATTAATGATACAGGCGTGAGCCGACTGGATCCTTAATTTCGGTTGTTGGATTAAGTCTAACGGTCATGTGGTTATGTACAGTTCTATATACTCGCTCGTCTTCGGTTCTACAATGTTTTACATGTTATCAATCAACTCTCAATTCAAATGAATCGGGCTGAGGTCAATCTTTAGTATTTAACTTGCGACTTATAGCAAGACCAAGCTTTGAGATTACTTGAAAATGGTAGATGCACCCTAATTACAAGAAAGATGCCCAGTTTGTTTAAGGCTCTGTTTGTTTCGTAATAAAATATTTACGGAGGGGAAATATTTTTCGGGTAATGTTTTACGATGCAAACTTTTGTTTGCATTTTATTTACGGGTGTTTGGTGCGTCAAAGGTTTTCCATGAGAATTCTATTGAAATTCAAAAATCTATTAGTTATTTAAATTAGACAAATTCGATGCATAAATAAATAAACATTGTTCATACTTTAAACAAAATATTTTAAGATGAAAAACATCAAAAATTAACTAAAAGTCACAAAAATTAACTAAAAGTCACAAAAATGAATAAGTTCGTGAAAGTTTAAAAACATAAGTGATTAAAATCACAATTATTTTGACGGAAAAAAACTAAAAGTTCTTCTACTTTTCTGAAAGTAACTTCGTCAACATGTATAGGAAACTTAACTTAAACACATATTTTATTTCATATACGTCACTTATAATAACTTATAATTTTTTAACATATAAAATCATAAAATTATAAGTATAGAAGATATTATTGATTTTTTTTAGCTTTTTCAAATTTTCTTGGGCTTTTTAGATTTTTCGGAATTTTTTGTTTTATTTTTTCCATTTTTTTGTTATTTATTAGATTTTTTTCTATTTATTTATATTTTTATTGGTTAATTATATTTTAGCTTTTTCAAATTTTCTTGGGTTTTTTAGATTTTTCAGAATTTTATTTTATTTTATTTCCATTTTTGTTATTTTTTAGAATTTTTCGTGTTTTTTCCTTTTTTTTATTGATTAGTAGATAGAATTGGACTAATTATTAAATAATTTTAAAAGAATAGACCTATAATTAATAATAATTATAATACTAGTATTAGAAAGAATATAGATAGAGGCTCCGCTCCGTAAACCGTTTACAACTTTATTTGCGGGATAATCGTTTCCCCCAATTTTACTGGATATGTGGGAAAAGTTTTCTCAAAAAAAATGTTTTACGTTAAACCAATCACCCGAAAAATATATTTTACCCGTAAATGTTTGTTTACCCCCATTTTACAACAAAACACACAGAGCCTAAATCTCAACCAGGAATTTCACTTCTAAATAACCCCACCACTAGCATTTAGCTATTAGATTGTCAAAAAAACTGTATATAATTTTTTTGGATTTTTGTAAAAAAAATAAATATTTGGATTTTTCTTAGAATTTTTAATTATTTTCCAAATTTTCTAATTTTTTACTAATTATTTCTGGATTTTTTATTTTTTCTTGATTTTATTTTTTATTTTTGAGCTTTTTCCTTTTTTATTTTTTGGTCAACGTCGATCAATGCCGGACACAGGTGGTCAACGCCGGTCAATGCCGGAGACCGGTGGTCAACACTGGTGACCGATAGTCAACGTCGTGACCGGTCAATGGTCTTGGTCAAAATTTTATTGTGCCAAATATATTGGACTTATTTAGAATAACTAGTTTGAAAATGTTACTAACTATTAAATAATTAGTTTCAAATTGTATGCACCCAAATTCAATCCTTAGGGTTCATTTTGCTTTCTAAAAAGTTTATGGTCCACGTATTTTCATCCAAAAATCTAACAACTTTTGACATGCTCAAAAACTTTTTATGCTTAAATCCAAATAAACTTTTGACATGCTCATAAACTTGTTATGCTCAAATCCATTTGACAAATCCAAAAATCCACATAGTTTATGGTCCACATGCTCATAAACTTTTTATGCTCAAATCCAGATAAAATAACAACTAATATAAACATAAAGACTGATTTTCTCCTCTATATATTCTGAAAATACATCTCTTAATACGTTTCTGATCATTCACAACAATTTTCCGCACATAACATAGCCCAATTACGTCACAAACTCATAACTAAGGCCTATCATTGTTAAAACTGTTAACATGGGGACCGAGTAGAATTGTTGTAGCCCTTTTTCAAAGGTGATCCAGTGCTTAGTCACTTGGGCTAATCATGGGCCCATTTAAAAGAAAGTTGTCCAACACCTAGATCCTGATCTCATGTGGGCCTAATGTGTGACATTTATGTACATATCATTCTATTAATATAAACATAATGAAATTTAATTATAATAGCTGCCAGGCGGTCAAAAATGCGATTGCACCGGCTAAAGAGATCATGTGCGTACACATGGACGGTGAGGTGCCGCTAACGGACAAAACGCCTTCGTAAACCATTGTATTTGTGTTGTTGTTGTTGTTGTTGGTAGGAGTTGGAGTTTGGCCCTCTGATGATTTTTTACTGTGAATAATAATTGTAACAGTTATTAAAATTGGTGTAGAATAATTGCAATAATTATCAAAGAAACAGTAACCGCAAGAGTTAGAACTTGTCCTAGTATAATTTTGTTATATACGATTATTGAAATAATAAAGGTATAAGATGAAAAAAAGGGTAGTATTATTTGCAATAACAATCAAAGAAAGCATAAGTGCAAGAGTTAGAACTTGACATACTGTACATTTATTATATACCATAATTGAAATAATACAAGAAAAAAGTAGTATTGCTTTTGTATGTTGTGTTAAACTTTCTATTTCAGTAGCAGGATAAAAATTGATTGGAATACAATGAAACTATTAAAAAATATATTAGAAAGAGATATACTAATATTCATGTCAACACAGTTATGTAAAATATCTACCAGTCTACCATCTCAACTGATTGATTTTTTAGCCGTTACGCAATTTTGAGTGCAAAAATGCATCTATTCATGACAAATTGACAATTCATGAAAAGGCACACGTTTTTTGATGGCTGAAATAAAGCTATTTTAATTTCACATGGTGCCGACCTTTATCACACAAAATATCTAACAATTAGCCCATACTAGATAATGTTTATTTTAACGTTTCAATAAAGTAAAAACATAATCCCTTTCAAGACTAGTCTAGTCACATTTTGACGTGTTCATAAAGTTAATTAGGACATAATCCTCATGTCAATAAAAGAGTATTACTTTTAAATTCACTATATGGTTCGTGTCACGGGACTGTGTCACGGGACTATTTTTCGTTTCATAAAACAGTTCTCGTAATGACACGAACCGAGGTGCTAACAGCAAGTGGGATATTTTTTACGAGATTGATTAGCCGAGCAAAAAATAAAATATCTGAAAACAAAGAAAAATCTGTAACGGTCAAATGGCAGGCAACAGCTGGTTTTAATCAATAATGCTAACGAATTATTAAATACTATTGTAACGGGAAATATGAAATAAAATATCAAATGTGATTAAAGTAATAAACAAACCTGGTGTTGGGCAAAGGGCAGAAGGTAATAAGGTAAGAACTCGTGCCAGCACAAGTGAACGTGCTCGTCTTGTCATCGTACGCGTAGCTATAAGCGCGTGGGCACAAACGCTTGAACGCCTCCGAATAAACCGATGGCTTGCATGTATCGGGTGTGGCGTAGGCGCCACTACAACAATACTGGTCTTCCCTTAGCGCCTCACACGCGCTCTTGCACGCAACCACTGTGTTGGAGGAGGTTAAGGCGGCGGTTGTTGAAGTTAGTCTTAGCTGTGTCGGACATGCAGCATTGAGGTCGACTCCACAGCCGGTGGTGGTGCAGTTATCTCCGGTGCCGCCTTGTGGTGTCACTAGCATCGGAAGGTTGTACCTTAAATAAAATTAAATAGCAAATTGAATTTTATAGATCAAGTCAATAATAACTTAAATTATCGTGATCTTTATTTATTTAGTCGTGTCTCGTAGTATACATTATATTGGTATCTCACCTAACTAAAATATCTCCCTTTTTAATGGTAAACAGTACATAGTAAAAGAATTTTGTGAAATGATTCCTTGACTTAAAAACAGTACAAGGAAATGTTTTTTTTTTTTTGTGAAATGACATACTACTAATTAAATAACCATAGAGATTTATGTTAATCATTATTAGCAATAATAGATCGATCATATTATCATAGTGCAAGCAAAACTAGATTTAGCCTTTATAGCAAAACTTGGGAAAACTAAACTACAGTAATAAAAAATATTTTGTGAACAGATCTAGACTACATTTTGGACTTTGTTACCTTTGCTTCTAAAAAGGTACAAAACATTAATAAAATTCAAAATTGACTAGCAATTATTTTGCTTAAAAATTACTGAAAGTACGTTACTTAATAACTTGAAAGTGACATCTAAACAAACTTCTTAAAATCACCACACACACAAAAATCAACCTTTTCCTAAATTACAAAAAAAATAAAAAAATATTCCTATAATAAATAAGAAAATTACAAAAACTTACCCATCCACAAGGCTAACATCATAGAAATCAAGTCCACCATAACCATCCACAGTAAACTCCGCTAGCGTGGCAGGCGGGACCGCGTTATTTCCAGAACACTCCACCTTTCCTGAGCCACAATCTCCGGTGACACACGTGAACTTTCCGGCGCTGGGGTCGCCGGAGCAAAGGGTACGACCCCAAAAACGTCCGCCCCAGTTGGAGGGTATGGTGAGGGCTCTCGACTCGCCCTTTTGGAGAGAGAAACCGGTGGTAGAGAGAGGGGCGATTCCTGCATTTGATAAGATTCCGGGCCATACCGTGTGCTCACACTTGTTTGTTATTGTGAATGTTGTTGTTGATACTACACCTGTATGTTTTGTTAAAATGTATTTCAGTGGCGAAACTAGGTAACGACTATGCCCGATAATAAAATTCAGGATACATACTAAAAGATCTTTTTTTCCTCAATATCCGTTTTTAGTTAGTGGATTTAAGGAAAGTAAAGTTATTGTTGCTCTTAATTTTACAAGAAGTACGTACTGCATGCAGTGTCGGACTAAAGGTTTTCGGTACCTTAATTAGTCGGATGAATATATAATTTCACTTTATACTATTATTGGAAAATATAAATCAACCCTTAATTATGTATAGTTACCGGAATTGAAAATTGCACGAGCTTCCAAATTTAAACGTTATCTAAGTTTACGTGACAGTGGCGGACCTAAAATTGTTTCTTTCGTAATTATAGAAATGCTGAAAAGGCTAAAGTCGATAAATAAATAGAAGATAAATGGTACAATTTTTTTGGCAAGAACAAAAAAGTTACCTGATATCAAGAAATGGAGGATTGAAAGGGCTGTTATGGTAATCAATGCATAAGATTGAGACATTTGATCTGTGCTGATATTTTAAGAAAAGAAATAGTGAATGTATTTTGATAAGGAGATGGTCTAATATTACCAAATATTCCAGCTAAGTTGTTGATATAAATATCTAGAGAGAGAAAAATATTCAAAGTAGGTTCAAATGAGTTTATAGATAAGGGGAGATATTTATTTAAAGGGGAGATGACAGGAAAAGAAGGCTGGAAAGCAAAAACAATTATTAACTTATATATTATCATTTATTTTTATTTTGTAAACGTATATACTATCATAGAATTTAAATTATTGTTCTTCATTTAGTGAGAATTTTTTTTTCATGGTAGTATAATTAGTTGTTAAACGAGAAAAGAAAGTAAAAGAGACTCGTGTTAAAATGAAAATTACAGATTGTTTAGGGTCGACAACGTATATATCATGAGTTTAAGTACAATAGACGTATTCAAGAAGTACAGTAAAAGGTGCTTACGGTAATGGAACTCTTGCGGGTAATAAGAAGCTTAAAAAACCATTTTAAAAAAAGCGAAAACCAAAGTAATGAAAAAATGACTTGTAATTGTGAAGTTATAAAGTACCATACCTTAGAAATGACGAAATAACGAAAAAGTGAGAGTGACCATGTAAGTAAACTTATGTTTCACAATTACAGAAAGACCGGTGATTTGTTCGTTGAGTGGTGATATATGTAGAGACTAAATGACACATCCTATTATAAAAACTCACTATGGATAGTTAGATCAATAATATCACCCATGCCCGTTTACCGAGTTCGGCATGAAATCATAAATAAGGCGGATACACACCCGCTTTTAAACTGGGTTGAAGTTTTGAAGAGACATACAAACAAATAAGCTGAATTTATAACCACCCATTAGTATTAGTGAGTTGTTACCTCTAGTATTGAAGATACGATAACATGTTTTTCAATCTATTTCAACATATAAGCTGAATTTATACCACTTCTTAATTATGTTTGAGATGATCCCTTATCTTTCAATCTAACTTGGTTGAAATTAAATTAAATTCATATAATCAAAAGAAAATCTTGTATAGTTCTTGCCCAACTAAATTCTTCTAATTGCCCCCTACTAGCTATGCATTTCTTAGCAGTAAATTGATAACAAAGAAAAATGAACTTGCTATTACTATCACATGACTTTTACAAAAATAAATTAATGTACTATCACATGACTCAATAACATGATGTATTTCAGTGAAAATTATTAATAAAATTTTCTTGAAAAAATGTTGTTTTACATATGAAAGTCATCGAAAAAGATGATGTACCTATAAATTTTACACAACATGTTTTGTTATTCTTAGATATTAAACGTTTTGAGTATATACAGACATTTAACTTGAAAGTAAGAAGCTCTAACAAACTTTAAGCACTGATCAATACGTTTAGGATGTGCTCTTGGTCTGTTTGTTTGCAATCAAGCATCCATTATAACTTTTCAGTTTTTTTAATTGACGAATTGGGCAAATACAATACATAATAATAGAAGCCACTGCAAAGTTATCAAATTTTCTCTAGAAATATTATTAAATAACTAAGGTTATCCTTCTTATATTTACTATTTTTTTCCAGAATGTTCTATTGCTTTCGTAGCCACCGCAAAGTTCTCAAGCAATTTCGACTTGTAATTCCTGTCTATATATCAAGGAAAATCTTATAATTATTTTGAAAATTATTTCCATTTTGCTCCCTTGTATAACTTGCTAGTTTTTCTTTCCTGCAGTAAATGAAATTAATTACACGGAATTAAAAGTCAAACATGCAACAAACTGCACCATTAGCCTTTTTTGAATTGCAAAAAACTAGCCATTTTTAATTAATACTATTGTTGTTTAATTATATTTATAAAGCTTATACTTAAATGTATGTATTTACATATAAAGTAAAATTGTTATTTAGTTCCCCGAATAATTATAATTATCAGTGTTTTTGACTTATAAAACTAAACTATACTTATTTTTAAATAAATAACTTCACACTTTTGAAAATTAGTATAATTTTCAACAATATATACGATAGTCATAATATTTTGTATACTTACCGCTGTGAGGAGAAGGAAAAGCTGAATCAGTTGCAGATGGTGTGAGAATAACATCTCTCACACCATCAACACTCCTTTTCAATTCCGCTAGTCCAATATCGATACTGATTTTTGTTTCTTTCATACTCGTCTTTTGCTGAATTTTCAAATCCGTAATTGGACACGCCGCTTGATCAAACCAGATTACTATTTCCTTTTCTAGGAAACAAAAACAAACAACTCCGACGCTCAAAATAAATGTCTGCTTAACTCCACTCACATGGTATTGCCACCAAGTTTGGATGGAAACTTCGTCTTCAGCCACACTGCCACTGATTTTATATTGCTTCAGACCACTGATTTTATATTGCTTCAGACCATGCTTAATCTGTCTGTCGACGTGTTTTTTCATGTAAAATGACAACCCTGATTCCGCTAAGCCAATCACGATACTGATTTTTGTTTCTTCCATACTTGTCTTTTGCTGAATTTTCAAATCCGTAATTCGACATGCCGCTTGATCAAACCAGGATATCACAATAAACGCAATTTTTGACATTAATGTAAATCGTATATGGTTTTGTTTTCAAACTAGATAAAATTATTTAAAAATTGTTTATGGTATTAAATTTATTTAATCATTGGTTCATTATTTATAAAATTAATTAATTATTGATCATACAACTAATTAACTAATAAAAATAAAATGAAGAGAATAAGAAAAGCTTAAAAAATAAAAATAAAATCAGAAAAATCAGAATTTTTTTAAAAACGAAACAGAAATATAAAAAAAACTGAAAGTTATTTAACCATTGGTCAATTATTTGTAAAACAAAACGAAAATAAAAATAAAAACAGAAAAACCTTGAAAGAAAAGTCGTGAATCCGAAAAACCCCTGAAAAAATTACTAAAAAAACTATGAAAATTATAAAAAACAAAAATAAATAAATAAAATTACAAAAAAATCGTGAACTCGAAAAAACCCGAAATTGGTAAAAAGTAAAAAAAACCTAAAAATCAAAAAAAAATCAAAAATCACAAAATAATGAAAAAACGTTTAAAAAAGTCGGTAATCCGAAAAAAAACGCAAAAATTGGTGAAAAACTAAAAATGTTGCTTTACATAAGAAAGTCATCAAAAAAGATGACGTACCTATAAATTTTACATAACATGTTTTGTTATTCTTAGATATTAGACGTTTTGAGTATATACAGACATTTAACTTGAAAGTAAGAAGCTCTAACAAACTTTAAGCACTGATCAATACGTTTAGGATGTGCTCTTGGTATGTTTGTTTGCAATCAAGCATCCATTATAACTTTTCAGTGTTTTTTTTTTTGCAAAAGCGATAATTGACGAATTGGGCAAGTACAATACATAATAATAGAAGCCTTAAAATGAACTACACACATTGGCAAAAAAACAAGTTTAGAATTGTGTAGAGAAAAAATTGAGGAAGTTTTAGAATTCGATCGGTAAACCAAACGCACTTGTCATTTCGTTTTTCGTGTTTTATTGAATCTAGAACTAAATTGTTTACTATAATATCTAGCATTATTAAACATTACCACGTCAGTCAAAGTCTTTGCCTAACACTAGTAAAATGAGAAATCAAAAATCAAGGTGCTCATCTTGTTTCATTTTCTATTTAGGCGTAAAACCTTTTGTCTTTAAATGTATCTTCGGGTTTGGTTAGTTTTTAGTTAATGATGGTCACAGTTTATTATTTTGATTGGTCTTAGTAACTTGTTAAAGTCTTGCTTTTTCGACCCTTACCTTTTTATGCTAGTAATGAATATTTTATGAAACATATTATTGAACAATATTATATTTGTCTTGTTCGAGCTAAGTGTTTAGCTGTGTGCAGCGGAAGCCGAGATTGGTACGAAAACATTCTCCTCATTGGATAATTTTTTCTATAAGTTCCCAGAGTTGTCATGGCATAAGAAGATACTTAAAATCAATAATGAGCTGTCACAATTTTAAGTTTGTTGTGCAAGAAGTAGAAGATTGTTCTATACCATCTTTTTCTATGAGAGCATTTATAATAGTGTTGTTATCTCTATTATTAACTAAAATAGTTAGTTAAAAATACAATTTTTTGTCTCCATTAGTTATGTTAAATCATGTGTTATCTGTTAAAAAAGTTGTTAGAGATAACAATGTTTTTAATGTTGTTAATTGATGATGTGGCAAAATATCATTAATTTGAACGTGAACTCTATTTCAACTATTACTATTTTAGTTCATATTTTAGTGGGATTTACAAAATGACTAATTAATAAGATTTTAATTAATAATTAATTTTAATTAAAATTAGATAACTTTGTTAAGTTAATACACTAATGTGAATGTTAAATTTAAATTACACATGTGTCATTTAACATGTAATTAAATGATAATATGTCAAAGTTAATATTATTAAAATTAACACGATTATTATGAATGCTCTAAGTCCCTTTGCCTAGTATGATAGTATTACAGTCAGGTTATATTCCGATTTCTTTGTAAAGCTGTTGTTGAGGTTTTATTGCTAGCATGAGCAGCGTCTGGAGCTTGGTTTTTTAGATTTTGGGTTTCAAAAACCACTCATCTTAGATCACATCGAATCTATATTTTCTGAAGATATAATGTTAGGGAATACAATCAGAATAAAGTGTTTTTTGTACCATTTTTTTTTATTACCAGCCTCCGTGATCATACCTTTTATTTTAGCATTTTTTACTCTATGCACCTATGCTCCATATTAATTTCTTTTTTATCATCATATATGAAGTAATCGGATTATTTGTATGTCGAGTATTTTTCTTAAGGATCGCTATGAGGGTATATCCCATAAAAGACAATGTTTTTATTTCAATAATAATAGAGCTGTTTCATTAAAAAAACGAAATAAGCACGTTGGAAATGATGTATACACATATATATGAAATTGTTTGCAAAGCTGATGTGAAAGAGATTATTTAAGTACTTTGTCTTAATCTGTTTAAAAACGTGTGGTTTTATACAAAAATATCTGGACCATTTGGATGTGTAACAGAATTCTACTTTCTAGTTACCTTTCATTTTCTTTAATCAAAAAAATCAAAACTTGTTTCCAAATTGAGTTTTAACACCTAAATGAAATTTAGAAATGGTCATTCACTCATATTCCGAAAACAACAAACCAAACACGAAAAAACCAATAATTGAAATTGTTATCAAATTTGCTCAAGCAACCTGGTGAAGCTGTGAAGCTCTCTTATAACCAAGAATTTAGAATGAACCGTAAAGAGGTCTAAAAATCATTTCACCTGATTTGTAATTTTAGGTTGTCTACGAGTCGTGTTAGACATACCGTGCTTCCCAGTAATTTAGTTATCTTAGAGCAGCCACATCAAATATCTTATACGTTTACTCATATTTAAAGTGAAAAATACATTTTCACAACTTATAAGAAAACGTTTTGTTTTATACAAATTATCAATTTCCATATCAATTTCTCTATCACAACTATACAACTCGTCTTTTTGTTATTTTATTAATTTATATGTAAAAAGTATAAATAAATGAGAGAGAATAAAAGAAAAGTAAAACACAAAAATTATTATTTTAATTATAAGTGAACATATTGATCCCTTATATTTGAGAAATATTTGAGTTCATGTATATTTAAATTAATAGATAAAAAAACTAATACGTGTATAATTTTAAAATAATATACTTATATTGAAGATAAATTAATGATATAAGTAAACTGATACTTTTCGTCTGGCCATCCAATTATTTTGATAGTGATCGGTGAACACCAATGAATTAAGTAACATAATGTGTAGTGTGTACTATCATTCCAGATTTTCCCTCTATATTTGGATTTGAAGTCATTTGAAACCACCACATATTTAATTCCAGCATTACAATCCATAAATGAACCATGATTTAGAAATCCAAAAATGAACCATATTTTTCCTCTACTATGTTTTTTTTATTAGTATTAGTTCTTAGTCATTTCACTTTCCTGATAAGATTTATTAGTTATAAATTGTTCAGGTTATTTTTCCTTTGTTAGTTTTTTTTGCTGATACTGCAAAGTTTATTTTGTTTTGGTTATAAAATTCGATTAGTCATCTCTGCGATGGATTAAGTTGTCAATTTGTTGAGAATAAAAAACTTTGTTTGTTTGCAATTATGGTTGGTAGTTGTTTGATAACAAGTTCAGTGTTTAATTTCTTAATAAAGGGGGGAAATCTCAAAATAAAAGGGGATATCTCGAAATAAATAAGGGAAGAGAACGAGGCAATCTTTATCAACTTAAATTCAACTTTTTGAAAATAAGTGACAAATTTTCTTAAATTTATATGTATGGATATATCATTCTATTATAATAAGCCAACCCAAGAGAATTGAGGCTGCCAAATTTAGCCACTTTTTTCCAAAAATACCCCTATACTTTTTTTATTAATTACAATAATACCATACTTACATAAAAAAATAAAAAAATAAAAAAATAAAAACTAATAACACTATGTGCCCCTCTTTAACAACCAAACATTCTTTTAAGCCTTATACTATTTTTTTTTATTATCCACATATTTGTATCATAACTACACTTATTTTTTATATTTTAATTGCATTGCGCGTTACACACGCAACGCGTGGGGCACGATTACTAGTATATATATATATATAGGGAGAGGTTATATGAACATCAACTTAAACACTTTTTCGTAAAAACGCTCCAAATCAAGATTTGGTTAATGCAAATCTCCATGGTTTCACGACAGGAACACAAATATGCGTTTTTTTTTCCCGAGATGTATAATCACATGTTTTCGAAATTATGGTAAAATTTAAAAATTCAAAACATGTCATTATACATCTCAGGAAAAAAAAACAAGACGCATATTTGTGTTCCTGTCATGAAACCGTGGAGATTTGCATTAATCAAAAATTGATTTGGAGCATTTTTACAAAAAAGTGTCCATTTGAGTGTTTTTTTATGGTGTCCATATATCCTCCCCATATATATATATATATATATATATATACATATTTTGAAAAAAAAATTATCTAGTTACGAGCAAACGATGATGATTCAGATTAGTTTAACGGGACTGACTCGGATCATTAGACTTTAACGAGCATGACTCGTATCATTAGAATCATTAGCGTTTAACAAGTTTAATGATCACGAGGCCCAAACTTTTCAAATAAGTTATGAGTCGAGTTTGAACTTGTTTCTTTATACTCATGAGACATCGAAGCGAGTTTGAAAAATTATTTTGAGTACACTTAGTGGAGGAGGTAGGAGGAGTCTCGCGAGTGAAACATTCACCCTCATAGTATAAAAAATCCTACCGGTATATGTATAATTTACATACAAATTTAATGTATTAGTCCCCCATCTTTTTTTCCTTCTTAATTCTAACACCCATATATACGAATCCTAGCGACGCTCATAAGTCCATCCGAATCAAGCGGCTCTATTGCAGCCCTAATCATGTTCATTGTCATTCGCCGAATTCGAGAAGTTTGCTATTAACATTGCTTCATCTTGAATTTTGGCTATATAGATTTGATCGCCTGATTTAGGGGTTTAGAGGTTTATGGGGTTAGGGGTGTTCGTTTGGTTTACATGGTCTTCGAATAAAATAAATTTCAAACCACATGAAAATTATTGGTTTAGTTCCATTTTATCTACACTAAAATAAAAGAACCAAAGGAAACTTAAACAAAGCATTACTTCTAGAGGATTAAAAACTTACAAGTTACAATTCATAATGGACATAATCATGAGATAAAATAAGTTATTGGAATGAATTGAAATACGCAAAAAGAAATTTATCGGTCTTTGGATAAAATACAGAACAAATCAGTTGAAAATGATTGGATTGGTTTCATTTTATCTACACCAAAATAAAAGAACCAAACAAAACTTAAACAAAGCATTACTTCTAGCAAGTGGATTAAAAACTTACAAGTTACAACTCATAAGGGACATAATCATGAGATAAAAGAAATTATTGGAATGAATTGGAATATGCAAAAAGAAATTTACCGGGATTTTTTTACTAACTATCATCATATAGAATTTTTTAGATATAAATTTATAAATCTAAATATAATATATATATATATATATATATATATATATATATATATATATATATATATATACCAACATACTTATAGCAACAAGAAACTTTTGCAAATTAGTGATAAATCCTCTTATTGAATTTGTAAACAAAAATTATAGCAACATATTTTTATGTATCTAATTTTTATGTGGATATCGTGTTGCTGATCTGATGGTAAATTTGTTACTGACTTTATCTTGAAAATCATAACACCTTTTTTGCAGCATATTATAGTGATGCTAAATTTAAGTTGCTAAATAGTTGGTAATTCTGTTGCTAAATGGATCATAATATTTATGTTGCTGTTTTGTTACTATTATGTTACTAATTAGCAACAAAAAAAATCTCAGGCAAATTTCTTGTAGTGAATGTGGTGGGTTAATTAAAAAAACTGAAGGATAATTAAATGTTGTGATTAAAATATTCATTCCAAGGTAAAGCAAGGGGACATGAGAGGAATAGAAGGCTGGAAAGCAAAGACAATTATTAACGTATTATCACAGTATTTAAATTGTTGTTCTTCATTTAGTTATACTTTTTTTTTATAGTAGTATAATTTGGTGTTAAACGAGAAAAGCAAGTAAAATAGACTCATGTTCAAATGAAAATTACAGATAGGTTAGGGTCGACAACGTTAGTTGTAAAAGTAGTGACTCAAAACATAAGTACAAATAAACGTATTCCTAAGTTTAATGCGCTAAAAGAATGAGGGATAAACTTGTGAAGTACGATAAAATGTGCTAACGGCAGTGGAACTCTTGCGGGTAATAAGAAGCTTAAAAAACCATTCTTTTGAAATCAGACCATAGTAATGCAAATAAAAAGAAAAAATGAGAGAACCAAAGTAATGTAAAAATGACTTGTAACCGCGAAGTTATAAGGTACCATACCTTGGGAATGACGAAATAACGAAGAAGTAAATTGACCATGTAAGGAAACTTTTGTTTCACATTTCTGGAAAGACACGTTGAGTGATATAAGTAGAGTCTAAATGACACACATTCTTGTAAAGTGACCGTTATATCAATGATCATCAACGAGTCTCTACTATAATGTGTGTCAAATGGTCTCTGCGTATATTAGCACCCTTGTTCGTTTACCGTGTTCGGCATGAAATCATTAATAAGGCGGATACAAACCGCTTTTAGAGTGGGTTGAAGCTTTAAAGAGACAAACTGATGATTTCTTCTACATGCAAACATATAAGCTGGATTTATAACCGCTCCTTAATAGTAGCGAGTTGTTACTTGTAGGATTGAAGGTACGACAACAACGGATGCGAAGGGTGATGTAGTTGAGAAATTAATATAATTATATTTGAGAGTTCGAGTCCATAAAGAGTCATTTTTTAATCCAAGCATAAGAATATCTTGTATTGTTCTTAGTAGTAATTGATAAGAAAATGAACTTGCTATAACATGATGTTGTAGTGAAAATTAATAGTGAAAATTTCCTGAAGATTGATTACATAGTTATTCTTAGATATTAGACGTTTTTTTTAGTATTTAAAGACATTTAACTTGGAAATAAGAAGCTCTAGCAAACTTTTAAGTTCTGATCAAGACATTTGGGATTTAACTTGGCCTGTTCGTTTGCAATCAAAGAATCTAACATTATAACTTTTCAGAAGTTAAAGACAAAATCTGGAACCATTTGGAAGTATAACAGAATTCTTGTTACCTTTCATTTTCTTTAACCAAAAAAATCGAACCTTATTTCCTAATCGAGTTCCAACACCTAAAAATGAAATTTAGAAAGGGTCATTCGCTCAGATTCAAAAACAAAATAACCAAACACGAAAAATCAATAATTGACATTGTTACCAAATTTGCTCAATCAAACCTGGTGAAGATGTGTATTTTTCTTGAAGCAATTCACACTGTCATTTCCTAGTGCAGAGAGTCTCAAGAACCATAAAAGAGGTTTAAAAATTACTTTACCCGAGTCGTCATTTTTGGTTGCCTATGAGTCGTGTTAGACATACAAAACCGTGCTTCGGTTATCTAGTTATGTTAGCATCCAATTATTTTGAAATTGATCGAGTGAACACTTATAAAATAGGTAAAATACTGTACGATATCATTTCAGATTTTTCCTTTATATTTGGATATGGAGTCATTTGAAATCACCATACAATGTAAATCCAAAAATGATACCATGATTTATCGGTCTGCTATTTCCTATAATCATTGTCACTGAGTTTAATTAGAAGCAAAGTCAAAATGCAGCTCAAATGCTAGTATCCCACATCGTTACAAAAACAACTAGTAACACCAATGAGTAATATAAAAAATTATGTAATGTATCGTTTAAATCATGATACTTCAGGTTTTAAAAGTATGTGATGAGTGGTCAATTCTTGCATTTAAATCTCCGAGATGGGTGCCAGCTCCATTTGTTACGACAATGAGCACCCCCATTTTAACCAACCTGATCCTTGCCTAAAAACAAACTTTTTAAAATCAGGATAAAAATTATCACATTTACAAAATTAACTAATATGTTAATTGTTATTTCAAATTTTTGCATCATTTATAAAAGTTGTTTCTTCCAAAGATTAATTGACAAAACATGAATGGTTTAGGCAAAATTTATGTCAAAGTTTATTAGTGTGACACCGGACTAATGTCTACTGGCCAATTTTTTAGAGCCAAACAAGTTCTTACGAGTCGTTACACAAACTGAAATGCGATACGGAATTGGTGCTACACTTTTGCTCCCTAATTACTCACAATCTCTTTAGCAAAATCTTTGCATTCCAATTGAAAATATATTTATAATCAACTCTATATGATTGTTCTGTTTTCGTAGCTGCATTCATTGAGGAATATACCTTACCAAAGATAAAATGAGGATATTGTGTTGCATAACTCAATGGTGACGATTTCTCTCTTTTACCATACGGGTCTTATCAGCTATCTATGAAGGAAAGCGATACTAAAGTCAATACATCGCCACCATATTATGAGACCGGAGAGTTGCTGATCTTTATCTTTCAGCTATGGTTGCAAAAATACATATACAATCTGTCAACATGGCAGAACACTTCCACACAACATAGCAGTTTGATGATGCAGTGTTGCCTTCTGTTATGGTGAATGGTTATCATTTATCACTTACTCAGTTAATGCAAAATGTAATATTGTAAATTTGTCACAGCAATGAATTTTCAGTTCCGTTACGAATATTGCATTACTAAATCAACAAGCGGGTGGAAAAGAGAATAAATAACAGAGTTTCCTGCTCTCGGACCCATCCAACCCTCGTATATCTTCTTTGAAACCCAAAAAGAAGAGTGATACAGAATTACAAAACTAGACACATATACTTATTCTTGCCATGAAGCCTTTTTTTTAACTCAAGGCATAGACAACAGCATTAACATAAGGCTTAACAGCCAAAAAAAGGTACCAAGATACTTAGCCAGAGGCTGGCAAATCCCACAATCACAGAAAAGTTTCACCAACACCTGGAAAAAAAAATCATCTCCTAGTTCACTAAACATACTCAAAACACAAACCGATCAGTTACTGCTCGTACTCTCCCTCTTTATCGGCAGTGGCGTCTTGGTACTGCTGATACTCGGAGACCAAATCATTCATGTTGCTCAAGGCTTCAGTGAATTCCATCTCATCCATACCCTCACCGGTATACCAATGCAAGATAACCTTGCACCTAAACATGGCAGTGAACTGCTCACTGACACACCTGGACATCTTCTGGATCGAGGTTGAGTTTCCTATAAAAGTTGAAGCCATTTTGAGACCAGTGGGTGGGATATTGCAAACAGTTGATAACATTGTTTGGTATCCACTCGAGGAAGTACGAAAAGTTTTTGTTCTGGACGTTGAGGATAAAAAAAAGCCTTCTATTAAAATACAGAATATGCAGATTCTAATTATAAAATAAACTCGATTTAGGGGAATGACAACAAACATTGTTCTAAGACAGGTTTTAGTTATGAATCTCTTTTGCATCGTCTAAACTGGTGGCAGCTAATAATATTTGCGATTACTCGGTTCTCTTTGTTGGTCATTATGTGTCGATACAGTGTCAAGTAGAAGAAATGCACCTGAGATTAATAAGTCTGAAATTTATCCGAGTTACACAACAAACGGGCAATTTTTATTGCATTTTCACTATCGGGATCAGTAAACTCCACTGGTTCTTAAATAAGCATGCAAGCTAAGTTACTTACCTTCATGATTGGTTGCAAAAAGACAAACCAAGGCATTTTTGTTGTGGTTTTAAGCTTATTTTTTATTTCGCGTAAGTATTTGAGCTTAGAAACAAAGTTTGTTTTGCTTTCTTGCTCAAATAGTAAACATTAAACTGAATAACTCAACTCCTTATTCGCTAGCCAATTAATTCGCTTTAAAATAGCACCCCACTAATTAGTATCAAGTTTACATCAACTTGTTTAGATAACTTGGCAAACTGACGAATACTATTTTATGGAGTATTTTTCTCTACTTACTTTTTAAAGTTATTTCAAATTATCCGTTGCTTAGCAAACAAGCAATGCTCATGGACGTGTCTCTTGTCTCCGGTTCTTAAACAAGCAAGCAACTGAAACTCGATCTTACTTTTCGTTCTTAAGTTGCACTGCTTCTGAAATCAAAAGCTGAGTTTTCTGTCTTTCCTGCCTACAGTCTTTAGCATTTAAAAAAAAATGCCTAAAATAATTGAACTTGTCTGCTTAAAAGCTGTTTCCCAACTAATATTTAACCTAACTCCCAACTAATTTGGCAATTTAACTCTGGTTATAATCAACATTAATTTGAGTTTTTTTTTAAAAAGGCCTGATAAAAACCTCTCAGTTGTAGCGGGACAGGTATAACTTATAAGCTGCTTCTCAACTCAAACTATCTGGGAAAAAAAAAGCACTCTGTCTTCCCTAAGCATATAGTTCATCTCACAGTTTAAATTACATCTTTATTTCAAAAAGAGAAAGAAAAGAAAAAAATAATCATCTATATTTTGCTGAATTAGCAACATGAACCTCTTAATTATGAGAACTAGGAGTTTCCTTACCAATCCTGCGTATTGTGAGAACGGAGTCTCGACTTGATATATACAAGCATCTAATATCAGCAGCAATGATGAACCAGAGGTTGTATTCTACTTGGGAATGTGCATCTGTAACCATGTGATACTTGGATTTTGCTATAGAGGATTCATCACTAAGGCTCCGTCAAGTTTGGGATAAAACTTGGGAAAACAAATATTCTACGAGTAAACTGATTATTGCGGATGATTGGTTTAAACAAATCCCATGTTATCACGGGAAACAGATCCCATGAAAAATTGGACTGTAACATTTCCTCTATAACAATATTAGCAGGATTAAACATGATCTTCTCATATGTTAGCAGTTACCGTCCATCTTATAACATACCATTTACTGTATCTTCTGATAAACTAAGTATCGAACAGCAGCAGCAACGATGAATTAGAATCGTTGTTGCACTTAATATATTACTAAACTGCAAACTAGATTGTTTAACTGCTTTCCAGACACATTTTCTGGAACGTGGTATTCATATATATCGCTTTACGGAAGAACTACCGACATGCATTTTAAACTATGTACTCAAACAAGCCAATATGACAATATCAGCATTCCTGAATAACTTTACATTCATATCTTGTTTTATTGCACAAACAAATTCAATATCGTCTTGACAACTTTGTAATGGATCTAGAATGCTACTCTTTAGTCAGTGATGAGTAATTCGTCACCAAAGTTTTTTCAAGAAGCGAATGATCGAGCTTCATCCTTACAGTTTTACTGAGTAAAGCTAAATCCGCAACTCCAATATCAACTTCAATTCGGTTGAGAAAAAAATCTAACAAATTTTAAGCGTTGCGTTTTTAGATACTTTCTCTACGGTCAGTCAGCTATTTGGTCATATAGAAAATCAAACTAGTGAAAGTTGAAAAAATGGGATTTTAACATTTACCACCGTGTCAATTAGAAAATACACTCCTTCACAATAATTGCAGACTTATACCAATTTGTACTTGGTTCAACTCAAGTCAGAATAATCCAGTAAAGTTTGCATATCCATAAAACATGTAGTCGTGAACCCGATCGGAGGGTTGTAGTGTGCAATTCTAAAATAACATTTCACATTTAGCAATTTCACAATATCTAATTTTGCTCCGCCACCGTCATGAATATACAGACTTGTCTACGATTAAACTAGCTTCAGTTCAGAAATCACTAATAAGAAATATTGTTTTTTACTCATCATCTTGTCAGATATCAAATAGAGTTTTATTTGTATCTAATAATGCAACTTTATGTTCCAGTCACAAACGGAAAAAAATTAGTTGTTCAAAAGTTTTACTTTGGATCTCATAAGAAATTTGTTAAAGCAAATAATACTAAAATACAAGTATTTTATGCTTGTGTGCCAAGCTTAAATTCGGTCAATATTTTTGTAGATTATTGTTTGGGAAAACATTGAATAGATCTTGCTTTGAAATATTACTACTTTCCTAGGTATCATGGATAGTTTAAGAAAACAAGTATCCGATACAGAAAAAATTCGGAAACACTACGGATGTAGTTACGGTATCCAATACATGATTCAGGGTATCAGTATACGAACGCATCACTAAAGCGAATAACAGATACTTTTGATCAAATTTGATTTATTTATTCTCCTTCTTGGCCTTCTATAATTTACAGTTATCAAAAATGAATGTCATTAACTAATTATATAATCATACTAATTACTACGATTTACCAATATAAAAAGTTAATGAATAGTTATATCTTCGATAGGTTTGATAGAAAAGTTGGTAAAGTAGAAATTGACCCGACTACACAAAAAGCTCAATCACAAGTCTCTTTTATGGCCAAACGTATCATATCCAAAAAAAATGTAAAAATATTCACAAAAGCAGCAGCAAACTTTTCTACAGAAAAACCAAACAATTCCTAAACCAAACACTTGTCATTTGTCTTAAATAAAAGATGATTATTATGTTGTAAATTAAATGTGTTTATACACAAAAAATAAGGCACTCAGAATGAAAAGGACTTTTTAACAAAGATATGGGAAATTCTCATAGATCTTTCGACCTCGATTATTTTATATCCTCACTGTGCCATGTAATTTAAATTCTAAAAAAAAGTGATTTAAGGTTATAAGAAAATATAAAGCTTAAAATATACTTATAAAATTAATAGTATAAAATATAAATAAATGAAAAAAATAAACCATCAGGATATGGATTTTGTATCAACTCTGACACTGGGTTAAGAGTGTCTCAGACGACCGTCGTGAGAATTGACTCCAAATTCATCACTTGGTTTCGTTTATTAACAAAAAAAAAAAAATAGTATCAAATAAGCAAACAAAATTTAATTGAAATTTGGAACAATGAGAATTTTATTGAATAAATATGGTGCTAACGAATAATGCTATGCAGAAATTTATAGAGTTCCAATTGTTTATTAGGGCTTTCAGCTACTGCTATTTTACTAATTTGCCCTTCTTCCTTTCAAAATCACCACATAAGTTACAATTAATTTCATATTTCACCCTCATATCTTTACTTTTCATTAGCACCATAGATGATCGAACCGTTCGTGAACAAACTCGTGTTTGGCTCGTTTGTTAAAATCTCAGTTTAAATTAGTTCATTTAATAACGAGTCGTGTCTGAACAAAATAATTAGTATTATCAACATGCTCGGGCTCGTTTAAATATTTGAATATTTTTTCATATATATTCCTCCTTATATACGTAACATTTATCAATTACAATTCTGATGATCGATAAATACTCTTCAATTTTATGTAATAAAATTATTTTTTTAACTAAAGCTAATTAAAAGTAAAACTCACAATAATTCAATGTATTATTCCTTATCTTATTGATTTTAGCCGATTAAAAATACATTTTAAAGGAAAACGATAGGGGTGGCCTTTTTGTACCAACCGACTGCTTTTCGAGCCGAACAAATCAAATCGGTATCAAAAGTTTGGTATACCGACATTACAGTACGGTACAACCAAACCGATCTTTGAAAGTCGTTTCGATATTTGTTTGGTGAGTTCGGTATGGTACCGATTCAAACCAAAATATTAAAATATACTATATGGACAAATAAACTAAAAGATTTATATACACTTAATTATTAACATTACTATAATATATTTATATTGATTTTTCTAGTGAATACTTATAACATTTTATTTTATTTATAACATTTACTATAAATGTTTAGTAGTGTTTACTCTTTTATGTAAAAAAATAAGAAATATAACAATAATATAAATAAATATATATTTTTAATTTACTACTTTTAAAACATTATACT
This sequence comes from Primula vulgaris, assembly GCA_963920805.1. Taxonomy (NCBI): domain Eukaryota; kingdom Viridiplantae; phylum Streptophyta; class Magnoliopsida; order Ericales; family Primulaceae; genus Primula; species Primula vulgaris. Next base: position 4,394,489 of record OY987218.1, on the reverse strand, counting down.
ATGTTTTTTTCCCAATACGCAGCATTTTTCTCTAATCACTTGTAAACTCTAAAGTTTGGTATAAAAACGGAACCGAACCGAACCAACCGAATAGTTGGTATAAAAAATTTCAAACCAAACTAGTTTGGTATGATATCGGTATGTAGTCAAAAAGTTCGGTACCGAACCGATGCCACCCCTAGAAAACGATACTACACGTGTACGTAAAACATGTGTCACGTAGCCCTCATGAACATACTTAACTTGAGCTCGTCAATAACAAGTATATGAACAAGATTTTACGTCTTGTTTGTAAACGACCCAAGTTTAACAGATGAACACTCGACTCGGTTCGGCTCATTTACGGTTCTAAACCAAAGTGAATGATCCACATTCAAAACCACTCCACAAGTTAACATTAATATCACATCTCATCCTCATATGTAGTTTTCAATGTGGACGAAAAACCAAAAAAAACGAATCGGACCGATAACCGAACCGAAAAAGACCGAAACAGAAAAACCGAAAAAAATTTGGGTCGGTTTTCAATAAAACCGAACCGAAAAAGACCGAAACCGAAAAAGATCGAAAAACCCGAAAAAGACCGAAACACCGAAAAAAATCGAAACTGGACCGAAAAACCTCAGTCCGGTTCGGTCCAAAAAATGAAAAGACCGAAACCGAAAAAAAAAAAACCAAAAAATATCCTCGGTTTCGATTTTGCTAAAACCGAACCGTACCGAAACGGGTCATAATTTTCACAACACTTAACCCCGATTCTCTCTCAATCTCTCTCTCTCTAACAATGGCGATCGAGAAAGTTCCACCAATCATCGGAGCACAGCTCAACTATCTCCTCTCTCACTCCCCTTTTCCCATCAAAGTATTTACCTAATTTCACTAACTCAACTTTTTTATCTTAATTTCTCAATAATTACTCTATTCTACATACAATTAAACCATTTTGTTTTTGTTTAATGTTTTTTTAATAGGTGGATCAGATGTGGTCGGGATCAAAGAACCTCGGATTGATCGATCGGTTTACGCTAGTTATCCCCTTTTGCCTCGACTATATTAAATGTATCTTTTTATTTTATTTTTCTTTTTAATTTTAGTTACATTATTGCATTTTGATTCCCTTTTGTCAATAATTTGGCTCATGTGCTGTATTTTAGTTTGACCTCATATTTAAGAGAAAATTTTAGGGTCACCATTATTTTAGTGCAAAATTGAAAATTACAGTATTCACTTTGTTCTAATTTACTTGTCCGCTATGTAAATACGTGCATTATGAGATGAAAAAAAAGTAACTAAATTGTTAAATGGATAAATTTTGCAAATTCTTTTATATTTTCAAAATTTGTTAGTTCGACAATTTAGTTACGAAACTAATGCATCCCAAAATGCACGTAAATTTGTAATGGACAAGTAATATGGGATATACAACTCTATAGTTTAGGAGAACATAATTTTCAATTCTACACTTCAAATATGGAATATTTTTTCAATTCTACACTTCAAATAAGATTTGTTATTCTGTAGCTTTGTGACGAAGTTATATCAGAAGCATGTTAAAAGTAACTTTTATATTTTCAGCATAAAACTTTTTTTTAAGCCATTGGCATATATTAATACCATATCGTGTCCAGAATTTCTCCCTGGTTAAGATTTAATTTGTGTTGGTAAATTTGTGATGAAAGTTACCATGTTGGGTTTCTCTCTTTTCAGCTTAAACAGTTAATTTAGTACGGTTTGTGACAGTGTAATTGATATATACCTGATGCGTGTTCTATTTTTTAAACTAATAAATCATCTGCAATTTAAGTAAAAATATTGTGAAATTTGAAGTATGACATCAAAATGAGTTTTTTCTTTTGTATCAGGGGATGTCATATACGATGCAGTTAATCCGCTGGGAGCTCCGGATATCGTATTGGGCCCTGAAGATGAGAGCTTTCGCCCTTATGACATGGCATGGCAAGGAGAAAAGTCAACAACCCCTAAGAACTGTTTGTCTGATTGGAATTACAAAGATCAGACTCGATTGTTGTCTCTTATTTTGGAACTAAGGTTTATTTATACCCTCTTTTTATCACGGGTCTCTGTTAGGGAATAAATTGAATTTATCGTCATTTTGTTGGCAGATAATGAAATTATATCTGGGAGAAACTCATGTTTTCTTCGTGCCTTTTTTCCATTCTTATATCTTCCATTCCTTTTAGTAGTTCTTTGAAATTCAAGTCTTCTATTATCAGGGAGTTATACAGCAGTTTCCAGAAGAAGCAAGTTGGAGAGGTGGATGATGAGAGAGTGAAATTTGAATTGAGCACCATGCTATCAAGAGAGGTAGTCCACATCATTTAAAGTCTATAATACCCTCTCAAATTATAATGGATTTTAACCAAATAAATTGGAATATCATACTTGATGGCCTCTTTAGACTTCTATGATTTACTATTAAAGTACTTGCTTTTATTTGGAAATTTATACTTTTTGCACTTTACAACTGATTAAGGCGTAGAAGGTAGATTTTCAAGACCCTAAAGCTAAGATATAGCGAATGTAACAAGTTTCAAAAGGTACTATCAAAGGTAATATCCATCCAATCAGTACAAAAAGCTTTTTAGTATGACTGTATAGTATCATACATGTGGTTGCTAATCATGTTAACAAACTGAGATTCCGTTTTATGTTGAGTTTCAGCTATTATGATTTGTATTGGCAATAGAATCATCTCATTGTCATTTCTTTTTTGCTCGTGTAAAAAAGATTTACTCTATATTTTCAGTTAAGTATATGAAAATGTAACCACACCTACATCGGAACGGTAAACTTAAACATTCCTCACACATAGGGGACTATTTCCTTTACCTTAATATTTCTCAAACATTGTGGACCATTTCCTTTGCCATTCATATCGCTTTGTCCTTAGTGTTATTGTCTAAAAAGTGAATTATTTTGCCATAGGGAATTGAGATGCACATGAGCTCAGGCGCTGGTAAGGTAATTTTCACTGTCAAATTTGAGTTTTTAATGATTAGTTGTAAGACGTTTTATGAGGTAATAAGCTATAGTAGCTTCTTTCAAAAAAATAAAAAATATATAATAGCCATCTTAGTTTGTTTGATTTTAGAGAGACTTCTTTTGATTTCCCCCTTTTTATTCTAGCGTAGCCAGAAGAAGTAAAATTTGCTGTGCCTTTGCTTGATATGGATATAAATAAGATGGTTATTGGCTGCCCTTGGAAACGCCAGCAGAAGATATACTTACAGGTCATCTTATATTTTGCTTGAATTATCACAAGGTTACCAATGTTCCATTTTACTGTTGTAGCGATGTTAATTTATAATCCTTATGTGCTATGTTTATATGGATTAGTTTCAGTTTGTACACTAATGTATCATCAAATTAGGCTTTGTATCTACTAAAAGTAGCATACAGTTTCCGTAACCTATTTTCCCCTTTTGTAGTAAAATCTATCAGGTCCTTGTTGTTTTATTAATTGCTGCTGTGTCAGCATAAGTTTCTTTGCTATTGAGGACTCAAGTTTTATTTTATCTCTTGTAATCTTTGTGGGGGTTTTCATCCACTTTTATTTTGAAAATCAATAAAAATAAAGAGTGGGTTTTCTCCACCATTAATTTTTTTTAAAAATCACACCATAATTTAGGGACTAAACTAGAGAAAACACGATAACATAACGTAACAAAATACAAAAATTGCGATGAAATTGTGTACAAAGTATTTGGTATATCAGGTATTTACATTAAATTAGTAAGTAATTAATTTAAAGTAGTTTATGTATTTACATTGTTCAGTTTTTTGTCAACTGCAGGTTATATTTCCTGTTGGCAAAAAATATATATCTGCACCTTCTTCCCCACAACGAAAACTTGTTTCTTCTCCCGAACTAAAATCTCTATTTGCCATTGAAGATGTGAGGCTCCCAGTATGGGTGAATGGAATGTAAGCTTATAATGCAGCATTATATGCTCAAATTTTTTGTCTGATAGCTATGTTTTCCTTCAAATATGTATTACATATGTTTATATGCACATGCATCTCTTCGTAGTAGACAATCTCAGTTTGTAATTTCTCCTCTTGAAAAAGGTGCATGGCTGAATATCTTCCAAATTTAGAAGCAGTGCTTCAGTCACAGGTAAGCAAAAAAAATTTCTTTTACCGTTACCGTGAAATAAATTTTGTCAATTCGTGAAGGTTGTTGAATGAGTACCTTTGATAACAACAATCGGTGTTCCATGTATATTAGCTTAAATTTATATCTTCTGTTTCATTTTATAGATTGCAGATGCTGTTTTGTCTATTGAACTAAGAAGGAAGTTTATTGTGGCATTAGCTACCCTTTTTGGACGACCAGTAGAAGCTGATTCGGTATACATTCTTCCATTTGAATGCCATTTCTCGATTATATAGAAAAATTATATTAGGTTTTGATACCTCTATCTCTATTATTTGCTAGGTCTTTTGCAGGAAGGCTACGTTTCTGGCATCTTCTGGGGTATTCTGGTTCTTGGTAATAAATCTATAATCACAACTTGCATTTCCTTCTGACAGTCCATTTTCCTTCATAAACTAATAATCCTCTATATTTATTTACAGTTTTTTTTTTCTTTTCAAATGTGACTTTTAATTGCAAATCATTATCTTTAGGTGCATTTTACCCTTCCTCCCCAGTTTCCTAAGCAGCAACCTGGTCTTGTGCTGCAGAGTTCACAGGTATTAATGATATTTTTTTCCTTTTCAATCACTTCATAATTCATTTATTGCTTCAAGCTTGTATATATTATCGCTCCTTGAGCGGGTCCTTATTGTTTTATACATATCTTTTCCATCATTTCCATTAGTACCCTTTTTCCCATAACTATTCTGGTTTGTAACTGTAAATCTTCGACTATATCGTGAATCATGTTATCGATTCTGAAGAAAACTACTACCAATGGTACTCTTGCTTACGTTATAAGAATAATGGAAACACAACCTCAGATTAACACGACAAAAACCAAAGTTTGTTTTAATAGGAAATGAACTGTTCGAGACACTAAATAAAAGCTTTCCTTTTCATAATTATTATTTAATATAACCAAAATAAATCTCTCTCCTATAAACAAACACCAAAGCTATCATATCGTCTTTTGAAGAATTTGTATAGTCAAAAGTTTTAATTCCCTTTAGACAGGCCTTTTTTGCATCTTCAACATATAGATAACGTTTGGATTACGGTTTAAATATATCATTGATAAAACCATCTTTCTTTCCTTCTCTGTTTCTATAGCATTTTAACTCGGCAGGTGCGCCGATAAAATCAGCTCTTATAACAGAGTTCCCCTGGAGTCCAAGATGGGATTCATCAGAAATGGCGGCAAGGATCTTGTAAGCCCGCCTCCCTCTTTTCCTTTCTTCTCTCTCTCTCTCTCTCCTTATCTCTCTTTAAGCCCCTTTCTGATTGATTCAACCGTATTATGGCAGTGATTTTCTGGTGGACGAATGTCTGGATTTTAAGAAATACTGCAATGAGAGTCAGCCACAGCAACGATAGCAGGTTCTTAAGCGGCTTTTTACATAGCTTCCTAGCTGTAATCTCAAGAATCTAATGGTGTTGTCGTGTTGAATGTTTGTGTACATTTGGAATGAAGCATGTGGACCCTATGAATCGTAATTATTAGGAAAACCGGTAAGTTCTAAAATCAATTCAATTCTGGGATCGACCATTAGACCTGGTTAGAGAATATCAATTTTGGTTCTGGTTGTATCATGCACCCAAGCGGGCCTAAAAGTCTTAAATCCCATGCATGCAAACATTAACCTCTTGATAATCACAAGTTCTAGAGCTGATTATTTACAGTTGATGTGAAGGGTAAAACCAACATGATTTTATCATTTTTATGTTGAGATGGAAATGAGTTTTGTAAATTTCACTCAAAAAACAACGATGGTCCACGACTTCACGTAAGTCCGCAATTTTTGCGCCTTAATTACCGATATTTATCAAAACCCTGGCTCTTTATTCAATGTTTTACAATTGAAAATTTTGTAGGAGATCAACTAAAGTACTACATGAGAAACGTAGATAAATCATAGATAATGGTACATTTTTGGTGTTGTCAATTCTTATAATAAAGAGCCAAGGTTTTGATTTGTGATATCAAATCACTGAAAGATTGGAGTCTCATTGATCCAATAAGTTGGAAAAATTGGAAAATAGAATGTCAATAATCACATGCGAGATATTGATTACAGAATAAAATAAAATTACATGCGAGACGCACAAAGCACGCACACATACTCATGATGCACCGAGGCCGAGAGTACTATGAATAACTCGGTGACAAGGCATCAGTGGTAGCAGCACGTGACGGTTAAACTTTAAAATTGGGTTACTACTTACTAATGTTTGCTTGTGGCTATTAAGCTGTTAATCTGGATGTTTACATGAATCTGGACTGCAACTAGTTGACAACTTAAGAGACCTTTTGAGGTTTTTTGTCTGAAAAAAGGCAGAAAGCCTATAAGCAATAGGTTGGATAGACTTTTTTTTTCAATTCGAAAACTGCAGGTTGATGCTAAAAATGCAACCAAACAAGCTCTAATTATGATCATATATATATGTATACATTTGCTCTTATTCACATTCTTGAATTCAATTACTTTTACCATGCTTGGTGTAAGTACATGCTACTATTTGTTATTTTGTTTGATTGAATTTGTTCAACCTACGAATAAGAATGTCTGTAGCCCACAATTAGTCTTCATTATAGACTAAGAAGATAATTTCACTTCTATCAAAAAGTTCTCTTTTTCTGTACTTTAAATTACAATCAAAGGAGTTGCACTGTTACGATTCGTTATTTCTGAGCACAAAATAAATAAAGTAACACGTGTGACTGGTGCCCTAGCAAAAGATATACTCCACTAAATTACACTGCTGATACTTATTATCTTGTGTCTAGTATCTTGATCATAATTTTGTCACTAGTCATTAGACTCATTACACTGCAGTCCATTAATTTTTACTCATATATACAACAAAACCTGCCACAGTATTTTCTACCAAACAGGTACTCTTGCATTTGTAAATATAAGTAAACAAGTATGAAATCGCAAAGATCGGAAAGCAGAAACTAATTCAGAAACATTCTCAGCAAAATTAACATATAAAGACAAAGGTTTCTCTTTATAGCAACTACAATATTGATTCCAATTTTGAAATCAAGGCGACTAAAAGAAACACTAATAATCCCCCATTACTCTGATATCATTTTTAGAGGATTACTATATCTTATAACTAAAGTCTATATATATATATATATATATATATCAGCATTTGACCTTCATCTCTTTTACTCTGACCATTCTTCTCTTTCTAGCTTCAGCAGCGACTATTGCCTTGTAACTATCTCCGATCGCTTGAACATTTTGATCAAAAGACTGTGACTGTTCCATGTCATAAAAATCCTCATCATGTGTGACGTTAACGTTGAGATCTGGTAGACCAGTTTGTAACGAATAGGAGGGTGTTGGGTTAGATGGGTATTGGGTAAAGAAGTTTTGTTGTGGTTGTTGTTGAAGCAGGTTTGAGAAGTGTGGATGATAAGTTATGCGATTTTCCAGTAGTAATGGTGGTGCCATTGTGCTTTTGGTTAATTCGATAGTGCTTTCCTTCGGCTCGGCAGTCTCTTTAAGCTGCAAAAGAAGAAAGAGATTTATTAATTTCCATCGAAATGTTCTGGAATGCTGTGAAATGTAGTGGTGTCGTTTTTTTCAGGATACTAAAACCTTTTTCTTATCTTACATCAAACGACATTAATTATAACTTTTATTTTTGGTTTTACATAGTGATTTGACCATAATGGTAATTGAATCTTTTTTAAATTATAAAAGGACTGAAAGTAGACACTGAAAGTGAAGGTAAACTCTGCAATTTAATTCTTGTAAGGACTAGTAAATTGGTTCTCCTAGTCCTAGTCTATACACAAGAAATTCCTTTCCATAATCTTTCAAATGACATTTAAGGTACATGATTGCAATTTTTAGAAGTTTCTATTTTGAGTTAATAAGAATGATGGAAGCAGAATCCTATTAAACAGAGGATCTATAATAGGATCCAAGTGAACAAAATTGTGAATTTTACAATAAACGAACCCGTAAAAAGAATAATTCACAACTTTACTAAGTAGCTTCTAATCTAATACCCGAAAATTTATAAACAATTTGAGTAGTGTTGCATATAACCTATAAGATTACTATAATTGACACAAATTTTATAACAAAGATACAAGTTGCTAAGCAAGTGTTAAAAGCTATCAATATGGCACTATATATTTTATATTTACTTGACTAAATAGGCCATGTTGAAAAGGTCAAAAACTAGAAACTTAAAAGGAATCTAATCTACATACACATAATTATAGTTTTAATATAAATAATATAAATGAACAAATATTGCTAAGATGTGATAGGAAAAAAAGAATGTACCTCTTGTTGCTTTGCTTTTAACTCCATATTGTAAGCAATTAGCTTGTTGTGGTGACCCTTTACCTTTTCTAACTCCTGTATTAATTCATAAAAAAAAACACTAATTAGTAATTACTAATATTTTGTTCATCTGATATGGAAACACTAATTAGTATTAACTCCATATTGCATTATGATTTTTGAGCTAGAAAAGTAGGAATTCATCCAGATTTTTTTATTGAAAAAACGAAATAAATTTTATTAAAAGGTCCCATAATGCCACGTAGTGGTGCAGTCAAAACAAACAAAGAAGATAATGTTGACAGAGACTTTGCGGAGAAAACAAAAATTAGGAAAAAAGAAGTGAAATTATAATAAATAATGATACAATTTTAATTTAATTAATTACAAAAAAAACACACCATTGTTAGTGATTCTCTTGCTTGAGCCAATTGATTTATCGTCTCCAACAACTCCTCTTTCGTCTACAAAAATATCAAATAGGAGTAAATTAAATGTATAATTACTATTATACAAATTAGTAACAAGTATATAGGCAATAAATTACAGGAAAAAAAAATTCATCTTTTGTATTCATTAGAATTTATTTGCTATCTTTGAGATAAGGTAAGTACATAGTACTAGCAGACTAGAATCAGAGGTCAATTATTTAATTTACTTACATTGAGGTTAAATTAAGTAAACATATTTATTTGAATATTCCATATTTTATTTTTTTAATAAGAAAACCTAATTAGAAAAGTCAATCAACAACACTTTATAAACAAGCAACTACTCCCTATACAACACTCAAAAACCCAATTTTTTTTTTCCTAAAAATAATAATAATAATTTTGATTAAGATCTTTAAGAACAAAAATTAGGGGAAAATAAGAGTACAAATCTACCAATTACAATAAAACCCACCAATAAATAATGCTCCCTAATTTTTTTGACCAACTTGGGCATAAACCAAAAAGCAGACAAAAACCCAAAATCATGTTTTTTTTAATAAATAATATCGATTAAATCTTTAAAAACAAAAAAAGGGAAAATAAGAATACAAATCTACTTACACAATAAATAAATTAGTTTTCTTTACAATAAAACCCATTACATAAACTAAACATCAGACAAAAACCCAGATGTAAAAATATAATTTCCAAAAAGGGAGTAATATATAAGAGTAAAAATCTATTTACACAATAAATAAATTAGTTTTCTTTACAATAAAACCCATTAGTAAATCAACTTCAGCAGCAGACAAAAACCCAGATATAAAAATATAATTTCCAAAAAACACAATAAAACAAGAAACATATCAAAAACCATTAAAAAAAAAACAGACTAAAATTAATTAAATAAATGTACCTTCTTTTTAACCACTTTTTTGACAAAAAACTCTTGCACCTTGTCATCGGATTTATCATCGGATTCGCTAGGCGAGAAGGCCAAAACCGTTGTCGGACTCACCTTCACCCTCTTCTCCTCCCTCTCCTCAGGTGGCGATGACGATGTAAGCGACAAGTTAAACGTCGATCGTCTCCTCTTAGTTCCCCAAACAGGCAAACCAACTGAATATTTCTTAATCAAATATTTAAGGTTTACTAGTATTTCACACACTTGTAACTCATCATCTGTAAAACCCATCATGGGTTCTCTCTCTTTCATTACTCTATATATATATTTAGTAATATATATAGATATATAGATATATAGAGAGAGAATAAAAGAGAAAATTAAGAGAAATAATAATAATAAAAGTAAAAGAGTAGTTGTGGGATTGAGTTAGGCTTGGTATAAAAAGAGACAATGTGGCTGATGACACGTGGCAACCAGGGAGATATGGGTATTTGTTGGTCTAGGGTTTATATATTTATATCTATATCTATATGTATATATAATGTATGTGTTTGTATATTTGTACTCGGATTATGATTTATTTCTTTTTATTTACTATTTATATATATTTGTATATGTGAAGACGCGTGTGTGTGTGTGTGTGTGTTTTTCTAGTTTTTCACTGTTTTTAGAGTTAAAATATGGTAAGAGATATTCTTTCTTGATTTGTTTGACTGTTACTTTTTAAATAAATCAGCTTCTATTAAAGATAATAAAGAAAAAACTTGCTATTTCCTTCTAGAAAAAAAATGAAGAAAATGAGAGATTAACTAATTAGGGTGCAAGTTATGAGGGAAAAGGAAAATGACTATTTACAAGTTGCATGCAACTCGAAAAAAGACTTGTTTGATTTTTTTTTATAAGTTCTAAATTATTAACTAAATATGTAGATGATTTTATAGTGACTTTTATTGCTATTTATTTGAATTTGTAATGATTATGCAAAAAAAGAAAATGTCAACTACGAGGCGGGTCGACGATGTTTATGCATAATCATGGTTTGCGTTTTGATTTGATTTACGTGTCGGATTATAAGTCGTTGACAAATCATCATAAGAGGTGGTGTATATAGACTTTTTATTACCGTTTACTGAATTACATATGTTGTGATTTTAGTAAATACGACAAATCGAGTTTGGCGGTATTTGGATGAGTCGCTCACTAATCATCATGAGACGTGGCGTGTTTAGACATTTTTTTTATTACCGTTAATAACTGAATTGCAACTGTCGTGATTTTAGTAAATACGACAAGTCGAGTTTGGCGGTATTCGGATCAGTGTCGCTCACAGATCATTATAAGACGCGGCGTATTTAAATTTTTATTACCGTTTACTGAATATTTTAGTAAATACCACAAATTGAGTTTGTCGGTTTTCGGATCAACGAATGGCAATCGAGGACAATAATCACAGGATCAGATCACTCCAAACCTCCTTTTAACATAGATTACATCGAACATGTAATGACAAGTTGTAACTAATCTTTTTCACCTTTTTACTTTTGAAATAATAGCTTTGGGCCGTTGATATGTCTAACTAACTACCTTGTTGACCAGAAAAAGAAAAGTATTGAACTGACTTAATAAATTATTTATGACTCGATATTAATTAAGTCAACAAATCTTTGTACCATACATTTTATTACGAGATCTAAAGAAAATTCGAGTTTAATTAGTTTTTCAATTCTAACAAGGTCCGACTATGCTTAGGATACTAAAATTATTGATTTCATGTTTTATTAAGTTCTAATGGATGGCTAATTTTCCTATTTTTACCTTAATAAAATGATGTCATACATTTACCTTGAAGGCCAAGTATTTAGTGTTTTGTGGTAACAAATTTTGTGCCGAAATTTTTGGATAGTGTCACAGTTTGCTAAAAGGAGAAATAAACAAGATCCTATATTTATCAAATTAGTTGACAAAAACAACTTAACATTGAACTCTAATTCGACAAGGACTGTTCCTTTAAAAGGGGAAATAAGTGCACCTAGGATTAGGATGATTTTTTGACCAACAAATCAGTTGGGTATTTTTCAATAAAATTTCACAAAAATGTGTATATTTCAGGAGTTCAAATCTTCTACCCCTATTATTTACCTCCTTCCGTGCCCTCTTACTTATTTTCACTCAAATTTTAAATTTTCACAACTTATACCGCAACTTTATAAACTTTTATATTATATTGTATTCAAATTTTAAAACATTTGAACATAATATTGTTTTATACGATTTTTTTAATATTCAATGTTTAATTTACACTAATTTATATATTTATTCCAAAATAAATTTTGTGCGGATTTTCTTTTAAAAATAATTATTGGAATCTATTGATATATGTATTATAATAATTGTACATTTTTTTTCAAATTTTTTAGAAATTTTTTTTGGATAAAATAAGCAATGGGACACGGAATGTGGTAGAGAAATGGGATAGAAGATTTGGACTCATATTTCAGCTTTCATTTAGTTGAGAATTTATAAATCTTTTAAAAGAGAAATCAGTATCAAGTATTCATTGACCAAAATTCTTCTGACAATCAGTATCAAATAAACACCAGATACGAATCAATTAAAGAGAAATCACCCTAAGTACTTGTGGTAGTAAAAGGGAGGGGCTAACACTTTCAAAATACGGTGTCATGTTACATACCGATTTTTTAAACTCATTTAAACATGGATTTTTTTCTAAAAAATTCGTCAAACCATACTCTAAATCCGCAAGTTATACACTACTCAATCCGTTCCTGTTTAATTGTTCACTACGAAACTACGTATAATTTTGATCGGTCAAAAACTTGTATCAAAATTGTCGGAATGAAATTTTTTACAAGTCGATCATATAGTTCAAATGTTAAATTTTATTATTAGATTTTGAAAAAAATCATTTCGACAATTTTGATACAAGTTATAAGGCGGTTAAAATTACACGTAATTTCGACAATTAAATGGGAACGGAGTGGGTAGTTTTTTTATTTTCGAATTTTTTTACATTCTTATAATTTCTTTAGATTTAGTTGTGTTTGCGAGATTTTTAAAACTCAAAATGACAAAAAAGAAGAAGAAAAAAACTATGTTTATATGAGTTTAAAAGCTCGGAGTGTCGTGTGACACCATATTTTGGATATTTTGGGGGTGTTAGCTGAGTTTTTTTCCAAAATGGTCTTAGTGAGATTCAAAAATATATAGAATGGTCCGTCTCTCTTTTAAATTGCTAAAATGGTCTACCTTTTTATGTTCGTTAATTGAATTGACGAAGTTTATAAAAAATTAAATAGAACTTCGTTAATTGAATTGACGAAGTTCATACAAATAATTAAATATTACTTCGTCAATTGAATTGACGAAGTTCATAAAAATAATTAAATATTACTTCAATAAAAAAAATCATATTTAATTAAAATACTCAGAGGTTACAAACACATATATATATACAGGGCAAATCTTAATTAATTTAATATGAGTTTTTTTATCGAACTTCGTGACGAAGTAATATTTAATTAGTTTTATAAATTTCATCAATTGAATTGACGAAGTAATATTTAATTATTTTTATAAACTTCATCAATTCAATTAACGAAGTTCTATTTAATTTTTTTTATAAAGTTCGTCAATTCAATTAACGAACATAAAGAGATAGACCATTTTAGTAATTTAAAAGAGACACATACCATTCTGGTATTTCTGAGTGCTACTCAGACCATTTTGGAAAAAAACTCGGTATTAGCCCCTCTTTCCGGTACTAGTGGTACTTAGTGATATACTACTATACTATTTATTTATAGTAATATATTCTCTGTGTGACTGTAAAAATGTTAACATTTGTAAACTGCAAATATGAAGATGTCATTAAGGGAAAGGATTATAAGTGTCATTAAGGAAAAGGATTATAACATTCTACTTGTTTTAAATTTTGAGCACTAATATACCCGGTACTGTTTAAAACATTTCTTTTGTGTGTTTGTTATTACTAGATATTGGTCACGAAATATTTTCCGGCTATGTTGACGCCGTTTTCAATACTTATTCGTTAACATTAACCGTATTATCTATAGTTTTTTTCCTTGCTCTTACTTTGCATTGGACTCTAGTGTGACAGGGATATACTAAACCCCAATCAATTAGCCTCAAGATTACTTAGTACTATCTTAATAGTACAGTTCTAGTTTTGCAGAATAAATTATAAGAGAAAACAAGCAAAAGTAGAAGCACAAAAAGCTAGTGTAATGAAATCTGCAAACAATAAACCATTAACAACCAGCAAAAACGTGGAGTTTGCGGGAAAAAATGTGTAATAAAAGGAATTTCCCTAAAGAACGTTCACTCGAAATATAAACGAAACAAGACTAGGGATCATTATTGAACTGGGAAATAGTGGTAAAGAAAAACATAAGCTGCAATTGGAAATTTTAAGCATCAATAAGATTGCAAATTGCAGGAATTGGTAAGATGCACTACATCACATATATTATAGCCAGAAATAACTGTAATGACTTCATAGATTCAAAATAGAGGCTTGTTCTAATTTGGAAACCAACTAGAGGACATTACTACTAGCTAAACTTCCATAATAACCTGTTCATCCATATATATTAAGCACCTTTTTGTTTCTTGTTTACCCTCTTCTCCAGAACAAAATCATCATCGGAACCATCATCAGATTCCTCAACCTTACGCTTTTTGCTCTGTTGCGATACGGGTACTGTCTGAAGTCTTCTTTTTCTGCGACGTTGACTCGGGGGTAATTTGGACCTTTTTCTTAACTGAAACGGATTGGGTAGTTTTCTTCACCGTGGTAGTTACAGATTTCATTGGTGAACCGAGCTTTTGCATTTGAGCCTTTTTCTGTTTTCTTTCAAAGATTTGCTTAGCTTTGTCCTTAGGTAGCAAGCCCGACTCCATCAACCTACAATTTGATAGTTAATTTATTTTTTGAGGTTAAAAGAGAACTGAAGAAATTACCTGGTTTGGATAATAATTAGAAACCAAGGGTTTCGTACAGTTATTGTTTCTATTGTTCTGAATGAGACTCGACTTTGTTGCCACTTTTGTACATAATCAATTCTTACCACCAAAAGAACAGAAAAGCTTAGTGTTCAAGGGGACAACTATATGCAATCCAGAAATTCAGTAGACGCGTAAAATAAAACCAAGAGTAACTGCTGCAAAAGTAATCTTAGCAACCGGTTACAAGATACCTTGGCAGATTATGTTTATAACTATTCTTTCCAGTTGTGCTTAGCCAGACTATATTGTCACCAAGTTTGAAACCGGGATATATATTGAACAGGGTATTGACCATCGTGGCAAATAGTCTAACAACAAAAATAGTCAAACATTGCAAACAACATACCTCAAAGGGATTAAATCAGTAACAGATGGAAAAATATACTCAAGAAACAGATATCAGAAGTCAGACGATTTTTCCCATGTACTTGAGGTGATTTGATACGATTGGAAAGGGTGTTTAAGTATCATATGTATATTTGACAAGTGAATTACATGATTCAGTTATTTAATTTTAAGCTCAGCTATCCTCAGATAAACATTAACAACTTAACACTGAAAGCAAGCCAAAGAGATGTATTCTACTTTGAAAAAAGAGGTATAAACTATAAACTCTAAAATCAACTTAAACCAGCAAGCAGCAACATAACATGAGAAAGGTTTGGCTAACTTCTAACAGAAGAATTTAACCAAAGTACTAAGATTATTAGTATTACTGAAGTACTCTCTAAATCGCATGTGGGCTTAAACTGGGAGCCACCTTGAAACTACAACTCCATGTGTCTATTCTATCAAAAACAATTTAAAGAACATTTCGCGATATGATAAAATGTGGAGAACACAGACTTTACATCCTTTATTCACTCTACCACAGTTCCACCCGTTAGCCAATACTACACGCCAAAGTGGCCATTTAGAGTTGCAGATGTAATCGCATTCAAGAAAATCGAACCATTCACACTTGCAGATAAAATGAAAACACATGTGCTCGTCAATACATACAATCTATAATTATATACCTTAAGTAGAGTATGGACAAGGTTTACTCACCAAAAAGCTGCCATGTCACTATCGCTTCTCTGCTCATACAAAGATTCATAGAAAATCCTCAGTGGATCTCTCTGAAAATAATAAATTCAACTACCAGTCACCATAAAATATAGGACAATAACAGTAACAACATTGAAATAACTTGGTTGTGGTTTTTATGCAAATAAGCTGGTTTATTTGAAGCTGAGAAAAAAAATTCGTTATTAATACTTACAAGAATCTCACCTAAGAATATAGAAAAGATCAACTTTTAATCTGGGCAACCAAATGCATTACAACTTTATAGCAACAATACAATGCAAAAGAGTAGTGATCTACAATATCATACCTCCGTAGGAGGGTCTCTCTTTTGACCAGGCAAATTATAAATCTTTTTCTCTCGCTTTTTCTTCTCCACCACCACCACCTCCTCCTTCTTCACCTTACCCTTCTTCTCCACTGCCACCTCATTCTTGTTTACCTTCTTCTTTATCTCCACTGCCGCCGCCTCCTTCTTTACGGTACTCTTTTTCTGTACATGTATACCGCAAAAAAAAAAATTATCCCCTGGTTTTTCTTATATAGATTTAACAAAAAAGGTTTACGACAATAGGCAGTGGCCATAAACCTCTCAAGTTTCGCTAACCCTCTTACAATGGCAATTCACACTACATTGCTATAAACAGTTACATAAAAACAATTAATTAAGTAAATGGAGTTGATCAGAAAAACCCATATGATCAGGAAAGAAGCGTACCCATAGATGATAACAAGTAAAAGTATTGTTTATTTAGAATTTGACTATGGCTCTGTTTGGCTACAATTTTTTGGGCTAAAAATCCGCTTAAGCAGTGACAACAAATCTAGCACTGTAGCTTCTAACTTTATAAGAATCTGCACTTAGTGTTTCTGTTATCTCCTAGATCCGAGATTCTACTGACGTATTGTTTGTCATCATATTGGAAAATATAGTTTTATATATTCATAATAAACTCTTAATATACGGACATATCTGAATGATAGAAAGAATATATTGAAGATATTTTATTATTAAAAGGAAGACTCCTTATCAAGTAATGAAATATCAAAAGAAGGAAAGAGATCTGATTTGTTAGAAGATAAGGCTAATTAATTATAATATATATATTTGAAGATCTCCAAGTCGGGTAAGGAAAGAACATAAAGAAAATATTTTCCATGATCAAGTTAGGATCTTTTGTAAATGCTATATATAAAGCCTATTAGGCTTTAGATATACTGATATTATAGATCAACAACACCCGTTGTACATGAGAGATAAACAAACTTAAAAAGATTATGGCGGGATGGCATTAGAAATTGATAGTTGTGAGTTAGAGATGGTAATATAGGCATATACGTGAGGGAGTCATGTTATTATAAGTCTCGAGTCTTATCATTGTTCCTTTCAATATCAATAAATACTGAGTGAGGGCTCCAGAGATGTAGACAAGGTGATCATGTCGAACTCCGTTTAAAAACGTCTCGTGTTCAATGTTTTTTATTAACTTCATTATATTCGGGTTCCAACCTCAGTTGCAACTGTACTTGAAACCTAACTGCGTAACTGCACTCGGAAATTCGGGAATATGTTTTTTTCAGTTTCCCAACAGATTTAAAAATCTAGCCTTTATCAAAATTAGAGTTCCTAGAAATCTCTTTTCCTAAAAAAAAAGTTGCGAAAAAACCCCCATGAACCCCCATCAAATGTTTAGAATTTTAATTTCAACTTAGAATTCTTTAGCCCCTAAAAATTCTTGATACCCAAATACTTGCTGCTTTTTAATATCAAAAATCTAAAAAAATCACTATAAAAAATCCGTTACCAAATGAAGCCTATTTTTAAAAAGACAGTGATTTGGCACTTTATGTTAAATGTTTTTTTTCAGTTGGTTTATCTTTTTATGTGACTTTCGGTACCACCATTTACAATTTCTTCAAAATTTATACGATTATACGATTATATATAAAAATTTAAGGGTTGTTCGATGCAGCATTTAAGCAACTAAACTGGCTTAACTGAGATTCGAGAAAGGCTGGAATCTACTAAAAGCTTTATAATCTTTTCAGGCAATGTAACCAAAATATCTCAAATACAAGGCTGCTTAACTAAATGCTGTTCGGAGAAGTAAAATTGAACTCAAAGCTGCAACCAAACGATTCCTAAGAAAAATGGGTTATCATAAAAAACACTTCTTTTTAGCTAAAATTCCAAATCGACACCAGTTATGCAAAAGTAAGCACAAGGGGAAACTTATCGAACCACTAGTCAGTTATTGCTAACTTTTTCTTCCGGAAGTTGCAAAACAACTCCAGCAATAATTACCCCTAAAAAGAATTTAAAAAAGGCAATAATTTTTTTATATAATTTTTTAAAAAAGACAATGTCTAATCTTTAGCCGATTCCTTACATTTGAGTATACATTTCTGAAAATTACTACGAATAATGTACAATCATCAAAAGAACATTCTTTTCTTCTAAGAACCCTAAGAAACACCGATATATATGGGACCATTTGGCATCAGATTTTTTGGTCAAAAAACTGCTTTAAAAAGGTACTGAAAGAAAAGCTTGCTTAAAAAAAGTTGTAGTGTAGTGTTTGGCACTTTAACTGTTATAAAGTGACCGATACGTGTCACCTATTTAACTTATAAGTGAGTTGTAGATATACAAACACTTTCTATTATAAAGTTTTTATTTTTGAAATTTTTGAATGTGAAAAACTAAAAAAATTTACGAATTCCTAGTTTTTTTAGCTTTTTTTAACCCAAAAGCTAAAGAAGCTGTCATACCAAACACCCATGGATTTTTTTAATCAAAAAGCTAAAAACCTTAGAAAATAAGTTGTTGTCAAACATACACAAAGGCAATAAAAATTCACAGAAAATAACTGTAAGTGGCATTTCATCAAACATCCTGCAAAATATTACAATAATTTCCAATCATTAAAAATACATTTCTTTTTCTGCTAAGAACCCTAAGAGATTCCGAAATCAACATTAAATTTTGGAGAAAATAAATGTAAATGGTAATTGACGAAGCAGCTTAGCAGTGGGGGTAAAATAACCGTCTTCATTTTAATGTGAAAAATCTAAAAAAAACCGCAAATTCCTAATTTGCAGATTTTTTTTGTAAAAGCTAAAATAGCTGACATACCAAACACTCAAGATTATATTTTAATCAAAAAGCTATGAAAAAACTGTTGCCAAACATGCACTATACTAAAATTAATAAAAGGCGATAATTTTTTTTATAGTATGATATTATGGGGGATGCAATGTCTAATGTCACATTTTTAGCTGATTCCTTACATCTAAGTATACATTTCTGAAAATTATTACGAATAATGTACAATCAACAAAATCAAATTCTTTTCTTCTAAGAACCCTAAGAAACACCGATATATAAGCAATAAAAACTAATTCCATAGCAAATTATTTTACTATATCTTTATTGATACAAACACACAAGTATATATTTATATATGTATAAATTTATACATATATATTTATATTATTACATTAGACGAAAACGAAATTTATCGAAACGGACAGGGTTATGATCATTATCACATCGTTTACCAAAACGACATGTATATTTTATTTCGTAATGAACGAAAACGAGACGAACTATTAACGAAACGAACACGAAATTTTCAGGAAATTTTTGCCTTATTCACAGCCCAACTTGCTATGATTACTTTTAAGTAAGTTAATGTTGTTTAGTTAATAACTTAACAATGTAATAGTAAGTACTATAATTTGATATAAATATGTTGCTTAGTAAAATTTGTTACGTTTTTACTTTTTTCATCTGAAAAACTATTTCACTCAACTCCTAAGTTTAAATTTGTAACAACTGGATTCAATTTGGCGAGAGGGAAAATTTGAGGTAGCAATTGGATTTAATTTATTCGATAAATATTTTTGGTTATTCTAAATTTGAGAAAAATAGTAAAGAAATTATTCAAAACAAACTTTTTGATAAAAATCTTTATGAAAAGTAAAATTTTAGGAAGCTATATGGCCCTAAAGCGCGCGGGGTTGACAACCGTGTGGGTTGTCCAACGTGGATAAGACATTGGTATATCTAGTTTACCATCAGTACATTATATTTCTCGCCTCCAAAATGAAATTCCGTTATTACAAAAAGAAATAAGTCGGGGTCGTGTGAGAAGTTGCCCTTCAGAAAAGGTTTAAACACCGAATTCAGGTGTTTTCAGTGTCTAAAATTAAGTCAGCTTAATTCAGGCTTTCAGATAGTTAAACATTTAACCAAACCTTCCCCTTTGTACCCGTTCAAATCAACTTCGATTTTCTGTTCATTGATAAACAGGTTGTTAGTGACTAAAAAGTGCACAAAACAATATCTCTAGAAAGAAGTATCAAGTTTGTTCATGCGAATTTCGTTCCAGACTTCCAGTTACATGACAACTCGTGAAAAATTATAATGATGATTAGTGTCTTGGTCATAATTCTAGCAATTTGTTGATAAGAAGCCTAAATAAGCACTTGTTAAGTCGCTTAGCTGTCACTTTAATTACAATATACGATGATATCTCGTACGTTTGGTACGAGTTTAGTACGTACGCTGATTATTATTTGAGCTTGATTTTGGTATACGCATAGATACACTTCATTTCATAAGAAGTAGGACGTAGGTTATAAGCTGGCTCTTGCGCTTTTAGTCAGGTCGACCTCGTAAAGGAATACATGAAAATAAACATCAAGGCAATAGCCAATAAGATTAGAAGGCCTTTATAATGGACAGAAACAACAAACATGTATTATTAATTATTATACTGAGGGAATAATAGCATCCTTACAACGGTTAATAAACAACAGAAACACTTCCCGCGAAAAACAAAAACTTAATCAACCAAACTTCGGAAAATGAAATTTCTAAGCGAAAATCTCTTCGGCAGCCTGGGGCTTGAACTCAACCTTAGCCTTCTCGAGCTCTTCTTCTTGTACCAACTTCTCCTTAGCCAGTTTCTTGAGCTTAGCTAGCTCGATATCCCTGCTCATCTTTTTCTTGTACATTTCCATAAACGTCATTGGTTCATCGAGAATGGACTTTTCGCCATCGCGGATTTTGAGTGGGTATACCGTGGCATCTGGGGCTGGATTTTGAAAGGTAGCAATTGAGAGGCGGCTAGAGTTCGAGTTCACCACTGCTTGGTGGTCCGCATTCTTGAACCTCCCGTTGCTCAGGTACTATCACATTTTATAGATACAAAAATAGACAGCAAATTAGTACTGTGGAAAAACAAATAAATCAGGCACTTATTCTTTTATGTGCTCATACATAACAATTGCGCAAATGTCCTGAACATTCTACTGCATTGTTTTTTGTTTTAAAAGGTGAAGTGTTACAAATTTTGATTAATTTCAGTACTATGGCTTTTACTTGACACTATTTCTGCAGGGCTTCTTTTCAAGAAGATTTTGAGTACACAAGCTGAAACTTTTAGTTCAGAAAAAAGGGAATTACATCCGGCTTAAGAATACTAGATTTGCCAGACCAAAAAAATCAAAATAAATTCAATTTTAAGTGCATTCCATCTTTAATGGAGTAGTAAAACGCAAAAAGCAAGTTTAAATCTGCAATAAAAAAAGACTTAGTCTACTCCTAACAACATTGATTGTACAGCATTACCTGCAATGAATAGACTACCATGATCAAGCCTCAGATAAGGTATAAATTTAACACAAGAAAATGGATTACTCTATCATCATATAACTCTGAACTGACTAGTCTTATAGATTTTTGTCAGTCTTATAAAATAGTGGCACTGACTAGTCCGCAGCATAGACCAGGCGAGAAAATGCAACCACACCAACTAAATTTACACCAATTGCTTAATGTAAACAGTTGTTTGGACTTTGGTCCAAGCAAATGCATAAAATAGTTACCCCATCAGACGGAAGTGTAGTTTACGAATCTACATTTCTGTGACTAACTGCAGTTTCATAAATTTAACTTCCACCAATATGGTAGATCTTTGGTGCATATGCTCAGGACAAATACCATAGCTCCAACTAAAAGAAGTACCGAAATAAATCAAGTAACGGTCACTTACATGACCATGATCCCCAAGATTGACAACAAAAGCACCCTCAACAGGCTGCACCGTGATCCAAGTCTTCCCATTATCCCTCGTAGCCTGTAACCCGCCAACCTGGTCCTGTAACAACAGTGTAATAGTACCCGGGTCTGTATGCCTCTTCAGTCCAAGGGTCAGATCTGGCTGAGGGCATTTTGGGTAGAAGTTGACCACCACTTTTTGATCCATATCCACACAAGCCTTAGTTAAGGCCTCTTTTTCGAGGCCCATGGCTTCGGATAAGACCTCAAGGAGTTTGCAGGCTAGACCCATTAACTTGTCGCTATACTCTTTTGTTGTGTCTATCCAACCATTGGGCTTGTCGGGCCACCTTGAGTAGTCTCGGGCACGGATGGGGTATGAGAAGTAGGTCACTATTTCTCTCCAGTCTTGAACTGCTTCCCCCTGCATCAACATTTATAAGGCTTTTAAACACTAATGTGTCGTCACAATTTGGAGCTTTGCTATAATGATTTGCAGAAGTTAGTAATAAGTACACCGGCATTGTAATTCCCCGCGATTAAGTACTCTAGTGTATAATGTAAAAAGAAATAAGGTTTATGTTTACGAAAACTGGATATATTGTGGATATCCTTTCGTAATTCTTGATTTCGCATACCCTTCCACATATTGTTTTTATATTTATTATTCTTCAAAACAAGCCTTTTCCATAGTGTACAAGATCGAAGTGATATGTTAGGATTAAAACATCAGTTAAATTGGGGCAAAAGATGGAAGAAATGCTACGGGTTGGTTTAAAAGAAAGTGCTTAGTTTCCAATGTACCTCCAAAAATAACTGATTATTTATGATTAGCAATAGCTAAATAGGACCATAAACACTTGTTTAAAATCAAAAACTTAGTCATGAGTTTTTGGAGAAATCAATGTGAGTACATAATTGATATAGTATACAAGGTCACTTGCCTATTTCTTTTTTGTACACAATTGGCAGAGATAAAACAAAAAGTGTTGTCACTCTCCTTAAAAAATAGAGTTTCATACTCGAAACAGACTAGTTCAATGTTGTTATTAGCGAGACGATGAGCAATGTTATTAATCATAAAATTTAACATTTGAACTATATGATCAACTTTTGAAAATTTTCATATAAGTTATTGGCTGGTCAAAATTGCACGTAGTTTCGTAGTGGACAATTAAATAGGAACGGATGGAGTGTTAATATAAAACACGGATTTACAGTGCTATATAAAACAACATTTCATAAGAACCAAACAGAAACGACTAGTCTTACCTATATGCTACCAATTACAATGTTATTTTCCTCTAAAGCACAACAAAATTTATCCCTTTATTGAACACTAATTCAGATTTCAGAGCGTGATAACCCACAAGAAGTGTCAAGAACCAAAATCGAAATGACTCGCCTTATTCGTTACAAATTTAATTACAAATTTAATCGGGCCTATAGGAGACCGATTTCTAGTCTGATACCATATCAGCAAACAAACAATCATCAAAACCAAATAAAAATGACTTTAAGTTACAGTTTAATGAGTCATTTTTAATATATGTTGCTTATTTTAGGCCTCGACTCTTTTCTCTATATAGAAAGTAAATCGTCATAAATATATTTAATATCTAAATAAAGTCTGGTTAGGTAAGTTTGTGGACGTGATAATGCTTAGTTCACCTAACATGTTCGGTGCACAATTCACTACGATTAAAAGTGTTATTTACGACCATATTTTGAGTTGAAGAATGAACATGTTAGCACGCCCCATAATAAACATCCTTCTCAGAAAGACTGGTCTAATCATGCTATAGTGGGACAAATATAATTCTTAATTTTAAAAAAAAGGTACCCCCACACTTAATAAATGAAAATAAATATATGAGAAAAGTAGGAAAACATCAACACATTTTCAAATGGATTGGTTTTGAAAAATTCAATACAGTGGGGTTGGGTTGATTTTTAAAGCGAGCAAAAACCAATATCTTTTGAATCCATTTACTTAATCATTCGGATTTCATTTCAAAATACACATTTAGAGTGTGTCAACCAATATTATTTTTTAATTTTAATTTTATGATAGATATTTTTGGGTTCATTAATATGTGTTAGGTTTTTAGTATTTTTTAGCTTTAATTTTAGGATATATATTTTAGGGTTCATTAATATGAGTTAGATTTTTAGTATGTGACACACCATAAATGATAATGGACTACATTCACTGTAGTGTTAATTGTTCGATATTGATTCCAAAACATTAAAACAAAAACATAACATACAAAATTATATATTTTTGCTGTCTGAAAAATACAAGACAGATTGCGTTCAGTTTTTGAAGTCAGCAAAAATGGATACTTTTCAAATAGACCGGTCTAATCTTTTAAGTTTCAAGTGGCCAATCAGTTACTACGGATGAAGACTTTTCTTTGTAATCATATACTCATTCCGTTTCCATTTAATTGTTTACTACGAAACTATGTGTAATTTTAATCGGCTTATAACTTATATCAAAATTGTCGAAATGAATTTTTTTTAAATCTAATCATTTGAACTATATAATCAACTTTTGAAAATTTTCATTCCGACAATTTTGATACAAGTTCTTGACCGATCAAAATTACACGTAGTTTCGTAATCAACAATTGAATGAAATTAAATGGGAGTAGTAATTCATACTATGATACTATTACAACTAAGACTAAAAGTACCAGAAAATGTAGTACTAATTGTTATCATTTGCCTAGTTTCCCAATAAAAATTCAATTTGGTCCCAATACTTCCAGCCAGAGGAGAAACAGTCTCCAAATATTGAAGATGTGAAAAATTTGGTCATATCATATTATAAACCGAAAAATCATTTGAAATATAAATATCACATTCACAACAACTATCCCAGGTTTTGTAATTGAGAATGGAATTCTGATCATTTCATGATAATATATCACCTTTTATAACTAAAACCATGACTTAAAAGTATAAGTTACAAATATGAAAATATGGCAATTCCTTCAAAAGACAAATCAGATTTGTTAAAAAAAGCAACATCGGATAGTTTATAATAAAGTTTAATTTGAACTCTTTACTTTCAACTAAAACTAATAAGATCCCTATCTTTATAAACATGACAGATTTAGTCCTATCAACGTCTAGACAGTAACTTATTAACTACTAAATCATATATACCTACAGTACTTATAACTAATTATCTCAAACATTGATGCCTGATTATTTTCCCACCAAATTTGGTTACAACTCAAAAACGTCACCTAATCAATAACCATTAGTACAATAACCACTCCTACGTAATCTTGGAAATGACGAATTTTAGTCACCTAATCAATAACCATTTAATGTATATATCTATATATATACCATATAAAACCAAGAACTAATCTATAGTGAAAACCATCCTGGCCACGACATCGCCTTATGCCTATAACTTATTTTTTTCCAATTTTTACCATGTATTTATACTAAGTTTGTTAAAAATGGTAATTTGTCACCCTCGTGATTTGTTTATTTTCCGTTACCATTAGTTTGTATGCAAATTCGGCATAAAGCATGTATGTACCTGAAGATGACTAGAGACAATGAACCCGCCCTTCTTCCCGCCGGTCATGTCAAACTTTAGCTTATCCTCGGACGGAAGAGCGAAAAACTCTCTCGCGAGCCTAGTCATCTCGGTCACTAACGCTGTATCAATCCCATGATCAACCACTTGGAAAACGCCCCAATCTTCACAAGCCGCTACGATCTTTTGGCAAATCTCGGCCCTCTTTTCATTCACATCATCGATTCCCGCCAAAGAAATGACCGGAATTTCATCAGAAAAAACGTTGTAGGCAACCTTAGGCCTCTCGTCCTCGTCCCTAACAAACTTTGACTGCAATGTCTTTTCCTCGGACAGAGAAGTTAAGGTTGTAGGTGCCATTGCTTTGTTTTATATGGTTTTTTCACCTGTTTTTTGTATATTTGTAATGTGATTACTATATATAGTTTAGCTGAAATAGCTCTTGTGCTATATTTTGGGGGGATAATAAGTAACTGACGGGGTTTTTATAGAATGTGGGTGAGGGTGGACAAAACATGTGTGTAAGCTCAACAACCACTCGTAACAACTACCCTTCCTACAATTATTATTTAATGTCTCATTTTGTACTAGTAGTTTTTATTATTAGTTAGTTTATTAAAATTGGTTTGTTTTTATACATTAAAATTTGTTAGGTCAAAATTGATTACATGTGTATACAATTGGTACCGGTACTAGCAATACCTTCGAATTATGACGGAATAACAAATGAATGTGATATTAATAGTATATACATGAAATATTATATCAATGAAGTGTTCGTTTGATTTTTATTGGGTTCGAACTATTTTACAAATTTACATTTATATTTATAATAAATAAACTTACAAAATACATATACATATGATTTTAATATATATATATATATATATATATATATAGGGAAATGTTATATGAACATCCTGAAAAACACCAAAGTAGACATTTTTTTTCAAAAACGCTCCAAATCAAGATTTGGCTAATGCAAATCTCCACTGTTTCACGACGGGAACACAAATATGCGTCTTTTTTTTTTCCGATATGTATAATGACATGTTTTGAATTTTTAAATTTTGCCATAATTTCAAAAACATGTCATTATACATCTCGGAAAAAAAAACAAGACACATATTTGTGTTCCCGTCGTGAAACCGGAGAGATTTGCATTAATCAAATCTTGATTTGGAGCGTTTTTTAAAAAAAGTGTCCACTTGGGTGTTTTTCATGATGTCCATATATATATATATATATATATATATATATACCACACTCTCCATTTACTCCAGATACCCTAATTTTTCAATATCACACCCATCTATTACTCCAAATACCTCATTTCTCATCATTTCTAATATCAGGTTACTAATAATACCGCATCCACTTTTCATACCAAATATGATATTTGTGAACCCGATAGTATTTTTAATACACACTACCATAATCGCACCATAATCTTATCGTACCAAACAATACTCTTGTTAACTGCTCCTCCTTAAAAAAAAAAAAAAAAAAACTACATTTTTTTTAATAATATAACTCATATATATTTGGACGGCTCATCCCTTATTAAGTCATGTTTGTTGGATACATGTGAGGTATAAAATAATGAAATTAGAACAATTATATTGGAAATGAGAGAATAATTATGGATTAACTCGCTATCTACTCCTAATTTTTTTAAGATTAGGGTATAGGAAAGATTAAGGAAATTTTATCAAGGGATGCCATTAATTCTGCCAATTATTAAACCAGACCTTAAATTGTGCATTGCTTTACGAAAAACTAGATTGCCCCCTAAAGAGATATGCAGCTGACAAAATTATTATACGGTTATGTAATATAATGCTTAGGTGAAAAAGAAAAGTGTGAAATTAAAATGATAAGAGAAAAAAATAGCGTGGCATTACATAATACATACGGTCCTGATTTTTACCGAGCTATCTAATATCAATGAAAAATGATCAGATGTGTAAAATGTATACTGAATTACTGATAGATATGTAAAAGAGTTGATTCGGGAAATATCGTGTAACCAGATATTTATTTTTATACTTTAAAAAGCATATAGATTACATGCATGGTATCTTAAGATTATATATATACCAAACAAGAAAAGAAAGTATCAAGTGAATATACATTTTTTAAACGGTCTACACATACCAATATTGCTTTAGTACAAAAGACTAGATCACACATAGTTATCACTAAGATATTGCTATAACCACCTAAAAATCTTATCTAAAAATTTTATCTGCTGACGTGACGGACTAGATGAACCAATTATGGATTAAATGAAAATATGATATCAGTATCGAAATAAAAATGATTGGTACATTTAACTCGGCACATCAACGGGTAAGGTTTTTAAGAAAGTTTTTTTGTATGAATACATCATTTATCTATTAGTAATATTAGGAGTAGTAAACATGGACAAAAAGATCAATTTATCTTGAAAAGAAAATGTTATCACTTGCCTTAAAAACTTCTTTGTTGTTCACAGGGTAGGGTGGTATTTAAATTATTAACTTTGTTGTTAAGAAAAGTATTCAAATAATTACAAATATTTGATTTTGACATGGTGGTTGTTCAAACAGCAAGAGTGTGATTTTATTGCATTTGCAATTTTCGGTTAAGTATTATTGGAGTCCTTGGATCGATCATAATCTCCTTTAATTTAATTCAGTTATAAATTATTAAATATGGTATAAAGAAAATTTGTTAGGTAAAGTAAAAAATCATTTGATTTAGAAATATAATCTAAAAATACTATAAAAGAGAGAGTTTAATGTATACCAAAGAGATGAGAGAAAAAGAGTCTTAAATTGCACTTTTACCCATTTAAACTATAAAACAGATAGTTTAATTTATATGAGAAAGAGAAAACAAATAGCATGTTAAGTTGCACTTTTTAGGTTTCACTTTTACCCATTTAAATGTATATTCTCTATTATTATATGAGATATAATTTAATTTATATGATAGAGATAGAAGTGAGAGAGTGTTAAGTTTCACTTTTTACAAATTTACATTTATATTTATAATAAATAAATTTGCAAAATACATATACATATGATTTTAATATATATATATACCACACTCCTCATTTACTCCAGATACCCTAATTTTCCAATATCACACTCATCTATTATTCCAAATAACCAATTTCTCATCATTTCTAATATCAGGTTACTAATAGTACCGCCTCCACTTTTCGTATCAAACGCGGTATTTGTGGGTCCGACAGTATTTATAATACACATTACCATAATACCACAATAATCTTATCGTACCAACAGTATTTAACTGCTCTCCTTAAAAAAAAAACTACATTTTTTTTTATAATATAACTCATATATATTTGGACGGCTCATCCCTTATTAAGTCATGTTTGTCGGATACATGTGAGGTATAAAATAATGAAATTAGACAATTATATTGGAAATGAGAGAATAATTATGGATTAACTCGCTATCTACTCCTAATTTTTTTAAGATTAGGGTATAGGAAAGATTAAGGAAATTTTATCAAGGGAATGACATTAATTCTGCCAATTATTAAACCAGACCTTAAATTGTGCATTGCTTTATGAAAAACTAGATTGCCCCCTAAAGAGAGATATGCAGCTGATAAACTTATTATACGGTTATGTAATATTATGCTTAGGTGAAAAAGAAAAGTGTGAAATTAAAATGATAAGAGAAAAAAATAGCGTGGCATTACATAATACATACGGTCCTGATTTTTACCGAGCTATTTAATATCAATGAAAAATGATAAGATGTGTAAAATGTATACTGAATTACTGATAGATATGTAAAAGAGTTGATTCGGGAAATATCGTGTAACCAGATATTTATTTTTATACTTTAAAAAGCATATAGATTACATGCATGGTATCTTAAGATTATATGTATACCAAACAAGAAAAGAAAGTATCAAGTGAATATACATTTTTTAAACAGTCTACACATACCAATATTGCTTTAGTACAAAAGACTACAATCATATCACACATAGTTATCAGTAAGATATACTGTTATAACCAGTTAAAAACTTTATCCAAAAACTTTATCTGTTGACGTGACGGACTAGGTAGACCAATTATAAATTAAATGAATTTCAGCATTGAAACAAAAATGATTGATATATTTAACTCAGCACATCAACGGATAAGGTTTTTAAGTAAGTTTTTTTTTATATGAATACATCATTTATCTATTAGTAATATTAGGAGTAGTAAACATGGACAAAAAGATCAATTTATCTTGAAAAGAAAATGTTATCACTTGCCTTAAAAACTTCTTTGTTGTTCACAGGGTAGGGTGGTATTTAAATTATTAACTTTGTTGTTAAGAAAAGTATTCAAATAATTACAAATATTTGATTTTGACATGGTGGTTGTTCAAACAGCAAGAGTGTGATTTTATTGCATTTGTAATTTTCGGTTAAGTATTTATTGGAGTCCTTGGATCGATCATAATATAATCTCCTTTAATTTAATTCAGTTATAAATTATTAAATATGGTGTAAAGCCACGTCACGTGACTCGAGTCACCATCTTCCATTGTTGTCACGTTCATTGAATGAAAGGTGAAAAAATTTATGTTTAGGTAGCTGAGACATGTGTGGTTTTAGAGCTCACCTACGTAACAACAATTGCCTTCAGCTTACCTTTTTTTTTTTATAGTTTAATTAGGTAATTAAGTTTAAGATTTTACATTAATTTAAAACTTCGTTTCACTTGAAATGATTGTAATTAGCGATGACAATTTTGCGGGTTTCAACCCGATCCGATCCGATCAGAGCACAAAGTCACATTTTTACTCATTTGACTCGACCCGACCCATTTGACCCGTTTTTAAAAAATATTTTCTTTCCCTTTTAAAAAATAAATCTCAATGTCAAAAAATTTAAAGAAAATTTGTTAGATACAGTAAAAAATCATTTGATTTAGAAATATAATCTAAAAATACTATAAAAAAGAGAGTTTAATGTATATGAAAGAGCCGAGAGAAAAAGAGTCTTAAATTGCACTTTTACCCATTTAAAGTATAAAACAGAGAGTTTAATTTATATGAGAAAGAGAAAACGAAGAGCATGTTAAGTTGCACTTTTTAGGTTTCACTTTTACCCATTTAAATGTATGCTCTCTATTATTATATGAGAGATAATTTAATTTATATGATAAAGATGGAAGTGAGAGAGTGTTAACTTGCACTTTTATCCATTTAAACTCAATCCGACCCGAATAAAATTACACATTACCCGACCCGACCCGACCCGACCCGCGACTGGTTGCGGCTAGTCGGATCAGGTTGAAACCCGCGAAATTGGCATCCCTAAATTTGTAATTAATATGAATTCTGTAAGCAAATCAAATACTAATATTTCATTTTCTAAACACCAATTTGGGGAGGTTGGGTATCTAAATCCGACTCACTATAACTCGAACTTTTTATATATTATATCAATTCAAAATAATACAATCGTTCGTTTAAAACTCAACTAATAAAAAATAAACATATATAACTTTCAAAATAAATAAATAAACAAAGCAGTAGATGAACGATGCTGATGTATATAGAGATTTTTTACGAAAATTATGTATATATAGATTTTTTTAGAAAATTATGTATGTTATATATATATATATATGTGTGTGTGTGTGTATAATGATCATGTGTAGTTTTTTTACTAATTTATGTTTTTATTTAGCTGAGTTTTGAATGAACGGTTAAATTTTCTTATTACATATAATGCATATAAAAAGTTCGAGTCATAATAATTCTAAGTTAGATACCTCACTTCCCAAATCAGGTAATAATATCTATGCGTCTACATACATGAATACAAATCAAACTAATAATTATCTGTTTTCATTTTGTGAGTTTTTTTTTATAGACGGAAGACTTCTGTGTTCTATTTATGCACAATGCACATTATGGCCATGCGATCAATAGCCAGTTATGAATTTAAATTTTATTTCGTGGAGGAAACAAAATATTAATACAGACCAAAATATTACTTATCTATTGGAGTCTGTTCCAAGAATAGTGACTCTTATATTACTTACGCACATTATTTATAATAATAATGAGCATGCCGGCCGATGTTGATTAAAAAAAAATGATACACACTAAAGTTATGTAAATGAAACAAATATAGTACAATATCTGATATAAATGTATATCGTATTCATAAAAAATAATTGAAACAAAACCAGCTAGCAATCGTAAAAAAAACACACTATAAAAACGAAGTTTAGGTCTCTTCTAAATGAGATTAAGAAACTAAAAACGTAAAAGCTTCAAGTCTTAAATAGAAAGAAAAGATTGAATTCGACTCTTTTATGGCCTATGACGTACGGACACAAGTTCGCAGGTCCGACACAACACATCACAAACATGTCAAAACGGCATCTTTTAAATTTAGGACACGGATTGGAAAGAGCACGACACTTTATAGAATATAAAATTATAACAGTTATACATGTGACAAATTTTTCATTTAAATAAACAGCAACAATTTGCAAGTTACATCTGAAATAGAATTTTCTTATGAAGTTCAAAATAGTGGCAGTGTAATACTATGTAAATAGTATAAGTATGCAAATTCTATAATTAAAATATTTTGGTCTGCTGTAATCAAATACAGCAGAACCTCTATAAATTAATTAATACTCGTTTAATTAATAAATTCTTTAAAATAATAATTTTCTCTGGTCCCAACTTAAATGTAAAAAATATCTAATTTCGATAAATTAATAAAATAATAATTTTTTAAAAGATTCTTATATAAATATATGATACCAACAAAATCATAAATTAATAATTCTTTCTTAATGACAACCATTACTAGGACGATTTATTAAAATATGATTCTATAGTGTCTGTTTCTTCTTAAATTTTTAATCTACTTGAAGTTC
The DNA here is from genome assembly GCA_963920805.1 of Primula vulgaris. Classification (NCBI taxonomy): domain Eukaryota; kingdom Viridiplantae; phylum Streptophyta; class Magnoliopsida; order Ericales; family Primulaceae; genus Primula; species Primula vulgaris. Next base: position 4,362,011 of record OY987218.1, on the reverse strand, counting down.
ATCACTAGTTTATAGTCTAATATATCTAATGTTTATTTTTAGTTTGCTACATAGTCAAAGTTGTAACAAAATTTATATATTAGTTAGTGAAGTAGTATACATACATACATATATATATATATATATATATATATATATATGGAAAATGTTATATGGACATCATGAAAAACACCCAACTAGACACTTTTTTGTAAAAACGCTCCAAATCAAGATTTGGTTAATGCAAATCTCCATGGTTTCACGACGGGAACACAAATATGCGTCTTGTCGGTAAAAATCTCTTTTAAATAATAAATTATTAATTTATCTATTAATTAATAACTCCATAAGATAATATAAGTATTCATGGTACCAACAATATTAATTTACAGAGGTTTTACTATATGTCAATTGACATATTTATGTTAAAGCTACATTTTTATATAGCATATTAAATGGTTTTCATGTTAAATTTTTTTCCAAATTTACTTCATTTTTTATCTAGCTGTGTTCTGTTATAGTTGAACTGAGTAAGACATGCGTGTCCAAGTGGTCCGACACATGTGTCCATTTGTCAATAGAAAATTCATAATGTACAAGCCAATATATTGTGTCGGGCACCCCATTTGCCATGCCCGACATTCATTTTTTTTTTGTTACTTTGTATTCATGCATGATAGGTTATGACAATTATGTTACTCATCATTTTGCATAAAAATAAGAGAACATGTCAGGTTCTCGATAGTACATGACATGTCGACAATAGAGCAAACAATTTTGCGCCATAATTGTTGGAAAACCGAAACGGTTTTAGTAAGTAAATGCAATTTATTTGTGTAACTTACAATGTTAATTGCCCTCCATTTATGGCATTATTGACATATAACTCTTCATATATTTTTTGGTAAAAAACATGCATATATCTATCATTTTCCAAGACAAGAAAAGAAAAAAGGAAAAATACACATGGCATACACATATTCACACACATTCACATATGCATACATATAGAGAGAGAGTACCGCACCACCAACGGTCCGATCGTGGCTCGGTGCCGTTTCTGCCGAGTCACATGTGATAGACGTTGTACCTTGGGAACGAAGTGTCCCATTTAGCCAGAAGCAGAGGTGGCGGGGCAAATATCGTTTAAGGGAAACTGCTTGCAGTTACCTCGTCTCGGACTTTAGTCCATTTTGGTATCATTTACATGCTCTTAATTTTGAAGGTTGTAATTGATATTTATATATTTGAGGAAACCATTTTCTGTTTATTTGTCCATTTCTTTTCCGTAGAAATTATTGTGTTTATTTACAACGTACCCAACAATAATTTCCTCACCGTTGTAGAAGCGTTTCGTATAATCACCAAATGCACTATCAGGTTCCCAAGCTTCTTATGACAGGAAAAAAGAATTAAGGAGAAAAAAAATCATATGAGGTACTAATCCATCTAGTAGCACAAGAAAATTAGAATTTAGAGATAAATTATTTAGAGACAATCAAATTTTGTCCAATCATTTGGAGGCTTAATGCTCTTTAGTGCCCTGTGTTTTGATTAAATCAACATTTTTGAAACTTGTTACACTAAACAAAAAACAGACAAAATATAGGCCACTAAAGTGGTTTTAGCCTGTCATTTGATCTTGGGTTTCTCGCAAATATTTCATTCGAATACATATTGAGATCTTTTACAACACTATCCATCAAAATGTGACATTCTAGCATTTTTATCCCATTATTCATCACGTTTCTATTTAGAGAGATAAAATTCAAAACAAATTGGCAATTTTGAAAAGACTTTAAGAGTCTGCCAAGTCTAGGGCATCGTCGACTTTTTGAGAATCGAACGGGATCATCGTTATTTTCTCCACTGAACCATTTCGAATAGATATCCCACTACTTGTTCTGCCAAACAAATACTCTTATTTAAAACTACCCTCAATAATATACGAGTAATTGCCGGTTATTAGTTTTGTAGTTACTGTTTTATTTGTTTGTTTATTTTTCCAGAAATTAAAATAACTAAGCTAATTCAACCACTACTATTTTCTACATGCAAAATATATCTTATTGTACTTTTAGAAATATATTTTGCAAAAATTATAATCTACATTATTTTAAAGCCATAAAACCATGAAAATCACAAATATATCAATATTCGAAATTATTACAAATTTAGAGTCAAACCTCTTATTTTACAAATTAGTGGCACCCAAATCTCTAATTTGTTCATTCTTAACCAAGCTTTCTAATTGAGGACTCTAATTCTATAATTACTATCTTGAGTTTTTTCTCTTTTCTTATCGCCATATTTTATTTTTTTATATCCTTTCGGTCACTAACTTCTTTCTTTCGGTAATGAGCTCTTTGAAATATTTGACTACACCAGTCGCATTCTAACTCCATGTACATGTCCTCGACATTCTCGACCTGAGCCACTTTGTTCTCCATAGGCACGTTGTTGTCCATAGACTCAATATTATAATTTATATTATTCTTAGAACATCGAAACAGAATTAATTGACACCCGAGAGGGTAAAACATGAGTTCATACTCCGTTATATCTTTCCAAACTGATCCACAACTAGAGTAGCATGTTATTGAATTAATGCCGTGTTACTGTAATCGATTTACGTTTCTTGTTTAGTTTGATATGATTGAGAATGTTGCATTTGCATTTGAATCGCACTTTTATTGTTAACGCCGTTGTTTTAATTAAGATCTTGTGCACACAATTGCTTTTCAAGCTCATCCTCACAATTGACATAAACGCCATTATTATTCTTGTTAATCGCATAATGCTCCATCTCATATAATTTATTTTAGCACGGGGAAAGTATATATCGATCTCCCACACAAAATGGATTATATGTACAGTTTGGAGATGGAGACAAACAATCGGTTTATAATTGATTTATAATTTTTAGTCATCATGATCTTTCGATCTTTAGAAATGCATATATGTATAAAAGAACACGCTCAAGTTTCTTCTTAGTTCTTAGGTCGCGTCTTATCAACGAGCGGATCAACTATTTATGCGATTATCATGTCTTACCGCTAAAAGTTAATTAGACCACTAACTATTTTTATATTTTTACAAAATTGTACTTGTTTGTAATAAATAAACAAACTTTCAAGACATATTACATAAGCAATCTAACTTTGTCTATATTTTTATGAAATTCATAGTAGTATCCAAAGATTGGGGGACCCTTAAACAGCTTAAATACGGTCTATCTACTTAGATTTAATTTATTGTTATATGAAAATGAATGTATATAAAAGTATAACATTTCCATTATGATATACTATAATTTATTTACTTTGCGATTCAGAAAGAGCTAGCGGCGCAACTTGTTGCTCGCTTGTCTTCAAATGTAATCATTTTATAATAATTTTCCCAAAAAAAAAATATTAATAAAAAACTGTAGTTTATTGACCATCAAATAACTTTTTTTTAATTGAAAAAAACCTTACAATATAACCGTTATAATTGTCTTTTTTAAAAGTTAGATCTAATCTTAGTTAATTTTATAGAATTTTCTAACAAAATATCACATTGCAAATAAACTGCTTAACCTAGCTTACTAAGTTTTTTTTAGAGACTATGGTGAGTATATTTTGTTCTACAAATAAATTGTATGATTTGTTTAAACTAATAAAAACAAATCTTCATTTATCTATATTTATTAAGCAATCATTTATACTCTTTATGAATAATTACTAAATAATTACTAAATAAAATTATACGATTTTCGCAGATACAATAGGCTTAATTGCGTTTTAGGCCCAAGATAATTGCTTGCTAAATTAGGCTCTGCACCTCTTTTGACGAGATTTCTATAAGGAATCGAATAAACTTTGTAACGAACTATGACGCCGGTGATACTTTTATTTGGGTCATTAGACTAAAGTTCAAGGGATGACATAATTTATGAATATTAATCCATACTTTTACATATCGAGCACGTTAGATTTTAATCCGATGCTTGATATTCAAGCTTTTAGCCGCTGAAGTTCGGGGGAAACTTTAGCAATTCCTTATTGATATATGGTAAAGCTATACACTACATTACTACTATCATTTCTTACATGTATATTTAGTTAGAAATCATAAATCAGTGAAAAATAAATGAGAATGAAAAATCACGGACATGGGGAGTAAAGTTCGCCTTGCTCCCTAAAACATTGCTAATTGCCTAAGAACATACATAATAATTTTGTTAAATTTTTATTATTAACTAGTGACACATCATCATTTAAAAAATTATTAAATGACACGTATGTATATTAAGTTAAACACCCATATTATTTTTAACTTTAACAATGTTATCTATTTTAATTAAAAATTAATTATTCAAAATATACTACTATGATAGGTGCTGTGATAAAATAAATAGCAGTATGGTACAGATAGAAAAGATATGCGTGAGAAATAGCAGCTAATTCTGAGTGTGGGGTAGACTTTTTTGTCATGTCATCAAGTAATAATTGTTATATTTAATAATGTTTTTAACATATATAAATTTAATACACAGTTTAACACAACTAATGGGGAGTAATAATTGTTATATTTAATAATGTTTTTAACATATATAAATTTAATACACAGTTTAACACAACTAATGGGGAGACAAAATTGTATTGTTAGCTAACATTTTTAGTTAACAATAGAGATAACAACACTATTGTAGATACTCTAATAGTATGTGAAGTAGTGATATATTTGTGTCAGATTTGTGAAAGTATATTCAATTTCTAATAGATTTGTGACTCATTTTAACTCTCATAAAATCAAACTATTTTGTATTTTGTAGTGTTTTCTTTGTAAATGTAATACCACTCGCTACAAAATTTGAGACACGTGACATAAAATTAATCTTTTAAAGTTTTTTGATCTCACTATTTTTATATATAGTATTGTTATTGACCGTGCATCTAAGTATTTGTTTGCTGGTCTAACTATCTAAAAACTGTTTAACAATTTTAAGCTTGGATATGTTAGATGTTATGTTGATACACAATATACGAATGTTATGTTGATACATAATAATACCAATGCCATGTTGATACACATTAATTTGAGCAACTTGCGATGTTGACCTGTGAGAACGAAATAGGTGGGGACAGTCAGGTACCGTGCCCCCCAAACCATTTTGTAAAAAATTACCGAAAACAGTAGATTTTTATATGTATTTTGTTCAAAATCTCCATTCTACCGGCCCAATATATCATGAAAAAAAATACTCATATATGATGTGAACAAATTTATATAGAAATCGGCCCCTCGCATTTGTAATTCCTAGTGCCGTCCTTGCTCACGAGTCACGAGTCACGAGTCACGATAATAATTAATCGAACTTCAGCCTATTGTGTTTTTCTAGAAGACATAATATGTATGAAAGTGAGTGCAAACTATTGAAAAAATAAATTTGACGGATTTAGATGAAATTATACAAAAGGTAAAATTAAAAAAGAAAAGTTGCAATAAGAAAAATACTCAAATAGCGACGGGATTAGTGACGATATTTTTTGTTATGAGCTTATTAGCGACGGTTTTTGTGACGGCTTTGTGACAGTTTAGTCAATTTGTGACAGATTTGTCACAGTTTTTTAAATTATTGACATGATTGTGATATCTTTTAACTCTCATTAAATCAAACATTATTTCGTACTAGTGTTGGATATAACCTTAGGATTTCCAAGCGGTGTAGTCTCAAGCTGATCACAATCTTAAAAGAGTACAGTATTTTTGGAACCATGGCTATTTTTAAACATGTTTTTCCTTTGCTGCTTATTTCTCTCCTACTAATTCTGCTTGTTCAAGCTGAACATCAACCGGTACTTTCTCAATTAATTTGTAACAAAACTAAAAATTATAATTTGATAGTCTTCTTAATTTCCGCATCTATGCTTTGTTTTATAAATTGTTCCATCGTTAAATTTGTGTTGACTACAGTAATAATCCTGATAGTTGTCGACAAAAGGAATTGATCCTTATAAATTCCATTCTCCTGGTGACGGTTTTCCATGTTTGACAATTAAATTTATATATTTGGTTCGGTTATGGGAAAATAACGGGGTGTTAAATTGGAAAAAACCATATTTTCAACTTATTAACTATGGTTTTACTCTTATTTAGTAAAATTATTGTATTTTCATCTATAATATAAGTTATATAACCACAATACAATAATTGGTAGAATAAAGAAAAAAGGGCTGATAATTACATTTTAACTTTTAACCGAAATTTGCACCGAAGCAGTGTAATTCCAGGTTAAAAAGTTAAGTGCAAAAAAGGAATTTCTATTAGTATTACCTTTTGTTTTGTTTTGTAATGTCTACTGATATCATCTAATTTCCTAATGTTCCATCGCCAAAGTTCACGTGTTCGTGTAATATTTTGGGGGAGTAGATCGACGAGAAGTAGTCGTGTTTAAGACATATTAGATATACTGTGTGACATCTCCAAAATAAAAATGAAAAATCACTCGCCCTAGCTAAACTCTACAAGGAAAATAATAAGGTTATAATCTTGGACAATACAAAACTTCTGGCTTTTCAGGGCAACCTGCAAGTCATTCTAAATGAACATCTTGTGGATGATTGATTTGAAGTTAAATATTATTAAGTTGTTTTTTTATAATATGCAGGTGAGCACCAGTAGTGTTGGAAGTAAGTTTGTCGAGAAAATCGGTATGCAACTCTTCGCATGTTGATTTGGGTTAAAGACCCGCTTTGATATCATATTAGAATCCATATTCTTTTACCATTAAAAGATCTCGTAATGGTAAGAATGAATATATTTTTATAAACAACATGTTCGATTATTATTTAGACGATATGAGATGATTCATTGACTTTCTTAAAAGCGGGAAAATTATAAGAAGTAGTTACTATACTAATGAACCTCATAAGTTCCAAATGGAATCTATTGATTCCCCCTAATTTTATATAAACTGCTAATGTAGTAATAACGTATAGCTTGAAGCTTCCAAAAACTTCCAAACCATGACATATTTATCTTCTGGTCATGAATTTCTAAAAACAAATAATGCAGAGTTATATTCTCTTCTACAGTTTTTCTCATATTACAACACAAAAATGCACAACGTATAACCTAAACATGATCCTAGACGATCAATTTAATTATCACGATACAGATATTAGACTGGCCATATTTCTGTATAACCTTTCCTTTAAAGTACAAATTATATATGTTGCTTGTTAGCCTTGTTTCAAGAGAAATATGGCATGTGTTCTATTCCAATTGAAACTATTGGTACTAAATAGAAACTTAGGCGAGCCGTTTTAAGTTTTTAACTACACGAATAATGCCATGTTCTTTTTCTGCGGCGTACCATGGGCTACAATACTATTTTTACTATGTGTGGGGATATTTTTATCACGTTTGGGTGCGAAAAAAGGTAGGTCCTGTATTATTTCAATTTTCGATAATATGATGTTTCAGATTGTGGAACAGCGTGTACAACGAGATGTCAGTTAGCGTCGAGGCAAAAGATGTGCAAGAGGGCATGTGGGACTTGCTGTGACCGTTGTAACTGCGTCCCACCGGGAACATCTGGTAACCAAGAAGTGTGCCCGTGTTACTACACCATGACCACCCACGGCGGTAGAAAAAAATGCCCTTGAAGAACAATATAATAGCTAATCCATATATACATAACGTACCATATATAGATAGGAATAGCCGAATAGATAAATGAGTGTAATATAGCAAATTATGTTTGTTGTTGACAAATAGGGTGTTGTACCATATGATGTCGTATAAATGCATGTACAATAGTAATAAAGATCTTATTTCAAAAAAAGAAGTAATAAAAATCATGACTGTATATTTATGACTATATGTGCAGGCATAAAGGCAGTCATATTCTTGTTCTGATGTACAGGTGATTTATGGGTTTTGTTGTTTATACAATCGTACGATACCATACGTATAGTGGTAGCTTTGTGCACCGGGTTTGTCCCTTTCAATGATGTATGCATATTAGACTTTTGATCTTTCTATTTATCGATTTTCACCGACGAACAACCGGTGTTGAGATACATAATTCGCGCACATGAACTCCTCATTCGTAGTAAAGCAAACCTTGATTAAATATCTGTAAGAATGTTAAATGGCTCTTGTCTTGTCTGCCTAACAACACAATCATGCACCGGCTGGCGTGGTTAAGTACCATTTTCTTTCTCTCTTTCCAAAATCGCCAAGTACACTGCTGCTTATAACAGCTCTTGGGTGTAGCTATATACTCGTGTTACCCACCGTGTCGTAGATGAGTTATCATGGGTTAAGGATGAATAAATTCACCAAATTTTGCAAACTCATTTTTTCTTTTAAACATGGTAGACTTCGAACCTCATAAAAGCCAATTGTACTCCGCTAAGTCTATACAAACGCCGTTTATGAGAGTACATCCAAACACCTTTTAAAGAAGTTCGTTTCTTTTGACAAGAAATGACCAACCCCAGGTTCACCTTACTACAATGTACTCATTTGATCAAAAAGCAGAAAAAAACTTATATATATAAATAGATACTATTTGGTGTTTTTCTCTGAAGCGTATCTTATATATGGTTTGGGAAAATAAATAAATTCAACAAATTTTGCAAACTCATTATTGGCAATTATCATTGCTTTCCGCTCGATAATAGTTACATACAAAGCTGACTTAACTTGTATTACTATGCAGCTATCTGCAAATGTGGTGCATTATCCGCTCGGACGCGTTGCAAATTTGCTTAATTAATTATGTAAGCAAAACTGATCACAATATCTGCAAATGTGGAGAGCATTATTGTGTGCGTAAAACTTCCAAATGCTACCCCACGGTTTCGTTTTAGCTTTTTAGCAATTTTGTATCCTATACTTAAAGGTTTTTCTAGGGCTGTTTGCAAACTTTTTACTAAGAACTCCATGAACACATTTGGTTGCTCTCAAACAACTCACTTTGATCCGGAGATATAAGGGGTGATATAACGTTAAGGGGTATAATGAGAAATGAGGGTTTTGTTAGGCTCAAATGTCTGTTTTTTGTCGAGTTCTTTGTGTTTAAAGTTGTATCTCAGGGTTAGTTTTTTAGTCCTCTTAATTATATTTGTAGGATCTGATATGTTTTTGCATATTTATCCCTTTTTACTGTTATTGTAATTGATCGGATTATGACCGAATATGCTACTATGAGAGCATGACCGCTACAAAAAATACTCAAATCGCGACGCGATTAGTAACAGTATTTTTTGTTACGAGCTTATTAGCGACGGTGTTTGTGGCAGTTTCGTAATTTGTGACAAATTTGTGACAAATTTTTAAATTAGTAACAGCCTTGTGGCAGTTTTTAACTCTCACTAAATCAAACATTATTTTGTACTGGACTCACGCACAAAACATTATGTTTCCTTTATTAATAAAATACAGGTCCGTTGTTGAAAAAAAAAACTTCCAAGCTAACTTTTGGTGAAGCAGCTATAAGGTGCATGTTGATTTTTTTTAAAATGAAGGTGCATGGTGATTGATTGATCGTTTTCATAATCACATCCAGAGGCGGATACAGCTAGGGGCATAGGCTCACCTGCCCCTTCAAATTTTTACTCTGTCAAATAAATCGAAATGTAGTAACGCTCTAGTAATTAATTAGAAAAGTAACATGATTTTATGTCGGTTGCAAAAGATAAATATCGATCAAAGATAAACCCTTGCCCATGGTAAATAATAGTACTATCATTTCAATAAATAAATAAAATATAGTACTATTTAGTCTGAATGTCATGCATTATGGATAAACAACTCATAATGAACTAGTAGTTACAGCTATTTTGTTTCTGTTTTAAACTTTTAGTGTTCAAGTTCAACATATAGTAAATACGTTCTACTATTAATTTTTTATTATATAAAAAATTCTGTTTCACGTTAAGTAATTTCCACTTTACTAATGTAATTGACTATTAGATTATATTATCCCAGACTATCACATCATAACCATTACGATACATTTTAATGGTAAGATATATGAAGTTTAACATGGTATCAGAACGGAGCGAGGGGGAGTGCTAGAATATATTATCTCACATCGACTAAATAATGATCGAGTCTGTGGTTTAGAGGGAGTGTTAGAGTATATTATCCCACATCGAATGTCTTTTAATGATAAGTTATATGGATTCTAATATGGTAAGGATGAGTAACTATTTATAAAATACAGACTCGATCATTATATAGTCGATGTGTGATAATATACTCTAATATTAACAGTAGTGCATTTTATTTTAAACGTGAGATAATATACTCTAACATTGACATTCTTGTATTATATTTTAGCTTGAAATAGTTGTCAATTGTCGTGGATCCTGAAGCTGGAAAATCACTTTTTGTAAATTTAAAACAAACATAGTCACGTCAATAAACAATCTGTGCATATTTTCGTACAATTTCTATCATTTTTTTGTCCCATTAATCCCGTTTATTTAATCATTACGTCCACCAATATTTACATTTTTTTTTTAATCCTCAATAAAATGGAGCTTCAAAAGTCACGAAATTTCCATGTCCCACTATAACTGTATCTCTCCGCCACATGGAGGCTCAGAGAATCTAATCATTACTGTTAAAAACCTCAACGCAAATATTGCGTTAGCTTATTTTCATTTTAGTCCAAATTCCAATTAATTACTACTATTCACTATTTCCGAAACTAGTCCCCAGCAAATTGCACCATTCCGTTTTCTTTTCCGTTTTCCGGTTTTAAGCGCAGTTGCGGATTCGAGTTAGTAACCTTCACAAAGTACGAGATTTTATGACATGTTATTATAATATCCTAGCAGGCTAATTAATTCATTAAAAATCATTGGTCTTAGCAATTACTCCCTCCGTGCGGTAGTGATTACTATAACAAACATTATGACGATTGAGAAATAAAATACCGAATGTAGAATAATGCAATCTTTACATTCTGGTAAAGAAATTTAGATCGGTAACTCGGAAACCAATTTTATTATATGATCGCTTAAAAAGCCAATTATAGATGATAGATCACACTATATTCATATTTAATTACCATGTACACTTCTGATATACATTGTACATAACTCCTATTTAATTACATTATAAGTGAACCTAAAAAAAATTGACACTGTCCAATTTTATCATTTTTTTAAAAAAATGCCTCGATTTTAATTTACTAATTACTCAAATAACTTAATGCAATTTAAATAAATAAATAAGTAAATAAATATTCTATTTTTTCACACATTAATTCATCTCCCAAACAAATCACCATACATGTATTTTTATATTAGTATAACAATAAAACATTATATTTTATGATATTCATTCTATTATTTTTGTAAACTTTTTGAAAATATTAAATTTATTTGTATCGGATCATATTTATTCAACTATGTGTTACACACGCAACGTATGTTCGTGTTTTGGTGAAACAATTTAGATCGGCAACTTGGAAAAAAGGTTTATTATATGGTCAGTTAAAAACCAATTATAGCTGAGAGATTATACTATTATACAAATCAGTCCTGTGTAGTGTCAAAATTGACAGTTAAGTCCAAAACAACACGAGTTTAAAGCATTTGTTATCTTCCGCGTTGACAAAGATAAACAGTAAAAAAAAAACAATTGGTTACAACACACTTCAAACGCCTATTTAACTATTTACTTTATATTTGAACATCTAAAAACAAATCCTGACCGTCCATACGAAATTATATCATGAGAACGAATAAGTAGAAAAGTACACGGTGGCAAAGTCTTCAGCTAAAAGTACACCAAGATCATTCCACGTGTCATCCACGTAGGACTAAATAGAAGGTCCCACAATCACATCGAACGGCTGTTATTAAACGTAAATATAATATATCTCCATGCGTGTATATATATATATAAATCCGGATATATAGATATAGAGAGAGAAAAGAGAGTGGCGAATGGTGTGATTATTGTTAGACAGAATTAAATTTACTTTTAGAGAGAGAAAGCTTGAGTTTTCTACAAACAAAAAAGGTTTTTTTTTTTTACTTTTTTAATTATTATTTTCTTATCTTCATTTATTCTTCTTATTTTCCCCAATTTGCTAAGCTATTTTTATTTACTTATTTCAAATGAATCAAATCTGTATATTTATAACTTTATATGGAGATAGATAATCGCTTGATTTGATTTCGATTTATTTTACTAATTAGTAAATTGCATTGTTTAGTTTCTATCGATTTTCAAAATCTTATTATTGTTATTATTTGTTTATAATATTGAATAGTGATCGGATTCGTTAGAGTGAAACCGTAATTGAAAAAAAAGATATTTATTTATTTTCTTCAACTTTTTCTGTATTTCTAAGCTATTTTTTTAGCTTCAATTTTGGAGAAATATACTCATATAAACGTAGTAGCATTTTAATCTGTATTTTAATAGCTAGATTATAAGCTGATTTTGATAATTTATTTTCGAATTAGTAATTATATGCTTAATCGATATTAATTTGTAGTAGTTTTCATTTAATTTCGAATTCTATCAAATTCAGTATCTCATATATATATATATGTATCCGATTCTTAATATTTATCAGTAATTTTCATCTCGTTATTAATAGTGTACTAAATTGAACTAAGATCCATTCTATTTTTTGATTATTTTTCTCTCTCACTAAAATTGGGTTGAAGAACCTGATTCTCTGAGCACTAAAGTGCAATTTTCTCTTTTTCTCTTTTTTTCTGCTTTTTTGTTTTGTTTTGTTTTGTTTTGTTTTTAATCCTCTTTTGCTTCTGATCCGCGTATATACATACATATACATATATATATATATACATATACATATATATATATATATAATATATATGTATATATAGAGAGAGAGAGAGAAAGAGAGAATAATCCCCACATTTTGGTGAGAGTCCTTTTTTTTTCTATTTTCTTTTTCATCTTTTAATTTTTATTGATTTTATATGTATATGTATGTATCACCAGCTTTTGTAATTTGTAAAAGTCTTTTGTACATATAATAATGGCAATTAAATTTTTGGGCTGTTTCTTCGTTTCTAATTTTGTATTAAGTTTATCGTTAATTATAGCTTGTTTTTTTTGTTTTTTAATTGAAGGTGTTTAGTTCAAATGCTGGTGAAACTGAAGAAGAAAAATGAAGAAATTAATTTCGTCTAATTTAAGCAAGAAACTAAACGTATCTGAAAAGGTTGGTAGTAATTAATTCTTATTTAATTTTGAATTGGTGAGTTTATTATTGTTTTTATTTTTATTTGTTGTGTTGAATTTGGAGTTAAATGTTTGGCAGGTTCTTCGTGATTGCACCTCCGTTAATTACTCTAAAGTTCCTCGTAAATTACGTTCAGGTGAGTTTTTTTATTTTTATTTTATTTTCCGAATCTATTTGCATAGTGTCATTTTTTTTTAATGCAATTGTTGGTTTTATTTTTATTTTATATTGTTACAACGGAAATTAAATGTTGGTTTTATTTTTATTTTATTTTGTTACAACTGAAATTAAATGTTGGTTTGATTGATTTAGATAGTAAGAGTAGTACTATGTACCTTTTCTGTTTAATTGTCCGTTATAAAACTACATGCAATTTTGACTGCCGAATAACTTATATATCAAAATTATCGGAATGAAAAATTTCAAAAGTTAATTATATAGTTCAAACATTAAATTATATGATTTAGTTTTGAAATTTTTTATTTCGACAAATTTAATACATGTTATAAGACGGTTAAAATTGTACTAATTTTATAATTAATAAATAGGATTGTTTATTTTGGAGCCCAGGAATTTAATATAGGCCTGGTCTATCTTGTGGGTCTACTTATGATGATAATCATTTATTTATTCTTTGCTCTTAAGGCTTATATTACTTTTATTAAAGTGTGAAGATTCTAATGCCATTTTGGCAATTTTATATCTCTCAAAATGCAAATACTATGTTTTCTTTAGTTAAAAGTTACTGTAGTATTAAGTAACCAAACAGTATAATTTGTGCTTGTTTGGATTCAGATTATAAGCTGCTTATTTACTTATGAGGGCTTCCAGCTTAAGCTCACTTTATTAGCTTTCTGATATGAAAAGCCTGGAATATTTAGTGACTGTTTGGCAAGATTTTATAGCTTTTTTTTTATTTGAAAAAGCTGAGTGTTTGGTATATAAGCTTTTTTAGCTTTTTAGAAGTTGGCTTTTGGGTTATAAAAGCTCAAAACAGAATTTGGGGATATTTTAGCTTTTTCACATAAAAATTGTCAATTGTTTTTTTTTACAAGTCATAAGTTAAAATATGTCAAAAATTACTTATCAACAAAAATGAGTTATAAGTCACTTATAAGTAAAAAAAACTACGGGGGTGCCCAACAGTAGTACACTGCAGTTTCTTTTAAACAAGTTTTTTTCTCATTGCTTTTCTAAAAGCAGTTTTTGACCAAAAAAGCCAATGCCAAACACGCCCTTAAGCTGTAAGAATCCTTCTTTTTCTCAGCCTAAAATGCTTATAACAACTTAACAAGCAAGTTACTTTTTCAGTATTCTCGATACAACTACGTTGATGTTTAAACATAGAATTGTGAATTATTAATTAACTTTGGAAAATTTTGTTTTAAGACTAAGCTGGACCCTTTTAATACTATTGTATTTTCTCGTCATGTAGCGATGAAGAAGCGCAACAGTGAATCATTTTCTTCGCCATTACCAGATAAGAAGAAGCGGAAATACGCCATTGATGGTGTTAGTTTCACTAGAGATCAAGGCAAAAAGATATTAAGAGTGAGTGTAATAACTAGTCATATTTTAAGCCTCAATATATATTGTTTTCTATTAAAAAATTCTGATATTTTATCATGCACCAGAATGATGAAACTGAGATAGCACAGATCACTAAGGCTGAGGAAGAAGCGGCGGAGACTCTATTTTCTTTGGCCAAAATGTTTCCAACCACTAACAATAATGGTTTTGGTCGTGAATCGGCTGAGGCAAAATCCGCAACACTAGGTTGGATATATTAAATCACCCATTTGATTCCTTTTCCTTGTTTGGAAAACCATCTTTTTTATTTTCTCGCACAAGGTAAAAAAAATTTGACCTGAGCGAATTCAATTTTTATCAAGACCTTTCTCAGTTTCAGCTGTTAATCTAAGCTTTTTGTTTTAATATGAATTGCAATTGGTTAATTAGCGTACAGTTGAGCTTTTCAGGATTTTGACCTGAAAACGTTAAAGAATCGCGCTGGATATATCTAACTTTTTTCGTAACCTTAAGAATACAAAAGAATTATTTCATTAAGAGAACCCAGTCTAACAAGCCTGCTAGCCTCTAAAAGCCAGGGTATTTGATGTAAAGCTACATCCAAACAAAACAAATTTTGATACAAAGCTTTAGTACGCATATTTATGTAATTCTGTTTTTGGTGTTCTTTTTTTCCCTTATATTTTTTTTTTCATCACCAGAAAATGAATTTTCTGCTGTAGAAACTTCAAAAGGCAAATACTCGATCGAGCCCTTCATGGTTCAAACTGTAAATCGCAAGCCGTCTTTTGTTTCTATTAGCAGAAGTTACGAGACAGAACCTCATATGATACCCAAGTGAGTATCTTTCATCTCTAGTGTCCAAAGTTATTAACTTTTGCTACTTTTTCATACGTTGTCTTATATGTATGTATTACTCATTGCAGCTCCAAGCATCTTGCCAACGAGGAAGGTTCAACAGCTACAGTGAGTGTTCGATATATGCAATATCTATCCAGGATTTTTATTAATTAACTAGTTTTCTGATCCTGAGTTACGGTTTATTTGCTAATTTCTTCAGGGTACAGCTGTTGAAAATCTACTCGAACGACAATTTACGGTGGAGAATTCTGAAAATACAGGTATTAACATGAAGTTTTAAATGAAGTCATAGGTTGGAATGTGATTTGCTCAAAGTTTTAATTCTGATACAAAAACTGGTTATTTCAAAACAGGGTTGTGGCCAGGATTGTCTTCCAAAGTGAGCGCATCCCCACTAAAGTAAATTCCCTATCATTATTTCAATGAAATGCTTGTCACAACTTCATGTAATGCAATCTCTCATTGGTTTAGTAATGTTGCAGATCACTCGGTACGTATAATTCCACTTGGATGAGTTTAAATACTTCAAAAACCAAACCTTGTTCATCAAAGAATGATACATTGGCTGACAAGGTAATGCAGTAAATGATATTGATTTAGTTTTGTACAG
The DNA here is from genome assembly GCA_963920805.1 of Primula vulgaris. Classification (NCBI taxonomy): domain Eukaryota; kingdom Viridiplantae; phylum Streptophyta; class Magnoliopsida; order Ericales; family Primulaceae; genus Primula; species Primula vulgaris. The sequence goes on along the minus strand of OY987218.1, from coordinate 4,345,794 downwards.
TCCACAGTCGTCGGAAATTTATAAGATTTTCTAAGAGAATTACTAAAGTTTGCTTTTTCTGATACAGGATTCTAGAGATCCATTTGTTACGAACAAATCTTGGAAGAGATGTTTAGCCCATGCTCACATATGTCGTCTCATTAACGGCTTACAGTCAGCTGAGAAATCGAGTAATATGGCTGAAGTTGAAGTACCAAAACTAGAAACTCGTGAAGATGACTTTATTTCCAAAATTGCCACAGCAGAGAAGAATCGGAACCAAATTAATAATTCTATTCTTTTACACAAAAGGCTCATCCAGGATCAGCAACAGCCTTCTCCCACATCTACTCTCTGCACATCCAGTAAACAGGTAAGCATTGACGCCTTTTTCCTTACCATAATTAGGCCTTGTTTGGTTGCAGCTTTGTCCGGTTAGCATTTTTGTTATAAAAAGTGGAAAGCAATTGTTTTGATCTGCTTAGGCTGAGCTTCCCTGGGTTTGTTGTTGTTGTTGTTTGCCTATTCTGTTTTGACCGGAAAAAGATAAAAGCTTGAAGCTGGGATGAACCTATCTTTTTCTGAACCCTAAAAGCTCCAGCTTATTAGCTAAATGATAGTGCCAAACAAGCCTTTTTTAGCCTGAAAAAGGACTAGATGAATCATTTTTTCTCACACTCACTAAGTTCAAAATCTGCCATCAAACAAGCCCTCTTTGCCATTGTAAGAAACTGTTGTGGTAGTTGATTATCTTTTGTTTTTGCAGAGCTTTGATTTTTTGTCTTTGTCAACTGGAAATGATGCGGTGGAAACTACTAAAAGTACCGTCAGAGCAGGAAATATCTACGAACCACGGGGCCCATTTCATATTCCGTTTGTTGAATCTTTTGCACATAATACCACGAATGTTCCTTTTTCTCTTCCTCAAAGTCGTTATTCCACTCCCTCTTTCAATGACTACTTCTCAGCAGCTGCAGGAAAGCAGGTTTATCTCGTTTTTATTATTTTTGCTCTTTCTTTCTGGGAATGTCTGGTTGCTGTTTTTAAGATCAATCTGTTGATTACTTGGTTACATGGCATTTGGTTGGACTGCTTATAAGCTTTTTTTGGTATTCAGTCCAAATTATTAGTATAAGTTTCAAGCGGAATAAAACAAACTATGCTTTCTTTTCAGGCTCGAATAAGCTGTGTCTCATATTTAAAAACCTGAAGTCTCTTATCAACTGATAGAAAAATAATATTGTAGTTCGTAACATGGGTCATTGAATTTTAATAATATTGTAGTTCGTAACATGGGATTTACTATGGACCTCTTTAACTCGAGCCTTTAGGCCACCCCCTTCTGTTTGGCATAAATTCTTGACTGAAATTCGAATAACCCAGCTTAAAAACTTAGGACGTTTCTGTTATCTACTTTTCATAGCCTCAAAAAGCTTGAAGATTTAATGTGGCTAATGCTTCTTCTCAACCTCAAAATACAGTCTTTTTGCTCAAAGCTGCGACAACATTCCTTATATGTATTTCAAGTCTTAATCAGCAATCGTTTTATTAGTTTTATTTCTTTTTTTTCTGAAAAGAAAATGAAGCATAAATTTCAGCTAGTTGATTACACATTTACTACCAGTATGTATAATAAATTCCCCTTTATCAATCACAGGTTCCGATTCAACTGCAATCTCACTCAAGCAATACGATTCCAGGCCCAGCCCAAATTCAGCATCAACAACGTATTTGGGCTTCTCAGTTCGCTTCTCAATACCAGCCCATGGGCCTATCTTCATCCCACAGTAATCCTACAATATCCCATGGGCTTCAACCTATGTACATACCGATGAACCTACAACAAGGACATAACCGTATCCCTCTTACTTCGTCTTTGCCTTATCCTGGGGCCAAAAATCTCCCTTACATTTATTCTAAACCGAGTACACATGAGCCTTATTGAATTTATCAAATAATTGGTTACTTAGGTCGAGCAGAAGAGGAAAGATGTGTAGATTTTGCATTAGAAGTTATAAGCTATGGAAGTCTTGTGTAGTCCTTGCTTTAAACACATATAGAAAGTTATGGCGAAAAAACATTCGTTATTGTATTGCTATTGATGAAGTTATGCTCGAGAGTTTTCGTTGTTCATTGTCTCCCTCGTTTGCTTTTTGTTTCTATATTTGTTTCTATATATTCTAGAAAAGGATATCTGGTCTTACCCATCTTGAAATTAATGAGAAAAACCAGAAGTAATTTCAATAGAATATTATATCACATTGAGAACATGATGAAAAAAATTTAGAAATACAACGTACTCGATAAAGGCGGGTATGTAACGTTTGTTATCCATCGCTTAATTATCGTTTTCCTCATGTTCGTCCATTGTTTATCAATGTAATATTAATCATGAATTGTCATTACAGGGATAAATATTATCATTATCATTCCAACTTTCAATCACCGAGTCAATCGCTTGAAAACTATCCCATTTAGAATAATTTTTCCGGAAGAAAAAGCAATTTTGCGTTTTGATATTTGTGGAGTTAGATATGATCACATAAAATCTCGATGTCGAGGTGATAATAACCAACTTGGTTTAAAGCAGATCCTTATATCATCAATCGAATATTCAAATTAACAACCTAGTCTCTTGTAATCCTGAAAAAACCCTTAGAATTGTAACCTATTATGAACCGAAATCAAGCTAAAACAAAACAATGTGTTCTTCACATCCCACAAGTATTTTGATTTACTGCCCAATTTTACCAAGTATTTGTTCAAATAAATTAGACTAAAGAGGAAATCGAGCCCTAATTTATCTTTCTATATACCATGTCTCTTTGTCAAATACAAACACATTATGTGCATATATATCCATGTGCCTCTGATCCATGACTCTGGAAAATCTCTGTCACTAATATTATTAAAATTCAATGACCCAATGATAAACTTTATATAAAACTAAAATAATAATACCTGTTTAAATCTGAATGAGATAGTGACATTTACGTAATTCTCTTTAGAAAGTTAGTAGTTCGAATATTAGGCTGATATGTATGGCGTGACCTAGAAACCACATGATAGACTGATAGTATTAGTAAATAAATACGTACTTAATTACTAACAAAGCCTGCACTTGAGCAGTTGACCTGCAACACAACTACCAAAATCATCATAATTTTATTAACAAACCATAAAATCTGGCTTACTTAATTACTTCACTTACGTACGTACACTACAAGACAAGAAATTCAATAACCTAAAACAAAGTAACACCATTTTTTTGTGGTAAGGATACCTTAAAAGGTTTATATTACACTGCAATAAAAAGTTGATTTACCATTGGTTTAATTTTTGAAAACTGTAGCTAAACTGAGTGTTGCTAAATTTTAGTAATAGAATAGCAACTAATTATGTTGCTAAACTGTTGTTAAAATTTATAGACACTCACTTTACCAACAGTTTTTAAAAAATAAACTGTCGGCAAATGAACTTTTTGTTGTAGTGTTACTGGAGTATTAAGTATTTTAAGAAGACAAATTTTGTTGATGAGGAATTCGAAATAGTGGCTTATCATTTTTTCTTTTATCTCAAATGAACTATATGCAGTGAAGTGCTCGCTTTTCTTTACAGCCCTTGCTTGGTTACACCTTTTATGCTCGTGTTTTTTCCTAAAAGTTTAGAATGCATTATTTTTAATCTGAAAAGTTAGAAGATTTAAGCAGAATGAACCTGGTTTTTATCACAACCATAAAAAATCCAACTAGTCAGCTTATATAAGCTACGACTAAACAAGCTTTTTATTTACGTCAAAACCATATTATAATTAGCTTCAAAGCCGCAAGTAAACAAACATGCACTAAGTTCCAATGGCTTTATAAATGACAACAAAACAAGGTAGAATCGCCCTTGGATTAAACACGCGAAGCTCCTCAAGATTCGAATACACTCCTACATATCCAGCTTGTGAATCATATGATCCAGCGGTCACACTTTCATCATCCTCCGTACGCCTGACTCTCCCCGCTATAACTCTACACACAAGCATAGCTCTACGACCGTTGGAACCCAACAAACCATCATGTGCTTTACCACTACTCGCAGTGGTCTTTACCCCCTCTCCATCGGATTTAAACCCATGTCTAATAATTGTGCACACGCCACAAGCAGGGATGGACCCACACAAGCTCGACGAGCCACGAGCACCAAGTGAACATGCTAACGTGGCGCAGTGGAAACGGAGGAGCTCGTTTCCATCAGCAGCACAACGAGGATTTTTTTTGGCACGTAGCTTTATGTTGTCACGACAGTCTTCAAACCGTTGGATCGTTCTTTGAGTGTTGTGGACCTTTAGTATCCGTTCGATCTTGCAGATTGGGTTGTCTTTTTTTAGCCAACTCGACTTGAATATTATCTCAACTATGTTTCGACCGGAATCATCTGGACCTAGCTCGTATACTGAATAGAGAAATAGCAAACAAATTATGATTTGAAAGAATTATGTGACAATGAGTCAAGATAATGATTAGTCTTGTTTCACTTTAATCATTTGGACCTAGCTCATATACTGAAAAGAGGAATAGCAAAAAGATACTCCTTCCCAGTTAATTGTGTGATACGAAATTAGATGCAATTTTTACCGGCTTATAATATGTATCGAAATTGTCGAAATAAATTTTTTTAAAACTAAATCATATAATTTAATATATGAACTATATTATTAACTTTTAAAAATATTTATTCCGACAATTTTAATAACCGGTTAAAATTACACATACGGTCGTAGTGAACAATTAATTAAGAATATTTTTCCACTTCACACCTACATTTGCAGTAACTCAAATTTATACGTAGCTCATGAAATTTGTTTGCAACTAAAATTTCGGCAATAATGAATAGCTCGCTCGTTAACTTCCATATCTCAAATAAATTTGTACTATATACAAACTATGTTATTAACTTATTTAATTGTTCCAATCAAAATCCGTGACCATATAGAACATTGAATGAAACATAACTTAGTAAAATTGATCAATTTAATACTCATTCCGTCCCTAAACAAATGTCCACTACGAAAATACGTGCAACTTTGATCGATAATTTTTTTCATATCTAGATTACCGAAAAAAAATATTTTAAAAGTTAATCACGTAATTCATGGTTAGAACTATATAATTGAATTTTCAATTTTTTTATTTCGATATAAAAAATTTAATGATAAAAATTACACGTATATTCGTAGGTCACAATTGTTAATGGATGGATGGAGTGACAGTACAAAAGGATAAAGGTGGCATGGTACTTGTAATATTGGGCAAGTATATTTAGATTTATTAGTAAGTGAGAAACTTCTTTTTCTTTATTAATTGTGTTATTAAAGTTAGTAAGATACGTCGCTATCGGTTATCTACTTTCTTGTACGTACTTGTCTACCAGCCCACGTGTACATTAATTGGTGTATTATTTAATGCTCTGTTAAGGTTTTAAAGTCCCTGAAAATAAATTGAGAAATAATTACAAGTTGCTTTTTACGTATTTCCCGTACGTGCTTGTATATTTTCCGCATGTGTAGTTGATAATAAATCTTTTGTAATTATTCAATCCGTATATATTTAATTCAAATTATGTATAATTTTTATCGGTTTATAAATTATATTAAAATTATTGAAATAATTTTTTTAAATCTAATCATAAAATTTAACATTTGAACTATATGATCAACATTTTAAAAATTTCCATTCTGACAATTTTGATACAAGTTCTTGACCGGTTAAAATTACAAATAGTTTCGTAATATAAAATTAAATAGAAACGGATGGAGTACCGTAATTACTTCACACTAATTATAGGTAAGAATTATTATTAAAAAAAATGGTCTAACTACTTGGAAAACTATTCATATATACCAGATAGTGAATATTTTGAAACACAAAATGTCATTCTTAGTCATATTGTTAAATATAAAGACTGAAGTAAACTTTAGCTGTGGTGAACCAAAATTATTGACTTAAAATCTACTGTATTTAAACAGTAAGTACCTGATTAAGTGTATATACACAGTCAAAAAGGATAAAATAAAAATGGAGTATGCATCACTGAAAATGAAAGATTTTTGCAAGAATTAAAAAAATAAAAATTAGATAGGACTTAGATAAAACTCAATTAATGACTTAAATAGCATATTATAAAAGGCATGGAAGATTTAAAACAAAACCGAGAGCTTAAGTTGGCGTACCCGCATGTCTAACAGCTCGATGTAACTCCATGCTTTCGATAGTCGGGAAAACCTCTCCACACTCCGAGCAAGCACAAATCGTAGTCCTTGATGGATACCTTTCAAATATTTTTCAATGAAATTGTTCAAGTGAAAAAAGTTGCTACGCCTTATTTGAATTAGATTTATACCAAATTGGTTCGCAAAGACTTTGTTAATACATGATCATGTCTAAATAAACAAAGGCAATTGTAAATCTAATTTAATATCAATTAACGAACTAGAAAATAAGTTATTTTTGGTTTTTGCCATCTTAATCTCTCTCTATTACTTAGCATTAATATTTGAGTACAAATACACTCAAACAAATTAAGAACAAGTAAACTAACAGCAAAAACTCTACTTAATATTAATCTTTTACATGATCTTAGCAGCACGATGGCAGACCTTTCTTGATCTATATATCAACATGACAACAACATTAATCTAGCATATATGGAAGTAAGTTTTTTTTTTGTGTTTTTTTTTTCGATGAATTTTTTATGATTTATGATTAATAATTGTGAGTGGGAATTGAGCTCTTTTTTAGCCATTTCATGAGTGTTTCTAAATTTTTGGTAAGCAAGTAAACAAGTGATGCTTATGTTTTTTACCTTAAACACACTGGCCTGTATTACCTAATAAAGAAAAGCCAGTAACACTTTGCTAATACTCTAAATAATTCTTCTTTTTTTCTTAAAATTGTGGTTGAAACCACTGATCTCACTTTACAAACAAATGGTCATGTATATGGATCTTATTGCAACTGAATTATCATTAACAAAAAAAAACTATATAAACATGTAATATGCTAAAGTATTATCATTAAAAAAACCATACAAATAATATATACAAAAAAATTACCTAGTTGGGTCAAGTACACCAATAGTGTGACACTCATAGCACCCAGACAACTTCCTCAACTGGATCCCTCCTCTCCCACCACCACCGTTGGATCTTCCCGAGCTTGCAAATGAACGGCAAGATGGTGTCCCAGCAACACCCTTGCCACTTAACAACCGAGTCTCGGCATCTGCCCTATGAACAACCCTAGTATTATTATGCACCACGTCTCGAAAGGTGCATAAGTCCTTGCATGAGGTGAGCTTATTATAAGACGGGTCGTGGATTTTCGAAGGTTCGATTTGTTTACAAGTTAAGAGGTTCTTGATTTGGTCCCATGAACTTGGTTGCTTCTCTTTCTTTTTAGTACTACTAGTGTTGCTTTTGGTGCTTTTCGTTGATATTTTTCGGTGTTTTTTCGGGTGTGTTGAGGTGTCTGGGGTTAGGATGTGGAGTCCCATGGAAGAGAAAGGTGAGGTAGAAATTTTATGTAAGGAAAGAGTACTAAAGGGGGGGTTGGAATGAAGGGATATATTTAAGGAGAAAGAAGTTCATTTGCTTGCTTCTGTTTTATGACCATTCTCAGTTTTATTTATCCAAGGCAGTAAAAAGAAAATAAGCGTATAGTAACAATTGGTTTCTTATTATACGGCTTGTTGCAGAAAATTCAGCAACAGTATAGTAACAGTTATCAGCACTTAGTAATAGAAATTGTTGTTACACTGTTACTAAATTTTAACAACAAGCCGTGTAGTATCAGACAAATTATAATTAAACTGTTGCTATATGAATATTTTTTTGTAGTGTGGATTAGTTTTTCTTTTTTAAGAAGAGATGATATTTTGCAAGAGAGAATGAAGATTTGCACAAAAAAAGTTTGCAAGGTTAAGAATGCATTGCCAATCAAGAAAGGAGTTGTTAAAGTTGACTAAAAAAATTTAAAGGTTAAAGTTCAATTATGGTCTGTTGGATTTGCATACAACTTATATGTGTTGCACTATTAATTTCTATTTTCTTCAACATTTCTATCCAATCCAATTAACTTATATGTGTTGCACTATTAATTTCTATTTTCTTCATAATTGTAACCATACTAATTAGTTTAAGATTGAGAAAATCATGTGTAACATCATTCTGCCATATCACGAACTATATTAAAAACTTTGTTACTATTCTCATCCAATGAGTCTTGTACTCCACAATACATAATCAATAGCCAACTATTTCTTCCCATTTGTCTTCCCCTTTTATGTTTTAACAAAAACTATGTAATTTTTGTTTCTTGATTAAATTATTCCTATAGTCGCATTATAACCCCGACCCCGATCACATACCACTATTCAAGTTTCGCCACAGCCAATGGTTTATAGAACTAGAAGGAGCATGAGGGAACCATCGGGGGCTACGGCACCCCTTATAATTTTGAAAATTATGATTTTTTTTTAAATTTTTGACTAAAATACGTTAAAAACGATGATTTGTCATCCCTAATTTTTTATATCACTTAATTTAGTAGTTGATATAAATTTTGGCACCACGTATAAACTATTCCTCGCTTCGCTCCTCAGGAGGAGCATTATTGATTTTATGCGGTAATCAAAATATGGTTTACATTGAATTGTTCTTTGATCCGACTAAGGTGTCACATAATAAAATTTACTCATGCATAACTTCAATTTATGGCGATATTTCCTTCTTCTTTTTTCCTTTTTATAAATATATATGGTGGCATTCATTAGTTAAAGTGGGAGGTAGTGGTCCTTAAATAAAGGAAAAACAAACTCTCATTAACCCTAAAATAATGTGAAATACCCTTTTTTACCTCTGAAGTTTTTCATTTAATAACTACTAGTCTTTGCTCAATTTTTTAAGACATTCTTTATTTCGTTTTTCCATTATTGTTGACTTGGTCAAGTGAAATTAGTAAAATTAGTATATTTTAATTTAGAAGTGTGGTTAAGTGACCCGTGAGATGTTTGGTCCACCAACTTCATTAGCAACATATATTGTAGGGGTATAATCTAGGCATGTGGAGTGTTTAATGGGTTTAATTGGCCCTCCATATAACATGCACTTTTTGGAATTACTTTCTTGTTCGTGTTCTTTATTAAGTATTTTTTTTTAATCAATATCATGACATTTCATTAAACATAAAGAAAAAAGATCGAGTGCATGAGTCAATCCCCGCCCATGGTAGCTAAATCCGTCCAAGAAGACGATAGAAACACTAAAATATGAATGAGATACGACCTGATGATTAATAAGAACAAATGGACAAAAAAGTTTAAAATCTAATACTTTAAATCTCAAAAAAATCAGAAAATTTTTGCTACGATGATTTAACCACTCACTCCTTATCACTCCGATCCTTATATTTCTACTTATCGCTCCATGATGAGTGTGATCTAAGCGGTTAAATTAAGCATTCTCTATTAAGTATTTTAATATATACTATGTGTATGAAGAAATATGCTCCTGTGAGAACCTAATATTTTTCGTTTTTTATTCTTTTTAATGTAAGCACATGTATAGCAAAAATTGGACGAAACTGATACATACGAACCAATTTTGGTTCAGTCAGAAAACTGGTTATCCTATTCCAAACTCGACCAATAAGTCTATATATGACATTATTTACATGCATATGGGGAACTATATGTACTTCATAGTTAAATTTTTGATTGTTAAGGTATGATACTTCCCGGGGATTTTACATATCTCGATACAACCTCACCAAAGACAATATATGGCGTAGGCAAAAAAAGTGTTGACTAGACAAGCCGGGGCGGAATCTCTATTCCCTTGTTGAGCAATCCACTGAAGCCGATGTCTTTAAACCACATTTGAGCAAATAAACCTGGATTTGCCCATGAGAATTGCCCATATTCTTGAAGCAAAATCGCACTAAAAAAAGAGGCGGTTTCTACATTTTGAGTCTTTGCCATAGAAGGCTATATCTATTAAGTTGAAGTAGCTATGTCGCATAGACCCATCATTTCAAGGCGATCAAAGATGGATAATAGATTACGGATTGCCAACTAAAGGGTAAAGTTACTCATCGAGGGGCAAACCACAACCAAGCTAGGTTAGCTAGCCCAATGAACTCTCAGTCTTGGATCCCTGCCTCCCTATGATAGCGTTTCAACCCCACTCGACAAAGTACTCAACGGGATCAATCATGATACAAAAGTATCCTCATATACAACTGTTTCCTCAGTTGAAAATTGTTCCGCTAAGTCCTATAGAGTACCTAGAAACTTTTACTGTTCATTATTTAGCAAATATAGTAAATTTTACTTCACCTTAACTTGGGTAGAGATTCTTAGCTGGATGCTACATTTACTCAATCTTACATCAACTTGACTTGCTAACAATATTGTACAACTGCACAAGAAAGGAAAATCTTCATAAATAAGTATTTTCCTTATTTCTATTCAAGTAAAAGCGTGTAGTACGGATCTAGATTCTAAAAGTTGGCAAAAAAATAACTACTAAATCCAAATACATTTATATAAATATAAGTGTGCAAAATGCATTACCCACACAAAGTAAAATAGCTTTTCTGCCTTCGTGCTTCTATTCCTACTTTTTGTCTGCCATTTCTAATCCTATCTCTATCTAACATGAACTCTTATGCCATGCTCTCGATATTTAATCCATCGAAAAAAAATTGAGTTTATGAAGAAAATGATGAAATATTACATATAACTAGTACTTAATTAAAATACGTACATATGTTACATGGTGCTACTACATATGTTATATAATGCTACTTGTTTTTACTTTTTGTTTTTGACTTTGATGCTACATGATACTAATATATTATATGTACCAAATTTTAAACAAGATTTGAGAATTCAGGGTTTTGAAAATTAAATATGGTTTTAGTTACTAATAAATGGTTCTCACTTTTAAATAAGTTTTATAAAATATCTTTATGTAAAATCATTGAATTAGACTGTCCAAACTTCCAGTCAGTGTGAACTGAAGTCCAGAATTATATGAAATGTAATTTGAAATGGAATGATATAAGCTACCAAATCTTGCTACATTAATATCGAACTTCACCTCTGGCTCTGACACTATAAGGACCATTCTTATTAATGTGCAATGTTCAACTCCTATCTCCTTCAATATCCAATCTATTTATTGGTTTGAACATGAATGAATTGACACAAATCTACCTAGATTTTGAATATTTTTTGTATGAACCATATGGTAATATACTTATACAAGACTAGAGTAACACAAAGTTCAAAGAATCAATAATTTTTTGAAACATGTCGCTCCTCTTTTCAAATGTGCTAAGTTGCAGCAGAAGTAAAAAAGGAAAGAAGTAATCGAAATTTTGAACAAACTATTTTGAACCGGAATCACATATTTAACTGTATTTATTTTTGTTTAAATAAGAAAGAAGTCTATCATAGTTATGAATGTTATATAGCTTGCGGAATCGCAAATTCTATTGTAGACATCGCTCGGCTCGTTCAATAAATGAGCAAACTTGGTGCTATTTGCTTAGCTAATCTCGCAAGACTTGGTGCTTGTTTATCGTTTTTCCTTTTTACGAGGACAACTGCGATCCCTTTAATTTTGTATTACGATTCAAATATATCATATTCTCCATAAAAAGCAAACATAAAACGGAGAATCTCGGAGTAGATAGATAGAAGTGAGATGTTGGTTGGCCCACTAATCTTCTAAACAAAAATAAACTACTCTTTCATCTGATCCATCACGCAATAATGCAATATATATTTTGCTAGATTATACAGCTAGTAGACGATTCCACCATAAGATCATGATCAATTGATCATCATATGTACATTACAGTTTAAAAATACTCACCTAACAAATTAGAATATTAGTTAACTCTAGTAGGGATCACTCTAGACAGGGTCGTCTTGGGGTTTTTGTTTCCCGGGACAAAAAAATATTGAGACACTGTACGGTATTTTTTTTCTAGTCGTGTCGAGTAATCTTATTTTTTAATATCTTATGACATAAAAATAAATTTGCAATTTCACTTGTGTACATGTACATGAGTTTTTTCCAGATATTTATGTGTATATGTATTATGGAAACATCTAAACTGAAATTTTTGGTGTCTTTCGAATTCGTGAGACCCTAAGGCCTTGTTTGTTTTGGTTAGTATTAATATGGTATAGGACTAGTGTTTGTTTTGGTTAGTATTAATATGGTATAGGACTAGTAGTACATGGGACATACATGTCTATTGATTGGCAAGGAGAATTGAGGGTGTATTAAGAGTAAAGAGGAATTCTAAATGATGTAGTATGGAGGCCTCTTTTGGTACGATTGGATTAGAATGAGATTATGGTAGTTTGTATTAGAAATACTGTCGGTCCATAAATATCGTATTTGGTACGAAAAATTGAGACGGTACTATTAGTAACATGTGATTAGAAATGATGAGAAATTGGGGTATTTTGAGTAATAGGAATGTGTGATATTGAAAAATTGGGGTATTTGGAGTAAAAGGGAGTGTGATATATATATATTAAAATCATATGTATATGTATTTTGCAAGTTTATTTATTATAGATATAAATGTAAATTTGTAAAATAGTTCAACACCAATAAAAAGCAAACGAGCACTTCATTGATATTTCATGTATGTACTGTTAATAACACATTAATTTGTTATTCCGTCGAAGGTATTGGTAATCACATTAATAGTAATATCGCAACCAAACAAGGCCAAGTGATCTCCCTTCCTACACCTCGTGACATATGTTTAGATGTGTACTTTTGATATACTTTATTCATTGACCATGGTTGTAATTAGCAATGTAGTTTAAGTTGACAATTTGCAACTCGGGACTAGAGTCATCGTATTCCCAATCATACTTGGTCACGGTATAAGACAGCAGCGGCTCAAAGGCCCAATTCTCCGATTATAGAATTGGGGCCTCTAATTATTTAGGTCTTATTTTATATTCTATCAATAGATATATTAGTATAACACTATATTTTTCCCTCACTACTACTACTCAATGTATTTATATTTTCTAGTGGAGAGATAATTAAATTAATGGTCCATTTGATAATTAAATTAATGGTCCATATATACGTTTAATCTGTGTCATTTGGTTTCTAAGTTTTTACATAACATTAACAGCTCACGTAAAAATAAAAACTAACTAGTTTGGTTCCCAAGTATAAAATAAAGGTTTTACTTTATTAATTGTATTGCATAAAAAATTCTTATGATATTTATATTAGGGACGATTATGGAGTAGAGTTCTATAAAAACATGTAGAATTAGGTTTTCACCAAAAATACATTATGTTCTCGTAGTTTACTAAATATAATCAAATGAAACCTGGATAATTTAGTAATGACTTTAATACAGCGTATGGTATTTGTATTCTATTTCGTTGGCTGATGAAAAATTGAAAAGCTGGCTAAATTACAAGATAATCATGCCAAAAACAAAATCCCAAAACTAAATAATGTAAACTTATTTTGCTAATAATTGTTGTCAAACAAGTGCTGTGAAAGTCTTATCATTACATTTAAATTTGCTTGTTTCTAAAGAATTATATAGTGTACTGCTCTATTATTTTTGTTACCACGATTCACAGATAAAAGGAACAAGCGTATAGGCGTTACTATTTACCCGACACGATATATTTTAATTTGAACTATCATCAATATACTCAAAGGCCTCGTTTGTTTATGTTACTCATAGTACCGGGACTATGAGTAGCATTGGATTACGATAATATAATAAAAGATGATGATATTAGTAATACGGATAACTAGTTCAATATAGTGTTTGTTTGTATCGGTGTTGCGTCCGGATATTATATTCTTTAATTTGCAATTTTACTCATATTAAATGATACCAACAAATTAATCAAATTACAATTATTTAATTTTGTTTTCATTAACTGTAATTTTAGTTAATCATTTAATTACACCTATTAATATCATCTCAATTTGACGATTTTTGCGGTTCTCATTTACAAAATAACTTGAAGAATTTGACTCAGGTTCCAAAAACATCGTAAAACCCAATAAGATTGAAAATAAGTCCACAGGTCGTAAAATATGGTAACGTAAAACATTAATAAATATAATATTCTTGGTAGGTACTTTTTTTTTAAGAATATTTCTTATTACATTTATAAAAGTTTTTTTTTAAAAAGTTATAAAAGGTTAGTTTGGTCATTTAAGAAAAATGGTTTTTAATACTATCCCTCCCCTGTTACTCCACAAATACCCTCATTTGGGGTTATTTGATATTCCACCATTACTTGTAAGTTGTAATACACGTCCAATGGTTAAAAAACATATTATTTATGTGACCCGCGGTATTTATAATACAATCACAACACAAATACACCCCTACCAAACAAGGCCTATGCCCAGACAGATAAAAAAAATGGAAGGCCCAACTACAAAATTAGCTTTAAAATAACAATAAATAAATAAAATAAAAATAAATAAGCAGTCACAGTCTTGAAAACCTTGGTGTTATTTGCCCTCTAGTTTATGGGGTACATTTTGAGTCTCTCTTGTTCAGCAATAAGTCATTTACTGTTTGAAAACCTTGAAAATTGTTGTTTTCAATATGCAAAGTAATGGTCATCATGTTGCTCTACAAAATTTTGCTATCGTGTGTATCATTTCATAACTTATACTTAATACTTTTCAGTAAAGAAATCTGAAAAGGAGACTCTGAAAAGTGAAACAATAAATTTTCGTAATTATTTCATACTCCATATAACTTCTCAGTTCTCACCATCATTCTTGTGCAGTCCTTTTAATTCCCAGATTATTTTATTTTCACTTTTTTTTTTAAAATGATCGCATAGCATCGCAATTGTTAACTTCCTACATAATGATACAAGCAGGCATTACAAGCCGCTAGTTAAAAAAGCGCATATAACACCAGAACTTTACAAAATCTCAAAGGCAATTTTATTGAAAACGTATATTTTATAACCAGGTATATAGACCTATACATTAAACTCCTCTCCAGGCCAAAGAACAAAAGTGTTATCCTGCTACCAAAGACGGTAGCAAACTAAGCAATGCCCTGTTTATTATATCCGAGCTTTTGTATGAAACTACTGTTACTAAAAGAACAGGAACACCATATCCAGTATTTAAAAGATAAACATTTTCGAACAAGAATGAATAATATGATCTATCCAGTTACAAAGCCTATACTTATATAATACAGCCCTTTTGCTGCTCTACAGGCAACTTAAAAAGTACCCAACTCATAATTTTCTTCCATCGTCACTTTTGCCCTTACAATCTCCTAAATGATCTGCCAAGTTAATCCCCATATCTTTTTCAGTCATCAGCCGAACAGGTACACATAAAACAACGAATCAAATAGAAACGACAATATACATAAGATTGAAAACTTTATTACAAGCTACGATGCTCGGTTATTTATCATTTGGAATGGAACGGTTTTTCCTCAATCTTGCTCGTGTAACCCTAACAGCTTCCTCCATCACTGTCTCTTCCGCTGTAACATTCTCAGGTTTATCAACTGAAGATGTTGATGTTGATGCTTCTTCATCCGATTTAGTTTCCACTTCATTCGAATTTGTATGGTTAGATTTTTCAGATGGAACTGAAGTTGATCTTAGCAGACTCGAGTTTGAAATAGAGGAAACTACTTTAAGTGCTTGAGATGCAATTGATTCTGGTATTTCTTCTGCTTCTTTTGCTTCTTCTTCTTCTTCTTCTTCACTAAAAGATGCACTAGAAGTCGGAGAAGGTGGCTCCTCGCTTGGTGGTGGTACTTTAGCCGAGGGTTTTTTATTTGGTGGAGCAGTAGCTTGGCGAGCTCTTGTTGCTTTCTGTTGTGGCTGTAACAGTAGAGAGAAGAAATCGTAAGGTAAATGTAATCACAACATTCGATAAATCGCATATAGTGCAGCTGTGTTGAGAGAGTTGTGTTATATCAAGGATTGCATGGATAAACTATAAAGCGCTATAACTTTTGATAATGTCAAAATGATATTACAAGAGTATAAGACATAAATAATAAAGAAATAGACTCAATGATGCATATAGAGACTTAATTGCGCAAAATTTAATGTGATAAATGAACAATGTGTTATACAAATGATGAAACCAGGGCATAACTTTCTAACAGTGAGAGAGAAGAGTTTGTTAGGAATGTGTAGTAGTAACATTCAATAGACATTTAAAATTGATGGCATCACACTAGATGAGTCCGATTAGTCTAGTATCAATTTGCACACAATAAACCAGGGCATTGTTTAGCTGCAGCTTATAAGCTTAACCTTTTTGCTTTTTTCTACTTAAAAGCTGAACTGCTTCTGGTTGCCAGCTTAAAACTTAAAAGTGGACCTTTGCCTAAATAACAAGCAACATGAACCTTAAAAGCACGCTACTATGCAACAGAAATTGTTAGATGAAGAGCACGTGATGCAGACTGGATGTATCATATCCTATCAACAGATACACGCAAGTCTTTTATAATTTAGCCAACTAGGAGACCTGGTAATGTTAAGGCTTTGGGAGACACTATTATATTTTATTTATCCAAGAATAACCCCGCCCCAGCCTATATGTCAACTTAAAGCTAAGAAAAGTTCATATGACTATTGGGGATGCTCGTAGCCTAGTACTTATCCAAAACTAACCGCACTACAAAGCTTTTCTTTTATTTGCAAATGACAGATAAAAGCACTATATATTTCACCACCAAGGACTTCCATAGATTATAAAGTAGATCAGTAATTTATGATTAAGTCGATATAAGTACACAACGGACAAAGTAATACTAAAAGGGCGGTCAATCACGAGTTTCGCTTTAAAATGGTTACCTGGGGAGGACGAGGCCTTGACGTAGATTGTGCAGCAATATACTGTAGAATATCGAAAATTCTGGTCTGCACAAAGGTAAACGCTCTTTGCCAATATAAAACCGCATAATCTCCGGCCCTTGTCCTCAGTTCCAACAAATTACGATCTATATCGGTTTCATGCTTCGCAACATAAGGTTTAAAGAAGGAATCATAAACATATGAAGTTCCCTGGGACAAGAAAAGAAATCAAATCATACTCAACCAACTACGAAAATATTTAGATACAATGACACACATCACTATTTTCAGGGTTAATTACAACTATGTGAAATGTCAACCCATTTTGGTTTACACCAACCTACGAAAATTAGCAATTAGTACACTTTATTTGTATCTGTTGACGACTTTAATACACTTAAAGAGTACCAAATTTGAAAAAAAAAATAGGTAGGAGTACTAAATAGTGAGGAAAACAAAAAAGTTGAAACTGTCCTATGATTTTTAGTTTACATTCCGTACAATATTCTACACATTTAACCTGCTTTAGTCCCCAATCAAGATTTCTTTTCAATTTAGTCCCCAGTTTATAGTTGTCTTCCTATGTGGTGTACTAAAGTTGCCGTGAAATCTGATACTGGCCTACTAATTGCTAATTTTTTTAAGTACGGTGTAGTGCAAGAAATCTGGTGATATGTTAGTGCACAGTGTATAATACTGTAATATCTCCCCTGTTTTTAAATCCATTTCAAGTGGCATACCTTTGTTTTAGGGTACCACAGATATATGTAGAATGCCAGTTTAGCTTCACTGTACATCGGAACCCTTCATGAGAAAAATGAACAACTCATAACGCAATGTCGCAATTACATTTATAATTATCAGCAAGCAGAAAAGGTAAAGCATAATAGGATCAAGGCTGTTACCAGAAGACAAAAGTGTCACAAACTCTCTCGAACACAGTCAAGAAAGCAACCAAGATCCTGAAATTAATCAGTTCACTAGTCAACAATTATAGAGGCTGAATGAATTATTTAAAGAGAATAACTTCAGCATTTATATGTACCAATACTGGCACCAGAAACGGAGCTGCTCAATGTCAGGTTTGTTCCTCTCGACAGTTTTATAGCATTCATAAGCTGGGTATGCATACCCAAAAACCATTCTGTATAATAGAAAGCAACGTTCATATAAAAATTATGATTATCAAAAGTTATAACAGTTCAAGAGCATATAAGATGGGAGTACAAGCAACGTACACAAGTCCTCGCGTAAGAAATGATCCGATCATTTTGTATCCTGAGTTAAATAAAAACACCATTAGCTACAGTATTCAGAGCATTTCATAAAAATGAAAAATAGCAAGATAAAACCGTAGGCAAAGAAACAGAAAACACACCCTACCCTTATTTAAACAAATGCAACCTAAATTCTAAAAATCAGAATTAAATATACACTTTTCAAAATGTTCTTTTCAGTTTGGCGTTTGTTTGATTACAACAAGCGAAAAGCTCGCTCATTTGAGGGCAAAATAAAAAAATTGTTTCATTTGGCTTAATACTTCAAGCCTTTTCAAGCTAAAAAACGTTAAAAAAAAAAACAGCTCTCAATCTGACTAACCGAATGCAGCACAATAATGAAACAAAGAAAAGCGAGAAATGCAACAACTTCACTTTTTTTTTTTTTGAAAGGTAAGCATATTATTAAACTGAGAAACAAAGGCTAATCCACAAACCGGAAAATGCCCAGAAACAGTTAATTCCGACAAAAGCATTAGCACTTTGCCCGAATTTTATTTAATTAAAACATTGAGATAACATCATACAACAATAAAATAAGGAGCATTTTTAAGTTATGTCCTTGTTTGCAACATAAAAGGAAAATTACAATCCTTCTAAAGGGATTTAACACTCTCGAAATTAAACTGGACTTGATTTTATTCTTCAAAGAAGCTTCTTCACTATCAGCACCACCATTTTGGTCTTCAATATTATTAAAAATAGCATTTCCCAGATAGTTTCCCAACCAATTTGATGGGAAAAGAATTCTTACTAAAAGCAGAGGAAGCCCAATTTATCCAACTTTCCCAAAAACAATAACCCAAAAGATTATTCTGCTGAGCTATGTTATTGCTGAGCTACTTGTGACGTTCACTGCCCAGCAACATAAGCCTCATCACTTCCAACATCTCAAAATATGGTCATTCCGCACATCATGAGGAATGTTCTTAAGTGTACTTATCCGATTTTTAATAAAGAAATCCATTTGAACATATAAAAAGCTTATCTCGGAGTTTCCTTTGTTGTGATTTCTAGCATTTCTTTCAGCCCAAACCAAGTAAACACTTGTGGAGAAAATAATTTTTCCCACCAGAGCAGGTAACTTATTACCTCTAAACATGTTTATAGCCCACTCAATCCACTCATTCCAAGAATTGCAGTTGTTAACAAATCCAGCTTTCTTTAGGGGAGTATTGATGACATTTTTAGAAAAATCACACTTAAAAAACAAATGATCTAAGTTTTCTGTGCAAGAATTACAGAGAGGGCATATAGGATTGACATTGACATTCCATTTTAGCATTCTATTAGCTGTTGGTAGTCTTTTCCTCACTGCTTGCCACAAAATGAGGCTGCATTTTGGAATATGAGACTTGAACCAAACTAATTTGTGCCAACCAATAGTATTCTGTTTGGTCCTTAAATTCTCCCACATGCATTTAACAGAATAATCATCGCTAGACAAAGTCCATTTTAAAACATCTCTACTTTGAGAATGTATAGAAGGATGATGAGTGTTTTTAAGAAGTTGAATTTCAGCAGCTCTAGAGTGTGGCCATTCCCACTTACCATTTTTAATAATAGCATTAAGCTTAACATTAGGTCCCAAACCAGTGGTAATGAAAAGAGGTCTAACACTATGTCTAGGTAAAATGGGACCAATAGGAAGCCAAGGATCATACCAAAGAGAGATATTATCACCAGTACCAATTTTGAAGAAAATTAGATCTTTTAAATAATTTCTAACTTTAAGTATTTTCCTCCAAGCCCAACTACAAGTAGATGGCATTTTAATGTTCCATATACTTCTATCTTTGATTTTATAAGTAAAAATCACTTGCTTCTTTCATTAAATTAACATCTCCAAAATTACTGATACCAAAAGCTTAAAATGCTCAACAATGCTTGACAATATTTCACGAATTTCTATCATATTATGAACTTTACTTTTCTTTCATTCAACGAAGTTACTGATACCAAAAACTTATAAATACTCGACAATTCCTATAATATTATCAATTCATAAAAACTATCAAAATTGAAAAGAAAACAACATTTTCATACAGTGCAAATTCCAACCATAAACTAAATTAGGGATGCAAAACCCTCATGATTTTTTTTCCTAAATTTATTAATTTATCCAAACATGAAGGAAATAAAAAATGAGATTCAATCTCAATTATCCCTTGATTTCCACCATTACATGCTAGTATATGTATTTCTGAATATATATATTCCAAATTATTTTTAAAAAATTATGATAGAAAAAAAAAGGATAACCAATTCTCGATTTGCACAAGAACAAGAAATCCTAATTCTCATCCTGCATACAATTATCTAAGGTGAATTATGCTCCAATCCAATATAATTCGAAATATTGGCTACATAAAAGACCAATATATAAAAGGCGCATGTCGTCTAATCCCGCTTATAATTGCCTGATACGCTTAATCACGCCTAATCACCTGGGCTCTTAAGCTCCCCTTAATTTCCGCATATGCTCGTTAGAACACTTGGAAATGACCTTAAAAAAGGACAATATACAGCGCTCAAGCTGACTAACCGAATGCAGCACATTAACAAAGCAAAGGAAACGATAAAAACGCAACAATTTTACTTGCTTTATTCATTCAGCTTAACATCCCCAAAGTTACTATACCAAAAACTTAAAATGCTCAACAATTCCTACGACATTATCAATTCATAAAAACAATAAAAACAACATCCTCACACAGCGCGAATTACAGCCATAAGCTAAACTAGGGATGCAAAACCCTTATGAATTTCTTTCATAAATTTTAGCGTTTGTTTGATAACAACTTGAAAAGCATAAATGCCCGCTCATTTAAAGCCAAAGAAGATGTTGGTTTCGTTTGGCTTAATACTTCTAGCCTTTTCGAGCCGAAAAAAAACAAAAACATTAAAATAAACAGCGCTCAAGCTGACTAACCGAATGCAGCACATTAACGCAACAAAGAAAAACAAGAAACGAAACAAATTTACTTGCTTTTTTTCCGTTCAACTTAACATTCCTATGATATTATCAATTCCTATAAAAACGAAAAGAAATCAACATCCTCACACATCGCAAATTACAACCGTAAACTAAACTTACATTTATCCAAATATAAAGCAAATGAAAAATGAAAAATGAGATTCAATCTCAAATAACTATTGATTTCCACCATCTAATGCTATTTTTCTACAAAAATAACTACTCCAAATTAATTTGTAAATAACTATGATAGAAAAACAAAAGTATAATATTTATCCGAAATATAATTATAATGCCAAAAAAATGAATAAAATTCGAAAAATAGACGACAAAATTGACCTAAAAAGGAACTGAGAAAAAGGACGATAAAAAAAACAAAAACAAAAACAAAAACAAAAGAATAAAGGGGTTTAATTACCGTTTGAGAAGGTTCTAGAAGATTCACCGGGTAAGGGGAAAATAAGTCGCCACCGGAGTACGACGTTATGATTCTAGAGAGGGAGAGAGAAAGAGAGTTCTCTTTTGGGTATTTTATTTTCGTTGATTTTGAAAATCCCTCTTTTTATTTTATTTTATTATTCTACTTTTTTTTTTCTTTTTCTTTTTTGTGTTTCGTGCTTGTTTTCCGGTTTCTGAAATCCGGTTGATTTATTTTTCTTTTTCCGAAAACTCCATAAATAAATTTTTAAAAAGTATTGATTGAATAAATATATAAATTTAGAAATAATGAGTAATATAATATTTTTATTATATAAAATACACGTAAAACGGTTTTATTTTGTACAACATTATATTTGTTTTGAAAAGACCATGATTTTTGTGGGTTTTTTATATTTTGAATTGAATAAATGTAAATGAGTAATTAGTAAAAAAAAGTTCAGGCATTTTTGAAAAAAAATACCAAAATTTGATAGGCTCATTTTATCGTTGATTGGGTTATATATATAGTTTGATGTAAATATATAATATTAGATTTTTTGAAAATACGAAGAAGGATATTTTTCGAGAAGACTTTTTTCATGTATTTTTTTAATGTTTCCTTTATTTATTTATTAATTATGAGTGTAAAAATACCGTTTTCCGATTTCTATTATTTCACGTGTAAATTTTAGAATTTTTTCTTTTTTTCAGGCTTTACATTTCCGTTTCTCGATCCGATTCCGACATCTCGTTCCCTTACGGTAACTATTGTTCGGACGCTCTGGGACAAAAAAATCTGAAGATTTTTTTCGAAATGTTAAATTATTTGTAAATTACTTTTACTTATAAGTGAATTTCTTGTTGCTTCATGACTTATATAAATTACTTTTAACCTATGACAGGCTATACTCTTAGTGAAGAAAGCAAGTTTAAGGGAAAATATACCTAATGTACCAACACTATTTAACAATTTATATAATACACTGTCAAATTTAATAATTGAGTTACCAAACTATGAAATTTGTTACAATTGAGTATATACCGTTAAACAAACCGATAAAATTGCAATCACATTCTCTTGTCTACCACATGTTGAGTGTATTTATATCAACATGCGTCAAAAATATATCACAAATGTGAGATATAGTTACTACAATTTTGTCGATTTATGATGTTAGTCCCTAAATTTGACGAATTTTCGTAGTTTGATACCTCAATTGTTAAATTTGATAATACAATAGTTAAATCGTTAACTATTAATAGTATAATACATACGATATTTTGTTCCCAAGTTTAAATATAGTAAGTTAGTGTAGGTTAAAAGTTACATACATCCCATTTTTTAAATTATCTTATAACTTTGTGCGTTTACAATGTACCCCCATCTTATAAATACTTTACTTGTTATTGTAATAACTTTTTAGCTTGTTTTTAATTTGTAAGCTGTTTTAACTCCAAAACGTTACTCACGGGCGGAGCAGTCCCAAATCGAGTAAGATTTATGTCTTGGATAATGTATTCGGGAAAAAAATTACAGGTAACACCTGACTGTATTTTTAATATAATTAGTAGTTAAAATAAAAATATTAAACAAAAATTTATTTACAATGTGTTGAAATAGCCTGATAGATAAGTTTGGTAGTTTTACATAGGAGGTGGGGTTCAAACCTCTTTAGTACAATTTCGTTTTATTTTATTTTGATTTGTTTTTATCGAGAAAAAAAACTTAAGCCGGTATTCCGAGATATCGGGGCGGCAGTCACGTTACTTTTGAACTTTCTTAGTTGTTTCTACTTACTATAATAGTTTTTAACTTTGTAACCATTTACCATCATAGTTCAATTTGTTTTAAGTGTTTTCACCATCCCATAAATATATTTTTTGCTAGTTATAGGAGAAGTTGTTTTCCTTCATTGTACATAAAATCTGGAAAATAATTTCATGTAAGCTATACTTTCTAGCAAAACAAACATATAGAAAACAATATTTTCCCGAAAAATCTTTTATAGCCCCCAATTATAGCGAAACAAACATAGATAAAACCATGGGGAAATCATTTAAAAATATATATATAAATGATTGGACTCGAGTATTACATAAATAAATCTTATTGGAAAATTACCCATTGAAATTGTTTCATAGTCAATAATCGGAATGAGTTTTTGTAATGTTGATTGAGCAGTCGAATAAACAACGATTCTTACTTAACACTATGTAGAATGGCTGATTCCTCACCGGAACATAATGATGGCAACAAAGAGAGACCGATGGTCAATTTGATTTAGATTTCGAAATAAAATTACAAGCTTCCATTACCTTTTAGTCCTATTCAAAACTAGTTCTTGAAGATGAACCAAAGCAAAAAAAATTACGCCTAATAGATATACTTGTCGTCTAGACATGTTTCGATCATGATTCATCCAACTAAATGTTTAATAGGAACCGAACCCTACATCGGTTCAACAATTAGCTCCGTTCTGATATCTGCTTAGCTTAAATTCAAAACTTAAAAGGAAAACGAGAGGAAAAAGCCATTTACTACGTTATCATATTAAATTTTAATGATTTTAGTTCCTCTATTTGCTTTTTCAATTAGGTACTAACATTTGTGTTTGACATCCGGTCAATACATCCGTGTCCAATAAAGCATTATAGGTTGGGTACCAAAGTAGCAGTAAAACATGTTACGAGTGTGGTCATGTGTGTGTTGTAGTTTGTGTACCAAATTTGTAAAAATTGTCACGATATGATACTAATATTTCAATTAGAAATAGACGCGCAAGTAGGAGTGCGTTGATAGACCGAGTTTTGTTGAATTGAGTACTGAAATTAATGAAGAAGTATGATATGTTGGGTACTGAATTGCTAAAAGCCGATAAGATAGGGGTAATAAACGGCTTTTGTTGGCGGAAATATGAAAGAATTGAATGCTAGATTACCATAATTTTGAGGTGTAAGTGCAATTTATTCCTTTAAAAGGGGTTAAGTTTGGTATATTCTCACCTTATTCATGTGGACAAAATGGTTTTTTACCCCACACAATCCATTTCAAGCTCTCCCTCTAGAACTCCATTAACAAACCTCAAAATATAAAAATAAAAAAACTATTCAATAGTAAAAATAAAAACGGCAAAAATGTCATTAGCACCAACATTCCATCGTCTTCATTCGCCGTTTCTCTCTCGGCCATCAAAACTCTTGCATTCTCGTTTATCTACTCGAGTTTCGCTGTGTTTTTTCCCATCCATTAGAGCTGAACTTGATCAAAACACGGTTGTTTTCATCTACACGTTTATTTTTTTTACCAAGATATATCAGTAAATGTTGCATTGCTAATATTTGTTATAATTTTTTAAAATTTTAATGTAGTTTTATTGCAGGTAGTAGCTATAACAGTGGGAGTGGTGAGTGTTGCTGTTGGGATTGGAATTCCGGTTTTCTACGAAACCCAAATCGACAATGCTGTAAGTTTTTGGAAATTGAAACTATGTTTAGCGTTTTAGCTCTATACATATGTATAGTTGGACTGTTAATGAGTTACTATTTGTAGTATTATTATAGACTGTGTTTTGGTATACGTTATAAGCCTAGTTTCGCTTTTTTACTGTAGCTTTTAGTTGAAATTGGATTTTACAACCTATAAGCTCATGTTATCTATCTCCTGGCCTAATTTAGGAGAGTTGCGGGAAAGATTGGTGTAAGATAAATACTTCATAAAACAGAAAGATGTGTATTTTCTTTTAGTAATGTTAGTATCTGATTAAAGATTATTAGTTATGATACAAAAAGCTAGGTAAGGAGGGTGCCAATTAGTTAAGTACGTCCAAATATTCTCGGTAAGGAGGGCCGGTACCGAGAATATTTGGACGTACTCTTTGAAAGTGCGATTTTTTAGCCTCATCTAGTTTTTCATAAAGTGTTAAGGTTTACTCATACTTGATTTTCAGTTTAAAGTTATAACCTAACAACAGTACAGTAGTTGTAAGAATGCAAAAATACGAATGAATGAAGTCCAAAAAGGAGAAAAAAAACACGAATTGCTCCTACGTACAAGATTGCCTATCAAAATTTAGAAGTTGTTATGTACCATTACTCTTATTGATCACTCAGATGTACTACAATTTTGCTTATGAAATTTGTTTGTAGATACTGTCCAGCAATGCCATTCGGTACAGTAGAGATTAAACTTGAATTTGATGTGGTGCAGGCTAAGAGAGATAACACGCAGGCGTGTTTCCCTTGCGATGGTTCTGGAGCTCGTAAGTTACTCTTTATCTCTCAGTTTTCTTCGTTTTGCTAACTCGTTACTAACTGAATTCTTTTATCCAATTGATAAACCATTGATGTTGGCATTGTTCATTTTTTTTTTGCCAGTAATTTCTCCTCTTTAATCAGGTTTTGGCATATATGATGCTCACAAATTCAATCCCTAAAGTGAAATTTTAGAATTAAGACACAATCAGTGATCGATAATCATCATATGTTTGCACGAATACCACATAGCTTACGGGCAATTATCGTCTTTAGATTATTTTGATAGACCATATCTATTTTACGAAGTTCTTTTGTACAGTAGGCAACAGAAAAAGGTTGAACATAATAAATTCCGAGTTGTATGATTCCAATCTTTCCTACCTTATATGCTGCATGACTAACACCATTTTCGTGTAATTTGCTTGGCAAAAGTAAATTGATTTTGTCATTATTTTTACGTTTTAGATGCGTTTTACACTGCCCCCAAAAAGAGTTCTTATAGGTTTCAAACTGCAAGTTTCGATTTGTTTATGAACTTTCTACTTGGGCCTTGGTGACAGTGTTATGAAAAAAAGACATTGCAGTTTTTGTTGTGCATATATTGAGAATTATGCACTGTGACGAACTCCCTTCTGAAATTTGTCACAATCTATGCCACATGATTCATCCTTAAAATGAAAATAATTAAGGGCACATTATATCAAACTGATAGAACATAAAAATCAGACCCGAATATTCTATTCGGGTCATAATCAACCCACTTTATAAATGGGTATCCAACGCTCAAATGGGTCACCTCATATTTTTTATAGGAATTGAGGTGCTACTACCCAAAGCCCAAGTCCAATCAAAGGGGGACCCTTGTCTGAGAAATCCCTGGGATGAAGACATTTGTCAATATCCTAGAAGGCGCAGTTGCCTATAAATAGCCCACTACCCCTCCTAGAAAAGGACCAGAAAATCTATCCAAAAAATATAGAGAGAAGTTAAGAAAAGAGAGAAACTAACCAAAGCATATCACTTCGAGAAACAAACCGAGAAAAGACAGCCGAGCACCGAATAAAAGAGGAGAAAGATCAAGACGAGAGATTAAATAGTTATATCGAGCATAATTGTAAAATCGGAATACGAATCCGAACAAGTGTAATAGTCCGAACAAGGACAATAATCCGAGTAATAATAAAGATCAGGAAGCATCATTTATTCACGGTCGATTTGTCATTTTATCTTTGTTGAAAAGCCTAACGCAACCGACCAAAGTTATGGCTTTATCAAATGGCGCCGTCTCCGGGAATCATCTAGTGCCCAACTAGTTTAGAATTCGAATATCAATACTCTGCCAGACGAGCGACAATGGTTACCAATGTAGAGGAAACCCATCCCGAGATAGTAGAAACCAACAACCAAAACACGCAAATTAGACAACAAGACCTCGACGATCTACTCGCTATCCGCGACAGATATGAAGCTATCCAATCCGGAAACCAACCAACAACCTCCTACGTTAACCAAGAACAACCGGTCGAACCACCCCGACATTTCATCGAAGGGATTGTCGACGAACATCTTTCGCCCTCGGAGGACGAACAAGATGTGCCCATATTAAGGCGTGCACGAAGACGCTTAACCGGGTCCCAAGCAGGGCCGAGCTCAAGGGTCCCTTTGCCTACGGCCTCGGTCAACTCCGGTGCTCGTTTACAAACGGACGAGGCTCATCAGTTTGGTATGCCCGAGGATCATGTACTCGGACAGTCGCCCCGACTGCCGACTAATTCTCCGAGGATGATTACACCACCCACGGTGGAGGTAGAACATGTCGTTCCATTAGCCAATGAAAGGAACTACAACCAGCTACAAGCTCAGCTGACGGCATGCATGACGGCCATGACAGCGGCCGGCATCGTATTGCCAGTTATCCAACCCAACAAAGACCCACGCCATGAAGTGGAAGATTCTGCCTACAGGGCCGCCCTGGAGGCAGCGGGTCGGCAACCCGATACAAGAGTCCCCCACCAAGGGGGCAGTGTCCCAGTAACTATCGTCCATCCGAACACTCATATGGAACGTGTCCACACAAACACGAAGGACGGTAGATATCCCGAATACAGGATCGGGGAGGGATATGGCCCACCACCACATCAGGAAGGATACCCTCCTCCCTACCAAGTCACGGATGACGCGTTCCAACAGGCTTGGAACGTATGCCAAGAAACCCCGTGTGCTGAACAGATCACGCGGTACCGCAATCCTATGGGATTCGTCATCCCCGAATTCAGGCTCTATGACGGGAAGAGTTGCCCTATCGACCATCTGAGGCACTACAAGACAAAGATGGAACTGTGGAGTGATGACCATGCACTGATGTGCAAATTTTTCAAAAACAGCTTGGGTCAAGAGGCTTCGTCATGGTATCATAACTTACCACGGGGCTCCATTAGAAACTGGGCAGAACTGCTAAGAGCATACTCCACCCGATACGCTGCTCATCGGAAAAAGAAGGTTAGTATCGAGACCCTTCTTAAAATGACGATGATGCCAAATGAAAGGCTCAACGATTACTGCATACGTTTTATCGACGTAGCAAACCAGATTCCACGATATGCCAATAATATAGCCATCCAAAACTTTATCAATTCCATCCCTAATGGCTATTGGGCGAGAAGGAAGTTCATAGGCAAAAACTTCCCGACCACTGATTCCCTGTTAGCCTATTGTACCCACCTCACCGATAAAAACGACGAACTGCGTTTCCTAAACCGAACTCTACCAAGAAGAGAGTCAGTCCGTGAGGCACAGGTGGGTCGCAAAAGAGTTAGAAATAACCAGGGAGAAGCATTTCAACCGACCAGAAAGGGCAAAGAGCCCGAGGTCCATAGCAGGGGAGAGCGACCACGAGCACTAGAGCCTAAACCGCTCCAGATCGCATACCCAACACCGACCAACGAACATAAACCGCTCCAGCTCGCCTACCCGATGCCACCCAAGCCATTTCAACAGGTACGGCCCCAAGAGAGGGAAAACCGAAGCACTTTCGGACCGGTCGAGCTGCGATACACTTTCAACCTGTCTGCTGAAGATATCCTCAAGGATATATGCAGGGAAAGTTGGTATTCCCGACCACAACCGATCATCTCTCCCCCCAATCAGAGAGATTCCAAGCTCTTCTGCGCATATCACGAGGATCACGGCCATCTCACTGAGCATTGCCGTAACCTAAGATGGAGAATGAACCAGTGGGGCGATGCAGGATACCTAGCCAAGTTCATCAAAGGAGCTGGGAATAAAGGCAAACAACTGGCCATCGAGGGATCTGACAACCGGCAAGGCAAAACGATCAATGTCGTTCATATGTCACGACCCAAGGGCCCAGGCGGGGAACGATCACGACAACGGCAGCTGGCCCACTTTGGCCAAGTAGCCAAGACATCACAGGCGTCGACCTCAAAACGACAATGCACACCACGACGACATCCGCCCATTTATTTTTCGGATCTTGACGAAGAAGGGGTGATATACCCCCACGGAGACGCCATAAACCTCCGTGTTCAAATCGGCCTAGACATAGTCGGCAGGGTACTTGTCGACCAAGGAGCCTCTTGTGATATCATGTACAAGGAGCTCTTCGACAAGATGGAACTCAAGCTGCAAGATCTACAGCCTACCGATGTCACACTGATCGGATTCATCTCCGAAACGACCAAACCTTTGGGTAAGATCGTACTCAATGTCACAACAGGGTCCATGTCGGTTCCCGTGGAGTTCTTAGTGGTCAACGACCACTCCGGGCACAACGCAATATTGGGCCGACCTTGGTTACATGCCATGAAGGCCATACCCTCAACCTATCACCAAAAGGTCAAATACCCAAATGATAGGGGAGCGATCGAGACAGCAAGAGGATGTCAAGAAGATTCAAGACGCTGCGAGGACATCACCGCGACTCTCCAACAACAACGAAGCACTGTGGAACAACCCACCAGCACAAAGAAGCTGATCAGCCAAATATCCAAAGCCGAAAGGGTTGTCGAAGAACAAGTAGGAGAGACACTTAGGAAGGTGTATATCCCGGATATGGACGAGGAGCACTATTTCCTCCTCGGCGATAACCTTCCAAAACAGGAATCCGAGGAGTTAGAAGCGTTCCTTTTCAGCAACATTGATAAATTCGCCTGGAGTCCTAAAGACATGCCGGGCCTAGACCCCACTACAGCATGCCACCACCTAAGTGTAAACGCCGAATACAAGCCAATAGCACAGAGAAGCAGAAAAGTCTCTGTACAGCACAGAGCAGCTATAATCGCTGAAGTACAAAAGCTATTGGAGGCTGGAGCCATAAGGGAGGTTTACTATCCAAAATGGTTGTCCAATCCGGTCGTCGTCCCTAAGAAGAACGGGAAGGAAAGAGTCTGTATAGACTTCACCAACCTCAACAAAGCCTGCCCGAGGGACCACTTTCCCCTTCCAAGGATCGATCAACTGGTGGACGCTACAGCGGGAGCAGAACGGATGACCTTCCTTGATGCGTACTCAGGATACCATCAAATTCCCCTCGCCCGCGAAGATCAAGAAAAGACTTCATTCATATCGCCTTTGGGAAATTATTGCTATACGGTAATGCCGTTCGGCCTACGCAATGCGGGAGCAACATACCAAAGGATGATAACAAGGGTATGTCGAGATCATATAGGGAAGACGATGGAGGTATACATAGACGACATGGTCGTCAAGAGCGAAAAAGCCACATCCCACCTTCAAGATATCAGGGACGTTTTCCGAACGCTGGGCGAGCACAAACTGAAACTCAATGCGAGCAAGTGTGCATTTGGCATCAACAAAGGGAAATTCTTGGGACATATGGTTAGCCGACGAGGAATAGAGGCTAATCCCGATCAAATAACGGCTCTACGAAACCTAGCAGCGCCCAAGAATAAGAAACAGGTACAAGAGCTCACGGGAATGATGGCCGCTTTGAGCAGGTTCATTAGCCGATCCGCAGATAAGGGACGGCCATTTTTCGAATCTCTCAAGAAGGATAGAAAATTCGTCTGGGACCCGGAATGTGAAGCTTCATTCAACAATCTCAAAGAGTACTTGAGGACATTGCCACTGCTGGTAAGGCCGAACAGAGGAGACATTCTGGCATGCTACCTAGCTGTCTCCGCCACAGCTGTGAGCGCGGTCATCCTAAGAGAAGAAGGTCGCGAACAATTTCCGATCTACTTCGTCAGCAAGACTCTGGTCGAAGCCGAAACACGTTATCTACCCTTGGAAAAGCTGTGCCTGGCATTGGTCGTCGCAACCAGGAAGTTGCCACACTATTTCATAGCTCATCAGGTCCGGGTATATACAAAGTTTCACATTAAAGAGTCACTTCGACGGACGGACATTAGCGGCCGAGTTGCCGCCTGGGGGGTCGAGCTATCCCAATTTCATATCGAGTTCACACCCCGCCATGCCATAAAGGGACAAGTCCTGGCCGATTTCGTCGCAGAATTCACCGAAGGCTATGACGAGCCTTTGGCACTCTCTCCCCAATCACACTGGCAGATACATGTCGACGGATCAGCCACCAAGGACGGATCAGGAGCAGGGATCGTCCTTAAATCCAGCGAAGGAGCAATCATCGAAAAAAGCATAAAACTGGGCTTCCGAGCTACCAACAATGAGGCAGAATACGAGGCCATGATAAATGGCATGCTTATCGCCCGGTCCCTCGGATGCTCCCACTTAATTGCAAGCTCAGACTCCATGCTCATCGTCAATCAATCCATCGGCGAGTACCAAGCGAAAGATGATAGAATGATCCTCTACAAAGAAAAAGTCCAACGCTTGATGGCCACCTTCGAACAGTGCGAGTTAGTAAGAATCAATCGCACCGAAAATGCACATGCTGATGCATTGGCCACCCTAGCCTCGACATTAACATTGACCGACTCCCGGTCGATCACAGTGGAACTACTGTCGACCCCGAGCATAATGAAAATGGTAAACCGGGTGACATCGATACAGTACGAACTAGGTTGGATGGAGGACATGACCCATTATCTGCGAAGTGGAACACTTCCGGTCGACAAGATAAAAGCGCTGAAGATTACAAGAAAAGCTCCTCGTTTCTGGCTATCCGAGGACGATAAACTATACAAATCCAGTTACCGGGGACCACATCTACTGTGCGTCCCGACCGAGCTACAGCTGCCGGTCTTGGAGGAAATCCACGAAGGATCTTGTGGAGCACACATCAAAGGGCGATCCCTTGCAAACAAGGCAGTGACCCAAGGATATTGGTGGCCCTATATCAAGCGAGACGCCGATGCATACGTCCAACGATGCGATAAGTGCCAGCGATTCGCCAAGATACCACGGCTCCCTTCATCTATGATGACCCCGGTATCAGCCCCATGGCCGTTCGCCCAATGGGCAATCGATTTGGTCGGTAAACTCCCAAGAGCCCCTGGGAATGTGGAATACCTGATTGTTGCGACTGATTATTTCACCAAATGGGTCGAAGCTAAACCCCTCCGAGAAATCAAAGTCAGCAACGTCAAACAATTCATTTGGGAATACATCATAACTAGGTTCGGTATACCGTACGCTATAGTCGCCGACAACGGAACCCAGTTCAAAGATGCCAATTTGCAGCTGTGGTACGAGGAACTAGGTATCCGAAAATTCTATTCGACGCCGACATACCCACAAGGAAACGGGCAAGCCGAAGTGTCAAACCGAACAATATTAGACGGCATCAAGACCACCCTTGAACAAGCAAAGGGGAGGTGGCCCGAGCGGCTACTCAACGTTTTATGGTCGTGCCGAACTACACCTAAGACGGGCACCAAGGAAACCCCGTTTAGCTTAGCATACGGTGTTGAGGCCGTCATACCGACAGAGATCGGGCTACCTACGCTCCGAACAACGTTGGTCGAGCAGGGAAATAATGAACAAAGAATGAGAGAAGAGCTCGACATGATAGACGAGAAACGAGAGATAGCGGCCCTTACCTTAGCTAAATACCAACAAAACGTAAAGCAAACCTATGACAAGAGAGTAAAAGGATCTAAAGAATTCATGGTAGGAGAGCTGGTGCTGCGACGAGTGACGGTCTACACCCGCAATGAAATACATGGCAAACTGAGCCCTACCTGGGAAGGCCCATACGAAATCGTCAATGGGGGGGGGGCATGTGCATTTCCTGACATGCTGGGGGGGCATGTGCATTTCCTGACCTACTAGGGAGCCTGCACATATGTTTGACAGTGACGGGGACAGCTATTGACATCTGAGACTACAGTGCAGAAGAAATAAAGACGAGATATTCAAAGATCTAGATCCCAGACAAACAACAAACCACACGTACAATATAAAAAGAAAGGCAAAAAGGAAAGGGCAAAAATACTTTTCATTAATGAAGATGGAATACATCATTGTTCATTACATCAATAGACAATATTACATCGAGGTCTGTTACATCAAGGTCTATTACATCAGAGATAAGAATCTATTACATCCGAGATAAAAACCTATTACATCCGAGATAAAGATCTATTACATCCGAGAAGAGCTAGTACAGAAGATCAGGCAAAGGATCAACTATATCAGCAGACCAAGTGAGCAGGAGACACCAAAAAGAAAAAGTAAGAAGAAAGAGAAAGGAAAAGCAAGAAGAGGAAAAGAAGAAGAGTGCAAGAAAAAGAAAAAATGATAAGAAAGAAGAGTCAAAAAGAACAATGATAAAAATCCTAGAAGTAACACAAAATCCTTAGGATCACAGGATTGATTGTTACGTCGTAATGGTGAGAAAGAAGAGAAAGAAAGAGAAAAAGGAAAAAAGTAGAGAGAACTAGAGATGATGAGAAAGAAGAGGACG
Organism: Primula vulgaris; assembly: GCA_963920805.1. Lineage (NCBI taxonomy): Eukaryota > Viridiplantae > Streptophyta > Magnoliopsida > Ericales > Primulaceae > Primula > Primula vulgaris. The sequence continues at coordinate 4,312,097 of OY987218.1, read as the reverse complement.
AAGAAAGTAAAAGGAACACGATAAAAAAGAAAAGAAGCATAAGAAGGGTATAAAAAAGAAAGAAAGAGAGATATATAAAAAAAAAAAAAAAAAAAAAAAGAAGAAGAGTGCAAAAAGGAGGAAGAGGAAGAAATGATGGAAACGGAGAAATAAAAAAAAAAGAAAAAAAGGAAGAGATAGGAAAAGAAGGGGAAAAGCAGAGAAAGATAAAAAAGAAGGGGGAAGGTTAGGGGGAAGTCGATCGGTATCGATGAGAGGGCCCGGCAGAGACATCCCTGTCCCTCAGTGTCGGGTTCCCCCTTAGCATCTCATTCTCTTCGACTAAAGCCTGACGAGCACGTCGGCAGTAAGCCAGTTCGGATCTTAGCCAAGTTAATTCCCGAACCATCTCGGTATGGTGATAACGCATCACCTTCAATTCCTCCTCGGCATCCCTCAACAGCCTTTGTACATGGTTATAGGAGGCTTCGAAGGCCTCCACTTGCAAAGCTAATGCTGATTGGGTGAAAGGACCAGACATCTTAGGGAAATTATAAGATGAGGGTCTATATATGGGGGAAAATAATATGATGAGAAGTGTGGATGTAACCATGTTGTAAGCAGGTATTTATAGATCAATCGTATGAAGGCTGGGATTGAGAGTCGCAACCATTCGCCAATGGGTATTCAGAAGCGATGGCACTCAAAAGAGGTGACTGTTCAAGAAAAACGTTTGGATTCCCAAAAGACTCTAAAGAGTGAGTAATTAAAAGCCACACCTGTTCAAGAAACGTTTGGATTCTTACCAATATTTAAAGGGGGTAAGTAATAATGGCAACAAAACACGCGTCATTTTTGGGAAGGACAGCGGATCGAATAAATATCCCAGATCTTTTGCGCAAGGCTCAAGAAAACTCTGGTGATTAGGATTTTCTATGCACAAGGCTCAAGAAATCCTATTAGTCCCTAGATATAAAGAGTAAGGAGGTCCAATGGATAAGATCAAACGCAAGGCCCAAGAAAAGCATTAATGAGGCCACAAGCGTGCGCAGTCAAAATAAATTGCGTTGGGAAAGTAATTCAGATATAAACAAGAAAAAGAAATCTTTATTGATTGGTTGATACTTCGTTACAGAAGAAGCACAAAGAGGAAATACAATAAAAACAATAAAATCATTTCATAGAAGGGCCCGCTTCGTCATTCGGCTTCCTTTTCAACCGAGCATACACTTCCTTAAGGGCCAATTTGTAAGCCCTCTTGGAAGCGAGCTGCCTATCCCTGGAGGCCTCAAGCTCTTTGATCCGGGCACGAGCACGAATACTGTCGAGCAAAGACCTCTGGTGCTCCTTCTCTAGGGCATCCAATCGCTCGTCTAGTTCGGAGGCCCGACGAGCTTCCACTGACAGCCGGGCAACCCTCTTCTCGAGATAACGCACCTTCTGAACTTCCTCTTCCAGACGGGTAACGTATTCAGAAAGGTTGTCACCATACTTTTCAAGAGGAGAAGCCATTTGTTCGTTAATAAAGAATGAACTGCATAAAAGATACTGGGACAGTCCCCTTTTATAAGAAGAAACAAGGAGTAGGTCAAAGGTCATCTCGAATAAATACAGCCTCTTGAACTTCCCAAGAGCATTAAAGGCGAATTAACCACAGTTCCAAATCCAATTAAAATCATCCAAAAAGACATCAAGAAGATAAACAGACAAGAACAAGGAAAGGGAAATATTTTATTAATTCCAAAAACTTCGATTACAACTGAGGAGAAGACTCCCCATTCAAGAGAAATCACGACAGAAATTACAAAAGACTAATTATTTCGAGGAAGAGCCTTCTTCATCGGCATCCGAACTCGGTTTGGACCGAGCATGCAACTCCTTGAAGGCAAGCTTATAGGCCTTTTTTGCTGCCTTCTGCTTAGCCAGATTGGCCTCGAGCTTCTTTATATGCTCATAGGCCCAATCTCGATCGGCCATCGTCACATGATGATCAGAATCCATGTCAGACAACCTTTTCTTGTAGTTTGAAACCTTGGCCACGAGCTTCTTATTCGCGGTACGAGATTTCTTGATTTCCGTTTCTAAATATGAAATATAATTAAAGGAGCTCTCACCAGTAGAACCAGAAGAAGCCATTATGTCAAGGGCAAATTAGTAGTAAAATGCCTAATTATGGAGGGAGCACACCCCTTTATAGGAGTTTTCCTCGAAAAAAGATATTAGGATAGGAAACATTAAATGTGCCCCCCTGGGAACCGTCACGAGTCTATTGCGTTTCTCGATGAAGCATTGGGAAAAATAAGACCGAAGTAACGTTCTCGACAAACCGAACATGACTCCCCCGACATGGAAACCACGCCGAGGAAGTCAGGGAGCACTTGATAGAACATAAAAATCAGACCCGAATATTCTATTCGGGTCATAATCAACCCACTTTATAAATGGGTATCCAACGCTCAAATGGGTCACCTCATATTTTTTATAGGAATTGAGATGCTACTACCCAAAGCCCAAGCCCAATCAAAGGGGGACCCTTGTCTGAGAAATCCCTGGGATGAAGACATTTGTCAATATCCTAGAAGGCGCAGTTGCCTATAAATAGCCCACTACCCCTCCTAGAAAAGGACCAGAAAATCTATCCAAAAAATATAGAGAGAAGTTAAGAAAAGAGAGAAACTAACCAAAGCATATCACTTCGAGAAACAAACCGAGAAAAGACAGCCGAGCACCGAATAAAAGAGGAGAAAGATCAAGACGAGAGATTAAATAGTTATATCGAGCATAATTGTAAAATCGGAATACGAATCCGAACAAGTGTAATAGTCCGAACAAGGACAATAATCCGAGTAATAATAAAGATCAGGAAGCATCATTTATTCACGGTCGATTTGTCATTTTATCTTTGTTGAAAAGCCTAACGCAACCGACCAAAGTTATGGCTTTATCACAAACAGTGACCGAGTTTCCATATGATTGCTCATAGCTTAGGTTTAATTTGTATTCGAATTTGGTTGTAGACAATTCAACCTTCAAATGTTTATTGTATAGTCGGTGATAACTATATAGTTGCACATGTTCAGAACACCATACCAGTTGACAGTTTTTCAGAGCATAATCTTTCCTTTCTAATATGCTTCATGACTAACACCATTTCTGTGAGTGGCTTGGCAAAATCAAACTGATTTGTTATTAAAATGATGAAGTTAGGCGTCTATTTAGAATTCATATTCACTTTTTTCATCTAAGGTGTTAGCTGACCCAAATACTAAAAAAAAGTGTATGTTGTAGGTCTCACATTGCAAAGTATTATCTTGTAACCGCTAGGTCTGTAGGTGTAATATTGAATTATGGTAAAGTAGTTCAAAGTTGTACTTGTACATATAGAAAAATCTTCAACTCATCAATGATAGTGTACAAGAATAGGACATTGCACTTTTGAATTTGTGTAGGAGTGTTTATTAGTATTTACTAAAGGTATTCTTGTAACCAACCAACCGTAAAAACATGCATTTTGACAGCTCCCTTCTTAAATTATTTGTTATTATATTTTTCTGTCCAGAAAAATGCAGGATTTGTATGGGGGCAGGCAATGTGACAGTAGAGCTCGGAGGTGGCGAAAGAGAAATCTCAAAATGTATAAACTGCGAAGGTGCTGGTTCTTTAACTTGCACTACTTGTCAAGGCTCTGGTATTCAACCTCGATACCTCGACCGCAGGTACGTTTTGTTAATTTTGATCCGTAAATTCTTATTTGAGTTACACCATAGCCTAAAACATTTCACGTTTGTAGATTGTATAAACTTGAAACGATATGGTTGCAACAGTTAGTTCACCATTTCATGATATTTTTCTGTCAAATAATATATATAGATGCATACTGCTTCTTCTCCAACTTGCATTTATTTCTATACTAATAACTTCAGTTTCAATTTTATCAAACAGAGAATTCAAAGATGATGACTGAGTTTTCGCAACGACACATTGAAGGCGGATTGCACATTTTACAACCACTTGAATTTCATTTGTTACCCTTCTTTGTAACATTCAACACTTGCCTTTTTGACTTTTTCATTGGGATTTGAATTTTCTTCCTGAATCTTCCGTGTACGTATAATATACTAAAATGATTAATGAAATACCTATCGTTTTGTATTTGGAGACTGAATTACTAATAGAATACACGAAGGAAAACACGATTCTGTTGTTAAGGCCGCAAAAAAATGTCAGTAGATGCTATGAAATCCATCTGTAATGTACTTGCGCTAGTTAATGCCAAAAACTTACTTTCTTTGTACCGATTTGTAAAGAAATTTACTCCATGAGTTCATTTCTGGAATCATGTAATGTGCCTGTGCTAGTTAATGCCCAAAACGACTTTCTTTGTAGTGACTTGTAAAGAAATTTACATCATGAGTTCATTTCTAGATTCCTAACACCGGAAACAAGAAAAAAGTAACAGTTTAGTGCTTGGACAGTGAACAAAATATTTGTATTTGTAAAAATAAGAAAATGTCAGACAAATCCATCCGTAATGTACTTGTGCTAGTTAATGCAAAAAACAACCTTCTTTGTAGCGATTTGTAAAGAAATTTCCTCCATGAGTTCAATCTAGAATCCTAACATCGGAAACAAGAAAATTGATAAATTAAAGAAGTAAAAGTTTAGCGCTTGGACAGTGGACAAAATTGCATTTGTATTTGTCAAAATATGTTATAAAAAACAGAAAACGTCGATAGAAATTTACTCCATGAGTTCAATCTAGAATCCTAACATGGGAAACAAGAAAAATGATAAATTAAAGAAGTAAAGGTTTAGCGATTGGACAGTGGACAAAATTGCATTTGTATTTGTCAAAATATGTTATGAAAAACAGAAAACGTCGACCGCAATTTACTCCATGAGTTCAATCTAAAATCCTAACCTCGGAAACAAGAAAAATGATAAATAAAAAAAGTAAAAGTTTAGCGCTTGGACAGTAGGCATAATTGTATTTGTATTTGTAAAAATAAAAAATAAAAAATAAAAAATAAAAAATAAAAAATAAAAAATAAAAAATAAAAAATAAAAAATAAAAAATAAAAAATAAAAAATAAAAAACGTCGACAGCAGGGTTCGAACCTGCGCGGGCGAAGCCCAACAGATTTCAAGTCTGTCTCCTTAACCACTCGGACATATCGACTTCATGTTTAACAATTCATTTTTATTTCTTAATAATGAATATCCTATATGGGTCTCACATTTTAATAGTGGCATTACCATTCAGATAATACGAAAAGTGGGACCCAAGCATTAGAAAAATCATATTTAGTCCCTAATAATATGGTCATAATAATAAGCCTAAAGAATTTTAAATATAAAAAATGCTATAAATGGAAGTAAGGTTTATATTGTCATCGTTAGGGTCGGGCGAAAACCCGAAAAAACCAAACCAAACAGATAACCGAACCGAAAAAAACCGAAACCGAAAAAACGAAACTTTTTCGGATCAGTTTCGGTTTACTATAAAGCCGGATCGAAAAAAACCGAAAAACTGAAAAATACCGAAAAATCAAAAATAAAACCGAAAAAACCCCGAAAGACCGAAACTGGACCGAAACAAACCGGTTCGGTTCGGTCCAAAAAATAAAAAGACCAAAAGCCAAAAAAATTGAACCGAAAAATCTGCAAGACAAAACCGAAACCGAACCGGACCGAATTCAGCTAGTCATCATGTTGGAGGTGTATGTTTACTTTACAACTAGTACAACAAAGTGAACTTATGCTAAATTATGAGAAAAGAAGCTGTTTAATCTCATGTATCATTCCTTTTTATCAATTTAGTAACCAACATTTAGATTTAACCAATTTGGTCATCGTTCAATTAATACCATGACAACATAAATCGATAAAATTACAGTCACTATATCTAACAATTAAGTACTTATTTTTAACATATGTTGACGTAATTACACTTACCATGTAATATGTGATAAAACCTGGTCGCAATTCCGTAATTTTGTTATACACCAACCCCCTAACAAAAAAAACTTTAAATTTGGATACAAAGTTGTTAAAATCAATAGTACCAAACAGTTTTTTTACCTAAATTATGCTACAAAAGTGCAATTAATTCTAGTATAGGGTTTATGTGTTTCTCTAGTAGATTGTCCAATATTTATATATATATATTTATATATAGAAAAAGAGAGATAATAAGAAAAGTGAAGGAAGATGTTATATATAATAGGATTAGGATTAGGAGATGAGAAAGACATAACATTAAAAGGTTTAGAAGCTGTGAAAAAATGTGAAACAATATATATGGAGGCTTATACTTCTTTACTCTCTTTTGGTCTCTCTCAAGATGGTCTTTCCACTCTTGTTAGTCCCTTTTTTTTTTTTTTTTTATAATTATTTTTTTGTTGGTTTATTTGAATTGTTTAGGGTTGAGAAAAAAATAAGTTGCATTGTTTAAGCAAAATAAGTTTCATTTTGTGAGGTTGAGAAATAAAGATGGAATCAACTACCTTAGAGCTTCTAGCTTATTTAGGCCAACAAAAAAGATATCACCTTTAAGATGATCACCCAAATGCAGTTAATTAAGCTGAAGTTAAAGGCTGCATCCAAACAAGGCCTTAGTATCATTTGAACAGTATTCTGATCTATATGGTTAGTATAATTGTGATTCATATGGGTTTGTTTTGGCTTTTAAATTTTAATTAAGCTGTTTGTATGGTGATTCATATGGTTTTTTACCTTTTTAAATCATTTAAGTTTCATTGTTTAAGCAAAATAAGTTTCATTTTTCTGAGGTTGAGAAATAAAGATGGAATCAACTACCTTAGAGCTTCTAGCTTATTTAGGCCAACAAAAAAGATATCACCTTTAAGATGATCACCCAAATGCAGTTAATTAAGCTGAAGTTAAAGGCTGCATCCAAACAAGGCCTTAGTATCATTTGAACAGTATTCTGATCTATATGGTTAGTATAATTGTGATTCATATGGGTTTGTTTTGGCTTTTAAATTTTAATTAAGCTGTTTGTATGGTGATTCATATGGTTTTTTACCTTTTTAAATCATTTAAGTTTCATTGTTTAAGCAAAATAAGTTTCATTTTTCTGAGGTTGAGAAATAAAGATGGAATCAACTACCTTAGAGCTTCTAGCTTATTTAGGCCAACAAAAAAGATATCACCTTTAAGATGATCACCCAAATGCAGTTAATTAAGCTGAAGTTAAAGGCTGCATCCAAACAAGGCCTTAGTATCATTTGAACAGTATTCTGATCTATATGGTTAGTATAATTGTGATTCATATGGGTTTGTTTTGGCTTTTAAATTTTAATTAAGCTGTTTGTATGGTGATTCATATGGTTTTTTACCTTTTTAAATCATTTAAGTTTCATTGTTTAAGCAAAATAAGTTTCATTTTTCTGAGGTTGAGGATGGAATTATCTAGCTTAGTGATTCTAGCTTATATAAGCCAACATGTAAAAAAAGATACCTTTAAGATGATCAACCAAATGTAATAAGCAATTAAGCTTATTTAAGCCAATAAACAAAACAAAAAAATATCACCTTTGAGCTGATGCTGCTGATCAACCAAATGAGATTAAAAAAAAAACTGAGGTTAAACGCTGCATCCAAACTAGGCTTTAGTATCATTTTGAAAATTTTCTGATTCTTATGGCTTTAACTTTTAATTAAGTAAGCTGTTTGTATGGTTTAAGGAAAAATAAGTTTCATTTTCTGAGATTGAGAAAAAAAAATGAAATCAACTAGATTAGAGCTTCTAGCTTATTTAGGCCAACAAAAAAAAAATCTCACCTTTAAGATGATCAAACAAGGCCTTAATATATTTTTGAACTGTATTATGATTCATATAGTTAATATATCCGTGATTTATATGGGTTTGTAGATTGGCCAAATGTATTTAAGCTTTTAAGCTCGATTAGTTGGGGTGCTGAGGAAAAAAACTAGATTCAGGTAGCTTCTAGCTTATTTAGGCCAACAAAAAAATGTCACCTTTGAGCTGATCAACCAAATAAAATAAAATAAAAACTGGGAATGCTGCATCCAAACTAGGCCTTAGTATTATTTCGAAAAATTTCTGATTCATATGGGGTTGTTTGGGCGTTAACTTTTAATTTAAGCTGTTTGTGTGGTTTATTGGAGGACGGATGCGGATGCTTGTTTGATTGCAGGTTTGAGCTTAGTTTTTTTATATGTTGCACTGTAATTGGTTTTGTCATGTAAAGCTATGTTTGACTAGGGTTTTTTGGCCTAAAATAACTAGAAGTCCGAGGTTCCAATTTTCTGGTCCTAAATAAGTCTTTACAGTTTAAATTACATCCAGATAAGCATTATCCATTTTGTACAATCTTGTTTCATACAGCTTAGTCTGTATATCTGGTCTAGCAGAGCATACATTCTTAACTTTTAAGATTGACTTCCTTATTATAAGTATTATCAGTTAGTATTATCTTATTTATCCAACTGTTTGAATTCACAAAGTACATATCGTCACAATGTTAATATCTTTATGGTTCGTGTGGGTTTGTTTGACTTCAAATTCTAAATAAGAAGGCTGGTTGTAGGTTTTGATCTCAAGCTTATTTGCTCATAGGTTACGGTGTTTTTGGTTGATCAGAAGAAAAGCTTTCTTGTTTTCTAGACTAAAAAAGCAAATAAGATGTCTTCAGTCAAGGTGACAACCAAAATTTATATTTTTTTCCATGATGTTATATATCCTTCCTTTCTTCAAACGGAACGAACAGAGATAGAATCAGACCGGTTTCCGAAATGCCTGTCTGGATATTCCTCAATGGCCCGGCTATCATTTAATTTCTTTATTAATCCGCATTAATCTGATTCATAATTGCAACTAGCAGCCAAAATAAAGGGATTTGCAGAATTAGTTTGTTGATTTTGATAAATGATGATATCATTGTTTCTTTCATGGATATTTTTTTAGCAGAATTAGTGGATCATTTCTGATCCATAGAGCTGTTACCATTTTGAAAGTTATTTATCTCGTTTCAATCTCCATCCGCAATTTTCTGAATTCTGATTCATAAAGTTAGCTTCCTAAAAGCCCATGCTTTTGTGATTTAAAAATTGTGAATGGCAAAAGTCAACATTTTTTCTATATACTCTTATAAAATTGATTAGTTTTGTGAAACTCCACCAACATTATTCTGATTCATTGTTCCAGAAGCTAAACAAAGGAGTTTGATTTAGGGCATTATTTTGGTTTGGCAAATGATGATTTCAACGTTTGCTTTGATAGGTAATTTTGAAATCAATCTGAGTATCATTTCCTTTTTGCAGGAAAATCTGTATGGAAAGCCGATTATACTAGCAGACAGAGAAATTGTGGAAGAGAAAATTGATGACATATTGTCCGAGGCTTGCAGAACCGATATTGCTTTCCTTGTTGTGGGTGATCCTTTCGGGTGATTTTCTAATGATCATCTTTTTTCTAATTTTAAAGTTGCACGTTTTATAATTGCCCTCAGTTTTATATGATTCTTTAAACTTTGGTAATCACTGACATGTGCAATTGGAATGGATAGCGCCTTTTAAGCTTTGCAAATTCCTGTGCTTGTAATGATCGTGCCCCCTCAAAATTTAGTTGTTTAATTTTGTAAGATTTTGAGGTTATAGATTGTTTTGTCCTTTTGGACAATTCAAGAGTGTGGAGTTGATTCTGTTTAATGCAACTTGGTATTAGGTTTTTGTGATCTGTTTTCTTTCTTCCACATTAAAATTACGTTTACATTATTTTGAATTGCATTTTGATAGGAATTAAGACTAGGGTTGATTATGATTGGGGAAAATCTCTAAATTGTTAAAAAATAACAGGAGTTCTGTATGCCTCCTCAACAATTAGCACTGATTTTTTGTGAATGGCAAATCCTATTACTTTTTTTTGTTTCTGAAAATTCGTATCACGCCCTCAAAAAAAGTTCATGTTTTTTGACTTGATAGCCAGTTTGTGAATTTCTGCTATGTTATTGAAAGTCAGATGTTAGCGAAAAGGTGAGCAGGAGTAACGTAGTCAATCTTAGGGTTTTCTAAAGTTCTTTATTAAAATATGCTTTAATAATAAGCTAAGGTTTACGATTTAATGCAGGGCTACAACACACACTGATCTTGTTGTTCGGGCAAAGAAATTGGGGGTAAATGTAAAGGTCGTTAATAATGCTTCTGTAATGAACGCTGTTGGATTATGTGGTCTCCAATTATATCGTTATGGAGAGACAGTTTCAATACCATTTTTTACCGAAACATGGAGACCAGACAGCTTTTATGAAAAGATTCAAAGAAATCGCCAGCTTGGTTTACACACCCTATGTTTGTTAGGTAAAGAGCAAGTTGGATAGCGTGCTTAACTCTATATACAATCCCATACAAATTTAACCATTCATTAAATGTGTATAAATCCATGTGACAATAACAAGTCAGAAATCTGGGTACAAATATGCGTGAAAATTTTGTGTAAAAACATTTTCCAAGTTATTATTTCGAGTAACAAGAATTTTGCACTGTTGTTTTATCTGTTCTGTCATACATAGGGCTTGATTGATTGCGACTTTTAAGCAAATGAGCTGTAAGGTTGAGGAAAAAAACTACTGTTTCAAAGCTAAAAGCTTTTAGTTCTATTCCAGCCAAAAAATGAAAAATAAAAAGTTTTTGATGTGGTGACCCAAATACAATATAGCTTCTAAGAAAAAAAAAATAAGCTGCCGCCAAATAAGACCTTACTCTAAAAGATGTCTTACACCGTACATGTGCTTAAGCTTTTCTTTATTTGTATAAATTTTAAATCTTTATCATTCAAATTTAACAGAATCCTTTTGATTTAAATGTCCATCAATTAACCTTGTAGCAAATGTTTTCTTTTTGCAGATATACGCGTTAAGGAGCCTACATTGGAGTCTCTAGCAAGGTTAGAGTTATTGATGATTTAAGCTTGTCCCTCCATTTCACTCTTTTAATGTATCTCATTATTTAGAGTATTGCGTTAATCATATCATCACTTCTTAATTATTTTACTAGTGAGACTAATGTTTGGGAATTGTTATACTATCAACCTTCAGAGGAAAAAAGAAGTACGAGCCACCAAGATATATGTCAATCGGAACCGCAATCGAGCAGCTTCTTGAAGTTGAGCAACTGCGTGGAGAAGGAGGTAGGTCCTTTATTTATGTATATATTCTTATAAATTGATATGATAACCTGGTGCTTAAGGTGCAAAGGATTGAAAAGGCAGAAGTTTGATTTATTTCTTTATGATTCAAAGGAAATGCAATTCACAAGGTTGATACAACCTTTTTAAAAGCGATGTTATCCTTAATTAAGTTAACTCTCATGGAACTTCAGTTTTCCTCTAAGAGCATTCACAACTAAATGTGTAAATTGATCATCTATTTTACATCAACAAATCCCACATTTCTATTTTACACGTCGTCTATAACACATTTGTCCACAGCAGATCATTTAAAATACACGTTCACTTTACAGATTTTCGTTTACAGCAGATCATCTAATATACACATTCTCTAGATGAAAAATAATTAATTTTAAAAAGTTATACATAAATTTGAAATATTCAAGTGCATTGATACTTAACCAAAAATATAATTTTCCAAAATTATAAGTTAAAATTTAAACATACGTTGTCAAAGCAATTTTCTGCATAGGATTTTATAAATAGATAATATTATTTTTCCTAAATTTTTGAATTCACTTTTTCTTGAAAAGTGCTGAGGGTAGGACTTTTTGTTTTTTAAAGTTTACCAATCTATAAGAAAATGAGTCATAGAATTGGAATGAAAAAATAATTCTTAATACCATAATCCATTGCTGTTTTGCTCACATGGACAAAAAGATAAAAGAGAGAAATATACATATAGCTATAGCTACAGTAATGTGCTATGCCAACATTTTACTGTACAAACATGTGTAAAATTATAACAATAGTGTATAATACACTTAGACATAGAAGTGCTGCTGTACCGATGCTTTTCGAATAGTAACATCTATTTTAGCAAAATATTCCCATATACCTCACCAGCTGCTAGTGCATGAAAAGCAAATGTTATAGCTCTTCAAAATTACGTTTCACCTCTCATGCACTGGCTATTTATATCGACAATTCTCTTTTGTTCAACTTCTTATTAGGTAACTATCATAAACTTCCCAACCCAATCTCTACCATCAGATTTAGCCTTTTGATCCTTCTTTGGTTGAAGCTTTTGAGCTTATATTTCCTTTTTCACTTATATGGACTTTTAAACTGCACAATTCCGCTTATTTGCTTAGCAGCTGCTACTAACTTCTTAACATTCCAGTTTTCTTCCATTTGTGATTTGTATGGATAATAATTGTTTCTACACTAATTTAAATTTATATTATAAATTATTTCTACAGCATTCAACGAAGATACAAGTTGTGTTGGTTTGGCAAGACTTGGAAGTGAAGATCAAACAGTAGTTGCTGGGTCGATGAAGCAGTTGCTTACCGTCGATTTTGGGGCGCCTTTACACTGCCTTGTTATAGTTGGTGAAACTCATCCAATTGAGGAAGAAATGTTGAGTTTTTTCACTCTATGATACATAAAGTTCAAGACAGCGTTAGAACAATCTTTGTATTACTCATTTTCTCTATTCGTCTAACTTATTGTTGTATTTTTTGACCATTCGTGACAGAAAATGAATTTGGTTGCAAACTTAAATCATCTGTTTTGCTTAAGAGCTGGACTGCGATTTTGGTTGTTCATCTTAAAATCAGAGAGTTTTTCTTTTTTGAAACATTGAGGTATAAGCTAGAAAACCCCTTTTTTCCAACTTGGAAAGATCTGCAACAAGACAAGCTTTTAGTGTCAATGTCACTGAATTGCAGCTTTTGTTCTCACTTTTTTTTTTGGTTGACCAACTTACAAACTATTTAGGCAACTCTGGACTGAGAGCAGCAAGGGTTTTAGGCTACCTGAGTACCTTTCTTTCCCCCTAAACTTAAAACAAGCCAATTTATAGCTTAAAAGTTGCAGCCAAATAAGTTATTTGTTTAGTAATTTGTGTAGTTAATTGGAATAGATGTACAGATTGCTGATGTACACTAGCATCAACGATTGTGGTTTAAATCTTACTATGAATAAAATAAAATCAATGGTTGAGATTTCTGTCGTTGCTCTTTTACGAACTTGTACTGTATTAAACTATTAATCAATACTTGGCTTCTAATCTAGACGTTGAAGTATACGTTGTGCTATGATTACCTTGTCTTTTTTTTCATTTTGCCTGAAGGCTAATGTAGTTGTCCATTCATAAAGTGGGTGGCTAACCGGAAAACGGAATTCACTCATACCAGACTTATTCCGATTCCCCCTGGGTGAATATTTTTTATCACGTGCAGGGATAATGGTGTATATGATAACAGAATCTGTCAGTTAGGTTGTCTGTTTAGTGTATGGATACATGTTTGACTATATAGTATTACCCGAGGGTGAGGGTGTGTTTGTTTGAGTTTGTATTGGGGTGAGATTATGGTAGATGAGATTAGAAATATCGTCGGGTCCACAAGTACCGCGTTTGGTACGAAAAGTGGAGACGGAACTATTAGTAACATGAGATTAGAAATTATGAGAAATTGAGGTATTTGAAGTAACAGGAGGGGTGTGGTATTGGAAAATAGGGGTATTTGGAGTAAAAAGGATGTTGTATATATATATATATATTATTTTGCAAGTTTATTTATTATAGATATAAATGTAAATTTGTAAAATAGTTCAACCCCAATAAAAAACAAACACTTCAATGATATTTTATATATATACTATTAATCTCACATTCATTTGTTATCCCGTCATAGTCCGAATGTAGTAATAGTCTCATTACTACTAATATTGCAACCAAACGAACCCTTGGGTAGGGTACCCCCATATTAAATTATTACGTTGTTTCCCAACATAATTACCCATCATAAGGCCTGTTTGGTTGCAGCTTCTTAGCTCAGTATTTTTGGTTTTTAAAGCTGGACTAAATAAGTGATCAGTTTCAAAGCTGGATTGTTGTTAGTTTTTGATCTGGAAAAGCTAGATGCTTTAAGATGAACAAACCCAGCATATTTTTAGATCTAAAAGAATCCAGCTTTTTTCCTTAATAGCTGCATCTAAACGCTAATACCCGTTACCCAGCTATTGACGATGCACATTGTCATATCAAAATGACCATGCTTCATTTAACAATTTTTTTAGTAAATCAAGCACAAAAAACGGCTGGAAAATATTTTTTGATACAGACAACTTTTCTGCTTGCTAAAATATCTGAACTATAGTTTACTGAGTTAAGAACTTCAAAATCTGTCACAGCCAAAAGTCCATACAAGCAATGCTATTTATCTAAACCCAAGAACCATACTCATCAAGTACACAAGTAAGAACACGCTTTGAAAAAAAGTGGACCTCAAATCATACTTGCAATGAAATCTGAGTGCGGAACTTGTTTTGGCTATGGGTAATATCATTATTTCATTAGCTAAATCTGAATACTTAGCTTAATCTAGAACCAGTGGTGCCACATTTACCCAACAACCATGCTAATCTAATCTTGTCACTTTTAAGAGAAACAAATGTCTCCCTCATATTCGGGTCCTCAAAAAGGTTCAAAGAAGCAAAGTAGATACTATCATCCATTCCTTCGATCTCATCCAAAGCTTCTACACAGTAAGTAATAGAAAACTTTTCACCCTTTTTAGGCTTTAAACGCCTCCTCAGAGCTGAATTGTCGAGCATATCTAACATAGCTTTCACCATTATCACATTCAAATCTTGATCTTTCTTGGCCTCTTCCCGAACTAAAACTTTCTCTAAAGCACAACTTTGCTTTCTAGCATGTGGGTATTTATTGTCTGTGTATGAGATTACCGATAAATCATGAGCACTAGGTAGAGACTTGTCCAATTCCATGTAATGGCTTGATTGTGCGTATTGTCCTTCAACTTGCGATTCTGGAAACATAATGCATAACTGTTCGAATATCGGACATTCCTTGATCTTGGTTGGCTCAAGTTGAAACTGTACCTGAAATGATTGGCATACATTTTTATGTAAATACATAATGAGGCGGCAACACCAGTCACCTAATTTTGTGGGGCAGTTCTTTTTTATTTGAGGGACTCTCATGGTTGTTGTCAGTATTTAACAAGTAGATGAGAAGCTGCCAAAAAAATTATATGCAAACACAGGTATGCAATATGTTTGTTTATCATCACTCTGAACAAAAATACTGAAATAGATTCATCTCGTGGAGCAAAACATGTCTAGTAGTATAACAACTGGCTTTGGTGTTCTGACTACATTAACCAATACATGTAAGAGAGAAGACTGTCACACGTAAAAGTAGCCATTCCCCCCAACCCCACTTAAGTAGTATTCAAAGTGTGAGTATAATATCCGTATACCAAAGCCTAATCAATATTGAACAGTACTGATCAAAATCAGCACTAGACGTAGAGCTGTTTAACGCATAATCACTGAGGGCTTTGTTGGTTGCAACTTTTAATCAGATAACTTGAGGTTGGATTTTTATTGGTAAAAAGGAATAGGAGGTCTATCACTCCATCCATCTTAAAGCTTCTAGTTTTTTACATAAACCCCCAAAACCCTAGCTTTTTAGCCGATAAGCCAAAGTGAAGTTCGTCTTTTAAGCAAAGAAAATGAGCTTAGAAACAGCAACCAAACAAGGCCTAATGAAACAACATTGACTCGTTAAAAAATATGTACCTCAAAATCACCGTTCCAAATTCCGAAGCCAATACATGAATTGTCGACAACAGAGTCATTATCGTTGGGACTGATATAAGATTTTATGGTGAGGAAACGAGTCCGTAAAACCTCAAGATGCTTTCTAAGTTGGTTGTTACTGAAGGTAAGAGCAGTATGCTTATTGAACTTATCTCGTATGTGGCTCCATGTTTTCTTGTTGAAAAATTTATTGGGTCTATTTCCCAGTTGAATTTGCTCGACAACTAAGTCCGCATATATCTTATCAAGATCAGCTGTCCATCGAGTCCTCATACTAAACTCTTGCCTTTGTTGCAAAATTATGGATTTACCGCCCATCTACAATTTTAGATAGATTATTATACAGTCAAAAAGTTCATAAAGTACAAGCAAACGATAGATAATGAATGATATAGCATTGTCGAAAAGTGGATTGTATTTGAAAAGATAAAGTGGTGGAACATATTTTTTATATCAAAAGATGTCCTGCAGCCTTCATCTTAAAGACCATGGGTATAAAATGCGACTATATTATAAAATGCAGAACTATAAATCTTCAGATAGCGTATCCCAACGATAAAACTAATTGCTTGTTTGGCGGCACTTTTAAGAAATAAGATGGAAATACTGAGGCTGAAAAAAAAAACCAAGTTATTCCAGCTTAAAGCTTCTAGCTTTTTTAGGCAAAAATCAGGAGAAACCTTAAATATTAATTTTGTCAACCAAATACAGTTTAACTTTCAAGCAAAAAAGCAAACATGCTGAGCTGAAAAAGCTACAACCAAGGCCCACACCCAATGTTATAATTCAATCTACTGAATCATTTAGTTTTCCGCTTGAGTACAAATTAAACTCGTTTAATTTGAAAATAGCCAAATATCCATTATGTACCCTGAATTCCTTATCGCCTACCACTACGCCCCTTTTGGATCAGTTGTGTTTACAAACATTTGTCGATAAAATATTTTCACAATCCAAAAAAAGGAGTTTTGTCTCGTCATGAAGATTCTTTTACCAATAATACCGTAATCCTTTGACAAACTAAATAATACAAGCCTCCTTCGCCACGCTACACCTAAGCCCGATGTATAATTCAATCTATGATCATTCAGTTTTAGATATTAGTTGCTTTCTGTATATTTCAACGGAATTCTCAAAATGGGAACTACCCAGTTGACAAAAACCAATTCAACCTGTGAGGCTGTGATCATATATAGGCCATTCGATGTCCGTATTGGGATTCCAAATAGCAGTTTGATCAGATACAACCCCCTAAATATATGGATTCAAGTTGAATTATTTTAATCAATTTAGCAAACGAGAACCCAATTTTTATGTAATTTGGAAAAATCTTGACACAATACACACAAAAGAATGCAGTCTAAAGGCCTATTTAATAGTAAGTACTAAAGTGAATTGGAAACAAAAAAAGAAAGATTTATCATTTATGTGTTACATGGGAATACATTAAATCTAATGATGTTTATTCAAAATTAAAAAGATTATTGAACTGATACTTACCAGCTCATATTATATAGAAACTTTTTCCTCTTGAAGAAAAAAGAAAGAAAGACTGGAAAAAATAAAAAAAATTAGACAATGACTTTGGTTTTGGCCTTTTAGGGCAAATTTTCTATTAAAAGGAACTACAAAAACAACCTCCATAGTTTTAATAACATTTGTCATTTGGTTCTTATTCTTTGAAATTTATAAAGCAGAGGCCCCAATATCTTTTTAAAAGGTTATGGCGGTACGAGGATGACGAGAGCCGCCTACCGCCTAGTTCCGTCTAGGCATGGAGAGAGCACAACTTCACAAGGTTTTGTTTTTGCCGGTTTGTAAGATTAAAGAGGTTTTGGAAATTTCTTTTATTATTATTATTATTAAGAAAAGCAAAGTACATCGCCGCTCCTTGCTTAATCATGTTTAAATAAGCTTAACTCTGTCCAAATCCATATTTGACCGTTGTTGACCTACAATTCGCCAAATAGACTATGTTTAGTAGAGATAAGATTTGCGCGCCTACCGTCTATCTTGTGTCTAAGCGGCGCTTTTTAGAAAACTATCTTGAATATAACGATGTGTTGAAATTGGTATAAAATCAACATGTGTAACATGTTACGCTTCTACAAGGCAAAAGGTGTAATTGATTACGATTCGGACGAAAGTGAAATCCAGTAAAACGTTTGTCATGGAATCGCCGAATCAGTTATTAGGTGGCATAACGGGGGTATGGATTTTGTACTTGGCTTCCATAACCGGTTACGGTCTAGACATGTCATAATTAAAGTTTTAAGGGTTATTTATTGTACGTTATATAAATCCCCCTAACTAATTCTTTAGGAGAGAGTTTCTATAGTTAGATAGTGTAAACAATCAGTCTCGAGATCACCGATCACTGTAATTCCCTCGTATCATAGTAATATAGTTTAGAGTTTACACATCATAATTCCCAAGAATACATGCTAAATCTCTGTTATTTCCTTATTATTGTCCATTTTCGATGGCGTTTTTATATGGACAATCTTCAATATTGTTGGCCCGTGTGCTAACCTTAGAGAGGGGTGAATAAGGTTTTGGCGCTTTAAAAATCTAATGGCAACTAACAACCCAACTAATGCAATTTTAAGCTTAAGCGTATTAATAAAGTTAATGGAATGAAATAAATACTAAACGCAAGCAAGATAATAAGCAAAAGTATAAGTTGCGGAAAGTAAAAGTAAGGGAAAGAAAATGACACCGTGATTTATAGAGGTTCGGCAAACGGCCTACGTCCTCTCCTCGGTCGGTACTACCGAGTATTTCACTAAAAATAATCTTCCCGAATTTTACAATTCCTATCGAGCTCAATCAATCGATTGGCTCACCCTCTACCCGAGGTTCCTAACTCTTGATACAAGTGCAAGCGTACACGTCTAATGAGTCAACGACTCCCCCTCAATCTATGAGTACCCGAATGAAAAGACATAGAGCTTTTAAGCTTCACTTGCTTACAAAGCCTCTACCCGATCACTCGCTCACAAATGAGTTTATAAAATAATCTTTACAATTTTATTGAAAATTGAAACAACACCCACAATTGATTGATTCTAAAATAAGCTAATATGTGGTTTCGATGATGTTTGATCTTTGTTGGAGCTTGTATCTCTTTATCTTCAATTTTCCCTCTTTTGAGTATATACACCAAAATGGTGATTGTTTAGGGTTTTGTATATAAGGATTGAAGGATGATAATTAGTATATTGATTGGTTGGTTTGGAGAGAGATTTGAGGTGGTTTATATAACAGCAAAGTCTGTTTTTCTGGGTTATGACCGTTGAGGGTTTTAACAGCTATTTTCCAGAATAAGCTGAAAAGCTGTTTTCGAAAACTGCAGAAAACGATCGGTCGTTTACAGAAAACGATCGGTCATTTTCTGAAAACGATCGGTCGTTTTTATACTGGACTCACTGGAAGAAATTGGACCAAAAACGATCGGTCGTTTTTGTCCAGTCGATCGGTCGAATGTAATCTTGGTCCCGTAAATCTTCGAATGCTCATAACTCCTTCGTTTTAGCTCTGAATTTGGTTCCGCTTGAACCTATGGCTTCGTTATCGAATGCTCTATCATTTAAAGACCTGAAATATACGTTTTCTATTTTTGGACAAGACAAGCATTATATCATCGAAATCGTAAAATCATTAAACGCATAAACAAAGTAATAATCAAAATCATTATTGAACTCTATGTTCAACAATCTCCCCCATTTTGATTATGACAAACTAATGATGATTTTACAAGATACAAGAAAAATATCTCCTCCATTTTAACAAAACGCATTTACACCAAAATATATCATTTTTCTCCCCCTTTGGCATTATCAAAATGCAATCAAAAATTATGGGGTTATGTGAAGGGTTTTTTAAAGAAAACCCAAAACATGAAAAATGTAATTATGATGCATATACCCGATCCAACTAATCACATATATGTAAATACTAAGGATTAGAGTATACCGCATATGTGATGTTGGGTCCGCTCGCTAATGACATTTGCATTGAGCGTTTCCGAGTCCAAATAGGTGGTACCATTTGTTGGTATGCCTTCCACCTTTGTCGATCAACGTCACTTCATTCTTGATGGTGGAGTCGATCTTCTTGACTTCCACGGCTTTTGTCGGCGTTGCCAACCATTTGTTGATTTTCTCCTTTTGGATGGAGATACCTACAACACAAATTTTGTCCTTTGGTACCCAATTTCTTTTGGGTCCGACATTGTTAGTGGTTCGGGTCTTAACTACCCATTTCAAATCGCTTCTACTAACATGAAAGCGATTTGGGCATTTAGAAGAATTATGCTCACTTATACCACAATGAATGCAATGCATAGATTTTTTCGAATAACGAGAACTATGCGACTTTTTGTAGGAAGTTTTAGAAGTATGATGAGCGGTTTTGGTTTGAAAACCTAAACCTCTTCTATTGTTACAAGAGTTCGGTAAAACTCTTGAAGTGCTCCCTTGTTTAAAAACAACCTTTTGTATAGGCGGAATAGGAGTTGTAGACACGCTAGAAGATTTGACATAGCGGGTTGTGCTTGAGCCAATAGAGTTGGAAACGAAACCCAAACCGCTTTTGTCATTGACATCTTTTTGACAACTCAAAATTTCGTCCAACACGGTTTTCCCTTTGGAAAACCTTAAGATTGTTAACTCGAGTTTCTTTACCGCAATGACAAGCTCATCGTTTTTCTTTTTCAAAGAGTCATTTTCGGTTTTTAAAAACTCGTTTTTATCTTTGAAGTCTTCCTTTTCGTCATCTATATCATGAAGAGAAAATGACGATGTCGGAATAGACTCATTTTCAATTTTATCTCTTTTTAAGGATCTTATTTCTTCATTGAGAGAAGAATTTATCCTTTTAAGAGATTCGACCTTTTCGACAAGCTTAGGAATTTTTTTAGAATAAACATCGCACATATGAAGTAATTCATCATAAGAAAGATCATTTACCTCATCGGCTTCGCTTTCACTTTCGCTTGAAGAAGAGAGGTTTTGTTCATGGCTTTCTTCCATGGCCATATAGCACCCAAGGTGAGCGACTTCATCTTGGTCGGAGCTATCGCTAGAGCTTGAAGTGTATATCTTCTTCTTGCCTTTGCTCTTGCGATTCATGACGCACTCTCTCGCCATGTGTCCTTCCTTGCCACAAGTATAGCAAACAAAATCGTTAGAATAAATTGAATTATTTGACGATTTACCTTTATGTTTGCGGTGGTCTTTTAGCTTTAGGATTTCCTTGACGATTCGAATGATTTCCATTGAATTTTCGTCGTCCTCGGATAGCTCATTGCTTTCGTCACAAGTCGTTCCTTTGAAAGCTATCTCCCTCCTTTTTGAGATTGGCTTGTGACTATTGAGGGTGATCTCGTGAGTAATGAGTGAACCCGTCAATGCATCAAGAGAGTAGGTATTCATGTCGTGCGCCTCTTGAATCGCGGTGACCTTTGGTTCCCATTCCTTCGGAAAGCTCCGAATCACCTTTGAGACCATTTCCTTACAAGATAAATGCTTACCAAGAGATGTTAATCCGTTAGTAATAGTAGTAAATCTAGCAAGCATATCGGAAATAGTTTCACCCTCGCTCATTTTAAAAAGCTCGTAGTCATGAACTAAAATTTGGAGTTTGCACTCCTTAACTTGGTTAGTCCCTTCATGCATTACTACTAGCTTATCCCACATACCCTTAGCGGTTTTACAAGCGGAAATTTTGTTGTACTCGTTAGGAGAAACGGCACAAACAATAGCGTACATCGCTTTGGCGTTAGTAGAGTAGACTTCTAGTTGAGCGTTATCTAGGTCTTCTACGGGGATTGGGTTTTCGCTATTTTCGTGTTTAGGGGCGGAATATCCTACTTTAATAATCTTCCAAAGATTAACATTATAGCTTTGTAGGAACATACTCATCCTATCCTTCCAATATGAATAATTTACCCCATCAAAATATGGTGGAGTATTGGGTGATGAAGCAATAGCGGAAGTAAAATTATATAGATTAGCCATCGGGATCTTAACTCTAGAATCGTTAAATTCCTATATGCAAGAGCCTCGGCTCTGATACCAATTGTTGGCCCGTGTGCTAACCTTAGAGGGGGGTGAATAAGATTTTGGCGCTTTAAAAATCTAATGGCAACTAACAACCCAACTAATGCAATTTTAAGCTTAAGCGTATTAATAAAGTTAATGGAATGAAATAAATACTAAACGCAAGCAAGATAATAAGCAAAAGTATAAGTTGCGGAAAGTAAAAGTAAGGGAAAGAAAATGACACCGTGATTTATAGAGGTTCGGCAAACGGCCTACGTCCTCTCCTCGGTACTACCGAGTATTTCACTAAAAATAATCTTCCCGAATTTTACAATTCCTATCGAGCTCAATCAATCGATTGGCTCACCCTCTACCCGAGGTTCCTAACTCTTGATACAAGTGCAAGCGTACACGTCTAATGAGTCAACGACTCCCCCTCAATCTATGAGTACCCGAATGAAAAGACATAGAGCTTTTAAGCTTCACTTGCTTACAAAGCCTCTACCCGATCACTCGCTCACAAATGAGTTTATAAAATAATCTTTACAATTTTATTGAAAATTGAAACAACACCCACAATTGATTGATTCTAAAATAAGCTAATATGTGGTTTCGATGATGTTTGATCTTTGTTGGAGCTTGTATCTCTTTATCTTCAATTTTCCCTCTTTTGAGTATATACACCAAAATGGTGATTGTTTAGGGTTTTGTATATAAGGATTGAAGGATGATAATTAGTATATTGATTGGTTGGTTTGGAGAGAGATTTGAGGTGGTTTATATAACAGCAAAGTCTGTTTTTCTGGGTTATGACCGTTGAGGGTTTTAACAGCTATTTTCCAGAATAAGCTGAAAAGCTGTTTTCGAAAACTGCAGAAAACGATCGGTCGTTTACAGAAAACGATCGGTCATTTTCTGAAAACGATCGGTCGTTTTTATACTGGACTCACTGGAAGAAATTGGACCAAAAACGATCGGTCGTTTTTGTCCAGTCGATCGGTCGAATGTAATCTTGGTCCCGTAAATCTTCGAATGCTCATAACTCCTTCGTTTTAGCTCTGAATTTGGTTCCGCTTGAACCTATGGCTTCGTTATCGAATGCTCTATCATTTAAAGACCTGAAATATACGTTTTCTATTTTTGGACAAGACAAGCATTATATCATCGAAATCGTAAAATCATTAAACGCATAAACAAAGTAATAATCAAAATCATTATTGAACTCTATGTTCAACAATCTCCCCCATTTTGATTATGACAAACTAATGATGATTTTACAAGATACAAGAAAAATATCTCCTCCATTTTAACAAAACGCATTTACACCAAAATATATCATTTTTCTCCCCCTTTGGCATTATCAAAATGCAATCAAAAATTATGGGGTTATGTGAAGGGTTTTTTAAAGAAAACCCAAAACATGAAAAATGTAATTATGATGCATATACCCGATCCAACTAATCACATATATGTAAATACTAAGGATTAGAGTATACCGCATATGTGATGTTGGGTCCGCTCGCTAATGACATTTGCATTGAGCGTTTCCGAGTCCAAATAGGTGGTACCATTTGTTGGTATGCCTTCCACCTTTGTCGATCAACGTCACTTCATTCTTGATGGTGGAGTCGATCTTCTTGACTTCCACGGCTTTTGTCGGCGTTGCCAACCATTTGTTGATTTTCTCCTTTTGGATGGAGATACCTACAACACAAATTTTGTCCTTTGGTACCCAATTTCTTTTGGGTCCGACATTGTTAGTGGTTCGGGTCTTAACTACCCATTTCAAATCGCTTCTACTAACATGAAAGCGATTTGGGCATTTAGAAGAATTATGCTCACTTATACCACAATGAATGCAATGCATAGATTTTTTCGAATAACGAGAACTATGCGACTTTTTGTAGGAAGTTTTAGAAGTATGATGAGCGGTTTTGGTTTGAAAACCTAAACCTCTTCTATTGTTACAAGAGTTCGGTAAAACTCTTGAAGTGCTCCCTTGTTTAAAAACAACCTTTTGTATAGGCGGAATAGGAGTTGTAGACACGCTAGAAGATTTGACATAGCGGGTTGTGCTTGAGCCAATAGAGTTGGAAACGAAACCCAAACCGCTTTTGTCATTGACATCTTTTTGACAACTCAAAATTTCGTCCAACACGGTTTTCCCTTTGGAAAACCTTAAGATTGTTAACTCGAGTTTCTTTACCGCAATGACAAGCTCATCGTTTTTCTTTTTCAAAGAGTCATTTTCGGTTTTTAAAAACTCGTTTTTATCTTTGAAGTCTTCCTTTTCGTCATCTATATCATGAAGAGAAAATGACGATGTCGGAATAGACTCATTTTCAATTTTATCTCTTTTTAAGGATCTTATTTCTTCATTGAGAGAAGAATTTATCCTTTTAAGAGATTCGACCTTTTCGACAAGCTTAGGAATTTTTTTAGAATAAACATCGCACATATGAAGTAATTCATCATAAGAAAGATCATTTACCTCATCGGCTTCGCTTTCACTTTCGCTTGAAGAAGAGAGGTTTTGTTCATGGCTTTCTTCCATGGCCATATAGCACCCAAGGTGAGCGACTTCATCTTGGTCGGAGCTATCGCTAGAGCTTGAAGTGTATATCTTCTTCTTGCCTTTGCTCTTGCGATTCATGACGCACTCTCTCGCCATGTGTCCTTCCTTGCCACAAGTATAGCAAACAAAATCGTTAGAATAAATTGAATTATTTGACGATTTACCTTTATGTTTGCGGTGGTCTTTTAGCTTTAGGATTTCCTTGACGATTCGAATGATTTCCATTGAATTTTCGTCGTCCTCGGATAGCTCATTGCTTTCGTCACAAGTCGTTCCTTTGAAAGCTATCTCCCTCCTTTTTGAGATTGGCTTGTGACTATTGAGGGTGATCTCGTGAGTAATGAGTGAACCCGTCAATGCATCAAGAGAGTAGGTATTCATGTCGTGCGCCTCTTGAATCGCGGTGACCTTTGGTTCCCATTCCTTCGGAAAGCTCCGAATCACCTTTGAGACCATTTCCTTACAAGATAAATGCTTACCAAGAGATGTTAATCCGTTAGTAATAGTAGTAAATCTAGCAAGCATATCGGAAATAGTTTCACCCTCGCTCATTTTAAAAAGCTCGTAGTCATGAACTAAAATTTGGAGTTTGCACTCCTTAACTTGGTTAGTCCCTTCATGCATTACTACTAGCTTATCCCACATACCCTTAGCGGTTTTACAAGCGGAAATTTTGTTGTACTCGTTAGGAGAAACGGCACAAACAATAGCGTACATCGCTTTGGCGTTAGTAGAGTAGACTTCTAGTTGAGCGTTATCTAGGTCTTCTACGGGGATTGGGTTTTCGCTATTTTCGTGTTTAGGGGCGGAATATCCTACTTTAATAATCTTCCAAAGATTAACATTATAGCTTTGTAGGAACATACTCATCCTATCCTTCCAATATGAATAATTTACCCCATCAAAATATGGTGGAGTATTGGGTGATGAAGCAATAGCGGAAGTAAAATTATATAGATTAGCCATCGGGATCTTAACTCTAGAATCGTTAAATTCCTATATGCAAGAGCCTCGGCTCTGATACCAATTGTTGGCCCGTGTGCTAACCTTAGAGGGGGGTGAATAAGATTTTGGCGCTTTAAAAATCTAATGGCAACTAACAACCCAACTAATGCAATTTTAAGCTTAAGCGTATTAATAAAGTTAATGGAATGAAATAAATACTAAACGCAAGCAAGATAATAAGCAAAAGTATAAGTTGCGGAAAGTAAAAGTAAGGGAAAGAAAATGACACCGTGATTTATAGAGGTTCGGCAAACGGCCTACGTCCTCTCCTCGGTACTACCGAGTATTTCACTAAAAATAATCTTCCCGAATTTTACAATTCCTATCGAGCTCAATCAATCGATTGGCTCACCCTCTACCCGAGGTTCCTAACTCTTGATACAAGTGCAAGCGTACACGTCTAATGAGTCAACGACTCCCCCTCAATCTATGAGTACCCGAATGAAAAGACATAGAGCTTTTAAGCTTCACTTGCTTACAAAGCCTCTACCCGATCACTCGCTCACAAATGAGTTTATAAAATAATCTTTACAATTTTATTGAAAATTGAAACAACACCCACAATTGATTGATTCTAAAATAAGCTAATATGTGGTTTCGATGATGTTTGATCTTTGTTGGAGCTTGTATCTCTTTATCTTCAATTTTCCCTCTTTTGAGTATATACACCAAAATGGTGATTGTTTAGGGTTTTGTATATAAGGATTGAAGGATGATAATTAGTATATTGATTGGTTGGTTTGGAGAGAGATTTGAGGTGGTTTATATAACAGCAAAGTCTGTTTTTCTGGGTTATGACCGTTGAGGGTTTTAACAGCTATTTTCCAGAATAAGCTGAAAAGCTGTTTTCGAAAACTGCAGAAAACGATCGGTCGTTTACAGAAAACGATCGGTCATTTTCTGAAAACGATCGGTCGTTTTTATACTGGACTCACTGGAAGAAATTGGACCAAAAACGATCGGTCGTTTTTGTCCAGTCGATCGGTCGAATGTAATCTTGGTCCCGTAAATCTTCGAATGCTCATAACTCCTTCGTTTTAGCTCTGAATTTGGTTCCGCTTGAACCTATGGCTTCGTTATCGAATGCTCTATCATTTAAAGACCTGAAATATACGTTTTCTATTTTTGGACAAGACAAGCATTATATCATCGAAATCGTAAAATCATTAAACGCATAAACAAAGTAATAATCAAAATCATTATTGAACTCTATGTTCAACAAATATGTCTCTGACCTTTTATCAACTATGCTTTCTCACAACATTGTGTTCTAGCAAGGGAGGCCAACCCGCAACAAGGTAGAAACCAAACGCCTACATGCTATACATTAATAAACGCTAATAAGTGGGAAATTGACAAATACAATTATAGTTAGACGTAACATCATATGTTTGTCTAAAACCATATTGTGCCTTTTAAAACAACGAACATACGTTTCTTAATTTGTTTTTTCCCTCTTGAAATCAGTGTCTTCTTCACTTAAGTCGATTTTTAACTAAAACCATCTTGCGCCTTTTAAAACATCAAATATACGATTACCATTATATTTGATCAGTGTCTCACTCAAGTACTACAATGAACATACGTTTCTCAATTTGTTTTTCCCCTTTTGTAATCAGTGTGTTCTTCACTCAAGTCTATTTTTAACTAAAACCATCTTACGTTTTTTAAAACATCAAATATACGATTATCATTATATTTGATCAGTGTGTGACTCAAATACTAACATGAACATACGTTTCTCAATTTGTTTCCCCCACTTTCAACTAAAACCATATTGCGTATTTTAAAACGTCTATATTACTATTATATTTACTACAAAATGTGAGGTTTTTTTAATGCCAAATTACAGTTATATCCCTGTCGGTGACATTGTCTCATTTGTCCCCACTTTATATATATATATATCAGCTTGTAATTCACGACCAAATTTCACAGTGATAGTCCACCCTCTACTTCCAGATCCCATCTCTCTCTATTTATATTTATATTTATACTATAATAATATAATACACACATATATACATAAATATGTCATAAACCCACATCTGTTTTTCACCAACATTGTCTTACCCAACTCAAATAATCAACAAAAGATCCAATCTTTGAGCTCAAAACTGATCATTTAAAAATGGGTGAAGATTCAAAATGTAAAGGGTTCTTTGGGTGGTTCTTAGTTTTTATTATACTTGCTCTTGTTTGCGGTGCGATTTTTCTAACCGTGAAAAAGACGACGAAACATCATCGTAAGGAGCCCGAGTTGGGTCCTGTACCGGGACCACCAGGCCCGGTTGTACAAAAGTACGGCGATGCCCTTAAAGTCGCAATGCAGTTCTTTGATGTCCAGAAATGTATACACTTACTCTCTCTCTAAATACGTGTGTGTGTGTGTGATTGGAAAAAAAAGTTATTTTTTCGGTGAATTTTAGTTAAATAGAATTAGCATTCTTAGTTGTTAGTTATGTGTGTGTGGAAAAAAAGTTATTTTTTTTGGTGAATTTTATCTAAGAGGCTGGATTTTTTGACTACAAAAAATCTTTTTTCACGCCAAAACCGTAATTCCAAAGTACAAACCGTAATTCAGAATTACGGTTTACCTTTTTTTTGTGGAAATAAAATAAAAAGGTAAACCGTAAATCAGAATTACGGTTTGCAATTTGAATTTACGGTTTTGGCGTGAAAACGGATTTTTTGCAGTCGAAAAATTGCCTCTTTATTTAAATAGCATTAGCATTCTCAGTTGTTAGTTACGCATGTGTGTGTGGAAAAAAAGTTAATTTTTTCGGTGAATTTTAGTTAAATAGCATTAGCATTCTCAGTTGTTAGTTACGTGTGTGTGGAGAAAAGTTAATTTTTTCAGTGAATTATAGTTAAATAGCATTAGCATTCTTAGTTGTTAGTTACGCACGTGGGTGTGAAAAAAAAAGTTAATTTTTTTGGTGAATTTTAGTTAAATCAATCCTTAACTGTGAAGGTTCTTCAAAATCAAAAGGGTTTTTTGGGTGGTTCTTACTTTTTGCTATACTCAAAGTACCAAGAAGAGATCCAATCTTCACATTAAAAAAATGAGTGAAGGTTCATCAAGATCAAAAGGGTGTTTTGGGTGGTTCTTAGTTATTGCTATCTTGCTCTTGTTTGCGGTGCAATTTTTCTAAATATGAAAAAGACGACAAAACATCATTGTAAGGAGCCCGAGTTGGGCCCTGTACCGGACCCACCAGGACCGGTAGTTGCGAAGTACGGCGATGCCCTTAAAGTCGCAATGCAGTTCTTTGATGTCCAGAAATGTATAATCCATCTATCTATCTCTCTATGTGTGTGTGTGATTGGAAAAAAAGTTTATTTTTTCGGTGAGTTTTAGTTAAATAACATTAGCATTTTTAGCTTTTAGTTATATATGTATGTGTGTGCGTGCGCTTATGTCCAATTGAAAAAAGTTGTAACTTTTTCGGTGATTTTAGTTAAATAGCATTAGCATTCTTAGTTTTTAGTTATATGTGTGTGCGTGTGCTTACATCCAATTGAAAAAACGTTGTAATTTTTTCGATAAATTTTAGTTAAATAGCATTAGCATTCTTAGTTGATTGATGCCCAGAAATGTATACTCCCTATATATGTGTGTGTGTGTGTGTGTGTGTGTTTATGCTTACATCCAATTGAAAAATTTGTCATTTTTTTGGTGAATTTAGTTAAATAGCATTAGCATTCTTAGTTTTTAGTTAATATTCAGAAATGTATACTCCCTCTATGTGTGTGTGTGCTTACATCCAATTGAAAAAAGTTGAGATTTTTCGGCGAATTTTTGTTAAATAGCATTAGCATTCTTAGTTTTTGATTAATGTCCAGAAATGTGTAGTCCCTCTCTATCTATTTGTGCCTGTTTGGCAACAACTTTTTTTCTTAGCTTTTAGCTTTTTCAATAAGCTAGATTTTAGGTCAAAAAAAGCTAGAAAAGCTCAAAAGCAGGGAAGCTAAGATTTTGTGGTTTTTTTAGTTTTTTCACTTAAAATTATCGATTATGGAAAATTTCAAATAAAATATGTTTGTATATATATGCAAGTCAGTAAAAAGAAGTAAAAATTGACTTATGAATATAAATATGTTAGAAGTTATTTATAAGCAAAAAAGCTAAGATAGTGCCGAACACTACAGTGTAGTGGATCAAGCTTTTTTCCAATTGCTTGTTTTAAGCAGACTTTGACCAAAAAAGCTGATTGCAAAGTGAATCCTGTATAGCACGTGGGTGTGTAATGTGTATATATACACCTGTTAAAGGCTATAGCCAGCCATTCAATTGAATTTTTTTTTGTAATTTTTTCCATGAATTTTAGTTGAATATTTGGTATTATAGCATTCTGAGCAGATTGAAATTTCGCCAGTGGCTAATGTAAGAAAGCTCTAGCTGATAATTCTTTTACCCTTTGTATGCTTATGTTGACCAATGCTTACTGCAATTATTAGTTGTTTGGAATTACAAGTACTGAATGCAGTATTAATCTTTTTATATTGAATGTGAGATACTGTATTTGCCTAGTTAAATAGGTCCTTATTTGGTAGATTAAGCACTGCCCAAGATTGGGTGTTAGGTTTATGTTTTTTGTGCTATTTGTATATGATACTTTGGGCTAGTTTGGTTGCATTTTACATTTACAACATTTAGTTTTGGACCTTTGGTAGATTTGAAGATCTCTATTCCTTTTAAGTGCAGTCAGTGTCTATAACTATTATAGTGGTGTTTGATAACTAAGTAATTACAAGAACCATCTCAATTAGATTTTATCAGATTGGCAGATCCCGGATGTGATTTGGTAGCAAAGGATGTAGTGAGAGAGTAGAAACTGAGATAAAGGCTAAAAATCACTATATAACTTAAGTACTGCATTTTTTTTTAATCTTAAAAAAAAAAATATAGTTCTGCATTTTTTTCTTTTTTTGATAACGGAGTATATTGGTTGGTTGAACTTGCCCAAAAAACAATTTGGTGGGAAGCATTGTATATTCTTTTCTAAAATTGTGATCAAGATACTCAAAAGGTGAATTTTTCTGTGTCAAAGCTATACAAGTATATTTTTCCTCTTTTTAGAACATGCCTTGTTTAAATTTTAATCATTACTTGATTTTTTCTGTGATTACGGCTGCTAAATTGATAGACACTGAGATACTTTAATTATGTTGCCAATGTCACCAAAAAGTTTTCCTAATCCAGGGGTATGTATGTAAAAATGAATTATTATTTTACAACATCTTACTTGATGTAGGGAGTACTTCATAGTTCATTGTTATAGAACAGAAGTATGTATTTGGGCGATTTTGGGTAAATAAAATAGTAGATATTTTTGCCTACATGGGGAAGAATATGTCGGACTTGTCTCACCACCCAGTTCTTCGCCTGGATTTAACTACCATTGGATCTCCGTCATCCAACAACACTACCCTTTTATTCATAAAGTCTCGACTTCAAAACATCCATTTTTTGATACTTACCTCATGCCTTGCAATTTTTTTTGGTGTATTCAGCTGGTAAGTTGGTAGACAATAAGATTCCATGGAGAGGCGATTCGGGTCTAAAAGACGGGAGTGAGCAGAAATTGGACCTCTCAAAAGGAATGTACGATGCTGGTGATCACATGAAGTTTGGTTTCCCATTGGCTTTTACTGGTACCGTTTTATCGTGGGCCATACTAGAATACGGAGATCAAATGCAAACAGTTGACCAATTAAAACCGGCTCGGGAGTCTCTGCAATGGATCACAGACTACCTAATCAACGCTCATCCGTCGCCAAACGTGCTTATCATTCAGGTAATTTAGTGTTGTTATCAGGCTTTTTTGTTTTTTTTCCCTCGCAACCTAACGAACACTTCAGAAATTTACATTTAAGTGACATACTCTTAGACTTATATCCTATTTGGTCGAAGGAAAAACTTGTGTACCATTTAGTGTTAATTTTTATGGGCATAAAAATATGTTAGTAATTAGTAATTCAGGTTCTGAATATCATGCGTGCATTGTTCTTGGGTGAACCTCAGTATTTTATAGTGACTATAAGGTTCAGTTAGTGATGCTACATAGCGATCTATATGAATCAATTCTTATTAGTTGGAAAAGATAAAAAAAAAATCAGGTTCTGAAGTATTCTAGTTGTTTTATTCTTGTGTAGCTGTCCTTGTTAAGTTTTGTCTGAAACTTTCAAGTAAATCTTCGAAACATCTTATATAGCTGCATTTCGGGTTTATTGGCGATTCTACATTTGAGATTAACTCAGAGTCCTCGAGTATCTGGAAATGATTTTGATTATAGTATTAGTTGCCATATCCTAAACCTAGCTATGAATCTGTGAACCAGGACAAGAATTGAAAATGTGACACAAATATGTATACATTTTTTCCATGTCAGGTGATTTTTCTATATATTCTTAAAAATAGGGTAAGCTTGCAATTTCCGTCTTTCATTAGTTCGGTAGTAGTGTACTGTTTTTATTTAGATTTTGACCTGGGCTTGAAATTCTATTTTAGGTATTAACATGGCTCAAATTTGTTAGTTCTATTTAACTTCTTTTGTTGTCTTCCCATATCCTATAGGTTTTTACTTGCAAATTCAAAAAAGTTTGTCTACTAGAACAAAGTCCACCCAAATCCATCCACTAAAAGATATACATATCGGTCAACATGTTCAAACTATGTAGTATTATGCAACAACAAACGACTATTCTAGTTAGAAAACATAGTTATGTGCTGCAAGTCATCTTTCTACTTGATTTAGTTTGTCCTCTTATTTTGGGGTATTTCAAATTACAACATGATTGAAAAAGTTCAAGATTGTCTCTTCCAGCTCGTTGAAACCAAATTCCGCTTTTAAGTCAACTATGGACGTCAGCATGGAAGATCCTATGAAATTTTTATTCTATCGATACATGATTACAATAAGTAAGCGTTTATTTTGCTGGTTCAACCTAGATTTGACAAGCTTCAGCCAAACCCTAGAACTCCGTTCTCTAATGTAGGCATAAATCATACTTCGTATTTGGTTGTGCTTGTTTTAGCCCCTTTATGATATAATCAATAGAAAAGTTCCCTTTAGTGTCCAATTTAAGACTCAATTCCCATCTGCTCAAAAGGGAAATTTGTTTTCCATTTAGTAGTTCTTTCAATCGGCATGCGCTTCAGTAAATTGATTTTTGATTGGTGTGCTTTTGATTAACTGGTTTCACTTTTGATGCGTCTGTGCGCATGTGTTTTAAAGAAACTTATTTTTAATTTGCTTACAGTATTATAAATGTAATTTCATTTTTGACTGGCATACTTCAGGAAACTGATTTTCCATATGCATACTATAGTCCACTAGATATGAATGAAAATCCCCAGTCTCACTTAAGTGGAATAAGTGTAGAATTTATCACTTGATAGGATTACCCCATGTTTCTAACATCTTATTGTAACTATAAATCAGGTGGGTGACCCCGAAATCGACCACAAATGTTGGAACACCCCCGAGTCCATGACCGAAGCACGTCCACTCACCCAAATCAACACCTCCGCCCCTGGATCTGATGTGGCAGCTGAAACTGCCGCCGCCCTCGCCTCAGCCTCCCTCGTTTTCAAATCTACAGACCCAAAGTATTCGGCGTCGCTTCTCTCTCATGCTCAACAGCTGTTCGATTTCGCCGATGGGTATAGAGGCCTTTATAGTGAGAGCATTCCTGAGGTTCAACAGTATTATAACTCGACTGGGTATGGAGATGAGTTGTTGTGGGCTGCTAGTTGGTTGTATCATGCGACAGGGAATAAAAAATATTTTGATTATACGGTAAAGAATGGGAAGGAATTTGCGAAATTTGGTAGTCCCACGTGGTTTAGCTGGGATAACAAGCTTGCAGGAACTCAGGTACATAATAAAACTTTACAACCCATTTGTTTATGGGAAAATTGGCATTTTGTGCAGAAACCATGTCGAAAAACTGTTTTGCTTTTTTAGCTTATTAGCAAAATATGACCTGGCTAATGCTTACTAAATACATGTTTGGTTATGAAAGGAAGAAATTGACGCGCTCCCTAATTTGACTGAATTTTCAGGTGTCATGATACTCTACTCTTAAGTATTTTCGGGGTAAATAGGTTGATTGGGAAATATGCCGAGAAGCCTCTTTTCTCTGTGCCTTTTCCATCTATATAATCAGTATCTTAAGAATTATTAATATGCTAGTTTTAAATGATTATTTGGCAAGGGAATCTAACCCCTTAGCAAGCATTGGTTGCTAATCGTGACCTTTGATGCTGATAATTGGTATAGACAGCTCTGGAGTACATTTTCTGGCTAAGCAGCAAGAAGTAGCTTGGCCAATAGTATTTAAGCAAATTTTTTGGATGGTTGTTTATAACAATTGGGTAGATAGTGAATTTAGGAGAGAATTTCCTGTGTGCTTTTTTTAATTTCATAGCTACTGTAAGCATCTCGTTTTCAAGTGCTTAGAAAAAAATACCAAACAGTAGTGTTAAGCAGTAACTAATTGCCTTCTTGTTTATTTCTCTTGTTCGAGAAACATTTTCTGTCATTGTTAGTTGTGACCAAACATGACCTAAGTATTTGTATTTTGAAAGGAATTCTCAGAATTATATATAAAACGGATCATAGTGCAGGTCCTTTTGTCAAGGATTACTTTGTTCAATGCAAAAGACTCAAATTCAAACAACCTCAAGAGCTACAGGAAAACGTCCGACTCTGTCATGTGTGGACTCTTGCCGAAATCTCCTACCGCCACAAAAAGCAGAACAAAAAGTAAGCTTCTTAAGTATTTTTTACAATCAGGCTTACATAGATTAAGAATTGAGTGTCCTATACGGATGTCAGATACAGGGTTACAAGTATTGGATATTTTTGTAGTAATTTTCAACTATTTCACTGATCGGCTACGGCAGTGATAAAGGAAGGATACATCACGAACAGGATACCAAATATGCTGGGCCAAAGGTTAATTTATCTTTTATTAAGAAAATAGAAAAAATCCAAAATTTATTATAGCGAGGAGATGAATATGCTGCAGTTTGGAATCATGAGGGATCTATAATTAAAATGATGATTAACTAGAAATAGTCAAAAGAATAGTTTGGAACACAAGTCCAACATAAGAGAAGTCGTTCTAATGCGACTACACATAAAATGCTTTTTTTAATTATGACTATGACACATGAATCTGATATTATTTAGAATCTATTTTAAAATAAAATTGACAAATATAATTTCAATGTATGAGTATATAATTTTTTTTTTAAATCTTGGCCATAAGATATCCTAAATTCTTTAAAAAGAATTGCATCACTTGGTTTTCGTTGTGTCAGATGCGACCCTTTAAATCAGTACAACTCGTAGTGTGTCTCACTAGTCACATACGGAGTGAATAGACCACATTTTTCTCAACTACCAAGTTTGATTTTTTTCGGTAACCAAGTGTTTGGACACACCATGAAATACTGACTTGTTGGCAGATGGTCTAATATGGGTGAGTGAATGGAACGCTTTACAGCATCCAGTAGCTTCTGCGTTTTTAGCCGTAGTTTACAGTGATTATATGCTCACATCTCGGACTGTTAAGATATCTTGTGACGACGATTCATTTGGTTCATCCGATCTTCGGAGTTTTGCCCTCTCACAGGTATAATTTTCACAAAGGTCACAGTCACATATTTTTATGTTATAAATTTGTTATTTGACAGATAATTAAGGTTTCTATAAATGAAAATGATAGCATGCTCATGTTAATCAGCTTAACAGATATTTTTCTTGTTTTTCTTTTTCCAACCATCTGCTACTTAAAGAGCACTTGTACACTGTTACTTAATATTTTCCTCATAACATTTGGTCTTTTTTAGGAAAAAATATTAGCTCACGTTGTACAAGAGAAGAAATGAGTTTTTGTAGCTAACTGAAAATTGTATTGATTTTAGTACATATCATTTCTAGACATGTTGCTAATGGAAGTTGGATTATGTATATGAACTATAAAACCTTGGAAAGAAGAAGAATAGTAACATCAAGTATTTAAAAAAAAGGAGTTTTCAATAATTATATTCCAAATTTTATCCTTCTAATCCAGTTTTACAACTTCTTTCAGGCTGACTATATACTCGGAGACAATCCAATGAAGATGAGTTATCTCGTGGGGTACGGTGACAAATACCCGAAATACGTGCACCACAGAGGAGCCTCAATACCAACCAATGTGAAATCCGAATGCGACGATTGGCAATATTTAAACACAACCTCCCCAAACCCGAACGTTGCAGTGGGTGCGCTCGTGGGTGGGCCCTACCTAAACGAGACATTTGTAGATTCGAGAAATAATTCGATGCAAACGGAACCTAGTACGTATAACAGTGCTGTTTTGGTTGCGCTTTTATCTGGGTTGGTTACCACCTCTTCTGTTGCTTCGTCTCTCGCATGATGAAATTATCGCTTGATTGATATATGTATGTATATGTGTTTGAATAGGATATCATCATGTGTTCATTATTTTGTAGCGGTAATGCACCAATAAGGGGTCACTATAATTGTTTTGTTGCTTATATAGCTTTATATATTGGTTTACATTCTACACTTGATTCAATATTTACTTTTACTTAATGGGCTTGTTTGGTTGGCTTGAAAAGTAAGTTACCTTGACTTTTACTTATTGAACAGGTTGTTTGGCCGCCACTTTAAAAGTTTACTTTTATAAAAGTAAACCATTAAGTATACTTTTGGGTTTACTTTTACTTTTACTTATATTTAGTTTGTT
The DNA here is from genome assembly GCA_963920805.1 of Primula vulgaris. NCBI lineage: Eukaryota > Viridiplantae > Streptophyta > Magnoliopsida > Ericales > Primulaceae > Primula > Primula vulgaris. The sequence continues at coordinate 4,275,937 of OY987218.1, read as the reverse complement.
TGGCCGTCATCTCATAAGTATACTTTCGGTGAAAAGTAAATGTCTATAAGTAGACTTTTTAAAAGTAAGTTTGATGATACTTTTTAAAAGTAAGTTTGATTATACTTTTACTTTTGATGATACTTTTAAGTAGGTTTTAATCTGAATGTGCTTTTAAAGTACAGTTCAAAACCTAGTTCATATCATCATTATATTTTCCTAATTTTGTATTTTTTAATCTTTAAATAATAAAATGTTTTTTTGCTACTTAATTAGTTTGCATTATTCTATTAATCGAAATAAACAAGGGGTAATTTACTATAAGTATCTCATAGCAACTTATATTCCTCCTAGATAACTTGATAATTTTACATTCATCATATGTAACAATTTTTAATTATTTAGTTTATTTACTAAATTGTCATACAAACCAAAATATAATATACATATTTTATCTTTCTACAAACCCAAAAAAATAGTTTTAAATTACAACAAAATAAAAAAAACACAAAAAATTTATAAAAATAAAAAAAATCACAAAAAAATATAAAAAATAACAAAAAAAAAAAATTATAAAAAAAATGAAAAAAATCATAAAAAATCATAAAAAATCACAAAAAATCATAAAAATTATAAAAAATTACAAAAATTCACAAAAAATGAAAAAAATCACAAACTTTTAAAAAAATTAAAAATATATATATATAATTTTTTTTTGTCAATATAACACTTTTTATATCGAAAAATCAAAAAAAATATAAAAAATGACAAAAACTTATAAAAAATCACAAAAAATTAAAAAAAATTAATTTTTTTTTGTAATTTTTTAAAAATTTTGTGATTTTGTGATTTTTTATAATTTTTTTGTGATTTTTTTTTCATTTTTGTGATTTTTGTGATTTTTTATTTTTTTTAATATTTTGTGATTTTTTATAATTTTTTATAATTTTTTTGTAATTTTTTTAAAATTTTGTGATTTTTTTGTGATTTTTTCAATTTTTATATTTTTTTTGTGATTTTTTTATTTTCTTTTTTATTTATTTTTCATTTTTTGTGAATATGAACTTATGGAGGTAACTAGAAGTAATATAAGTTCAAAAGTGGTACATATTGTGCATTATTTGAATAAACAATTCATTTTCACTCAAAAAGTAAAAGTAAACATATTTTACCAAACAACATTTTTAATGAAAAGTATACTTTTACGGTGTTCACCAAACAGCATTTACTTACTAAAAAGTAAACAGAAAAGTATACTTTTTAACCCACCTACAAAAAGTATACTTTTCAACATAAAAGATGCGACCAAACGAGGCCAATGTGTTACTATTTCGACTTCTGTGGTGCTTAATGTTATCAGGTGCTGTCATTTTCTTTATTTTATTTTATTACCGATGTGAAACACGAAGAGTTGCTACAATCTTTGTCAAAACATAGCATTAGGTCCCGTTCATGTATAATGTCATCTATTTTACACTATCAAACCACTTATATCTATTTTACATATTCTCTATAAACATATTTATTCACAGTAGATCATCTAAGATGCACATTCAATACACACATTTTTCTTCGCAACAAATCTTCTAAAATACACATCCAATATACACATTTTTCTTTACAACAATCATCAAAAATACATATTTTGTAAGATAAATAAATACATATTTTTGTAGAAAAGTAGGACTAATATACATGAGCATCTATGATACATATCAAAATGCATAAACTGCTATATGATAGGTTTCACTTGACTGATCAAACTATATTTACGCAGTATTATTTATATAAAATTGAAAAGTGAATGTCTTTTTAATTAGGATATCCATCTTGTGTCGAAATTTATTTTGTAGGGGTAATTTACAAATTTGTGCTCATAAAATTGTATATTGTTTCGTTGCCAATATATAAACGTATATAGGATTTTTTTTTTTTTTTTTTTTTTTGAGAATTTGTGCTTATTTAAACAGTGTGCTTCGAGTGCTTTATGACTTATATTAATCTTACTTATATCATAGTGCATTCATGAGCTTCTAAATCCAATAACACTGTAGTAAACATTTTGCTATATAAACGAACTAATGTTCCTTATCGTAAAGTTGAAAAGAATTATATTTAATTACTTATTCCTATAAACAAAATCGTAAGTAATAATATTGAGTTTTTTTTGTTTTTCGTTAACTTGGTCCTTCGTATTATTGTGTCCCGATTGGTCCTTGTTAAGTGTTAACAAACCAAAAATAAATATATGAACTTGACAAATGACAACCCTCCCACGATATAACTCATGAGTCCAGACAATTCGTAAAGGAGTAACACTGTTGTATATCGGGTATACTAAAATTGTAAGTGTGACAATAACTAAAAACACAACATATACGTGAGAACTGAAAAATAACTATATTAAATTTAATTTAAAATTCAAACTAAATTATTTTATTGATTGTCACATTCTTAAAAAGTATAGAAGAGGTTTATACAATTGTTTCTCATTCGCAAAGAGAAATAGTGGTCACAACTCATAGCAGTACTTTGTTCTACTTCTGCATATATATATCACTACAAAATAATGTTTGATTTAGTGAGAGTCAAAAGCTGTCACAAGTCTGTCGCTAATTTAAAAAGTTGTCACAAATCTGTCGCAAATTGACTAAACTGTCACAAATCCGTCACAAAAACCGTCGTTAATAGGCCCGTAACAAAAAATACCGTCACTAATCCCGTCGTTATTTGAGTATTTTTTTGTAGTGTATGTACGATGAAAATTAGTGATTATGTCAATGTTCAAAATTTCAAGTGAAGGTTTTCTTGTAATAATATCCGGAGACTTTCATGGGTGAATTATAAATCCAATGAAATTATGTACAAATAATTTTGTCTTTGTGATCATACCCAATCCGTATCAATTTACGTGTGATATATGAAACCGCGTATAACTTTGATCGGTTTTGAACATGAACTAAATTGGCGAAATATTTTTTAAATTTTTTTATCATATAATTTAACATTTAAATTATGTAAAAAAAATTAAAATTTTATATTTCGACAATTTAGTTACATTTAAAACCGATCAAAATTATGTACATTTTCTTACATATAAATTTATACAGTATCTCACAAAGTGTGCAGCAGCTAGCTAGTATAATGGGGTATCAGAAATATGTGTCTAAATATATGGTTTCATAATTTCTTTATTGAAGCTAAAGTATATCTTCTTATTTTTTGCTCCCATGTTTCTTATTGTTGGTAAAGTTTATAATTCATTCACCTCTTGACAAGTTTGTATCACGACTTACCTATGATCCTGTAAATACATCTGCATTTCTGGTTTGGTTACGGTATTACTAGTAATGAGACTAACAAATACCTTCGGATTATGGCGGGATAACAAAGGAAGACCGGATTAACACTATATACATGAAATATCAATGAAATGTTTATTTGCTTTTTATTGGGGTTGCACTATTTTACAAATTTACATTTATATACATAATAAATAAACTTGCAAAATACACACATATATATATGATTTTAATATATATATATATAGCACATCCCCTTTACTCCAAATACCTCAATTTTTCAATATCACACCCCTTCTATTATTTCAAATACCCCAATTTCTCATCAATTATATTCTCATGTTACTAATAGTTCCGTCTTCACTTTTCGTACAAAACACGATACTTATGGACCCGACAGTATTTCTAATATCATCCACCTTAATTACACTCAAATACAACCTCAAACAAAGATGTCTAAGAGTTTTGTACTTAAAAGTCATGAGCAATAGTTGGAAAAAATATTTAGTATATGTTGTGTGACATATTAGCTCGTTATAGATATATATAGAGATATGTATAGATATAGAGAGAGGTATGAGAGACAACAATAAGGGAGACTTTATTAATATGTATGAATGAATCATCAAATAGAAGACCCCTAACCCTCTTTATATAGATAGAGGGATAGGGTTACAAGCCCACTTGGGCCCATAAAGTACAAGCCCAATAGTCCAATAATATCTTACAACACTCCCCCTTTGGACGTCTTGAATTCTTCGTCTTCATGCAGTCGATCTGAGTCGAGTTCATTCGCAGTGCTAAACACATAAAAACCTTAGGGCCGGAAAACCCAGTGTGGGACAAAACCGGTACCTAGGAGAAACTGTGTAGCCGAATGATATATGCCGAAATATCATGTTAGTAACTAACCACAAAACAGTGTGCCTCATCAAAACCTTGCCAGAGCAAACCCAATGGGAAAATCTCTGATCGAAGGAAAAAGAGTGCAACAATGGTAGTAGTAGGGGATCAACCACAAAACAGATGCCTCATCAAAACCTTGCTAGAGTAAACCCAGTGGGAAAAAATCTCTAGTCGAAGGACAAAAGAGTACACAGTGGTAAGAAGTATACAACAGGATACTCCCCCTAATTTCGGCAATCTTAAGTGAGATATGATGGGAACGTGTCTCGCTAAAAACCTTGCCAAGGAAAACCCAGTGGGAAAAAAACCTTGGTCTAAGGACAAAAAGAGTACACGAGCATGCGACTGGATGCTCCCCCTCACTTGCACACGACAGGGTGCGAAGATTTCGACTAAGTAGTAATTAGTGCAATAAGCATTCACCTGGATGCTCCCCCTCACTTGCACACGACTGGGTGCAAAGATTTCATATTCCAAGAAAGAGTACGAGCATTCGACTGGATGCCTCATTTACTTACATACGACTGGATGCAGGAAAATCTAACGTGGAATAGAACGAGCATTCAACTGGATGCTCTTAAACTTCATTTGTGAAGATTAATTTCGGCGAGAAATGCTAAATAGCATAATGTAGTCATGTCTCTCTTGATCAATAACAACAAGTTGTCTTCTATGACAAGTGTTTTATCTAGATCGTGAGACAGAACATATGTAATTCAAATATGACTAATACTAGCTCGAAGTCATATACACTCTCTAGTCGTCTCATAGAGCACGAATAGATCAGAGTGATTCACTTGGAGTCATTCCAAGACCTCCAAGATGTCGCCTTATTCCTAATGGTAAAGACATACCATGTTAGGAATATCCCTTATGCGGGTCTGATAAGTAACCGGCATCGGTATAACCGAAAAAGGGTTGCGTTAATTCGAGTACCGAAGGGGGTAGGTACACTCGATGACGCAAATGGGATAAGACAAGCCCTCATCCACAGTTACCTTAAGGTAATGGGAAAATGTCTTTTATGCCATTTCGATGGCAGCGTGTTAGCGCGATGCTGTGTCGAGCTATACCATTCACAGCAGACGAGATGTTCGTCCTAGCACATTAGACCAAGTACAATAATGCGCTTATTGTACTTAGATATGAACATCATGGTTCAATATCTCTTCATCGTCACATCAGGGACGGAATGGGTCTATATCAATGTCTAGTGATCGAACGATCATGGGAGAATCTGACGACTTAGCGTCATGATGAATACAACGTCATAACACCTTCTGGGTGTAGTCTGAATCATGGACTTAGATTCAATCTTTACGGGAGTCGATCATCAGGCCGAGTCACTACCGTTTCTTCCCAAGATCCTTCATCTCGAAGGCAAATCCAAAAATGGATCGCGTAATAAAACAGGCAAGGGCATAATACTTGTTCAAGTATCCCAAGCTAATCAAGTACTCACTTAGGCGGTATACCACATCTGCTCGGATTATATTAATCCATATAGTGAACGTCTCAGTCAATTGAGATCGTGTTCCATGGTCAGAAACTACTTGATTTAAGCACATGAAGTCACACAGGGACCTTCATCTATATCTCTTTGTCTAAATCCCCATAGAGATAAAACAGTGACCACAATCACATGCTGCATAATCAGTTTTTGGGAAACTACTAAACTGATAAAGTAGGGGACCGTTATAACGTCCATTAAGAGGAAAAACCCATCTCGTAACCAATTCCAAGATGTGAGAGAAGCCTTGCGCTACTAGGCGAGCATTCTACAATCTCATTATTCTCATCACTTTTCCTTACGAATAACCAAATAAACAAACTAGTTTAACATTGGTGGCGTTGGAGCTACAGGTCCGAACACACTTTCGCTAAGGAGTCTACTTGGATTGCAAGTTTCCATTAGTACAGTCTATTCTACGTTGACTTCAGGCAACGGTACATGGTTCCCTATCATAATTTGTTCATATTATCAGTCGTCACCGAATATATGAACAAGTAATCAATGACAGTCTCGTTTCGCTTCAATATCGTCTAAGATATCATGATCGACAGATATTTCGAGATTCTTAGGATGAGGAGGAAATCACACATCTCCTTGATCCTTTATAATCTCGTGCGACAAACGAGTTTCAGTTCACCACCTCTGGGGTTGAACGAATTAAGAACCGGTCAACTTCCTCATATCTTAGGAAGGACGACAGACTGACGGCCGACGGCAGCGTCCTTTGCTTGGCGGGTTCGGCCAAAGCAACGTGTTACGACAGGAACACGGCGTCCGACAGGGACGTCTATCCTTGCAAGCATTTTGCAGCTAGTATAAATGATCTCGTGACATCTCATAAAGTCATTAAATGCGTCTGGCATTTAGTTAGACTTGAGGGAGTCTATGCACTTACTTATCACTAAGTGCAGTTTTGGGGATCAAGCTAAGACTGAGTGGGTTATGCCACGTTACTTCACGTCGTTCCTTATCAACGGTAACGTGCAAATCTCCCCCTAACGACGGGGAGAACAGTCTTAGCGATGTCACTTTCGCATATCATGCGGTAAAGAGATCGCTTGTCAAGGTTACTCTATCAAATGATAGGCAGAAGATTCATAATCGACTTATGTCTCCTTCAGAGGTCCATATTTTGAACGCTAGAGCGGCTCAATCAAAATATTAATTAATCACTCTAAACACGCGTTAATATGAGACTTCTGGCTCATAACCAGTAACCAACTGGTACGCATATGGTGTTTGAGTGTCTATGGGCCTCATAACGGACCAATGCAGCAAAATAGCATAACCCCATACGGAAATATAAATCTTGGTGCGCAAGACCAAGAAATGCGTGCAATCATTTGCAGTCGCATCATCAAACTTTCCGTGAGTCCATTTGGGTCTGAACATAATCGACAGGATGTTCAATTTCAATTTCCAAACTCAAGTAATTCAAATCGAAATTTCGATTATTACTCTTCGGAATTATCAAGTCGGCTAGACTTTTCAGGATAATCCGGATCATGAGCCATCAACTTAATGATAGGGCTAAAAGTTTGGAAAATGCTGCATTTATGTGGACAATATTAAAATGTGACCATATTGTCGATGCATCAACCATAACCATTTATATTTATGGTCCGTCTTATGGTTGGATAAGTCCACAATAACTCCTTTAATTCTTTACAAGAATTCTACGAGTTCATTTCGTGATCTTTACACATACTAGTCTTTCAAAGTGAGCATTAGTGGCATGAATTTCGGATTAATCACGAAATATATCCTCAAAGAGAATCCAAATGCGATGCGATTATAAATCAAGCATCGTCTTTTGAGCCGGGAATATCTAATCCGGTCAATGCCACAATATCAAAATGCTCTTATCAATGGACGACAGGCGAATGATAGTAAAGACAATCATGTCTTAGCATTTAAATTCGTTATCATTCGACGACAGGCGAAATGATAAGGAAACTTTAAACGCTTTAAAGAATGTGATAGCAACCACTTGAAAGACATTTCAACTCCTCTAAAATACGTTTTTGAGTGGAGGCTATGTAAAGAAATTTCATTTCTTTCATGAGCTATTACCAGATAACACTGGTTTTCTCGAATATTTTATAACTCAACAAGGTACGACAGGACCTGCATGAGTATAACGCCTCATATTTGACAAATCAATTTGGCTTTACCAAAGATTTCGATTTTGAAACGACAGGTCCAGAATCGTTGTCACTGAGTGCTCTTTTAGGCAAGTAGTTGGTGAAATTATATGGTACACTGTTACCCACTATTTCCAAAAAACCAACTACACCACAAGTATTGCCTAAAATTTCATAATTTAAAGTTTGGTCACATTTGTCAAAGGAATTTGCTCAAAAAACACTTTAAATTATTTCGAGAAATTTCGTAAACAGGCAAACCATAATCCAAAAGTATGTCCAAATGGAAAAATCATAATCCAAATGGAAAAACATAATCCAGATGAGCGAAAAAATGGCTCAATGATTTATCAAAATCAATAAAGAAAGGTATCAAACTCATTTGAGCCACAAAATCGGGGGTCTCAAGAGTTTCCTTTCAATTAACTTTAACCACATTAGCATCGGTTTTTCCACCTTTATAATAGTTGTGAACTATTTAAGGAGTAACCGTGCATGACCTTTGTCTTTATAGCATAGAGTTGGCTCCTTGAGCATTATCTCTTGCTTTGTGACAACGTGTCATATTGTTCCTTTCAATTATTGTCTTGGAGCCACAGGTTTTCGATTTTGACGATTGTCTAAAATCTCGCTTGGCTAGGCGATTCATCGGGATCGCGACAGTTGGAGACAAATAACACTTGTCTCGGTTCTCGATTCGTGAAAAAAAATGTACACGAAGAGCATTAATATCAGGCAAACAATTCGCCATTGACCCAATAGGATTAAAACTACTCATCGGGGTAATTTTTTTTTTTTTTTATCCAATAACAGATGGGCAATAAAGGAATATGGTGAATATAAATTCACGATACTGCTTATGGAATACAATTTCCAAGCTAGTATTTTGGTGAAGGATAGCTCCAATATGTCAATTTCAGACATTTGTTCACCATAGACGTTATCACGTCTCAAATGTGGCGACGGAATAAAATCAACGCCTTAGCATTCATCTCGAGGGTAACAACAAACTCGTGTTTTACTCATCAAAGATGGCATCCAAAAAAAAAATTTTGGGCATCAAATTTTCACACATCAGGGTGACTAACATGTGGTGACGGAATAACATCACGTCTAAACAGTCATTTCGCAAGTATGTTTTGCGAATTTTCTCATCATAGATGGCATCCAACATGTGTTGGGAGTTCTGGATTATTTATCATATAAAACGACTGGTTTATATGTTTATGGTTTGCACAAGCACAAACTTTTTTTTCGAAACGACAGGTTCGAAAACATTAGTTTTGCTTCTCATGTGAATCGGTTTTCATTGATCGAACGACGGGTCGATACTGAAACACCAATTCGGCGAAACATACATCACTATATAAACACACTCGGGGAAATTATTATTTAGTCAACCCCTTTCGGTAGCTCTACTTGAAAAACGACCAGGAAAGACGGTGAGGGTGGAGGGCACGAATGCCACTTAAAACCCGACCTCATTAGGATATCGACTTCCGCCTATATCTTTCCTTGACATCGTATCCAAATAGGTGAGCCTAGTTGGGGAATGTTCATAATTTTTCCAACTTAAATGTGAAAATATATGATTTCGCAAATTATCATATCATAAACATGGCAATAAATTAAATATAGATTGTACCTGTCTATATTAACCATATATATATAAACATGCAAGTAAATATATTTTAGGTATCTAATCATGCAGTAGATTTGGTGTTATAAACAAATCAATTTAAGATTATCAATCAATCTATAAAGATTCTAACATATCAAATCAAATCTATTTAAGATTATCAATCTATCCATAAAGATTCTAACATATCAAATCAAATCTATTTAAGATTATCAATCAATTTATGAAGATTCTAACATATCAAATCAAATCTATTTCCATGCAATTTTTTTTTATTCGTTTGCCTTTTAATAAAAAAAAAATTATATGCATATGTGTGTATATATACCAAATATTATTTGTATGGTAGTAGCAAATTTATATGCAGTTTGTAATATAATTTTCAATTACATAATCCATGGGAAATAAATTTCTACAACAAACTACCAATCAGACTAATCAGACAAGTTTGTAAGGATACATATATGTAATTAACTTACGCATACAATTTCTGTATATTTATTTATAGAATGCAATTGTTTATGTTAGCATACTATCAATAGTCAATACAAGTAGCTAAACAAATAAACTTTTTTATTTGGCATGTGATTAACTGTACTTAATATTACCATATACCTAGTAGTATTCAATGGTCAAATATAATATAGTAGTTGATACATGAGATTTTAATTACTAGCATGTGGTTTGTACTATATTCTAATTTACAGTAGGGTAAAAAAAAAACATAACCATCCAATTCCATGGATTTTATAGGAGTCAATAGACAAAATATGTAATTAACACAGCTAATCAATTCAATTTATATGCGATTAAGATGACGTTTAAGTATATAAAAAAATATACCCTACTCCAGGTATGTTGGTGAAGATCGATATAACAATAACCCAATTAAACCCGAATAAACCTCAAGGTTTATAGATACCCAATATCCGTGTGTTTACCCAAAATCTCCAATATCCGCGAGCGTATATCTTAGTGTCCGCGAGCAAAGTGCCGATAACGTGTTGTGTGACATATTAGCTCGTTATAGATATATATAGAGATATGTATAGATATAGAGAGAGGTATGAGAGACAACAATAAGGGAGACTTTATTAATATGTATGAATGAATCATCAAATAGAAGACCCCTAACCCTCTTTATATAGATAAAGGGATAGGGTTACAAGCCCACTTGGGCCCATAAAGTACAAGCCCAATAGTCCAATAATATCTTACAACAGTATATATATATGAGGTTTATGAGTAGTGGTCCATTATATTAGCATGTGAATGTGATCACACTATAGCATAATGATTAACGCCAATTAATCATGAAAATGGATGCCTACTTAATTCATATAATAGCGTGTTGAGTCAATATTATATCCAAATATAGAAGAAAGTGGTTATGGAGGGACTATATATTGCCATTACTGAACAAACATAAAGGGATATTGGGAAGGGAAAAAACAACTTTTTTTAAATTGTGACATAAACAATCCCAACTACCCTTTACTATGCTAATGCAATTATGCAAATACCCAATGAGACAATCTTCTATCCCTATCTTTAAAAATAAAACGTATCATTCTATTATAATAAGTCAGTTCAAGTCAAATGAGTCTATCTAATTTAGCTATTTTTTTTTCAAAATTACTCTTACACCTTTATATTAATTACAATAATACTATACTCTCATAAAAATATAAAAAGTAAAAACTAATAAAACTGTTTATCCTTCTTTAACAACCAAACATTCTTTTAAATCTTAAACTAATTTTTTTTTTATTATCCACATATTTATATCATTATTATACATGTTTTCTATATTTTTATTGCGTTACGTGCCGCACACGCAACACGTGGGGCACGATTACTAGTATTTATTATTATATCATCATTCACTGATGTGACATATGTAAGTACGTAATTAAGTAATTAACTACGTTCACGACTCGGAATTCGGATATCGTTGAATATATGTTAATTGTACATAATTCAATTTAATCTCATGCTAAAAAAAATGTGCGTGCAATTGGACGAGAAAGGGGTTAAATTCAACCATGGACGCGGTGTTTTAGTTACAGATTGACAACCTGCTTACGTCCGATTCTTACACTAAAATCGCTTGTGATACATTTTTTGCGTGTGTGAATATAGGAGCTCTTCTGTCCCTGGTGTAGTAATCTAATTTTTTTTTCCTTCCGATACAATATGTGTGACAAGTTCAACGTCGTGCGCGCCTATATATATGTTTTTGGTCTTTTGGTAAAGAAATGAAGTCATTTTACTGAGTATATACAATAAATACATGATAGAGTCTCTGGTTAATATTAGATGAATTTTTTTAGTCTTTTATTCACTTTCTCAACAAAAAGAAAATTCTTCAGCAAGAATAGTGATAATAAGATACACAACCTGTTATATAAATATATATACAATATTACAAATTTACAACATATGATTCTTGTAGCTAATCTACTTACATAATAGAATCAGGCTACATATACATTTGACATCAACAATACACAATAAATTACTTGCCACTGGTTATTAATCAACTTTAACTGCACCAATTGAAATGAAAGGGTAAATGACCACTTACAAAGAATTGCAAACTACTATATATATCGCGATCACAAACTACGAAACGATTGAATATCCGCCGCAACTCAAGCGCACTTGTTCTTTAATCTGTTGATTAGATTTTGAATTATATGTAAGTCACAAGATTGTAGCCTTTTAATTGTCATCGAGAAATATTTGATTGCATGGTGTAACCCGGTTGTTGCTCCATTTCCCATGTTAGCTTTACGCCAAAGTCATTAGGAACATAGTCCTACAAATTTATTGAGCAGTTAACGATCCGAAAAACTTTTAATTATCACAGTGCATAATGACAGTGCAATTTCTAAACAAGATATTGTCAATCACGCTAATTGCTAGTATTAATAATTAATATAGTAGTTTAACATGTATATAGATTGCATTTATATACCTCAAGTTTGCACAAAAGATTGTGGGAATTTTCGGCAGAGATGATAATATGACGAGCCAAGGGAGCGATAAAGCCTTCATCAACCGCCTTGTCGATAAAAGACAAGAGCGAGTTGTAATAGCCATTAACGTTTAACAAACCCACCTAGAAAAAAATATTCGTCAAATACCTGTATAGATATTTCAAGATATAATTTGATAGATAAACTATCTAGATGTAATAAGAAGATATATGTATATATGATGACACATAAAATTGTTACTCCCTGTAAAAAATATAGTCTCATTTCATTTTCTATTGTCCCAAATTATATATCTATTTAAATTGAATAGATACTAGTTATGTTTTAATTTCCACACGTAGTGATTGATAACTACCAGGTTTAACCATTGATATTATTCAAAATTACATATAAATACTGATACATACGTTGCCATTTAATTGTCCATTATGAAACTACGTGCAATTTTAGCCGGTCAAAAACTTATATCAAAATTATCGGAATGAAATTTTTTAAAAGTTGATCATATATTTCAAATGTTAAATTTTATGATTAGATCTTAAAAAAATTCATTTCGACAATTTTGATACAATTTATAAGCCGGTCAAAATTGTACGTAGTTTCGTATTGGATAATTAAATAAAAACGGATGAAGTATATATGATTTCTTAATTTCTTAAGAAGTCAAATGAGAAAATCTTTTCGTGACGGATTAATTATTAAGTTATAATTAGGTTATGCACATTTAATTAAGATCTCTATAGTACATAAAAGTTGCATAAAAATGCTTACAGGTTTATCATGTATCCCTAATTGAGCCCAAGTGATGACCTCTAATAGTTCTTCCAATGTTCCATATCCACCTGTATAGCACCGAAATTTCCCACTAATTTAGATTTAAATATTTTTGACGACGTTAATAAGATAGTATTAGTTTAAGTACCATATTCAACTCTACACACCAACGAAAATATTTAAAATGATGTTTCTTTTCTTATTCTAAAAGAAAATAAAGAGTTCAAGCCATAGACCCCAATGATAAAAAATAAATAAAAAAGAAGCTTCGCAACTCGACGCGGTATTAACAACTAATTGCCCTTAATTACCTAAGAATATCTCTATCGATGTATAATTAATTATTTTTATTACTCGTATAAGTTATAGCTAACATTGAAATTCATAGACATTGTATCGTCACACATGATGCATTATTACTTTTGTAATGAGGAAATAATTAATAAAAGAGTGGTCATATTTAAATTATAAGTGTAGCATCTATAAGGAGTAACATTACCGTACAACCGGTGCATTATAATTTAGGCTGCGTCATCCACTAAAACACAACACATGAACTCAAATATAGCTATCCTAAAATTAATTCAATATTAAAACTAATTTTTTATATCAATTGACATAACCTTAATTATAATGTATCGGGTTCATATTATTTCTCATTTACCAGGTAAGGCAATAAAAGCATCAGCTTGGCGAGCCATTTCAGCTTTTCTTTGATGCATGTCAGATACAGGTCTAACTTCTCCAACTGTCTTCCCAGTTATCTGGAAATTAAATTAGTATAAAAAAAAATTAATACATACATGGTATGATCAACTAGTAGGGCAGATCCAGTGCCGTATTCAGTATTTTTTAGGATCAAATCGTTTACGAAAAAAAAGACCATAACTAATAATAGTAAGGTGAACACTATTTATTCAAAAATTACCGCTTAAACTCAATATATTAAAGGTCGTTACGGCTATTGAGTAATAAAATTTATTAATAGTTTGGGAAATGTACTACTTTTTTCAATAGCTTTCGTAACTTGGATAGTTAATATTTATTTGTATCCGAGATAAAATTTAATACTGAATCATATATTTATTGGTAAGTGATTTAAAGAATGACTTAAAGTATTTAGTTCTGTCAAATAAAATATTTCAAACAATAAAAAAACAAGAGCATTTTTTTGTAATATTACATATATAAGAAAATGAGGCCCTTGTAAATTTGGAGGTCCCAGTTATGTGTGCTTTCAAAATTGGGTGCTAGAGCCGCTCCTGGACATACCCTGTCCAAATTCGGCTCGTTAAGCTCTAAAGAGGCACGATGTGAGCCTTATGACTCGTTTCGCTTCTGAAAATCGTTTTTACTTAACTAAAGTCTAGATTAAGATAATAGAAATAACTAAATAAGTATTTTAAGTTTATAATATATATGGATGTAGTTCCAAACTGTCGGTTATGGAGATTACTATAACCATGAAAAAAAGTACATGATCGGGACATTAAATTGATGTGGACAGACATTTTCTATATGTGATTCATTTTATCACTTTTAAAATGAGTGCAATGTGACTGAATGTTCACAAACTAAACGTTTATAATTAAGAATTCCGAATGTTTACAAACTATACATTAATTACTAAGATTTTTGTTGTTAGTCTTGTATACATATGTTTGTATGCTTATTGTCATTGGTTGGAATAAATGGAGCAAGAAATTTAATTTCTTTGCTTACCTCTTTAGGCATAAGTGTTTTTGGAATTACTCTGCAAAAAAATCGACATAAATAAAACAAAAATTAGAATCATGAGAAAATCCAAAATTGGAAGCATGAGAAATGAAAATTAATTTAGAAATTAACAAATAATACCCTAACACGTGGCGACCACCATCATAGACAGCTTGAGAGATTAGTCCCATTAATCCAATGCTCCCTCCACCATATACTAAGTCAATATTTCTATCTACCTGCTCACATTTTTATTTAATTTTTAGACAAATTATTAAATACTCCTATTCAGTGTACATTTGTATGATACCCATTCGTTTCCATTTAATTATTCAATACGAAATTATGCGAAATGAATTTTTTTAAAATATAATAATAAAATTTAACATTTGAACTATATGATCAACTTTTGAAAAGATTAACTCCGACAATTTTGATACAAGTTCTTGACAGATCAAAATTACACGTAAATTCGTAATGGATAATTAAATAGGAACGGAAAAGAGTAGATAAAAGTTCCAACACGCAACCCGTGGGAGGAACATTTGTGACATTTGACTACCGGTTACATTAAATAATTGTCCACGTTACTCTTACTAATCACTAATCACTAATCAAATAAATTGGTCTTCTTAAACCTCCATCACGGCTATCACTTTCTCGAAGAGGTTCTAGTAAAGGTTTACCACTTTTATATCTGGTCCTCAGTTTTTGTTCTCAATTTTTTAAATGCATGATCATTTTGATGCAAGTAATACTACTTATAATATTGTAATTCTGAGATTATTATTGTCATCATAGTAAAATAAACGAAATGACATTTAAATTGATTAATTTATTTTTAGTTAGGATGATTCTTAGGGCCCAAATTGCCGCTTTTCAACATTTAAAAGCCATTACTGTATAACTGAATAAACAGGAACGAAATAAAATTTATATAAATGTAGATTTCGGGCTAAGTGGCTAATAAATTTCATTTGGGGGGTATAGGTTATGTGCGTATTTAATGGAAAATCATTACAGTGGAATCTTTTAAAAAATAGTTTATGCATAAATATAAGTAGCAAGTAAATGATAATAAGTATTTTTCAACAGTTATGTAATATTTAACTGTAATATTCCTCTCATGTATGCAAGTAAAAAGTAATGACTTGGTATGGCTTCTTAATTTATATAAATCGATAAAACTATATTGTCTAATGTCTTCAACACATATTCCAATATCATCATCATAAGAAGGCCTTCATTGAATAAAAGGATCTTTTTTTGGGTAAGTAAATAAATATAATAAAAGGATATTGGTCAGTGGATCTGCTGATCAGTTTATTGAAACTATTATTCCAAGATGTTATATAACAATATGATCCAATCTATATTCTTAATTTAAACTAAACATTAAAAGTCCTTCATCTAATGGCCAACACCATTCGAGTCTTTTGACCAGTTCATGAAAAAAAAAACGTTGCAAAAAACACAAAACTAAGGAGTTTGTTATATAGCTAGCTAGCACGAAAACAAAAGAAAATTAATAGGATTTTGTTGTATTGGTGTGTATATATAGAACTATTTATACATGCATGTAAATATGAGTAAAGAATCGAGAAAAAAGAGAGTAAGAAATGGATATATACCAATTCTTTGCCAAGTTGTATTGCAGCAAGGTGATAGCTTGGGTTATTGCCTGAGCTGCTCCCACAGAAAACACATACACGTTTAAACCTTGATAATTTTATCACTTTCTCTTCAATATTTTCCATAATATTACTACCTTAATAATTTTTTTATTTTTATTTTAAAAAAGAATCTTGCCTCCAGTTGGGAAGTATATTCTAAGAAAGAGAGAAGGGAATGAATTGAACTAATAACAAGGTTAGTTAGTGCCCCCTCCTTTTATACACATTTATAATTAAATAAAGTAGTAGTTAGTCTTAATTCTTCAAAGTTCCAACACACGTGGAGCATTTACAGGACATCATTAGGTCCATTTTATTAGTTGAAAAAATTGTTAGACCGCCGATTTTACACCTAAAGAATAATACTTTTTTTATTTTTGAAAGTAAGCTTTAGTACAATTAACAACCACAACCGAAAATGTGATTTTCGAAGAAACAAGTACAACCCGTGTGCACGTATAAGTTATCTATTCTTTAAGTTTATTTATTATCCTCGTCGTGAATAAACTTTATTTTTTTTTACTAATGAGATGAGGAAAAACAAAGAAATAGCCAATGGGATTATAATTAGCTAGGCTTATGCATGATCGACGTCGAAATGGTCCATGGACCGCACACATGTTCTGAAGCACACAGATCAGCCGGTATATTACGATACAGTCTGGCATCCGGTATATTTACGTGTTAATTTATGCGCCCTCTAATACCATATAGTGGCATATACAACGATAGCCCATATATAGACTTATTCGGCCTTCGATCATGAGTCCAAGGAATGGGTCGAACCTGGTTCAGGTTGGTCATATTAAAAAGTTAATTACCGTGTGCTAATTGACAAATTGTGTTAGTTGTACATAATTATTGTACAGAGATTAACACCTCACAATTATTAATTGATCTGGCATTTTACTCTACTAGTAAACCTTAATCAGGGCACAACATACTACAAATCTGATCCTTAATTAATCTAGGAAGAAAATGTACATTTTTTTTAAAAAAAAAAAAAGGAAGAAAATGACCTAACTACTTATGCTGGCGGAACAAATTACTGTACGTAACCATGCATTAAAAATCGGATAAAATGATAAAACGAAGCTTGTAATTTAGTTGTATGCTATACTTTGTAATATTTGATTGTTTAGTTGAACTAATGCCATTTGTACTTTCTTTTGGTATGAGATGCATGAAAAAGTTATTTATCGTGTCTGTAAGAAGTATTATATATATATGATTGATCAACCTTGTTACATACATTAAAATTTACTATAACGACAGTGAATAATGCTGTATCATGAGGGTGATTTTTGTTAAAGCTAGTCATGTATTCACTCAAACTTTGTAAAGATCGAATTAACAATGAGTGATTAATTAATAGTATATTTTTTAATGCAAGCATATGATAATGTGATTAATCAATCTCTTTGACACTCTGACCATGTTTATTTAATTTAGCATATATTGAATTATTTTAACGGAATATATTTTTAGCAGTTAATATATGTTACAAACTCCTATTATTTAGGTTTGGTTATTTTGATTTACTCTTCTGTTTTAAAAAAAATAGTGTTCCACTACCACTAAAAATATCTCCTAATTATCTTCTTAGTTATTTTGCTTAATCCACCCGTTGGAAATATTATCTATAAATAGACATAGAGTTATTTTGATAAAGGGACATAAAAAATACATATAGACCAGTACTAAAATGGGAACTACTTCCCTGTTTTTAAAATAAAAACTCTCTGATATATTTATTAAAATTAGTTTTCCGAGCTTACTGATTGGAGTGTGAGAATTTTGGGTATTTCTAAGTGCATAGGGGTATCTAGACAGAGGTGTTCTGGACTGTTTTATCCTGGGGACGACGGGGCTTATAGATTGTCTTGCATAAATTTGGGCAGAGCCGTGAAACGCCTTAAAGAGAGCGACTTAGTCCGCGACTCAACCCAAGATAATTTGGTAACCTCGTTCCTATTTTGATAGTAGTTTATTTTCTGTTCGAACAATACCAATTATCTCTCGATAAATTGCTTGCTTTCTGCTGATTTAATATACGTATAAGGGTTTATCCACTTAAACACTACTAAAGGAAATTAATATATATATATATATATATATATATATATATATATATATAATAAATGTTATATGAACATCAATTTGGACACTTTTTCGTAAAAGCGCTCCAAATCAAGATTTGGTTAATACAAATCTCATTGGTTTCACGACGGGAACACAAATATGCGTCTTGTTTTTTTTTTCCGAGATGTATAATGACATGTTTTCGAAATTATGGTAAAATTTAAAAATTCAAAACATGTCATTACACATCTCAGGAAAAAAAAAGACACATATTTGTGTTCCCATCGTGAAACCGTGGAGATTTGCATTAATCAAATATTTATTTAGAGCGTTTTTACGAAAAAGTGTTTATTTGAGTGTTTTTTATGGTGTATATATACCCTCCCCTATATGTATATAGGGAGAGGATCTATATAATTATTTTTTTCAAAGAAACTATGGCACCAATTCCATATTTACAACTTTCAAACTTAGTAAAGCTACATTAAGCTTACCAAGTCTAGATAGAAAAATAATATTCTTTACTTCAGTTTCTTAACTAAAGGCTTTATTCGTGAATAATAAAAATTAAAAAGGGTGTAGGCACGTTTCTAAAGATAACTAAAGTGGTTACAGTAAAACCCAAAAATATTTACTCGTGAATATTTGGTACAAATGATATTAAAACATGGTAAGTAAATGATGCTTGACATTAAAAACACACATCAATCAACATGTATTTACATCATAATTGTTTATTTAACATTATTTTAAAAAATAAAATGGATATTAAAATGTGTCCGGATGGCGTATGTTAGCAAAACCGTTTATAAAATGATGTATTGGAAAGCCACATTCAGTACTAGAATTTAATTTTGCTTTCGTTATAGGAAATGAGTGGTTCACAGGTTAATTATAATTTTGCTCTTTTCTTATTTTCAAAACCACATGGGTTGCTTTCGCAATTTCACTTTTGATTTTGGAATAAAAAAGAAGCAAAGTGGTCTACGTACATAACTACATTTGAGAATGTCAAAAGATATTCTTCACCTTTTCACAGTCTTTTTATTCAAGGAATATATAATTTTAGTCTATTTGTTTGACTTCTAGATAAAGATAAATGTGAATTGCTGACAAACAAAATACGGTATAATTTAGTATATTGCTTACTCCTACTAAGCAACCTCTCTTTTACAACAACCAAAATAAATTGTTTATCTTTTAATTTATAATTTAATATTTTCCGATTGATACTTTCTTGTATAAGCAACTTTTTCTATATATAATTGGAAAATGATAGTAACTGTCTTCAAAGCTGAAAATTATTCCTTGTAGAAAAAAAGAAAATATTAAGCTCTAAAAGACATTTTTTTGCACAAATAATCCTGGTTTGTCTTTTGGGTTTTAATTTAGAAAGTTTTGTACTTGTAAAGCAGGTAGAAACATAATGGGCAAAAATCAAGCCAACTATGCTAGCGGTGAATTTGTAACTTTTTGTTTGGCTTCTACGTACGACCAACTACGGTAGATACGGTACTACGGTAATACGACCAAATTTATGAGGCATTAAATTGGGGTCATTAACTAAGGCCCATTTGTTTTAATTACATGCATTGAAAAATTATTGGTTATTACTTAATATCACTTATATTTCACTATAAAAAAATTACAAATAGCTACGGAAATTGTGACGGGTTTTTTGTGACGAGTTTAATAGCTACAAGAATTGTGACGGGTTTGTGACAGAATCGTCAATATGTGATAGTTTTATGATATGATGGTCAATTTGTGATAGTTTTGTGACACATTTTGACCATAACAAAATCAATATTATTTTTTAGTTTTTGTTTTATATTTACGCTTTATGAGTAGTGTAGGTCCACCACTAGACAACTAGAGTATATCAAACAATTTTATCTTCTCTTTCGTTCATTAATTATTTCATACTTCTGGTGAACATTAACGGTCAAAACACGCTTTAATTTTAAAAGATAAGTAAATGTGAAGGTAAACTTTATAATTTTTTTAATAATAGTTCCTCATTTTAAGAGAAATAACATAATTGAATAATATATTTTTTGGAATAAATATAATGGCGTTACACACATCTGAAGTAAAAATATTAAAGAAAGCATTCTAGTTAGGAAAATATTTTTTCTCGCCAAATTTTCAACCCAAAAACCTTATCTGTTGATGTGACGGATGAGATGGACCAATATTTTTATTTGTGATTTTGAAAAACAAATTTCACTTAATACATTATTGGTACATTTAATCTGCCACATCAACGGGTAATATTTTTGGGTCAGATATTTGGATGACTATAGCAACATTCCTAGTTAAATAACACATAATTAAGAGAAACATACTAGTTATAATAATCTATTGTATTTAATAAGTTATAGTTAAAAAAAATTACTTTAAACATGGTTTAATAAAAAGTCATATTAATGATCATTATTGAAAAAAAACTTTAATTTAATGTCTTTTTTTCAAATTTAATTTGGGCCTACAAAATACTTGAGACGACACTGTAGACTCAACTATGATTTTACTATATTTTTATTTGAGTTTTTAGTAGGTTGAATTTTTATTATGTTAAATATTTATATTTTTGTTTATCAAATTATAGATTGTATTTTATGTATATTTGGAGGGATAAATATGTCTTTTATTAACTAGGAAGTGTGGGGATTGTGTGAAAATTGTGTATATAGCATCACCCTTATATATTATATCAAACTTTTTTGCCCTTTAAATATTTTAATATCACATTAAGTGCAAGAAAAAGAAAATTTTAATAAAGAATGAATAGATCTCGATATCGTATTGATAGGGAAGTTTGTCATGTTTATTGTATTTGAGGAGATGCGAATTACTTAGAGCAAGCACATTATTCACTTTTTTAATCCATATTTTTAGGAGTATACTGAATTTTAACAAAAAAATTTGGTTTATCGGGTTCTTTTGGTAGATCCAAATATTATGAACGTGACACAATGTTTCCTATATAAAATGAATTAAAAAGCTTTCTTTATACTCCCTCCGTTGTATTGTATTCTATTTCGGGATGTCATAAAATAAGTGTCCACTTTATATATTTAGAAAATTTTCTCTTTTTTGTTTTTTGAAATATCTCTTTTTGATATATCATATCAAATTTACAACTATAACCTCATATTATAATTAAGAAATGGTTTTTGTTTAAAATTTTTGCATTTTTGATATTTTTTGTTGAATTTTAAATGAAATTGTTCCAAATCCTGATATATTAATGTTTTCGAAGCACGATACTTATATGACGATAGAGGAAATATTATTTTATATTAAACTATGTTGAGGCTAGACTATTTATTTATATAATGAACTTTACAGGGTAGGTGTAATTTTGTATGGATATAAAAGTGTTTATAAAATTGAAATAAGTGTAGTTTTTGTTAAATTTGAAAAAATAAAAATAAAAAGTTGCATTGCTTGCTCTTATATTACAGACATTCTTCAAAATTGAGGTGAAGATTGAGTAAATCCTATGAGGGGTTTTTTCGTGAATAATTGTATTTGCTAAGGAAAATGTCATTTTTACACAGTAACACAGTAACACTATTGTTCACACTCCAAATACCATTGTGGTGCCACTTTCACCCTCTATACAATTAGCTTTTACCTAAATCCTTCCCACTACATATTGTTTCATTTTTCTATTACTTGTTTGTTTTCGTCGATTTTACGTGCAGGGAATACAAAGATTCTATAACTGTGTCCATCCTCGACCTATCCATAAAGTCTTTTCTATGTATCATGCATGCTATGATAGCACATTGTTGGTAGACTATGCGTGCCACGGAGACAGACTGCATGTAGTACCAAGCAAATGCAAGCTGAGTCGCTGACATAACACTCAATGTATCGATCAAAGTGAGAGGGGTTATAATAAATAAGAAAACGAAGAATGATTTACACATGTAAAATTAAATTTGCGATGTTTAGGATCATTGAATGTAATAGTTCAGACTTGCAGAACCAAAGACGCGAGTACAAATTACAGAGTAAAAAAAGAGAAAATGGGAATGGACTGGAAGAATACAAGAAGGTAACTTTAAACGAAGGTAAATTTAGACAAATTATCTAATGAACTGCTGTTCTAAGTTCTAATAACTATGATACCACGGGTATCAAAACTTTTAATTTCATTTAAATGAGGAATGAGAATCATTTGCACAGTACAAAAGCACCAATTTTCAGGTAAAACATGATATCCAGAACTGCTAAATAGGAATTGGAAAGAGGAGAATCAGCAGCTAATTATTGACAATGCTCATGTAATATTGGTCCAATAACATGGCTTCAAAAAAAACAAATCAAGCCAAAAACTTGTGTCTAATGTATGAATGTAATAAAGAAAATTAACGAAACAATAACAACAAGAAATCTAGAGAGTTATATACTACCGGTCGACAAAGGAACGAGATATCTAGGTGAACCACATAAAGTGTTTAATACTCTCTCGATTATGTAATCCTTATCTTCTAGTCACATAATCCTTGTCATTTGCAAAATGGGTGAGCTAAAAACCCGCAACCAAACAAGGCCTATGTTGATACAACAGCTGGTTTTTGAGTCAATTCTTCAGTTTGCAAGCTTTCATAGTATTTGACAAGGACATCCCATCCTCCAGGGCACATGAAACCATCAGGAGGGTTTTCACCGGTTCTTGCATAAGTTCTCATCTGCACGTTGAATATTAACTTTAGTGATTCACTCATAACAATATTTAATGATACATTTTCTTGAAACTCGTTACAAAAAAATAAAGGATGGATTTCCCACCTTTGTTCCAGAGATGAATAGAAAATCTTTAGCCCGAGAAGGGTCGAAAAACGCCATTTTCTTAGCCTCAGTATCGTATGCTGCCACCTGCAAAATATCAAAAAAGATGCAGTATTGTTGTCAGATAAATTTGTAATTTCAATTCGATCATATCAGAAATCTAAACAAGACAAACTTGTTTGCATATATATATTAACAAATTTTCTCTGCATGTGGGACAGGATTAATACACACATTTAACACGCGGGGACACAAGATCTTAGCCCTTTGATAAACTTCATATCTGAGATCAAATACCATTTTTTTTACCCTTTCTCAAAGCTTTATTTAAGGTTATCAAACATTCAACGAAATGTGTATCATGAGTGTCAGTTCATGTGTGTATTTCTCGTCACTAAATATATTATTATACATATACGAGTGAGAACTGGTACCCTGAATGGCAAAATATTCAACTTTTCCAAACCCGGGGCCATGCTTAAGACCTTTTTCCCATGGTCGGGGTCATATAGATCTCTCTTTTCTGTAGGATGGCCCATGCCAGCTGGATCACGGCCAACAATATAGAAATTAGCACCCGCGTTTATTCTTGCCTTAGCATGCCATTGTACTTCTGTGGGACCTGCATAATGCATAGGAGATGGAAATATTGCGACAATGGTAGTTGCAGGGTCAAGTACTCCATCTTCTAAGACCTGAGAGTTGACAGGAGTTCAGATAAGTAATGTAAAAACCATAAATATGCTATTAGATGCTGACAACAGAAATAAGTTCAAAGAAGAAAGTTAGAATTTAACTGAATTTAATCAGGTGGAAACCAAAAAATGGTCAGAGTCGAAACTAGATATTGTTTATTCTAATGTCTTATGTTAATGTCCCAGAGTTGTTGATATAAAATGGCGTATAAAACATAGAGACGTCTCCAACACCTCACAGGATGAAATTTTGGGTGTTTTGTCGTGCTTTTGGATTTCATGCTAATACTATCCGCGTCTTCCTTAAATCTGGAGCTAAAATATGAATATTCGGAATAGACTTCTTTGCTGAAAGACAACTCTGGAAGGAAAGCTTTTTTTTTTCTAGGTTTCTACAGATTGGTTCTTAGCAATGGACAGTGGGTTCTTAACCTTTACTATCAGCAACCAACTCGTCAAATGTGTTTTCGAATTAAGTTTTATCTTCATAACTCGAAACACTTATATCCCACTCCATTTTTTTGGTACTGAGGATTGACATATACAACAAAATGATTAAAATATAATGGAATCTACGTATAAATAGTAGTACTACTCATACGCAAAAAACATGCTGATATAGAAATATTTGAGCTACAAGCAAAAGAATTAAAGTTTATTTCATGGCATATAACTAACCAATGATCCTAATTAGAAGTGAAATCATCTCTTCACTATTGATACCATGAAGAGGCTGTTTTTTTTTTTCTGTTGGGTTTTAGGTGTTCTAGCTACCTGTGTATTAATTCTTGAGCTACTCTCAAACTCGAGATGACGGTGGTTTCATTTATAGTTCTTTGGAAAACTAACAGTGCAAGTGTTTCTTGGAACATGAGGGTCTTAAGGAAATTCCTTAATACTACAATAAACCAAAGCGTCAAACACTGACTTATCAGATAGTATTTAAATCAACAATGTTAAGATAATCATTCTACCTTGCTATGCTGCTCCATCCTAACATCCAACGGGACATCATCCGCCTTAGTAAAGCCTCCCAAAGGATGAAGCAAAAGAATCGGATTCTTATACCCCATATCCAAAAGTCTTTGTCGAGTATCGTTCATCAACAAAGCGTGGCCGTTATGTACCGGATTTCTTAGCTGAAACGCAAAAACAGCATCACTTTGTCGTTTATCGAATTCCTCACGGAGTTGTTTTGGGGATAATCGATAATTATCGAGACCGTCATTGTATTTAATAGGCTTTAAAACTTGCAGGTCACCACCAATGAGCCAATTCCCAGATGGGGTAATAGCTTCGTCTACGTAGGGTAGCCCTGGGGCAGTTGTCCCCCAAGTTCTCGCTATCCTTTCTTCTTTGTTGTGCTTGTAAATTTCAATGCTGCAACAAATATTGAGTTGGTTATAGTTGTCAGTTCAGAATAAATATGCACAGGTGCCATTTTGAGATCACTTTGTAATTCTGCATACAATTCCACTGAAATGAGAATTTTTTTTCATTATGTATGATATGTGATTTGAAGATAAGTAGATGCACATGTTTTAGTTAAGCATTCCAGTCTACTGAAGCTTCAATAAATAGCCAAGAAAACAAACTGAACAGTTTAATAACAAGACCAGCCACGTCAACTCAGTTGCTAAACATAATGAGATGTTTTACTCTTAAAACTTGTTTGATTGCAGATTTTTAGCAAATAAGCTGAATTATAATAAAAGGAAAGCTTCCAGCTTCCAGTTCTTTCTGGTCAAAACCCCAGAAAATCTTAGCTTTTTAGCTGAACAACTAAGTACAGCTACAACATCTTAGGTGAGGGGGGATATATTTTATACTGGGACCCTGAGTAAAAACTTCACAGATTGCAATATTGATGATGACTCTCATATTTTCTTATGGCATGATAAAAGGTTGCGCAATGACCTATCACTAAATTTTGTGTTAATAGAACTGTTGTCCGTCTGTTTATACTGATGCATAAGTTAATCCTGTGTCTCGAGCTATTGAAATTACTAATATTTGTGATGATTATATCTTTACTCCGAATGATAAATTTATATGGAGTAATGCAGATGATGAGAAGTATACCCTATCTAGAGCTTGGAATGAGATTACAAGGAAGGCTGACTGTGTTTCTTGCTACAAAATGTCTAGTTTTTTTCTTTATAATAAAAATCCACTAAACATGCTTTTATGGTTTTATATTCTGGCTTGTAACGAGAAATACCAAACATAAGAGTACTGAATATAGTGAACACGTATTCGCGTTCCCCTTGCTTGGGCACTTCTGCGATTAGCATAATGACAACACAGACCACTTTCCTTTTCTTGTTCATTTGCTGCTGTGTTTTTTTTTCTCTCATTTTCTCTCATTACGGGAATAGCTGGTCTTAACAGTGTGGCTTTGGAGCAATAAAACTAAGCTCGAAAACTCCAACAAAATAAGGGCCTAATCTACAAAAACCCGATTATTTAGCACTTAATTATTTAAATAAAAAAAAACTCCTTTATCAACCTTAAGCAGAAGTATAAAACTGAAACCAAATTCCAAATTTTTAAGACGAGTCGAAAAAGTAATGCTATAAATATTTGTAAAAGGTCCTTTTTCACCACCGGTCTAGATATTAGCTAGTTTAAGGAAAACTAATAACTTGCCGTGTGCAAGGAAAATGCTAATTTTGCGTAAACTGTTAGTTGCGTTATGCTGGGAATGTCAATTATGTATGTGTGACACTTCTAAACTGAGGTAAATCATGGAAGGTATCTCATTACACGAGTTGATAAGTGCTTGCAGAACAGATCATATACAAGATATCTGTATATACCACTGGTTGTTATAAAATGCAATGGCAAAATGTACAAGTTAGAAGATTTATTAGCAAGAAGTCAAAGAGTGTTCCTTTTCTCCCTTTGAATGAATAGTACACGGATATATCCAATTTATAGTACACAACATTCGGGATCTGTCACAACTTTGAATAAACATGACTGCATTAAAGATATAAAAAGAGATAACCTTTAAGGGTTATTACTAAAGATTTTAAATGATTTTTACCAAACTCAAATCATAAATTAGTGAAATAATTAGCAGAGTAGATCATGTACAAGCTATCTGTTCATCACAGTATAGCACTAGTTGTCCTAAAACCACAATGGCAGAACAAATATTTTGATATATATATATATATATATTATGGACATCATCTTAGACATCAACTTGGACACTTTTTTGCAAAAACGCTCCAAATCAAGATTTGATTAATGCAAATCTCCACGGTTTCGTGACGGGAACACAAATACGCGTCTTGTTTTTTTTCCGAGATGTATAATGACATGTTTTGGAAATTATGGTAAAATTTAAAAATTCAAAACATGACATTATACATCTCGGAAAAAAAACAAGACACATATTTGTGTTCCCGTCGTGAAACCGTGGAGATTTGCATTAATCAAATCTTGATTTGGAGCGTTTTTTGCAAAAAAGTGTTCACGTTGATGTCTAAGTTGATGTCCATATAACCTCTTTCTATATATATTGAACTGTTAGTAGTTAGTACATGACATCCAAGATCCTGTCACAGTTTTAAAGTAATACATGAATACTTAGAAAAAATAAAATATAACTAACCTCTTCAAATTTGTAATAAAAGTAAATATAATTGTACTTTAAAACATAAATAGTGAAAAAACTAGCAGAATAGATCATCTACAAGTTATCTGTACATAAAAGTACAGTACTAGTAATCCTAACAACACAATGGAAAAACAAACATTTAGAAACAAAAATGTTAACATTGAATTGTCAGCTCATGAATACTTAAAAAACAAAGATTAACCTCTTCAAATTTGTAACAAACGTAATACTAATAATTGTACTTTAAACTTTAAAGCATAAAATAACAAAACAACTAACCTCCGAAGAATGGCGACCAAATCTCCATCCGGCCCAACCAACCCAACATCCTTATCCCCCTCGATTCCCTCTCTAGCCTCGTCGTCAATCGCCAACACAATCGGAACCGACATGTTAACCAAACTCCCATCACCCATCCTCAAGCAATTAAAATGCAAACACTGCAAATACTCACCCTCCCTCATAAACCCCTTCAACGGGCTCGCCCAACCCTCGCTCAACACGTGTACC
Organism: Primula vulgaris; assembly: GCA_963920805.1. Taxonomy (NCBI): domain Eukaryota; kingdom Viridiplantae; phylum Streptophyta; class Magnoliopsida; order Ericales; family Primulaceae; genus Primula; species Primula vulgaris. The sequence goes on along the minus strand of OY987218.1, from coordinate 4,247,568 downwards.
CACTCGAGATCAATCTTCGAAAGCCTCACCTTCGGCATTTTCTCGGCCTCTTTTGTCAAGAAAATTCTCTTTTCCTCGGGGACTATTAAGTCCACGAGGGACCCACCGTCCGGATCGATCAAGGAGCTTCTTGTGACAAGTTTCGGTGAGAAAGATTGCATCTTTCTTGCTATTTTGGGGTTTAGACAAATGGGTAAGGGTAAAAAAGTTGAAATTTTGAGTGTTTTTTGTTTAAATGAAGATATTGGATTGAGATTGAGGTGGGTTGTGGTGATTTGTAGTCTAGTTGTGAGTGACATTGATGATGGTAGAGAGATAAAAGTGGATTGAGAATTGTATTCTATGGAAAGTGAAATTGGTGGACATGTTTTTAGAGAATTTTATAGGATTGTTTGAAATGGAAAGAGTACCACAAGATTTGATCAAATTGGGAAAGAAGGAAAGCTTGAAAAAGAACAATTTCTCTTGCTTTACTTACATCGGTAATACAACAACTTTCATTGTTTCATTTTATGGCACTATAGATTATATCTCATTTGTATATATGGAAACAATTTTATTTTTTTGGTATAAAACTATACTATCCTTTAACAGAGACCTTGAATCTTAAAACAAACGTTTCAGTTTACTTATAAGCAGTGGTAACGGAAATATATGGGACTAAACGGTTATCCGTAACGTTACTTTTATTCACATTTCACGTACATTGGTGTAAGAACTCTCGGTGTTTCATTTTGTGGCACTAACAATTTTAGATTATATCTCATTTGTATATATAGAAACAATTTTTATTTTTTTAAGTACAAAACTATACTATCGTTTAACAGAGACCTTAAATCTTAAAACAAACTTTTCAGTTTACTTATAAGCAGTGGTAACGGAAAGATATGGGACTAAACGGTTATCCGTAACGTTACTTTTATTCACATTTCACGTACATTGGTGTAAGAACTCTCGGTGTTTCATTTTGTGTTACTCTTAACGATTTTAGCTTATTTATCATCTGTATATTATGTGAAAACAAAATTTTAAAACACCACACTACATTTTATTTAGAAAGACACTATTATTTGATTCAAACATTTTATTACTCTGACGATTCAATTTACTTAGTTATAAACAGTGGGATTGAAAAGAAATCTTATTATACGGTCATCGGCAACATCACATTTAATCACATTTCATTACATTGATGATTGATAGACAATTTTTTTGGAATTATAACGGCTTGTTATTCGTATAGTGATGTTAGAATTTAAGTTCTAAATTCCGTGGCAGAGCAACCCATGACAAATCGTGTCGTAGGAGAGCACACATTTTGTTTTCTAACAACCACTATAAACACGCTTATTTATTTATATACGAAATAAATTAGAGAAGGCATTATAAAGACATTTTGAAATTCGAAAAAGCGACACAATTTTAGATGACTCGTTTAGAAACATGGTCTCATGTGTTTGCTTTTTTTGGAGTCGATCGTAGGTTTTCATACACACACATAATAGATTCTCGATCGAATGACAGCCGAGTTGACGTCGGTTAACGGGGTGACACCAGCCGATGCTTTAGCCGTTGTTAGCCAACAACTTCATTTTACTATTAAAAAAACCCAATAAACAACGGTTTTCTAACGCCTTCCGCTGACAATGAAGCTAAGCTGTTTTATTCACGAGTTACTAACATCAACACGAAACTTGTTGATTTATCTTTATGAGCTATAAATTATAATGAAAACTTTATTTACAATAACCTAAAAACAATATAGTAATTATTTATTTACCAAAATATAATTCCATCAGTAAATGTAGTACCAAACCAAGAAAAGACGAAAATAACCCAATCAATTAACTTCAATTAAACCACACAGGGGTATAAAATTTCAATATTCTCTCTCTCTCTACATTCGCTAGGGTTTAATTAGGCGCTAAATTTCTAATACTATCTATATACAATCATATATACAATTATATATACATATATAGATACATATCTATCTATCTATCTATATACAGTTATATAAACGTATATATATACAGATATATAGATATATATATATATTTGTATATATAATGGGGGTACCGGCGTTTTACAAGTGGTTAGCGGAGAAGTATCCGATGGTGGTTGCTGACGTGGTGGAGGAGGAGGCGGTGGTTATCGACGACGTTACGATCCCAATCGACACGAGTAAACCTAACCCTAATAAACTCGAGTACGATAATCTTTACCTTGACATGAACGGGATTATTCATCCCTGTTTTCACCCCGAGGACCGTGTATGTTAATTCTCCATATTCTGTTTTTTCCCTTAATTTTTTATTTTTATTTTCAGGATTTTATTTTTTGTGAATTTTTTGAACTTTATTGTGCGTTAATGCTGAAATTGGATAAACAGTGACTGTATGATTTTTATGTTTTTTTTTTAATTTTCGGAATATTTTTAGGATTTTTTGTTTGCGAAGCGGGAAATCGATCTGTTTTTTGAACTTTATTGTTTGGTTAATGTTGAAATTGGATAAACAGTGTATGCATGTATAAACAGGGATTGTATGATTTTATGTTTTTTTTAAAATTTTCGGACTATTTTTAGGATTTGTTGTTTGTCAAGTGGGAAATTGAGTTTTCATTTACTTTTAATTGTTTGGTTAATGTTGAAATTGGATAAATTGTACATGTATGCAGGGCTGGGCGAAAAACCGGGATTACCGAACCGAAAAAGACCGAAACCGAAAAAGAGAAAAAATTTCGGGTCGGTTTCGGTTTTCAATAAAACCGAACAGAAAAAAGACCGAAACCGAAAAAACCCGAAAAAGACCAAAAAATCTGAAAATAACCGAAAAACCGAAAAACCGAAAATACCCGAAACTGGACCGAAAAAACCTGGTCCGGTTCGGTCCAAAAAATAAAAAGACTGAAACCGAAAAAAACCGAACCGAAAAATATGCTCGGTTTCGGTTTTGCTAAAAACCGAACCGAACCCAGCCCTACATGTATGTATGTATGTATAAACACGGATTGTATGATTTTATGTTTTTATTTTAAAATTTTCGGATTATTTTTAGGTTTTTTTGTTTGTAAAGTGGGAAATTGAGATTTTTTTGAACTTTATTGTTTAGTTAATATTAAAATTGAATTTACTGTTTATGTATGTATGTATAAACAGTGTCTAATATCTTCTTTTATCTGATATTCTGTTTTTTCTTAATTTTTTTGATTATTTTTAGGATTTTGTTTTTTTGTGAAGTGGGAAATTGAGCTGTTTCTTTGGAACTTATATTGTTTGGTGCTAAAATTAGATAAGCAGTGCACATATGGCCATTTTATCTGATTTTTTTTTTAAATTTCGAACTATTTTTAGACTTTAGGTGTTTCTGAAGTAGGAAACTTTTAATTCTTTGGTTAATATTAAAATTGGATAAACAGTGTATGTATGTATAAACAGTGTTTGTATCTCTGTTTATCTGATCTTATGCTTTATTTTTAATTTTCGGTATTTATGTTCAGGAGTTTGATGTTTGTGAAGTGGGAAATTGAGTTTTCTTTTACACTTTATTGTTTGGTTAAAGTTGAAATTCGATAAACTGTGTTATGTGTCGCCATTTTATCTGATTTTCTGTTTTTTTTTTTTTTGGATTTTTGGTTAGAATTTTGGTGTTTGTGTAGTGGGGAATTGAGTTGTTTTTTTACTTTTAATTGTTTGCCTGTTATAAAAATTGGATTAACATTGATACATATTGCTTTTTGTAACATTTACCATCGAGTTAAATGTTAATTATATTGTATTGATTTTTCAGTGTTTTTATTGTGAATAGAGGATCGTGTATGCATGTTGTTTGTGAAGTGAGAAATCGAGTTGTCTTTATGTAATTGGGTGACCTTTGTGGAAGTTGGAAGGGAGCAGTGAATTGGATTGTTGCGTTTTGCTACGTTTTATCGCCACTTTTAATATAGGTCGCGTTTTAGTGCTTTTTTCACAGCAAGTTATTTCCTTTGTTCATGTTGCTAACCGGAATAACGTTAAGAACACAGTTATTATCAACATTACCTTGATGGTTGTGTTTTCACCTTGAGGACCGTGTATGTACCTCGACTATCGGATTTTATTTTAATTCTTTGGATGTGTTTTGAGGATGTTGTTGCTAGTGGAGTGAAAACGTGAATTTTCTTTGAGGTTAATTGGATGGACATTGGATGCAAGCAGTGTTTGGAATCATTGTTTTTTGTTGTGTTTCATATCTATTCTTTTTAGCAAGTTATGTCCTTTGTTCACACTTCATTTTGTTAATTAGAATTAGGCTGAGAAACACGGTTATCATCAACCTTTACCTTGACATGAGTCAGATCATTCACTCGTATTTTCACTCCGAGGACCGTGTATGTATCTTGAATACATATTCTTCGGAATTTTTTGTTCAGGATATTGTTGTTTTTGAAGTGCGAACTTGAGTTGTCAAGGTTAATTGGTTGGCCTTTATGGAAATTGGATTAGAGCAGTGATACGCATCATTCTTTTCGATGTGTTTTATTGCTTATTGCTAAGCAAGTTATTTCCTTTGTTCACATTGTTAATTAGAATTAGGGTAAAAGTCTCTTTTATTATCAACCTTTACCTGGACATGAATGAGATCATTCACCTTTGTTTTCACCCCGTGGACTCTGTATCACGATTAATAGATTTGGTTTTTTCTTCCGTATGTTGTTGTGTCTGAAGTGGCAACTTGAACTGTGTTTAAGGTTAATTAGGTGGCTCATGTGTAAATTGGATGCAAACACTGATAGACTGATCGCAATCGTTGTTTTTTATCGCGTTCATCGCCTTTTCTTGTTGCAAGTTATTTCTGTTGTTCACATTTCTAATTAGAATAATGTTAAGAAGCACGTTAGTCATCAACCTTTACCTTGACATGAATGGGAGCACTCACCCGTGTTTTAACCCTGAGAACCGTGTATGTATCTTGTTTATTGGATTTTATGTTTTTTAGTTATACAAAAATATGTAAGCATTTGAATAAAAGTGTGATGACATAAGACCAGTGTTCTAAAGGTCGGGACTAGTCGGTAGTCGGTGTCAGCCTGACTCGACTTGTTCAAGTCGGAGCTATATTAATCGGTGGGTTCAAAAAACCCAAATTCGGGCTTAATCGTTGCAATTGAAAGCACAGATGATAACTAATAAGGTCGAATTGGATTATTGTGCAAGGTGTATTGATCACTAAATTGAAAGAAAGTAAACCCCCAATTGGTTAGGGTTTGGAAAAAAAATCAGCGAAAAAATACAGGAGAGAAAAAGTGAGAAACAGATGGAAAGTTTTTTTTAGAATTTGAAATGTTTCAAACTGGTGCCTATACTTTGGGAGCATAGAAAATTCTCCAGTGTTTGAACAAAATTCGAAAAGGCCCCTAAATTTTGAAAAAGTAACACTTTAAAAAAAAAATCGGTTCCGACCAATCGGAAAACAGTCGGACCTCACCGACTAGTCAGCGACTTGCGACTTTTACAACCCTGCATAAGACATTATTGGATTGCTTTTGTGAAGATTTCCTTGCAAGTTATACAATTCAGGATGTAAGAAATTATTAAGTTTAGTAACTTAAAAGGTGAATGCCTGTGCGTGTAGCTACTAATATGCCAAAACATTTTAGGAGGAGTAATGAATTGACTTTAGGCAATACCTGAGTCAAGACTCGTTATTATTAAAGGAAACATATGATCATGGTTATAATATATTCATGATTAATCACGGAAAGATTTCCAAGGTGGAAGTCCATGGTCTTTTCTAGACTTAGTAACACTATTAGCACACTTATTATTCGAAAACTAGGGAATATATTTTATTCTTATTGGTGAAGCATTTAAGAGAATCTTCATGAGATTAGTACCAGTGAAAGAGTCTTTTGTAAGAAGCATCGCAAGACTTGATGCAAAAGGGTATATGGTAATGGATCATACTTATGAACATTGGCTGACTGTATCTTATGCTTAGTTCCATCTCTATTTCTGAAATTATTTGAAGGATGACTTTTGTTTTATTGTATATTAAGGCATTCTACCATCTTCTTCTTTAACATGTTTTAGCTATAGAGTGGTGGAGTAGAAAGGCTTGACTACATCCTGGTCAAGTTTCTATTATAATTTATATATAGCAAGGTTATTTAGTACTAGAATATTTATTTTTAGGGAGGTAATGACCTCCGGAAAATTCAAATGAAGCGTTTAAAAGTTTTTTCAGCTTGGTTTTGCCGTATATACTCATTTCAGCTGAGAAAGGAGCTCCTTCTGTTTGTATCAGGAAATATTTATTTTCAGATTTTTAACACTTAACTACGTAAGTATTGAATTTGGTGGTTTACCTGGTGCTAGACCTAGAGAGTTGGTGGGTTGTTTTGGAGCCTTTGACTACATCATGTGTTATCAACCTTTATGTTATCCTATTGTACAAAATTTTGATATTCAAATTGTTTTCATGACACAATGACAATAATTTAGGACATAACATTCATGTGTCATGTCAGGAAGGAGGTGAGATGTTTGTTGGAAACACTGTGATTATACCTATTTCTAGCGAAACTAGTTGTGAGAAACTAAAAGTCTTAAACTTGGAAAATAGCAACGTTCTTTTAAGTATCCTCATTTTTTTTTATATTGGTAATGACTAAAGTTTAAGAGTGTCCATTTTTTTATAACTTCGATGATTTCTCTCTATCCCTGTTCATCATTTTCTTGTTTATCTGTCTGATACATAAGCATTTTGTGTTTGTAGCCTTCTCCGACAACTTTCAGTGAAGTGTTTCAATGCATGTTTGACTACATAGATAGACTTTTCATAATGGTGCGACCCAGAAAGCTACTTTACATGGCTATTGGTGGGTAACAAGGTTAAAGAGCCTATTTTCCTGTGCATTAATCTTAATTCCTTAAATTTTCGTTATTTTCCAGCTGCTACTGATTATTTGGTCATTTTTCCAGACGGTGTTGCTCCAAGAGCAAAAATGAATCAACAGAGGTCTAGGCGTTTTAGAGCTGCAAAAGATGCAGCAGATGCAGTTAGCGTCTCTTCTACGTTTTTTTTAATTCTCTAAGTCCTTGAAAAGTCTTTACTCATTTGGCATGTTATTGTTTAATTTGCAGGCGGCTGAAGAAGAGAAGTTGAGGGAAGAGTTTGAGAGAGAGGGCAGAAAGTTGCCTCCTAAACAGGAGTCACAAGTTTGCGATTCTAATGTCATAACCCCCGGAACTGAATTTATGGCTGTTTTGTCAGTAGCTTTGCAGTACTATGTTCATATTAGGCTTAATAATGACCCTGGATGGAAATCAATTAAGGTATTGTCACCGGTTTGTGTTTGCTTTCACTGTAAAATTGTTTTTTAATCACAGCTGTTATCATGTTTTTACTTAATTATTTTATTTTCCTGAAGGTTATCCTCTCTGATGCAAATGTTCCTGGTGAAGGTGAACATAAAATAATGTCATATATTCGGCTCCAAAGGAATCTTCCTGGTTTTGATCCTAATACACGTCATTGCTTGTATGGTCTGGTATGCCTTCTCTTTCACCATATTTGCAAATTGATTATTATTTTGCCTATTTTTACGTTGTTTGAAGTATGTTTCTAACTAGGTTTTTACTGCTCACATTATAGGATGCTGATCTCATCATGTTAGGTTTAGCAACCCATGAAGTTCATTTCTCAATACTCAGAGAGGTTAGTGTGCTGCTATTATTGAAATGAGTAGAGCTTTATTTATGCATGGTTGTCTAATTCCTCAGTTCCTCTGTCAGTTATTCCACCAACACATGGAGTGGATATGTTAAATATTAATAAATCTCTTAACCGCTTTCTGGGTTTCGGTTTTATTCAGTTAAAGCAAGATGTTATAGTCGGACTTCTTCATTTGCTTTTATTAACTAACGTGTATGTAATTATGACTAACCAGGTTGTATTTACCCCTGGACAACAAGACAAATGTTTTGTCTGTGGTCAAATTGGTCATTTAGCAGCTAATTGTGAAGGGAAAGCTAAGAGAAAAGCTGGCGAGTTTGACGAGAAAGGTGCTACTGAAGTTGTCAAGAAGCCGTACCAGGTTGATTTAATACCCATTTTTTCTTCTTTTCTGTTTCGCTGTGCTCCTTAATCCTAACTTTCTCATATTGTGCAGTTTCTCCATATATGGATTCTTAGAGAGTATATAGAATATGAAATGAGAATTCCTAATCCTCCTTTCGAGATTGATCTGGAACGCATTGTGGATGACTTCATCTTCATGTGTTTCTTTGTTGGCAATGACTTTCTACCACACATGCCCACATTGGAAATCAGAGAGGTGTGCTTAATTTGTTCTTCTAAACATAAGAATTATGTATTGCTGTCCTCTTTAGAGTTTCTTCAATTGGCGTAGATTTTTTATTATGTTAATACAGAGATTACTCCTATTAGTTATGATTTACTGGTCCCCATGCTTGAATTCTGAAAGTGTACTCACAGTGGAAAGAACTTTTATTACAAAAATGACTAGAATATTGACAGGAAATTGAAATTTCCTTACAAGCATATATCTTTTTGGACTGCTAAACTAAATATACATTTTTAGTTTATTTGTTAGTTACTTTCCCTTTTTGCCTTTTTTTTTTCTGGTTTAAAGAAATCACAGTAGAAGGAAAACATGTATTGCGGAGACACTCGCAGGAAATTGAATTTGCTTCCACACAGAACATCTTAGTGGAGGGCTAAACTAAAGAAACATAATTTTTGTTGCTGTTTGAGTAGTTTCCTTATTTTTCGAGCCTAACCCTACTGATTCCTTTACAGGGTGCAATCAACTTACTGATGGCTGTATACAAGAAGGAGCTTAGAGCATTAGGCGGCTATTTGACTGATGGGAGCAAGGTACAACTTGTGCTCTTTATATATTATCAAGTAGCTTGAGAAGTATTTAAGTTTTTTGCTGATATAGTTGACTAATATCCGAATTGTATTGCAGCCCAATTTAAGCAGAGTTGAGCAGTTCATTCAGGCTGTGGGGTCATATGAAGATAAAATATTCCAGAAAAGAGGTCGTCTGCATCAGGTCCGTGGTTTTCTGTTTACTTTGCTTTGCTTTCATTGTATTTCCATTATTTATTCACTTTTTAGTAGCTTTATGTTGAACGGTTCATCCAAAATTTAGTTTCTTATATGATTAGTAACCGAAAAAAGTTGGATCCTTTTAAGTCTGTACGTAATACGTCCTGCAAATCATTTTGACCACTAAAATAATTTTTTCTCCTCTCTGCGTAAGCTTTTAGAAGGTGCATTTTATGAACATGGTAGTTGTCCCCTAAATTTTGAATTTTGATCGGTTGGTGTACCTATTTTTAGATGGTGTACCAGTTGTTACAATTTGACGGGTTGACGTGCAAATTTGATACTTTATTTTTTTGCCATAACTTACAAACCATGCTTTTTTTTCTTTTGTTTTTCAGAGACAATCTGATAGAATTAAGAGAGAGAAAGCACAAGCTAAAAGAGGAGATGATGCAGATCCGCAACTTCAACATGATTCTATAGTACCCGTTGCTCGTTTTCACGGCTCACGTCTAGCTTCTGGCCCTATACCTTCACCATATCAAGGAAAAAGTTTTCAGAAAGGTTCTGTTAGCTCAACATCTGAGACTAATCACAGAAACAAAAAGGCACCACGTTTGTCTTCTGGAGCCAGTATTGGTGCTGCAATTGTTGAAGCAGAAAACAATCTTGATACAGACGTATGTACACTTGCCTGTTAAATTTGCTACTGTTGTTATTAAGGTGGCTATCATCAGTAGAGCTCGTTTGGTCACGTCTCAAAAGTACAAAAGTATATTTCTTTCTTAAAGAGAGGAAATTTACTTCTAAGTAGACTAAAGAGCAGTACAGATGTGTTTGGTAGAAATGGACTTTTTTTAGTACTACTCTAGTGAGACTCGAGAGTGGTGAAAAGTATACCTCTCTGGAAAAAGTATGGATCATCATACTTGAGAAAGGTATACTTTTTGACCTCGAAGCATTTGTAAGTATGCTTTTTAGTTGGTTCATCAGACATTTTACATCAGACTTTTATAAGTATATAAAAGTACACTTTCATAACTTACCAAACATGACCATAGTTGAAAATTGTATTAAGCTTAGTACTTTTCTTTGTTCTCAGATGCATGATAACAAAGAAGAATTGAAAACAAAGCTCAAGGAAGTAATTCGTGAAAAATCTGACGCTTTCAACTCTGGAAATCCAGAGGAAGACAAGGTATGATCCTTGGATTTCTTCTTGACTGGTTACATGAATCAATGGTCTGTGTATACTTGTTTTTTCGGTACCTTTACTTTAATAATTCTATTTTTTTTGTATATCTGTTTTATTAGACATATGTGCTGGCTATATAATACTCGTATAGAAATTCGATTTTACTGGATATGCACATTGATACTATACAATCCATGAAGTGTTATTCATGGTCATGCTTAAACTGTATGCTACAGTACTATGACCTTTTTCTTTGGCCGCGTAAATGTATGTTAATGCTTTGGTTGGTATCTCTTATGGACTGTACCTCTTTTGCTTTATCCTCTCATAATTTACTTGGATATGCTGCTTCTGTTTAATTAGGTAAAGTTGGGTGAGCCTGGTTGGAAAGAAAGATATTATGAAGAGAAGTTCTGTGGGAAAACTCCAGAGGAACTTGACATGATACGAAAGGATGTTGTAAGTTATTGAAACTTACTCTTTATGTTGTTTTGGAAAGAAGGTTGTTCCTAAAATATTCGTTCTTGTTACCCCTAGGGAGTTCCTTTCGTTACTGGATGCAATTTGTTTGTTGTGGATATTTAATGGGCACAATTGTCTTTACTATTTTAAGTAATTATTAAATAGATCGTTGAGGTTTGGGTAAAAATCAAGTACACCCAAACCCAATACAGTTAAATTTGATTAGTTAAATGGATGAAATGACGTTTTCTAACCTTCAATACATATATGAAATTCCTGCTCGTAAGTCTTTTAGATCATTATTACCCCTGAAATTATGTTTCTGTTAGTTTACTTGTGCTTCTAACATTGTATTAATAAAATTTTCTTGTTACACAAAGATGAATTTCTGCTATGTCAGACCATACATACTAATTTGTGTGCGTGTATCTGATATATGAAAGGAGATATAGAATGAAAACTTCTTTTATGCCTTCAAATTTTCAATAATCAATCCCTGATGTATCTCGAAACCCCAGAAGTCGTGTTTGATTGAATCTGAAATGTGTGGGGTGTGCTTGTTAAATCTTCTCTCAAGGGGTCATTTTTTTTTTTTACTTCTATTTCCCCCCTATGTAGGTCCTGAAATACACAGAAGGTTTGTGTTGGGTTATGCATTATTACTATGAAGGTGTTTGTTCCTGGCAATGGTATATCTCTTTTCTCTTTGTCCCGAATACTCCCTGGTTTCAAAATGTCACCTTTTTTATTTCTTGTTCTTTATTTTTTTCTTATGATTTTTTTATATATTATTGATAAGAATGTATACAATGATACACCTCCCCTGCATGCTATATCACTCCCTCCCTCCTGAAATACGTAGTGGTGCCCAAAATTGTCAATTATGCTTTTAACTGCTATTGTATCTCTGTCTTCCATAACTCTGTATTCATAGTGTAAACGTGTCTTTATCAGCAACTACAGTATTGTTTTCGTATTCTTTCTCCCTTGTTCAGTAGTAGCACATGTGTTTTTATTTGATCTGTTTGGCTGTGAATGTATTTTAATTTTATCTCGATGCAGGTTTTACCCTTACCATTATGCACCATTTGCGTCTGATCTTAAGGATCTAGACAAGCTGAATATTAGCTTTGAACTAGGTTCCCCATTTAAGCCTTTCAATCAGCTACTGGGTGTCTTCCCAGCTGCAAGGTTCTACTGACCAATCTTTTCCATCTCTAACATTTATTGGCCATATCTTCTCCTTTTGGGTCCTAATCCTTTTATTTTTGCAGTGCACATGCACTTCCAGCACAATATAGAAAACTCATGTCGGACCCAGATTCACCTATTATAGACTTCTACCCAACTGGTACGGTTTGCTCTTTCTTTGTTGAATGAAAATAGTGTTTCTGTCAGTTAAGTATTAATTTTATCACTCATATTTTTGGTCAGATTTTGATGTAGACATGAATGGGAAAAGATTCTCTTGGCAGGTTTATCATCAATTAATGTTTTTTTATAAATAAATTGTTGGAAGTTCTTTCATTTTGGATTTGGATGTTTGACATTAGTCTGCGTTGTTCTTATGGTTAGGGTATTGCCAAGTTGCCTTTCATTGATGAAGGTCGTCTACTTGCAGAGGTTGCAAAAATAGAGCATACTTTGACGGTACATTACGTTATAACTTCTATGATGTGTTTTCTGCAAATTATTTTATTAGCTGGTTTGCTTATTTGCTATGTGATCATATCCAGGAGGAAGAATTCCGAAGAAATAGTGTCATGTTTGACATGCTTTTTATTTCAATGTCTCATCCGCTATCTCCGTACATATTCTCTTTTGATTCTCGGTGCAAGAAGTTGTCAGATAAAGAACGTGTCAAATTAAAGGAAAAAATAGATCCAAAAGCAAGGTTGGTGTTGTAAATCTTTAATGTTACTTAATAATTTTAGGGCGAGTCCTCTCTATCCGCAGTTTACCTCTCAAGTGTATCTGGATGTACCTTTCTTCGTATGCTGTGAGTCACCCAGATCTTAATTGACACCGTGTTCTGTTGCAGCTTATAAGCTAGTTTTTTTTCTTCTCTTTTTGCTATTTAAAAGCTGAGATGCGTTTGGTTGATCAGTTTAAAAGCTGTGATTTTCTGGGACTTTTGTCTACATATCTTTTAAGCTTGATGAACCTAGCTTTTTCCTGTAACTAAAAATCATCCAGCTTATTTACTTAAGAGCTGCAACAAAACACTTCTGAATCCTTGGTCTCTCTCTCTCTGGCAAACTGCGTCCTCATTCTACAAGAACAAAGCTTAACTAGTATCCGGATGGACTATACTTGATTAATTTATTGTACCCGGAGCTTTGGAATCTCCTAGTTTGTAATGTATCAATTACAGTATATGTATTTACTATTTTCTGCATATGATGTTTTCCTTTTCTTAATTTCGTTGGGATCATGCAGTGGTGGGATGAATGGTTACATTTCCCTTTGTGTTGGAGATCCTTGCCCCCCGATTTTCAGGTCTCCTGTAGAAGGATTGGAAGATGTTATGGATAACCAAGTCCTGTAAGTTGTTAGTTGATGTTGCTTTATCTTAATTTATACTTACTCAGCATTTGTTCGCTTGTTTTTTTAATCTTTGCTGTTCCTTTCCTCCCCATTATCAGTTGTGCTATATACAAACTTCCAGATACTCACAACCATATAACTCGACCACCAGCTGGGGCAAAAATCCCAAAGAAGGTACAGTTTGTATTTAAATTTTGTTTTTAATTTTTATTGCTTCCGTCCGTTTGTTCACTGAAAACTTGAAGATGCCTTGTTTATTTGCGATGATCCCTACACTTGCTCCCTGATTAATAGCCAGAAAGGGCTTGCACCTAAAAGATATTATGATAATATGTATACCATGCATCTTACGTTTGGGGTATAGCCAGTGATCTCTGAAATCCCTCAAAGCGATCCAATATAATGTCATCTATGTACAAAAAAACTGTGGGTTGGCAGCCGAAAGAAATGCACTGGTACAAATTAGTCTTGTGAAGTTTCACTTAAGTAAGAGCGAACACTTCTACAAGACTTTATAAAATAAAATTTGAAAAGAGATCCTTGTACCACACCATTATTCGGTTCTATTTTCTTTTTGTTTGTAGTGATTTTAATTCTTAACCTCAATGCTTAGTATTCTCATCCCTGTTGTAGAGATTTACCTAAATTGATCTCAAAAGCACCCATTTTTCAGCAGTTAACCCTTCTCGGAAGAATCAGAGCTGGTTGGGTTGGTGTTATGGGCCTGAGGCCCTTCCTGATTCTTTTTAGTTTTTACCATTGATAATTCCTGATTCTTTTTAGTTTTTACCATTGATAATCAAAGCTCTATTAATTTCTCAGATACTTTTTGTTTCAGGTCGTAACAGTGGAAGATTTGAAACCCGATCCTCAATTATGGCATGAGGACTCTAGGCGACCATGGAATAATAATAACAACAGGGCAAATAACAGGCATGAGAACTCTAGGCGACCATGGAATAATAATAATAACAACAGGGAAAATAACAGGCATGAGGACTCTAGGCGACCATGGACTAATAATAATAACAGGGAAAATAACAGGCATGAGGACCCTAGGCAACAATGGATTAATAATAATAACAGGAGGGAAAATAATAGGTATGCGAGAGCACCTCTTTTTCCTTGTCATACAATATCTTTAAGTCACATACTTCCAACTGCCATAATTAAAGGAAAAGCTATAACAAATAGTCTACGAGCGGAATTAAGGGACACAACAAATCTTGGCCATGATAACCTTTTAAATTAATTGCTAAGATTTATTGTGTAAAATGGTGTCAGATTGTGTTCCGTCACCTGATCCAAGTCCATATGATGGGCACGTCTGATTACATCCTTTAAGTATAGAGGTAAATGGTAATACTTATAAGCATTGCATGTGTTTGTTGAAAAGGGGAAATAATATACATTTTGCATTTAGTAGCGACAAGTAAATATATTTGATTGAAAATAGGTTAGAAAGTTTACATTCTCTGGGGGAAAATATGGCTTGACTAACTTGGAAAAAACTCACTTTTTTTTTTGCCTCAGAAAGTTTAGATTACTTCTTGTTGTCCTCGTTAAAGGTAAAATAAATAAATAAATAACCAAAAGTATACTTTTAGTTGCTGCAAAAGATGACAAAAGAAGCCTGGCGTTCCTTATTTATTGGTTTTGATATTTCCTGCTAGGCAAGATGCCCCGGGATCAGTTTCCGGGCACCACCTTGGTGTTGCGGCCCATCGGCTTGTAACTAATAGCTTACATCCAAGGCCCAATCAAAACGGTTCTCAAAATCACATGCGTGGCCCACCACCGCCTTATACCAACTCGAATGGGCAGCTCCACCAGTCGAATAGATACGTCGATAGAGAACAACACATGATAGACCCACTCAGGGCAGGCTATCCTACCCGAGATCATCAGCGTCCACATCCTTACCCTCCAGTAGCTGTCACCAATAATTTTTATGCTCGGTCAGATGCTCAGGTAGTTAGAGACCCACCCTACAACAGTAGGGACTATGCCCCACACGCTGGGTACTATCAGCCTGGTTCCCGACCCGGTTTTCCTCTTCAACAGGTGCCACGTCATCAGCGAGGTGGATATGATAACTATGGCAGCCACCGACCACCTTATGAAGCTGCGAGTCATGGTAATTACAATAATAATGCAACTTATGTTCCCCCAGTAAATCAGGGTGTTGGGAGAGGGTATCATCGTCCTCCACAAGCAAATAATCAATTTTCAGCACTAAACCGAGGGGCGAGCCGAAGGCCACCACCACGTCGCTAGATGCTGTATTGGTAGTTTGAATTGTTGTACATTAGTTTGATTCTTTGTTGCTTTGTTTGTATTTCTTGTGATTTTTATAATGTTTTTTTGTTCTTTTATATGGTTAACCAGCTTTCTCGTAAGGATAGTGGAGGGTTGGAGACTTGAAATTGCTGTATTAGAAAGTTACTAATTAACTTCTTAGTAAAATTGATTCACAAGCTTTTGTTTTTCCCCCTTTTTAAAATTGTCACATGATAAGTGTCCTAGGTTCTAATAATTATAGGATACTAATAATTTTTCTTTTGTACAGTCAGTCAATTGAACGGCATAAATTCTTGTTTTCAAAAATAAATATTCAATTGTTATTTTTTTTCAAATTTTGATTAATAATTAAATTTAGGGTAGTATACACTATGGTTCTATATTTTTATTTGAGTTTTTATTGTGTTATAAAATTTGTTTTTAATTTATTACATATGAATTTGTTTAATATATGATAAAAAATGAAAAATTAAATTAGTTATTGAAAAGATATCATCTAACATTTTATTTTTTAATCTAATGGTTGTAAATGTGACTGAATATTGTACAGTCTAACTTAATGACCGTACAAAATGGGGACTCCTAATAGAGTACTGCTTGGAATTGGTTACGTGGTTAAACTTGATTTGAAGTAAATTTTGCTAAATCGACACAAGAGACTTATAATTCCAATTGCCTGACTATTCAAACTGTCAAGTGTTTATTACGTGACTTGTTTTTTATGCAAAATAGACATGTTAAGTGTAGTAATTATTTATACAAGCCTTCTCAGTTCTCACTAATTTCTGGTGGATTTGATTGGTTCCAAACAAAGTAATACTACTATTCAGATGTTTGTGTAAAAACTGTACGTAAAACCACTCAATTTCCAAATTCTGTTCATGATGAAGAAAAGTGAACAAAATTGGTTTCGATTCGAGAATTCCAAATAACCGCTTCTCGTGATAGCGACGTTAATGTGTTATTTTCCCCCCTTTTCAAAAGATATTGCTTTTAAGTATGATATTTCCCGCTAAACGAAGTAGAAAATTTTGATGCTCTTAATTTCATTAGAGCATCCTAAATAGTGATATTATACTTGTTATATAAAATTGTTAGCTAATAGACATGTTTTTCCTCTATAATATCGTTGTTAACTAACTTATTAAACTTAATGTGGTTAACATTATTGTTATATTTAACAACAAAGTTAACGTTGTTAAGTGATGACATGTCAATTTGTTTGACCAACTTCTGTATTAAATCCTATAATAAAGCAAAAATAACACATTCTTTATTTATTTACAATAATATTATTCTTTATCCGAAATCAATTATTTATTATAAATTAACAGATAATATTGTTAAGAAAAATGCACCAACGTAAGACTTATATGGTTGTTAGATTTAATATATACACATGTGATATTTATCATACATATATCATTATTTAACAAGAAAAATGTAACATAATTATTGTGAATGGTTTAACTACTATTGTTTAAGTCACGTTGTGACTTGTAAAAAAACAAAATGCTTGGTGTGCCGTCTTTCAAGGGATGATTTTAATTTCAATGGGTCCTAATTTTGTTTTTTCATGTGATTTATCACCTTTTTTTTTATATGGGTCCTTATTTTGTTTTGTCATATTAAATGTTGTGCGCTGCCGTGGTTGAGTTTTATAAAATATACTGTACATTAATTGTGACTATTTTAGTTGTTCTTATTCCATTTTGTCTAACCGTCACATTCTTTCAAAAGTAGTCCAAATTTTCATCCTTTCTAACACAGATTTGACACGTATGAATCTGTTCTCTCTTTCAAACGGATGTAGGTATGACCGGACGAAAACACAAAAAAAATCGAATCGAAAAAGACTAAAACCGAAAAACCAAAATTTTTTCGGGTCGGTTTTGATTTACAATAAAACCGAACCGAAAAAGACCGAAAAACCGAAAAATAACCAAAAACCCCCGAAACCGGACCGAAAAAAACCATTCAACTATAAGCGAGTTAAAAAAACAAGACTAGTCAACTATATGGGAGTTAAAAAAATAAGACTAGTCACCCATAAATTTGGGGCATGACCGGCAATTACTAACTATTAATTTATCCTAGTTGAGTTAGGAAACTTTACAAACTTATTTAAACTATTAGTAACATAAAATACGACTAATTTAAAAATATTTTTGAGACTCGAACACGTCCTTTTATACACTCTCAATTTCGCTCTCTCCAAATTGTCGACCTTAAATTAGTAATTAGTAATAAACATATTATCATTTTTTGGTATACATGGGAATTAAATAAAAGGTTGGTGAACAAATATTTTATCCATAAATTTCACCCCCTTGTCAAATACTGGATTCATCCCTGTTTAATACATAGTTACATACACAAGCAAATATTAGAAACACAGAATTGGTCAAAGATATTATAGTTTTTTTTGAAAGGAAAGATATTATAGTTTGCAAACTTGGCATATAGTCTCTAGCTAGTGGAGTATATATATTTCGTTATCCATAAGTTATAACGTGTTTATTGATGATCTATCATGCAATGTAATTTGTAAATTAATGTCACAACCACATATTATTTGGAGTTATGGTCTACATTTGCCGAGTTAGTCATTCACTAAATTCTCTTTGCCGCCTTTTGTTCCACTAGTTATTCCTTTCTACTATTATTGTATCATGTAAGACTAAGTCCAAACCATCGGGTGCCACGATGCCTTTTATAATTTTGAAAATTACGTTTTTTTTATTTTTGACAATTTATTTTCATTAAAATATGTTAACGATGATTTGACATCACTTATATTTTTTTTTTTTACTTAATCTAGTAATTTATGTAGATTTTAACACCTCCAATTATTCATTTGACTTCGTCACTGATTATTTTATTTGTCTGGCATAAAATAGTAAACATTAGTGGAGAAAGAAATGTCTGTGATACAAACACTGATAACTAACCCTTTCTTTTTTAGCATACACTTCTATCTTGTATTATTGAAATTTGGAAATTGTTTAATAATTTATGGAACAAGCCTCCAATCTCCATATAGTGACTATTACGGCAAGAAACTAGTAAGTAAAATTCAAGTCTGAGATAAAATTAGGAAGTACAACCCGACTAAAAGGAGATATTAATTGCAAAGTAAAGGGAAAATTAATCACAATAATCGCATCCATCTCTAAACCAAGTAGAGCTAAAAAGCACAAGAGTAACCTACTGTTCTTCGAATCTTCGACGACTCGAAACTCATTTCTAGGTCAGGCTCAGAGTAAAACAAGACCTAAGTAAACTGTTCGAGTACTACTAGATCTAAAAGACTAGTTAAAACTTATTACCTAGCCAAAACCAGTATGTAACCATCATGATAACAAGAACCTTATTAGATAAATAATCAAAGTCAATGCATAACATCAAAATTATTCTTAAAAATTATATAATCAAGTGATCTTCAAGAACAAAAATATTCATAATTTCAGCTATCTTCAATATTCTGCTCATCATACATACACAACTAATTAAACTCATCATGCATATCAATGCAAAATAAACTCCCAAAAAATATAAATAAACTTATAAAATAATTTTGAATGCCTAGCTATTATATAGCTTCAGGACCCATTCATCAAGAGTTAAGAGAATATAAAAAATATCTAGCAAAAATAACCAGCAAAGAACTACGAAAGTTTCACTAACCAAAAGAGCATTAGTGGCTTAGCCCAACGATAAATCAACTTATCAAGAGAAATATTATTTGAAAAACCACTTAAAAGGGGTTTCAAATTGATCTAACCAATAAACATCCAGGATATGGACATGTTTTTACATATGCAAAGCCCTAAAACAAGATAATATCATTAGTTGGTTCTCATATGCTTCATGGCAAAACATTTTCAAAACTTAAATATTTAATTGATTACGAGTTGTACGTTTGCACAAGTGTGTACGTTAAATAACTCGACCATCACTCTATGCTATTTGAGCAATAATACAATTATACAATGTGAAGCAATCTCGTCGACATGTAAAGATATTTTTGAAGAATTTTTTTGGCTTTCTAAATTATGGAGTAATATTAAGCCCCTTGTGTGTATTATTTTACTCAAAACCAACTTAATTCATGTTCTTATGGAGTAATATTAAGATCTTATTATACCGAATTATGTATTTTTAACGATTTTTATACATGCATTTAAGTTTTCTCAATTTGGGTATCACACTATAATAAACTTTCTAATTTAGGTACCAATTAATTACGGAATCATGTCACGTGACAGCACGTGCTTGACAAACGTTAACGTGATAGGGTAATTTTGCCATTCTGCACCAAAATATATCATCATAGAAAAACGTTTCTTCCAATTTCACACATAACAAAAATCAGAACATAGTCCAAATTTGGAAAGAAACGTTGTTCTAATATGATATAATTTGATGCAAAATGATAAAATTATCTTCTCACGTTCAACTTTATCGCACGTACTGTCATGTGACATGATTCCATAATTAATTTAGACAGTGATACCTAAATTAGACAGTTTTTTTATAATGTGGTATCCAAATTGAGAAATTTAAAAAATAAATATCCAAATCGTTAATAGCAACGTAATTTGATTTAATAAACCTATTTTTTTTCTAAACAGTGTCTTTTACTTTACCTTAGGGATTTTCCTGCAACTTTATCAAATCATTAGCTATGTGTGTGTGTGTTCATCATAACATTGCAACAGATTAATAATTGCTCATTTGCACCAAATCCAAATTTTATACTATAAACACTCGACACTAAAGTGTAATTTTCCCGTGTGAATGAAATCATCATTACATTGTTTCAAACAGTTTTCAAGAGAATTTTGTTGGTTATTAATTCTCGGTGATAATCTGTTATATAATGCATATTTATCTACTTTTGAGCAAAAAAAATGCAAGTAAAAAAAGTATGCATAATCTGATGTATTTTTTATTTTATCTTGTAAGTCGCGATCTGTGTCACTTGCGATTTTCCTTTGTATGTTCACAATAATTACTTATTTTAATATAAATTAATATTTCAGTTTTCGTATCACTTACCCCGTATTTGTTTTTTATTGATTTATATCATTTATCAACTATTTTAAATTACTACTTTACACTTGCACATATTTGAATTTGATATAAAGTAAGAGAGAGAGAAAATAAAAAGAATTTAATTTTTTTTAAGTGAACACAAATGTTCCTTATATATAAAGTGAAAGAGGTGTTACCTCATATTTTAGATGTTGATTAGGGTAACTGATACAGATTGTTTTTAATCAATTATTCCTTGTATTTAAGGAAAAATATGGGTTGAAGTATACCGATATGCTTGCTCAAGTTGTTTGTTACATTAATAATGTCTGAGTTTTTCCTTTGTTATATGGAGCATTCAGGTAAAACAGAAACAAATTAGAGAAAATTAAGGATTGGTCCACGAAAACAAAAGTATTTAAGGATTGGTCCGGCTATAAAATTCATTTAAGGATTGGTCCATTATTTATGAAACTAATTAAGAATTGGTCCAATATAAAAACTCTCCCAAATCTATTTATCTAATTAATCATTCTCTCTCTAAAAAAAAAAAACAGCTTACAGAGAAAACATTTTATCCCCAAATCTCTCTCTCTCTCTACATACATACCCACATACATACATACCCACATAATATATATATATATATATATATATATATATATATATATATATATATATATATATATATATATATATATATATATATATACATCACCGTCTTATCTGTCTACATTCACCATTTGGGTTAGAATATAGCCAAAATTTATATTCCCAGTTTTAATAAATACAATGAAAACTCAATTGCTTGAGAATCAGATCCTTCTTTTTCTGTTTTCTTGATTTATTGCTTATTTCAGAAGGCATATGGAATAGTAGTATAGTACTAAACGTGTTTGGAATTTTGGATACATCGAACTTGGAATAGTAGTATAGTACTAAACTTGCTGGAAACTATTTCTGCTTTCTATGACTGCAGACTGTTTTTTTTTTAATTTTTCAGACTGTTTTTTAAAAATTTTCAGACTGTTTTTTTTTTATTTTTCAGACTTTTTTTATTTTATTTTTCAGACTTTTTTTTTTCAGACTGTTTTTTAATTAATTTATTTTTCAGACTGTTTTTTTTTTCAGACTGTTTTTTAATTAATTTATTTTTCAGACTGTTTTTTATTTAATTGTTTTATTTTTTATTTTTCAGACTGTTTTTCAGACTTTTTATTTTTCAGCCTGTTTTTTTTTTTATTTTTCAGACTGTTTTTTTTTTATTTTTCAGACTGTTTTTATTTTTATTTTTCAGACTGTTTATTTTTCAGACTGTTTTTCAGACTGTTTATTTTTCAGACTGTTTTTTATTTAATTTATTTTTTAATTGTTTTTGATGACGTCAGCAATTTTTTAATGATGTCAGCAAATGGACCAATTCTTAATTAGTTTCAGTTTCATGGACCAATCCTTAAATACTTGTGTTTTCATGGACCAATCCAAAATTTACCCAATAAATTACATATTCCATAATCCATATATATATCATCTTCAGAAAAATAAAATGAAAGAGAGTGAGCCCTTCTTTTAAGAGTGACCATCGTAATATATATATATTATTAAAGAATATATTAACTATACCAATATTTGATTTGATTTTCAATATCAAGTCATGTGTATTGGTGGAAATATGTTTCCATATAGAGAGATATTTTATTGATTTTATTGAGATTATGTGTGGGCTAAGTTTATGTGATTTGATTTACGAAGTTTTGGCTTATATATAATTTTCATAATCTTTCAATCAATATGCTATATATAGAAAACATTTATCATTATTTCTCTTATTTTAATTATTTAACATATATTAAAATACTGTAAAATTTGATAATGCAACACTTCTAATTTATTCAAAAGTTAAGTGGAAGATAGACAAAGAAATGGAAAAAGGAGCAAATAGTTGTATAATTATTCATCGAAGAAAAGACAAAAATCAAAAATCAAATCCATAGCTTCATAAATATGTTTAAATTAATCTTCCCCAAAAACTAACACATTGAATGTGGAAATGAGTTTTTTTTTAATACCATGAACCAAGTTAAGTTACAAAATGTTACACGTCTACATGGTTTACAGACCAATATCCACAAATTTGGGGGGAATGTTGAATAACACTAAGACAAAAGTTTGGAATTTCCAGACCCCCACATGCATGAAAAGTAACGGTGCATCACAAGGTAATATACACACTAAATAGCAAGTATTCATTTTGTGAAAAAATATTTTTTATAACGTTATTTTGTACTTAATTATTAAAAAGCTGAATTTGTGTTTCTTCTAAGAATTAGTACATATTATTAAAGTACTATAATTGAGCATCAAATTAAACACAAATAGTAACAAAAGTCAACAACATTGAGCATCTATATCTAATCATAGAAGAGATTTAAACTCGGGGTTATTAATAACAAAGTCTAAAAGTTTGTACTAAATGATATTTTTTCTTTCATTTTCTCCAAAACGCATGTTGGATATTAATAACAAAATATTACTTGCAATTTTCCTTTTGGAGTTAAAAAAGTAATAACATGGAGTCTTTGCTAGCACAAATTAGGAAGTGTAGTACATGACCCAAAGTCATCATGGCTCGACCTATTTATATACATTATATAAACTTAAAATAATACAATCGTTCATTTAAAACTTAATTAATAAAAAATAAACATATAAAATTTTCAAAATAAATAAATAAATAAACAAAACGATAGATGAAAGATATTGATGTATATAGAATTTTTTTTTTGAAAACTATATATATAAAGATGTATATATATGTATAATGACTATGAATAGTTTTTTTCTACTTTATATTTTTATTTAGTTGAGTTTTAAATGAACGATTGGATTATTTTGATTTCATATAATGTATATAAAGAGTTCGAGTCATGACGACTCTGAGTTAGGTACCGCACTTCCCACAAACGGAAGCGCATATGTCAAAGTAGTAACAAGTTCAATTCGGAGTTTCCGTCTAACAATTAAGATCATTACAATATAAGTCGTTATATTATTAACAAAATAGAAAAGTAAATTTACCAAAAAAAACCTAAAAAATAAATGACAAACAATTGATCGAAAGAATTCTCGATCTCAAGAATAATTACCATTTCGTCCGGACAGAACTCATCTTTATCGCTTGTGTGTCTAACTTCAGTGTAACATACAGAGAAATGATCAAAGCAAAGAAGCAAATCGAGGCCGGAGTCCAAGTCTAAAAATCGAAAGCACTTGCACACTCACATGAAGTGAAAATTCTATCGGAATAGAAGTACAATGCGATCTAGATAGGTTCACTTGTATTTGAAAATATTACTCTTTAACTTGGTCAATTCAAAACAATCTATATGTTGTACAAACTCTGAGGGTAAAAAACTATTTTATTACTTTTTGATTATTTATTTTAGAGAACTTTCACTTAATTGGAAGCATCCGAAATAATAAACATCATTTCGATTGGGACGGATGAATTATATATTTCCATAAGTTGTCCTACACAAACCTTTTTTTATTTTTATTTTTTATAAGTTGTCCTACATGCTTTAGATCTCTTAATCCCTCAGTATAAATACCCCTAACAAACCCTTCTTATTTTAAAACCTCACTAACTTATTATTTTTTTACCACTCTCAATATTTCTCTATAAAAAGTCTTTTAATTCCCTCAACAATGGCAATCAATAGACAGAACAAGCTCTCCCAAAAAGCAGTCATCAAGCAAATCCTTAAAAGATGCTCAAGCTTAGGCAAAAAGATCGAAACCTTCCAAGAGCAAAGCCTCCCAATAGACGTCCCAAAAAAGCATTTCGTCGTATACGTGGGAGAAAATAGGACCAGATTTATACTCCCGATTTCAATACTTCGTTTTCCTAAGTTTATAAATCTGCTTAAGCAAGCTGAGGAAGAGTTTGGGTTTAATAACGAGACCGGTATTATCATCCCTTGCACCGTAGATGCTTTTCTTTATCTTCTAGAGATGCCGATGTAGAAAGATAAGATGGGATTATGAGAGATCGAAATATGGTCAGAAAGAAAAAAAATCTCTATTTGATAGGGCTTCTTCATATACCTATAAATTTCACTTCATTTACGAGTGTTGTAGTAATAGAAATACATGTCCAAACGGGACGGAAATTTGTAACTTGTTATCCTCTGGCCGAACAGGATTATATATAAGTGGAGAGAATTAGGAAAGGTTACGAAGCTGCTTCTCTGCTTCTATGTTCTTAATTCTCTCCACATTCTTAAAAAGCTATACTTTTTTTTTGTAGTGAGTAAATAATCTATAACCCTAACCATATCTAGCTAAGGGTTGTGGAAAAGGTAATGTTGATGATATTTTTAGGTATTGCCAGATTTTATAGTTTTGCTATCTCCAGCAGTTATTTTGTAGTATTGTCTTTGTTTAACTGTATTTATTAATGAAAATGAATATAAAGTATTTAAAGAATAAGAATATGGACTTCGAATTGGTATAAAGAATTAGAATGTCATACTATATATTTGAGATGAGAGGGATTTAAGGCAAACAATAAATCACTTGCTAGGTAATGTGGAATTAATTACTATGAGCAGCTAGCCTAAAATGCGAAAATGTTGAAACTTATGGAATAATATTATATTAATATTATTACGATCAAAGTCCTCTAAGAAGATTTACAGTATAAGAGAATGAGGTAGCCGCTTATGCGATACGAGATAAAAATAACAAAATTAGACGAAATTTGTTTAATTTTTGAGTTTTTCGTTATCATTTTGTTTTCGTTTAGTAATGAACGAAAACAAAACAAGCTATTAATTAACGAAAAAAAATATTTTTCATGATTTTTTTGCCACATTCACACGGAACCATATTAAGTGAACCACTATGTTAAAATTTATACGTAATCATATTTACACACCTCACATTATATGTTTTTATTTAATGAGTTTTAGGTTCATAGTAATGTGGTATCTTTTACTATACTTTTATTACTATAAACACACACATTTCTATATTATGTATAAATTTATTCATATACTGTATATGTATATATATATATACTACTCCTATATGTATATATATATAGATATTAGACGAAAACAAAATTTAACGAAACGAGCAAGGCTACGATCATTATCATCTCGTTTACTAAACAAAATGTATATTTTATTTCATTATCATTTTATTTAGTAATGAACGAAAACGAGATGAGCTTTTAACGAAACAAAAATTATATTTTTCACTAAATTTCCACCTCATTTACAACCGTAAGCATATACATCATGCAATAGTGATTTAATATATTTTCACAAAAATGGTAGTTTCTGTTATTTAATTATACTTGTGCGTTGGTAGGCGCCAAATTATACAATAATGTTATACATTATCCGAAAGAGTAGTTTTTTATTTATTTATTTAAATTAAACGAATCTGTCTCCGAAGTAGGCGGGCAGCACATCCCATATTAAAAAATAAAGCGATTCTTTTATCATGTACAGTATTTTAACAAAATAATTAGGGAAAAT
The DNA here is from genome assembly GCA_963920805.1 of Primula vulgaris. Taxonomy (NCBI): domain Eukaryota; kingdom Viridiplantae; phylum Streptophyta; class Magnoliopsida; order Ericales; family Primulaceae; genus Primula; species Primula vulgaris. Next base: position 4,221,421 of record OY987218.1, on the reverse strand, counting down.
AACATTTTAATACATATTTAGAAATTTATTTAAAAAAACCCGGTTGTTTTGAATTTGATGACTATTTTACAAAAAGTACATATTTTGTGAACTTATTTACAAATAGGTATATATGTCATTAAAATAAAAATCCAAAAAAATTGAAAAAATATTTAAAAATTAAAAACCAAAATTTTAAAAAATATATTTTTTATACAAAAAATATGTGTGATCATGTCTAATCTTGTTCAATCTTATATGTCTAATCTTGTTTGATCCTATCTAAAATTGTATGTATAATCCTGTTTGATATTATATACAATTTTTTTTTGAATTTTTAAATTTTTTTTTGAATTTTTGAATTTTTGTATATTTTGTTATTTTTTATGATATATACAACTAATTATAAATAATTATATTTAACTAATTGTAAATAAGTACATAGATTATAATTAAGTTGAATGACAGTTAATTAGTTGCAAGTCTCTCAAATAATTACAACACATTTAAACCTGCCTATGAGCCTATCTGCACATGTAATTTCTCGCCCTAAAAAAACTAGACATTTTGGCCTATTAATTACTATTAGCACGTGAAAATAAAGTCCCACATGAAATTGAGCCCCATGTTATCTTGAAGGTCTAGCTAGGCCAGTACTGTTAGGTTGAAATTGGATAGTTTATAAAGTTTGGAAATGTTTGTGTTGGTTTTTTTACTATTTCGAATACAATAATTGAAAGAATAATGTAAAAGACAAATGACTGAATGTAAATAACAATTTTATTTCTCACAATTGGAATATAAATTACAATTCCTGACTCAACAAATAAATAAACTGCAGGACTGTTATAAAGAAACTGCCGGACTGGTTTAACGAAGAAACTGCCGGACTGGTTTTAAATAAACTGCCGGACTGGTTTTAACAAACTACCGGACTGGTTTTTTAAATAAACTGCCGGACTGGTTTTAACAAACTGCCGGACTGGTTTTAAATAAACTGCTGGACTGGTTTTAAACAAAACCAAACTGCCGGACTGTTTTTAAACAAAACCAAACTGCCGGACTGTTTTAACAAAACAAAAAACTGCCGGACTGTTTTTAACGAATAAAAAACTGCCGGACTGTTTTAACAAAAACAAAAAACTGCCGGACTGTTTTTAACGAATAAAAAAAACTGCCGGATTGTTTTAACAAAACAAAAAACTGTCGGACTGTTTTTAACGAATAAAAAACTGCCGGACTGGTTTTTGTAAATACTGAAAATTACAGAACTGAAAAGTAAATTACAGAAATAGAAAGACTGAAAGTAAACAGTACTGAAATGTAAATACAGAAAAGAAACAGTACTGAAATGTAAATACAGAAAAGAAACAGTACAGAATGTAAATGACTGAAAAAATAAATAACAGAAATATAAAAGAAGAGGCAACTGCTGAGCAGTTTCCCTTAAACAATATTTCCCGAACCACCTTTAAATGTTTCTGGTTTCGGGACTTTGTTCCCAAGGTACAACTTCTATCTCAGAGTGGCTCGTATGGAAACCGGCACCGAACCACAGGTTGAGCTGTTGGTGGTGCGGTTCTCTCTCTCTATATGATGCTTATGCTGTGTTGTGTGTATTCTGGTGTGTTGAAATGAGAGGGGGAGGGCTGCCTTTTATAGGCTCTAATGAAACCGCAGCCATAAATGTTGGTCATCAATTCTGTGACTTACACCCCCAGAATCCGCTCAATCAATTATTGAAACTGCTGCAATTTATTTCTCATTTATTGCTGGCGTTTCTGTTGCTGAAAACTCTAGGGACTGCTTTTGTATTTTATACAAAACTCCCTATTCGGGTTTGGACCCAAGACCCAAGACCCGAGACCCGAGACATTCCCCAAATCCCATGCCCATGCCCGATCCCGATCCCGAGACCCGAGACCCGAGACACGAGCGAGCGCGCGTGTGTGGTACACACTAATACTCTTAGGTGTATGTGGACATGTTAGTTTAATAACTACATGAGTTGGTATGGTATATATATTGTAAAATTAACTCTTAATCTTCCAATATGGGATTATACTAAATGGTTTTCTCATTAACCATTTCGTTTTTCAGATTTGAGCTTTCGATAGCCCAACTTTGAAGCCACTTTGTATTCACACCCATTCTCCGAATAGGTCATGCGATATACCGTTACGAAGCTCGTCACACGGGCTACTCAAGTACGTTGAGTACGGTATAAACAACTCAGCGCTGTCACATGAAAAAATGACTCGAAGTTGGTCCAGCGACTATTCGGAAACACCCATGTTATTAACATGTTTTTCCAACAATCCCCCACATGAATGCAATTGGCTGAAAATAAAATGCTCCTAAATGCATACGAGAGAACCACAAGAGTTCACTGCATAAGGACAGGTAGCGCGCGTCTTGAACCTGCCGTAGTGACGTAAAATCTGATATGCTACTATTGGGTAGCCTTTAAGCCTTGAACCCTTTAGCGTTTGTGCATACCAGGGTAATACGCACACAGTGTCCTCTCTACACCACTTACTAAGCCCTTTGGTTGTTGTCCATATTTGGCCATGGACTGCCTTGGCAAAATTCAACCGAGTGCTCTAGTGATTTAGCCCATGACTCATCACATAGTATCGGCCATACACACTCGTCATAGGTGATTTCAAGTCAAGGGTGTCCTGACTCACCCTTCTCGACCTTCGAGATACTTGTTTTCATTAAGAGCCTCATGCTCACCCTTAAGATGGTCTAGGTCTATCACTCTTTCATCCTAGAAATGGGTTGGGAACTTAAGTTCCCGAGTGCTTTGTTCGGTCACCCCCACAGTTCGGTTTTCCCGTTGAACCCGAGGCTGGAGAATCCAGTTCGGGTTGGGTTGCCTCTGAGGAGGTTTCCAGTTTGATGGGCTTCAACCCCATTCCCCTCGATGAAACTTCAACTCCTACATGAGTCAAGCCTTTTGTAAATGGATCCGCTATATTGTCTTTAGATCTCACAAAATCTAATGACACCACACCGTTAGCTAACAATTCTCTTATGGATTTATGTCTCCGACGAATATGTCTGGACTTTCCATTATACATATGATCCTGCGCCCGCCCAATAGCCGACTGACTATCGCAGTGCATGCTTATTGCTGGGACAGGTTTCGACCACATTGGAATTCCTTCCAGAAAGCTTCTCAGCCAGTCAGCCTCTTCTGTTGCTAGATCCAACGCTATGAACTCGGATTTCATAGTTGATCTAGCTATGCAGGTCTGCTTGGATGATCTCCATGAGACAGCTGCTCCTCCCATCACGAACACATATCCGCTAGTGGATCGTGTACTGTTGGAATCCGAGATCCAGTTTGCATCAGAATACCCTTCCAGTACAGCTGGATATCTGGTATAATACAACCCTCGGTCTGCTGTGTATCTCATGTATCTGAGAAGCCTCATGATGGCCTTCCAGTGTTCCTCATTGGGATTACTGGTGTACCTACTCAGTCTACTCACTGAGTTGGCTATGTCTGGTCTAGTACAGTTCATGACGTACATCAGACTGCCTATTATTCGAGAGTATTCCAATTGTCTCACACTCTCCCCAAAATTCTTTTTCAGGGTGGTTGAGATCTCTATCGGAGTTCTGGATGTAGCTCTAATATCTTTATCAAATTTGTCAAGCATCTGCTTGACATAGTGAGTTTGAGATAACGCATATCCGTCTGATGTCTTGGTAATTTTGATACCAAGTATAACATCAGCGACACCCAAGTCTTTCATCTCGAATTTTTGTGACAACATTTTCTTAGTGGAGTTGATGTTATCAATACTCCCTATTATAATCATGTCGTCTACGTAGAGGCAGACTACCACGTAGTCCTTTTCATTACCTTTTACGTAGACGCATTTGTCACATTCATTTATTCTAAAACCGTTTGATAGTATCACTCTATCAAATTTTTCGTGCCATTATTTCGGTGCTTGTTTGAGTCCATACAAGAACTTCACATGTTTACACACCTTGTGAGCTTTACCTGGAACCACAAACCCTTCTGGTTGTTCCATGTAAATTTCCTCTTCCAGCTCACCATTTAAGAACGCCGTTTTAACATCCATTTGATGTATTTCCAAATCGAACAGTGCCGCGAGAGCAATGACTATCCGGATTGACGTCTTCCTGGAGATAGGAGCATAGGTGTCGAAATAGTCGACACCTTCGGTTTGTCTAAAACCTTTCACTACAAGCCTCGCCTTGTTTCTCTTCCTCTTGAAGATCCACTTGTGTCCTAGTGGCTTACACCCAGGTGGTAGATCCACTAGTTTCCAAGTGTGATTTTGTAATATCGATTCAACCTCATTGTTGATCGCTTCCTCCCAATATTGGGCTTCCGGGGATGACATTGCTTCTTTGAATGTCGCCGGTTCGCCTTCTATCATGAAGGTTACAAAATCTAAACCGAAATACGTTTCCTTTCTAGCCCTTTTACTACGTCGAGGCTCTTCTTCTTCTTCCTCCAACGGTTCACTTGCCCCCACATTTTCCTCACTGTGTGACTCCTCAGTCTCTACAGTTATGGAAGACTTACGGGGAAAGATCTCCTCGAAGAAAGAAGCTTCTCGAGCTTCGATGATAGTATCTACATGCACATCGGGATTATCCGACTTGTGTACTAGAAAACGATAAGCACTACTGTTTTGTGCATATCCTATGAACACACAGTTTACCGTCTTTGGCCCTATTCTCGTTCTTTTCGGAAGCGAGACAAGGACCTTCGCAAGACAACCCCAAACCCTTAAGAATTTATAGCTCGGCCTATGGCCTTTCCATAGTTCATAAGGTGGTTTATCACGCTTCTTATGCGGTAGCTTGTTCAATACATAGTTGGCGGAAAGCAGCGCTTCCCCCCACATGTTCTGGGGTAACCCAGAACTTATTAACATAACATTCATCATTTCCTTGAGTGTCCTATTCTTACGCTCGGCAACCCCATTCTGCTCCGGAGAGTATGGGGCTGTGGTTTGATGTATAATGCCATTTTCTGCGCATGTCTGCGCAAACAGTGCCTCGTATTAACCGCCTCTATCACTCCTCAACATTTTAATCTTTTTATTGAGTTGATTTTCTACTTCGGTCTTATATAGAGCGAATTTCTCTACCGCTTCGTCTTTATTTCTCATTAAGTAGACATAGCAGTATCTAGTACAGTCATCTATAAACGTGATGAAATACTTTTTCCCTCCTCGCGTTTGTATAAACTTTAAGTCGCATACATCCGTGTGTATTAGACCGAGAGGTTCAGTACTTCGTTAAATATGTTGATATGAAGACTTGGTTAATTTTGTCTCAACACAAATCTCACATTTATGTTGTTTATCAAATACAAAATTAGGTAGTAGATTAAGTGATATTAATTTCTTCATAGAATTAGCATTCACATCACCTAATCTACCATGCCATAAATTAAATGAATCGCAAGAATAAGCAAAAGAAGTTTTATTAGCCACTTGGGCAACATTAACGGTTACATTATTCTTGGTACTGGCCTCAGCCTTAGTACCCACAATAGCAGACTCGACTTTAGGAGCCGGAGTACCAACATTTAATTTAAACATGCCGTTGGTCATATAGCCACTGCCTACATACATTCCATTTAAGGTGATTACAATTTTAGCGGATTCAAATACAAGTTTAAATCCCTTGTTCACCATCACAGACTCGGAAACCAGATTCTTACGAATTTCCGGCACATGGAGCACGCCATTCAGTGTTAGCTCCTTCCCCGATGTCATCTTCAGCAGCACGGTTCCTTTTTCTTCCACCCTGGAAGTAGCCGAGTTCCCCATGAAGCAGCTCTCATTGTCCACGGCCGTATAGGTCTTGAACATCCACTTGCTGGCACAGATGTGACTTGTGGCGCCTGTGTCCAGCCACCATTCCTTTGGGTTGCTCCCCACTAGGTTCACTTCCGAAACCACAATACTCAGGTGCATGTAGTCTTGTCCAGCATCATCTCCTCCCTCAGCCACATTAGCCTCAGCAGGTGCCCTCTTCCTCCCTTTCCCTTGGAACTTCCTCTTTGGGGGGGGGGGGGTTGGGCTTGTCGTTGCGCATCTTACAATCCGCGGTACGATGGCCCGGTTTGTTGCACACAAAGCAATCTCCCATGAATTTCTTCTTGAGAGAAGCACCGACACTGCTGTCAAAGCGTTTCCGCTTGGATACAGCGTCCTCAACCACATGGGCCTTGGTAACCGCATTGCCTGCTCCGCCACCGCCTTTCCTTCCGGATCGGTGGTTGCTTTGCTCAACATTGAGCCTCTCAATGAGTCCCTCCAAGGTCATAGCCTTTCGCTTGTGTTTCAGGTAGTTTTGAAACTCTTTCCAAGAAGGTGGCAGTTTCTCAATCATTAATGCCACTTGGAAAGGTTCGTTGATAACTAGCCCCTCAACCTCAAGCCTATGGTATATGAGTTGGAGTTCCTCAACCTGCTCGATGACACTCTTCCCATCAGTCATCATGTACTCATGAAAGTCCGTGACGACAAATTTCTTTGTGCCAGGGTTATTCAGTTTGTACTTTCTTTCGAGAGACTCCCAAAGCTCCTTTGCAGTAGCCTTGGGCTCGAATACACTGAAGAGAGTGTCATCAAAAGCACACAGGATGTAGTTTCGGCATAGGTAGTCGCCGTGTTTCCATGCTTCCACCGCCGAAACCGTCTGCACGTCATCATCGTCCTCGCTTAGGACGGGTGCAGACTCCTTAAGAAACCGGGTCAGATTAAGGGCAGTTAAATAAAACTGCATCTTTTGCTGCCAACGTTTGAAGTTGTTTCCCCTAAACTTTTCCGGTCTCTCTAGTTGAGAGGTTGGCAACATTGGCATCGCTGGCGTTGCCGGAGCCTTGCCCTGGCTGCAGCCACAAGCGCTGCCTTGGCCGCAGCCTTAGCAGCAGCTTGAGCTGCGGCCGTAGCTGCAACCATAGCACCGACTTCTGCCGCAGCGGCGTCGGCCGCAGCCTTTGCAGCAGCAGCTTCAGCCTGAGCCTGAGCCTGAGCCTGAGCCCCCCCACTCGCAGCGCTCGCATTGTTATGGCTACTGCCAATCACAAGTGCGCCCTGCACGTCTCCCGAAGGAACGGTGGGTGTTTGATCCTCATTAGTCATCTGAAATGACAATATAAACTGATTTAGTTTCTCGCAAGAAAACTAATATTCTTTATTGCAAATACTAATTATAACTTAATTAATTTGCTTTAAAAGAATAAAACAATAAAAAGATATTCTAGCATGAAAATCAAATCACTTTTGATTTCACTAAGAATTCTTTATAGTAAAAAAGATTAAAACCAATTCGGATTTATTCTATGTGCAAATTTTAATTTCTAGTAAACTAGCAATGATTTTGCGAGAATAAAAACCGAGACGTCAACAAAATAAAATAAAAGAAAAAAGTCCTTTTCTTTTCGAAATTAGTAAAACCAAAATGGTATTGTTTAAGATTGTTGGTTTTGGTACTATTTCGAATACAATAATTGAAAGACAATAATGTAAAAGACAAATGACTGAATGGAAATAACAATTTTATTTCTCACAATTGGAATATAAATTACAATTCTTGACTCAACAAATAAATAAACTGCAGGACTGTTATAAAGAAACTGCCGGACTGGTTAAACGAAGAAACTGCCGGACTGGTTTTAAATAAACTGCCGGACTGGTTTTATCAAACTGCCGGACTGGTTTTTAAATAAACTGCCGGACTGGTTTTAACAAACTGCCGGACTGGTTTTAAATAAACTGCCGGACTGGTTTTAAACAAAACCAAACTGCCGGACTGTTTTAACAAAACCAAACTGCCGGACTGTTTTAACAAAACAAAAAACTGCCGGACTCTTTTTAACGAATAAAAAACTGCCGGACTGTTTTTAACGAATAAAAAACTGCCGGACTGTTTTAACAAAAACAAAAAACTGCCGGACTGTTTTTTAACGAATAAAAAAAACTGCCGGACTGTTTTAACAAAACAAAAAACTGCCGGACTGTTTTTAACGAATAAAAAACTGCCGGACTGGTTTTTGTAAATACTGGAAATTACAGAACTGAAAAGTAAATTACAGAAATAGAAAGACTGAAAGTAAATAGTACTGAAATGTAAATACAGAAAAGAAATAGTACTGAAATGTAAATACAGAAAAGAAACAGTACAAAATGTAAATGACTGAAAAAATAAATAACAGAAATATAAAAGAAGAGGCAACTGCTGAGCAGTTTCTCTTAAACAATATTTCCCGAACCACCTTTAAAGGTTTCTGGTTTCGGGACTTTGTTCCCAAGTTACAACTTCTATCTCAGAGTGGCTCGTATGGAAACCGGCACCGAACCACAGGTCGAGCTGTTGGTGGTGCGGTTCTCTCTCTCTATATGATGCTTATGCTGTGTTGTGTGTATTCTGGTGTGTTGAAATGAGAGGGGGAGGGCTGCCTTTTATAGGCTCTAATGAAACCGCAGCCATAAATGTTGGTCATCAATTCTGGGAGTTACACCCCCCAGAATCCGCTCAATCAATTCCTGAAACTGCTGCAATTTATTTCTCATTTATTGCTGGCGTTTCTGTTGCTGGAAACTCTAGGGACTGCTTTTGTATTTTATACAAAAACTCCCTATTCGGGTTTGGACCCAAGACCCAAGACCCGAGACATTCCCCATTCCCCAAATCCCAAAGCCCAAGCCCGCGGCCGCGGCCGCACCCAAGCCCGCGGCCGCGGCCGCACCCAAGCCCGCGGCCGTGCCCAAGCCCGTGGCCGCGCCCGAGACCCGAGACACGAGCAAGCGTGTGTGGTACACACTAATACTCTTAGATGTATGTGGACATGTTAGTTTAATAAGTAAATGAGTTGGTATGGTATATATATTGTAAAATTAACTCTTAATCTTCCAATATGAGATTATACTAAATGGTTTTCTCATTAACCATTTCGTTTTCCAGATTTGAGCT